>JAYKKI010000019.1:26210000-26907500 GCA_039881145.1 Druceiella hillmani | reverse complement strand
GCTATTTTTAATCTGCTTTTAATTTTTTATATGGAATGACAGATAATCAGTGAATAACAGCAACAGTTGTCATTTATATGTTTCGCTCGGAAAATGTTTCATTCTGAATATAGCCATAAGCTACCCGGAGCCGACTTGCCTTAAACATTGGGTACAAATCGGCTGTTGGTATAAGTAATTTCATACAGCTGATTTATACCGCGACGTCTAGCTAGTTTTATTTATAAAGTTCTTATATTTCACTTAAAATTGCACGAACTGATAGAACAGTTTGCACATTCTGACTACATATCCATATATTATCGAGCATAGTAATTGCAAACTTAACGTGAATACCATAAATTAAAGGTATTTAAATATCCATATATATGATATATATAAATATACATATATATATATATATATATATATATATATATATATATATATATATATATATATATATATATATATATTATATTATATTTATCTTCGGGACAAGCTTTGTGTAATTTCTTATAAGACTAGTTATCTCGACTCGGCCGTCTCCGTAAAAAAACCTAACGTGCTTGGCTTCGTTATGGACGATTCGTTATGGACGAATCGTTGGAGACGAAAGTTAGCGAAGCACTTATCTACAGATTGACAGAGGACTGTGTGAACAACTCAATGTCACGGGCAGCTGAATTGTTCATACATAGTAGAAGGCGATTTAAGGTCAAATCTTGTATTTATCAGATTTATTCGTTGCACAGACTATCATAGTTTTGTTATGGGGTGATAGTCTCACTTAAAATACGATATAGACGTGCAATAATTAACCTGTGTTAATATGATTCACTACATTTAAAAATTAAATTATTGGCAGCGCTTTCAGTTTTTTTAGCGCGCGGCCGTTAATTTATTTTTGCGTTTATGTTCACTGCGTTGCTCCTGCAAACTACTATTTGTAGCGTATATATGTAGCATATATTTTAACCTAGAATATATGTTGTCTATAATGAAATATTATTGAAATCCGTTAGGCTGTTTGACCCTGAATGAAAGACAACAAGCACACGAACAGTCAACGTTTCAGTTTTATTATATCCGTATAAATATGGCGTATTATTTACATTTTCGTCTATGTATTTTTGTTTATATTTTTTCCTACGTACGTAAGTTACTCTTATAAATATTTGCAGCTTTACTGATTCTGCTTCAAACTAATATTATTAACCGTATACAACTACGCTAATCATGTTTTATTTTTATATATTTTCCTTTTATTATATTCTCGTGTTTGTAGAATAATATTGTCATCTTCTTGCACAATATAAACTTTTATTTCCTCATCTTCTGTCTTCATACCGAATTATCTCTGAGGTGATATGAAATTAAATTTTATTGCTCATTTACCTAAACCAAGGTTTACTCTATCCAATAGTTAACAGGAGGGAAATTTAAATTGTTACTATTCAAAACATGCAAGATATTCCCGTCCAATGCTATGTTTTTATAGCTTGGTTTGACGATGATAGAGTTGATAGCTTCATTGTTTGCATTTATGATATAAACAAAGAAGCTTTCAAAGACCAGGTAACTTTATAATTTCCACCGTCTAAAATATATTTTTATATCAGCAATAAAACCTTTTTTCATTAAGATTTATATTACATATTTCTTCTCATCGAAAAAAAGGTTTACATCAATCCTCTACCACCACTCAGTATAAACTCTTTCATCATATACCCAACTTACTTTCATCCAATACCCAAGTAGATTTTTAAATAGCTCCTTTGTAAGTATTTGAAAACTTATTAACCAACCCGATAAATAATAAAAGCATAGACAGGAAAGCATCATGATGTTAAGATAAACCTAATCGAACAAGTTTAGGGAGGGGAGGTTGGTGTAGGTCTTGGTGGTGCTTGTCTTGCTGTAAGACACTCACCTATAAAATGCTGAGCAAAAACCGGAACATACACCCAAGTGTGCGGAGTTGGGTTTTATGTGTCACCAACAAGTTCATCATACACGTCCACGCTGCCCTCAGACCGCCGTGGCGGGCTGGGGGTAGGCTCACTACTATACCAGTGAGTCGTCCCTCCTGGGCAATGCTACAGTCCTTAGGACCCCGCACATTCCATCTACTCCCGGACTGCAGTAGCAAAGTATGATGGGCGAAAGCGAGCCCTAGGCGCTTTAACCTAGTATACAGCTAGGGGAGACAACCCTGAATTAAAAACCAGTGTGTAGTTCAAACGAGCTACCCCAGACCGTAATCCTGTGGTCATGTCTCGCAGGAACGGGGGTCTGAGCTTCGCCACTTGGACCGTGAGGAAGGCCACCTCTCTAAAAAACCCCTAAATCCTAAGGTGTGGTTCGTGCCAACAGGACTCTTTGACTGAAAGGACAGATCAGTCACTAGCGACCAAACTCGACGAAACAGGCGACTCGTCGATCTATGTAGCCCTCTACCTGGAATGGGCGTCACCCTAGGTAGCGACCGTATTATCGTCCTATACTCGTGGGAACAAAAATGAGTGATCCAATCAATAATAAAAATGAAAACTGCACCAAGATTAATAAAAACCAACCACAGCAGATAAGCCATAATCTAATAATTGAAAGTCGACCTAGAACACATTCTCTGGGCAACTATCCAACCACAACCTACCCAAAACAAACTACTGACCAAGAACCAAGTACAAATAAGGAAGATGACTGGAAGGAAGTCACCGGTAAGAAAAGACCTCACTCAAGCCCGGAAAATGTTGGAACACAAAAACAAACAAAACTGGATACATACTGGCTATTTCAAACTCAACCGATACCAACAAAAAATAGTTTTACTCAACTAGCAGAAGAAGAAACCCAAGTAGACAACTCCACTACTGTAGAAAAGACAACAAAACCACCTCCAATATTTGTTGACAAAGTGGGTAATGTAAGACCTCTACTTAACATGCTTAATGAACATGCTCCAAATATGTACGCTTTGAAGGTCCTCCACAATGATCAAGTCAAAATCCAGACCAAATCTGCCGATACATACAGAATTATCGTCAAACAATTGGAACAAAAACAGACTGAGTTTTTTTACTTATAAGCCTAAACAGGATCGAGCGTTCAAAGCTGTGCTTAAAAATATGCATCCATCTACTAACCCTGATGACATCAAAGAAGCATTAAATGATATGGACTACAGCTGCATAAACGTTTGGAATATCAAACAAAGAACCACAAAGAAGCCATTGCCCATGTTCATTATTGAATTATTACCGAATGACAACAACAAGCGGATATATGAAGTTAAAAGCCTAATGCAGTGTATGGTATCCTTTGAACCTCCACGACCAAAACGGGAAATCCCACAGTGTGCGAAATGTCAACAATATGGACATACCAAAGCTTATTGTCGCCGACAACCTAAGTGTATCAAATGCGCTGGTGACCACCTCTCCATTGACTGCCCAAGGAAAACTAGGTCCGACCAAGTCAAGTGTATACTCTGCGATGGTAACCATCCTGCAAATTACAAAGGCTGTGGAGTCTATCGTGAGCTTCAAAATCTGAAATTCCCAAAAGCACCAGATCGTAGATCCAGGAATAAAAATCAGTTTGATAAAACAGAAAATCATGAACAAGAAACACTAACGGCTCATAAAGGGAACTCTCAGAATACCATACGACAAACATATAGAGACGTATTAACCAAAGGACATCAACTTCCACAAAATAGCGACATACGTACAAATGATATGCATGAAATAATGGACTTAATGAAACAAGTGATGAAGCAATTGACTACATTGACAAACCTAATAATAGCACTCATGACGAATCTCTCAAAATAGATTGCTTAAAAATAGCTCTATGGAATGCCAATGGGCTGCCACAACACACCCTTGAGGTTCAATCGTATTTGCAGACACATAATATTGATATCTTGCTAGTCTCTGAAACCCACTTTACAAAAAAGAGTTATTTCCAAATACAAAACTATAAGACTTACCACACAATGCACCCTGATGGATCTGCACATGGGGGGAGTGCAATAATTATAAAAAATAATATTAAGCATTACGAAACAGTACAATATTGTACTGAAGAGATCCAAGCAACAAATGTGCGAATCGAAGACTGGGTAGGATCTTTTGTAATATCGGCTGTCTACAGCCCACCGAAACATAAACTTAAGGAAGCAGATTATGTAAGGTTTCTCGCCACACTGGGCCACCGATTCGTTGCTGGTGGAGATTATAATGCGAAACATCATTACTGGGGCTCGCGTACAGTAACAACAAAGGGACGGCAACTAAAAATGTCAATTGACAAACTAAATCTTAGTGTTGTCTCGCCTGGGCAACCCACTTACTGGCCCACTGATAGAAGAAAAATACCAGATGTGATAGATTTCTTCATAACCAAAGGATTCCCTAGCAGCTTTATCACAAGTAGAACTAGCCTAGATTTGTCTTCTGATCATTCACCTGTAGAAATGACCCTCAAAAGGTCCATCATGTTAGCTCCAAAACCATGTAAGCTGCACACACGCAAAACTTACTGGGATCTCTTTAGGCAATTAATGGCTCAATGCCTGGACGAGTCACTACCTATGAAAACCGAAGAGAACATAATGGAAGCTGTTGAACACCTCAACTATTGTGTACAAAGGTCTGCCTGGGCTGCTACCCCAACACTTACAGACACAAACCGTAAACTCGAATGTCCTCTGTCTATTCGTGAACTCCTGACTGAAAAACGTAGTGCTAGAAAAAAATGGCAACAGTCTCGACATGCATCAGATAAAAAACATCTAAACTACTTGCAATCTAAGCTAAAATCAGCACTTAGCGATAACAAGAACGAAGGAATACAATCCTTCTTAAAAAGTCTAGACGTGACATCGGCTACTGATTACTCACTGTGGAAAGTCACAAAAAATATGAAACGTCCAGTTGGTTTAACCAACCCCCTCTACGCAAAGAGAACAATGAATGGGCAGCCAGTGAAGCGGAAAAAGCAGTTACATTCGCCGAACACTTAAAACGCGTCTTTGTACCAAACCCCGAAATAAATTCCCCCAAAACGCAAGAAGTGTCAACTTTTCTGAATCAATGCCACCAACTCTATCCCCCTATTTCGAATTTCACTAAGAGAGAAATAAAAGCTGTTATTGATACACTTGATATCAACAAGGCACCTGGCTATGACCTAATAACTGCCAAAATTCTAAGAGAGCTCCCAGAGGAAGGAATTTCATTCCTCACAATCCTGTACAATGCAATCGTACGTACGTGTTCGATTCCTCCCCAGTGGAAAGTGGCTCAAATAATAATGGTCCTCAAGCCTGGCAAAAATGCTGTTGATGTGAAATCTTACAGACCTATTAGCTTGCTACCAATTACTTCCAAGGTTATGGAAATTTTATTTCTGCGAAGATTAATGCCACATATCTATGATAATAATCTACTGCCTGATCACCAGTTTGGCTTTCGTCAGAGACATGGAACCATTGAGCAGGTCCATCGATTGGTCAAAAATATCCATAATGCCTTTGAGTAAAACCAATATAGTTCTGCATTTTTCTTGGACATATCCCAGGCATTTGATCGGGTATGGCACGAGGGACTGCTGTTTAAAATTAAAAAGAACCTACCCATAAATTACTACAACTTCATCAGATCATATCTACACAACAGACACTTCTACGTTAAACAGGGAACTGAAACTACGTCTCTCTATCCGATCCAAGCAGGAGTTCCCCAGGGAAGAGTTATGGGCCCAATACTGTACCTGCTCTACACAGCTGACCTCCCAGTCACAGAAGGTCTTGTTACGGGCACTTTTGCTGATGACACAGCAATTCTCGCAGCAACCACCGACCAGACATAGCCTCACAAAAACTCCAAACAAGCCTTGACCAAATATCACAGTGGCTGCAAGATTGGCGAATCAAAGTTAACGAAATCAAATCAATACAAGTTACTTTTACTACCAAACGAGATACGTGTCCGGCAGTAAATCTAAATGGAGTACAGTTACCGCAAGCCGATTACGCAAAATACCTTGGCGTGTATCTCGACAGACGTCTGACATAGTCCAAACACATCCTGACCAAACGATGTGCAGCGGGACAAAAAGTGCGAAACATGTACTGGCTCCTTAACAAAAACTCTCAATTGTCGCTCGAAAATAAACTATTAATTTATAAATGCACGATCAAGCCTATATGGACTTATGGCCTACAACTGTGGGGAACCGCGGCAAAATCAAATATTGAAATACTACAAAGGTTTCAATCAAAAACGCTTAGAATGTTAGCTGGTGCACCCTGGTATGTGACAAACAACAGACTCCATTTGGAGCTTGGCATAAAATTGGTCCAAGAAGAAATCTCAGAGATGATAAAGACATACAGAGACCGAATCGCTAATCATCCCAATCCACTGGCTATAAACCTGATGAACCCAATAACGGCACCCAGAACGCTTAAGAAAAAACTTCCCCAAAACCTTATATAGGGGCAAAATGAAATGAGTTCAAAAGGACGAACTCAGTACAAGACATGCTAAAATACGCACCAATTGGTGAATGTCTCAAATGACAGATTGCAATAATAATAAAAATAAAAAAAAAAAAAAAAAAAAGAAAGGAAAGCATCATGATGTTAAGATAAACCTAATCGAACAAGTTAACAATGGTTCATCAAGAAAACACAACGGATGAACAACCATCAATCGCCACAACAAATAAACATGATGATTTAACGTGATTCTAACATTAAAACAATTCACATTAAATTGGCTAATGAATACCTTAAAATGCCCTTCCGTAATTTAACCCATAACAAGCTGTTTTGTTGTATACACAAAACATAGTTTTAATTACAACATACAATTATAACTTGCCGAAGACAAGTTAAATTATTTAACCGTTAACTTTAACTGAGGTCGTAACTTGTCGCCTCGTCTCTTAACAGCAGTACGGAACTAAAAGTGTCATTACAAATGGTGGCGGTTGCGGGTTTAAATGTTTCAACAAAGAGACTATGAAACAATAGAAGAGGAAATGATAATATTTAGAGGGGATGAACTGTTTACAACACTTGTATAAATATATCTAGCTCTTGCCGATAAACTACTTAATAAAGGGTATTGTCCATGCCGCTTTGGAACACAGTATTGTATCGTAAGTAGTTGTACCCCAATGAAATTTACTTTATTTTGTTATTTTTAATTAATATATTGAAATAAAAGATTCCCACTTTAATCTTGTGAAAAATTAAATATTGAAGTTTGAATTTGAACAACGTAATCATCGTTCGATCATTATTGCTTTAATATTGTTTACACAATTCTCTCATCGGCTCAACCATATTTTATACCATTTTTTATATATCATATTTATAACCATAACCATATTTTATTTATAAGTTAAATAAACATTAAGACACATTATACTCATCACTAACTTGATACTGTTCGAGATTGTGTTTCTGATGATATTCTTGATCGCGCCTATTCTTTAGACTAAGTAAGTCGTACTTAAGTAAGTCGTACTTAAGTAAGTCGTATTGGCTTAAAAAGAAATTTACAGAACCAAAATTAGGACTTAATTCTAAAGCAACAAAACAATTACAAAAACAATATTCACTACGCAAGCTATCTGAACATATACTTCCGTGGCACTGTTGCCATCTTGTGCCACGACACTAATTTACCGCGTGACTTTATTTATCCGTTTGGTCACTTTTCAGGTACCATAGTCACGCAACGTCTGCATGTCACAGCCGTTTTACTCGCAGATTGTCAGTGTCATAAAGATTAAATTTTACATGCTTATACATATCTATAGCGCTTACAAAAGTATCCCCTAAATAAGAAGGAGGGGTGAATTTTTATATTCACCTACCCTTTGTTCTAGGATATTACTCAAAATGTCTTCAAAAATATCGGTGGAATGTCATGAACACTTTTTGAATACAGGGGTAAGTTTACGAAATATTGGGCTTTGATGTGGTTGTTTTAGATAGAGCTACGTATCCACATCTGTCTAGCAGCTCAATTGCTATTAAAGGATTAGGAAATTAAATGAAACTTATCACCGCTAAGTAGGTTTTTCTATTTACCAATAACAGTCGACTGAAAAGTAACTTTGCATTTTAAAATATATGTTTATCATGTCCACCAATATTCACTTGGCAATATGTTTATATACTGACGTGGTGAGAAATAATATTAATATTTGGAAATAGTATAAACATAAGTACTACATATATATATATATATATATATATATATATATATATATATATATATATATATATATATATATATGTATGTATATTTATATGTATATATGCATCTAAGTGTGTGGGGAACCCCCGTGGTGCGAGTTATACTCGTACTCAACAATTTTTTATTTTCTGTTGTTAAATTCACCTACGAAATCTAATCTCAATAGTTACAATAAATAAAAAAAATATGTTTGATAGTTATTGGAAAAGGACTTAAGCAAGTAACAACCGATAGCAACTTGGAGGAAAAGTAACTTGAAAATCATTCGATGTAATTGTCAAAAATTACAATTTTCGAAAACAAGAAAATACACTCGATACTTTTTCAGTTATTAAATTATATAAAACAGAGAGTTTCATCTGCCCAATTTGATCTAAGTTATAAGAAATAAAAACATTATTTTTCACATTTATTTAATTAATTTACAATTTAGTAATAACCGATACCACTAATGGGTTTTTCTATTAGAAACATTCCATATTTGGCACCAGTTTCACAAGCTCATCTGCCCACGAGTTCAATCCCAGATATCTTTCGCTCTTTTATGAATTTTCCTTCTCCATTTACGTCGCCAGGCTACGGAGCAAATGGCATTTCACGATCCATTTACGTTTATTATAAATCACATTAAATAAAAATCTTCAAGTACGAATATAACACGCGCTACATACGTTCCATACACACTTAGACGCATATTACACACTGTGGTATATATACAGGTAACATGGTCAACTGCACCCTGCCTTCTATTTATGGATGACATGAAGATTTAGTGACATAGCTGATTGCAAGTTGCTGCTGATCGAAATCGATGCCGTTTTCGCATGCAGCGTTGCAAGTGGTCTCCGGTTCAAATCAAACAAATGATCTGTGGTTAACTACCTTCCGGTGCGCCCTCCTCTTGAGTCTGAATAAATCATTAGCGGACCACCCCTGTACCGAACGTATCGAAGTAATCGATTTAGGAGTTATATTCGATTTGCATCTGGGTTTTTCGTAGTCATTTGGCGGATGTAGTAAAAAAGTTATTCAGACGGCTTGGTTTTATATAGCGTAATGCTAGGTACTAACAATGTGTTTCCTCATTGTAATATGAATTTAGTGGGAAGCGAATTAGAAGCAAGCTCTACTATTTGGAGACTAAACACAGTATTAAACTAAACACAGTATGATCATTGACCGAGTTCAAAAATATTCCTTCCATATTTGTGTATGAAACTATATGATTACTACCCTTTTCTATTTCCCACCGATTTTCTCCAATTGACGGTAACGACCCAAAATATCTGTAAATATGTGCTATTCAAAATTATGAAGAAATATTTATTTAAAATATATTTTAATACTATTTTTTGAGATAAATACAGGTTAGTGTGTTATACCACTGTGCCAAATTTAAAATTGCCTGTTAAATATGTTTAGAATTCGCACAAAGTATGTTCCATGCATACTTAGGTACATTTAACAGTTCTTATATTTAAAGATAGAAAATAGTTATGTCAAACTATTAATAAATATCCATTTTATTTTTTACTATACAAATACATTGTTCAGTATATTTTTTAGAGACGGTCACACAAATAAATTGACTGCCTATATCACTTTAATTTCTCAATGCAAATTTAGCGAAATAACTCTACATTGAAGTACTCACTAAAAGCCATTGTCCAGATGACTGTCAGATTTTTGACAGGGGTAGGTAATAATTTGGGAGAATATTTTGCTTAATGACATATAAATACCGCAAATTTAAAAGAAGTTTAAGGTTGCAGCCCAAATCAAATGGGTATTATTCACAATATACTATATATGACTTCGTTTAATATTTACTATAATGTAGTACAATATTGAGAAGTGTAAACGAGGACGAAAAGCTCATACCGAAAGAACCGTCGTCAGTTGCCAGCTTTCTCCGCCCTACTCTGCGCGAGAACGCGCTACGATACGAGGCAAAACTGTTTTGCTCGTGGCGCTAAAATGTTTAAAATCAAATCTGCGAAATAATTATGCTGTTATATGCGTCATCTTTAGCGAAAACAATTTGCTGAGAAGATAGTTTTTATACTTCGGTATAGGCCGTCGTTAAATTAAAATCCATTCTGTCATCATATACATGAGTTATCCCAAATTACTTCCATTAATTACCCTCTAATTACCTAAGATAATATCTAATATATTTTACCTGTACTGAACTATTCAAAAGAATCACCACTCTTTATAGTGACCGTCCACTTTGTAATTCATAAACCTAAAAAGCAATGTCCTAGCAGTTTCATATTCCATATTTTGGAGCAATTATTCAACCATTTAATTAAGCTATGATGTAACACGGGAAATTATTTGATAGGTTATGACGTTAATGGCAATCCTGGGTGCATTATTTAAAGTGAATTGGATCAAAATTTATCTTTCTTGAAATTAATAGTTTACAAATTTGGCAGCAAGCAGAGAGAATGAAAAACATTGCAAATTTTGTAAATGTAACTAGTAACTAGGACCAAATAAGATTTGACACCAAAATTGGTGTGTATATATATATATATATATATATATATATATATATATATATACGCACACACATACTCGAACCTATTCCACAAACATTTGAACGTGAAAACTTTAAATACTGACATAAAAACTTTTTCTATACGAAATATCGCATTTCTATTACATATAGAGATTTCTTTATATTAACTAAATGGTATGACAAGATTTTGTCCGTATTTTCCTCGAAAATATAACACGAAAATTGTAAATAATATTTTTTGAATTTCGGCCTTCATTGAACATCATGAAAAAAAACTTGAGGAAAACACTGATTCATCAACGTAATAGATTTTTCTTTCTAAGAAATAATACCGGTATCATTCAAACTAAATGAGCTCCACCGCGTCGCGTCGGTAATCTTGTTGCCCTGCAAGACGTTTGACCCTTAAGTGAACGTTGATATAGTGTATATCTCAAATATGATAAGATCCAAACGCACTACGTAAACAGAAATGGGATTGTTTCCACAATTTGGTTGCATAGATGAAAAAGAATTTATTTCAGAATTCATTTCTATTTTGAAGTGTACATATTATAGCGTAGTTACAAATACAGAGTGCTTATCGATATCTTAGCAAGATTGTAAACATTCGTACGACTGTAAATCGTCAAAGAAAATCACGTATATCCTAACCAATTTTATGTTACTCACGAACTTCCCAGCTAACTTCAGAACGAATGCAGATGGCCATCACCAATTGGCCGAACTGAGCGTTCCATGCTTGCAACCTTATATAATTTACTCCGATTGGTCAGTTTAAGTTAAATGTTTTTAAACTTTCTGGGAGTATGTATTATACACAAGGTATTATTGAGCATAATATTTCCATTTATAAAAATTTTATTTTTTCATATAAATTAACCTCAGTCGTTTTTCACTTCCGACTCTGTAATTTACGAATAACTAATCAACAAGTTAGAAAATTACCAATCAGATAAAATGTGCAAAGTCAAAGAAAGAACGCTTAGACTAGCAAATCGGTCTTCACGAGTTGCTGTCATGCTGAAACGAACTCGGAACTTGTAATGATCCGGCAATTTATGAGGATTATTACCATTTTCTACACTTATCGGCGACGGTTCATACCATTGTCAACTTCCTAGTATTAACATAATAATCCAACTATTCCAATTATCTTACGACGTATGTGTATGCAGAGTGTATATTGTGTTAGCTAATAAGTTTTGGCTACGAGCTTACGACTTTTCGAGAAGGGATGTTGAAAGATTCAGATATCTTATTATAGGGTATAAAACTACTGCAGGGTATAAACGAGCCCTCAAATGCATTACTTGAAAGAAATTTTATTAAAATCGACGTCAAGTTCGGATTCTTCCAATTTGTGAGTTCCCTGTCAGTCGCCATAGAAAGAGCGCCATAATTAATACATGCCATGCGTTTAACGAGTCAACGCTGTTTTACCGGATGGCGAAAAATGTATTCAAGAAGTTCAGAAGCAGAGCACTATGGTCATGAAAGCGAACTCAATTTATTTTTCTGTCCTTTTCAATTACGTCACTTAATAGAAGAAAATCCTCCACTGACTAACCGTCTATTGGGTTAGAAGCTCAATTACTTTCCTGTCACATAAGAAACGCGTTTGCGCAAATTAGGGGAAGTTCTAAAATATCGCACGCACGCGCACGCACACACACACACACATACACACACACATACATACATACATACATACATACATATACATATATATATATATATATATGTATATATAAATATATATATACACACATATTACGTACAGTAGCGTATAAGAAGTTCCATTATTGAATAACTACCATTCATTTCTTTTATCACGCACTCGACTAGAAAAGTTAGCTTTTAATTAACTTAGTTAACTCTTTAACATTTTATCATCCCCGCAAAGTTTTTTGCACTAAGCAGTAATAAAAAGGAAGTTGTTTTACACTTGAGAGTGTAAATAAACTTTCGAATTAGCAAGTTGCGAGTCTAAAGAGGGCAGTTTGTTATTTTTATTACGTTAACGACGTTTTGCTCATTTAACTTTTAATATTATTGGGGAAAATTTGACCTTTCTAAAACATATTTTACACCGATCGGCAGTGGCTGGCTAGCGAATGTATAAAACTGCAACCTCTTAACTAGACCACTCAAATGCTAAGCTACGAAACATAAACACAGAACAAAAACAATGTCGTCCCTAGTTAATATCATGTGTCCCAGCTTAACCCATTGTCAGAGGTAACCAACCCTCATCTCATTCGTGATTATCTATATCCTAATATTTAAACTTAAATTTAGCTTATTTGTTTGTTAATTTCGCTTTCACACCCCAACAACTCAATGTGACTCCGTGAGATTTTATACGCGCGTAGCCCTTGATCTTGAAATAAGTAATAACTTTCGGGGATTAATAAAATCACTCTGTTAAGAGTAAGAGCGTGTGCACAAATGTGTATGTAAATTTGCAGAATAAACTGTAAGGTTGTCTTATTTTCATATTTAATCATCTTAATTTTAAAAATATTTCCATAAAGATAAAAACGATTGATTTATTTAAAAAAATAAATTATAGCTTCATAATGAATCTTCTTCTTCACAGCATATCTTCGTTGCTAGAAATCTCAAACTACTTAACTATTTCCAATGCTAAGAACCAATATTTCCACAAGAAGTTTATTTAGTGGAAAAAAATCATCTGTAGAAATAAAACTAGCTATTCCTTATCGGCATGTTCACATTCTTTGGCTATTTTATGATATATTAACAAGGATGAATAATATCTATTTTCCACAGGGAACTTCTCCTTTCGTTGCCGGATTCGTGCACTCGTCTATCCGCCGCCTGGGTCCCGTTCGGAAAAACGACGCACGCTCTTCGTTCTTAAATATTGTTCCCCCTTTATGTATATTAACTCACTCTTTATTTCATTAGGTTGTAAATACCAGAAGCAAACGTACGCCATCCACGTATATTTGCCATATACCATTTGTTTTATATTTGCCATTTGTTTTTTTAAATATAATCCATTTGTTTGTTATTATTTTGTGACTACAATCTTTTGCGGTGAACTGCACAAGAAACTGAAAATTATTTCTTCAAATTAATTCGCCATGGTTGTCTGAGAGACGTCTCTTGTTTATACGTTTAAGTGACATTAAAGATGCAATATACAATCAAACAAAAATACGATAAAAAGTATTTAAAAATAATATGTGTTCTTTGAACAATATGGAGTTGAATACGTGTACGTACAGTTAATAAGACTTTAAATATTTAGAATAAAAAAATAAAAGCCGATTCAATACAAATATAACTAGCGTTACTGAAAACTTAAAATCATAATATACTCAATAATTCAATTAAACTGTTTAGAAATATTAATCCTAAAATGTTCAAAAATAAAAGGAAAATCAAAAAGGTTTTTTTTCAAATTTTTAAGCGCTTATACCTACGCAAAAATGATTCAGAATGAAAGTTAGAATAATTAGAGAAATTATCTCTCAACTTTTTATGAATTTTAAAAGCGTCCATAAAGGCCAGTAATTTTTTTAGCAATTGAATAAGAGTATTTAAAAGTTTGCCCTTTTCTATTAAAAGGTCTTTTATTAATTATTCATATACAATTTATTTAACCGAATTATCCGCTATCAAAGTAAAAAAGACAGTTTTAATATTCAACGCCTCAATTTATAGTACTCTTTCGCCGTTATACGCCTCTATCTATCTGAATGCTTCTACAAGTTTTGGAAAAAATATCTCCTCGAGTAATTTGAGAATAATTTTAGAACACGGCAATAGAAAAACATTTTGAAAAAGGATATTTTTTTTATTTATTAGTGATCTAATCGTCATTTTGTAAAAAATAGCATAATTTTATAGATTGACATGTTTTTTTATTAGCTAAACGTACCAAGTTTCAAGTGCCGCTACTTTTTCTTTAAGTTTAGAATTTTTAATTGACTTAAAAGATAATTTTTTCCTATGTTTTAATAATGAAAAACAATGGGATATTAAAATTTTTAAATTTATTCTACCTGTGCTGAAAATCATTGAAATTCAACGAACAAAAAAGTTCAGATTAAAACTTACGATTCAAGGAAGAAAGGAGATCATTTCAAAACATACTATTTTTGAATAAAAAAAAGTAAATACACCGTGCGGGGGAAATAAATTGGAGAGTTGCTAAGTCACGATCTCGCTCGGAGTTTGCATATAGAACTAAACGTGGCACTGACGAGTGAAGAGTGATAAAAATATTTGAGTTTTGACAGCGAAAAAAAATTTGCAACGGCTTCACACTTGCTATTTCTTCTGCCATTATTAACTAAAAAACACATCAACATTCCAAACACTCATTTTTTTAAATGACGATCAGATTACTAAAAAATAAGAAAATTTTGTTTTTAACATGTTTTTCCAAATTAAAATTTCTGTACCATTAAATTATTACTTCAAATGTTATAAGAGTTCAAAATTAAAAATCTTGTTTGCTTTGACAGATACTAACTCGGTGAAAAATAATTGTTCAAAAATGAAAAAATTAATTTTCAAAAGAAAATTACAAGCTTTTAAAATTAGCTTTTATTCTTTATTTGAGAAAAAATTACACTCACGGAAGCTGTCAAATTAATAAAAAATGAAGGAATTAGCCCGTCATTTAACTCTTTTATTGTTTGGTACAAGGAAAAGTGGAAGAACTTCTGACACAACGACTGGAAAGTGTAAGCTTTAAAATGAGCTTTAATGAAATTGAATAATAGTAATAATTATAATTTATTTACTTAAAGGTTTAGTTATTTGTTACGTGCTTCAGTCGTGTACAGAACTACACGGACGGATCTTGCAACATAGAGTCGCACATTATAAACAATATTCTGGACGCTATTGACGATTTCAGTCATAAGTACAATTCTTCCAATGCTTATTTTTACATAGCTATGAAAGTTTACGTTGTTTAACCCAAAACTGTCTCTGCGATGGGATTCAACAATGTAACGCACTACAACAGACAGTCTGTAATAGTTATCAATATTAATTACATTACTTTTTCTGTAGATTTTTATGTTGTATACTATATATTCATACATTATTTCAATGTAGCTATGACGTTTAAAAATTTAACTCAAAACTGGAGTCAGCAAACACTGATTCCCTTAAATCCAATAATATTGCTAATTATCCACACGTTCTAGAAATGTATCGTGAAGGTTCATTAGAAACTATAAGTTATGAGTTGGTGAAAGTTTGATGTCAATTTGACAAACCCTTAACACCCAACAAAAAACAAAACTTTACTGTTCATAAAATTAGTATCATGCCAATGCAGACGACCGACTTTATTGGTGATGACAACTGCCGATTTTTGTCGAAGAAGGTCGGTGGCCATCTTTCCACTGACTTACTGTACAATTCAAAACCCGCGCAACGCCGATTAAATGCCTGCTTTCTCCATTACTGCGTGTTCAATCGTATGTCTATATCTTTTTTTCCGTTAGTGCGTTTTAAATATTAATGTTTGGAATAGGTGAGAGCAAATTCAGTTTTTTTGTAGAACTGACTTTTGTGAGACTAATGAGTGAAAGCATTACATGTCACATATTCAATACCGATTTTTGTCGGAGAAAATCGGTAGCCAAATTTCCACCGACTTACGGTATAAGCCAAGACTCGCGCGCCGCCCATTAAATTCGCCGTGTTCAATCGTGTGTCTATCATTTTCTTCGTTAGGGCGTTTTAAATATTAACGTTCGTAATCGGTGAGAACCGATGAATGTCGCTTAAATTTTTTCTAGGGCCGATCATTGTGGGACTTTTAAGTTGGACGTTTATTGTCGGTAGTCTGCGTTGCGTCTCATAATTTTGCGTGACATAGAAGAACTGATAATAATTGAATATACACGTTGTAAAAACGTTTCATTTAAAAACAATTTAAGTATCAAGAGAACTATTAATGTTATTTATAAATATTTGGTAAAGAGCCATAACAATAGGAACCCATAGAATCTCCATACAAATTTCACAATGAATAATTTATTGATGCTGAAACTTCTAAGAGTGAATCTGACCTAGGCTTCATTTTTTTCCGTATTTTTAATTCTTTAACAATTTTAAATTAATTTGTTAAAATATATTTGAGAAAACATATCCATAAAGAACATATTACAAAACTGCTTCTGTACAGAAATTGTAAAGCATATGTCAGTTATACATCCGGTCTATATAGATATTGCTATACTTACCATAAATCCACGTCTCATTATTTTCGCTACTAGAATAATAAATATTAATTGAAAGATATTTCTTCCAAAGTTAAACTTACCAAAGTTTGAATCTTTTTCCAAATCGTCTTATAGCGCATTGACTACAATTAATCTCATCAGACAATTGAGGAAAGTCAGCAGAGAATCTCCATCAGTCAGTTGTCGTAATCGTTTTATATAAAATTCAAGAGAACGCCGAGAACGGAACTTGTTCTCAGGGTCATAAAACTTGCTTTCGAATTTCCTGTATAAAATGTTCCCTCTTCCGTGGGACACCGTTGGCTTGCTCATCGAATGGTGAATTATTTATGCGACCAAAGTGGAATTCATAAAGTTGAATAGTCTGTATTTAACATCGATTTCAATTCATTTTCTTTGATATAACTTACTTGAAGACTTGGAGCTGTCAATAACTTCAGCTTATTAACACTTTATAATAAAATATTCTAGAACTTTCTACAATTTTTCTAGAAAAGTTTGTAAAAACTGATTAACTGGTCCAACATACTTATAAAACTATAATATATATAAACTTATATTGAATAATGTTCATCGAATGACAATAGCGGACTTTGCCACCGCCGAATGTTGGCAACCACTGGTTCGGTGTCTACGAGTGTAACTTAGTGTGCGATTTACACGCCGAGAACATCGTTAACATAAATCTACAGAGCGGTTTTGCAAATCACTGCTTTTGGCGTTAAATTTACAAACTGTTTACTTTTTAGGCGAATGTGTTTATCGACTTTTACGTGTGTGGATATTATTTTGCTTAATTATACACGCCTTGACTAACTTCGCACGCTGACCGCGGGGCAGCTGTAATAAGGACGCGACATATCGAACGGGCGCGTTTCAACCTTGATTTTATTCAGCGACTCCTCTCCATTGACACTTTATTGGGGCAATGAGATGGTAATCTTTAGTAAAACAATGTTTATGTTGTAACTCAGTTTCTTTCCTCGAATTATAATATGAATTTAGATAAAAAGTTATCTAAATTGATATTATAATTCGAGTACATAAACAAAATATGCTTACAAATCGGCTGATAGAAAAATTTCCCCACATATTACTTACAGCAAACCGGAAATGTTCCGCCGATATTTCGACAAACGTAAGGAAGGCAGCAATCTTGCATAAATATCCTTCTTAAAGATGCGAGTTTGTTATTGACTTTCCTAACTATCTCTTTTGCTGCTTGTTCTTTGTAGGATGGGTGTGTTTCTAATTTTGCTTAATTAGGGCACTGCACGATATAATGAATTACCAACGTGTTTGATGACGACAAGTCGTGGACGTCGACGATAACGGCATTACGCACCGCTTCAGTGGTACACCTAGTTCCTTGTGCCGTCACAACAATTTTGAGAGCCTAATGCGTAGCTACAAGTCTAAGTGAGCCTACACTTTTCGTATTGATGTTGTAATCTTCGATAAAAATACTCTTTATCGATATCGATCGTTTGTTGCACTTCCTATTTAAACCCCTTACAAAATCTCCGCACATTCTAATTAAATTCATAAAACAGAAAGCATCTATATAAACAAAATATCTATAAATACTAAGTTTGTCCATTTTCAGAGTGGGTGAAATCGGTCCCTGTACAGTTTAAATCATATAAATGTATCTATTACATACAGAAAATGACTAATGAGCAGACTTGTATTATCTAATGAGCAGACTTGAAAATAAAACATTTTGAAAATGGTTAAAATTTCCTAAAACCCTATTTTCTCCTCCATATTAGGAACTTATAACTAATTACCAATATGAATGGTGTTAATAACTATACTAGTAAAGTAATGACAAAAAGGCTCCCCCATTTTCAATTATCGTTATTAAATTCTATTGTCGTTGGTATCAAGTACATATGTCTAATTTCAAGTCGATCGGTTACGGGAAGGTAAGCAAGAATAGATTATAAAATTTTTATTCCGGTGTAGTTAGTATGGTTGACTGGAAGAGATTGCTCATGTAGCAATAAGTCCGCCATATGTACTATACATAAAAGTTAATAATAAATAAATAATAGTTACGAGAAGGTGAAGAGTAAGACACAAGCGTGGTGAAAAATAATCTCTTTAAGTGAAATGAAAAATAAATACTCAATAGACGAATTAAATAAATAACATAACACCTAAACTGTAATGAAATCGCCAAAAGACAATTCGTCGGCTTTTGACATGTTTAAGAAAAATCTAACATTAAAATAACTTCTAAAAAAAAAGCGCTGGTCTAAATTTATTTTAGGAAAACAAAAAGGAAATCACTGTTGTATTAGTTTGTTTAAAGCATATTTTCACAAAAAAATTAATAATACAAAATATTATAATAATACGAGCTCATGGTTTTTGTTCTCAAACTTTCTGAACCAAATATTTGTATTTTACAGGAAAACGCCGACTCATCAATCGTAGGGCATATATTATTTGTGGCGGTCTTCACACTGTGATGTCAAGTGGACCTCATAAACTGAGTCCGTATTTGATGTCGATTTCAATCCAATTTCTTTGATACCATGCACTGGTATGCTTGACGCTGTCTGTCATTAACGAACACACACGCATTTAATATTTTATAATGTTAGTAAAGTATCCAAACTCGTAGCTGAAAACGTAACAGCCAACTGAATACTTGAGAAACTCAACAATAGCAAATTTGAAACACTCAATGGATATATATTATTTATCACCAATATGGATACAGTTTTAAGTGTACTGGCAAAGTTTTCACCAAAGCTACTTGCACAAACATCCTAGCTACTAAAAAGTCACTGTCTCCCCAATAAGTCTACTAACCTGGAGCACCGAGTTTAGAAGATGTAGGCAAAATGTCAACGAAACATGTATAATCCACAGAGTAAAAGAGGAGTCCAAGACTAAGTGATCCACTATGCCACCATTGTCACGTCAAATAACTGGGCTAACATCCATAGTAAAAGCGATCTGGACATCTGTTAACTTGTACTCATATACTCAAACTCACAACCTGTGAGACCATTCTTGTATTTACCAGGTGTAATCATCCCGCGGGTTAACAACTGCGTCAAAAAGACTCCTGCAGGGTACAGAAACATGTATAACCGAGGTCCTTATTGCACCGTTATTACTTATCTCTATAGAAGTACGTACTGTTTTTGGGCCTAACAACTTCTGAACCAAGAATACAAAAAGTTATCTACATGTTCCCCTGAGGGTTGTTGAGAAATTGTCACATTTTCTCCTTTATAACATCAGATAAAAGACAAAAGAGTTCAAGGTCAGAAAATAAAGTTAACTTCACTATATCTTAAATATACTTAGAAGATGGTTTATTTAATTTTCACCATTATTAATTTCCATTGATTATTATTAAATCGGCATTAAAATCCATTAAGCTGTTTAAATGTGAAAGGAAGACACGTAACTACATAAACAGATTACGTTTCAGTTTTATAATCTTCGTTGGGAAACGGTGCTTTATTTTTTAATTTTTCTTCTGTATATTTTTCTTTATTTTTTTTCCTCTACTTATGTAATTTACCCTTATAAATATTGGCAGTTTTACTGATTCGTCTTCGATTTGTTGGCGCGTAACAACGCTTGTGATAATCGTGTTATTCTTATATTCTCTTTATTTAAATTCTTAAATTTGTAGATTAAGATCTTCATCTTCTCGTCTAATACAAACCCGTGTTTCTTCATCCTTTGAACTCATTTTGCATTATCTTTCTCATAGGATATGGAATTATATTTTGATATTCATTTATCCACAAAATGTTGTCTACCCAATGGATAATAAGATAGGAAAATTAAAATTTTTGCTATTTAAATATGATAAACATTCCTGTCCACCGATTTGATTTCACAGCTTGATTTGATGACGTTAGAGTTGATAGCTTCATTACTTGCATCGATGTTGTAAACGAAGCCTCAAAGCCCAAGCGATCATATAATTTCCACTGATACTAATATATTTTTATCAGTCACGATCATTTTTTCATTAACAAGAAAATAAAGTAACGTTTTCTTCTTATTTAAAAAATCTAATATCAATCCGCTGCCGCTATTCAGTATAAACACTTTTATCCAACATCCAAAGTACCTTTTTCATTTAAAGTTCTCTCTTTCCTCCGCTCGTTTATAGAGTTTCTCAAGAGGAAAAAAGATGTAACCCTATAAGATCACTCACGTACCGTCCGTCCGTCCATCTTCCGTCTGTCATCTGTCTGATAAATCGTTTGACGTAGAAACTTTAAATTCGGTATATAGTATCATCTGTCTAATAAATCTTTTGATGCAGACACTTTAAATTCGGCTGCAATACGACAACGCCATCTAGCGTATTAACTGATTTATGTCTCAGTAATAACTAATAATTAATGTTCAAAAATATTAAATTAAAACTTCTACAGGGTGCAAACTATAAAAAAAAATTTATTTCAGATACCGCTTTACATGGAAACTTGACATTTGATATAAAGATAAATCGTATTGAGGTGAATATATATATATAAGTAGATAACAATAAAAAACTTATGTGGGAAATTTTTTTACGGTAATTATTTTTAGCGGTAATTATTTTCATTTCATGTATCGAAGATAGAAAGAAATTAGGACCAACGTTGTGTGCTTGACTTGAAGATGGCTCATGTAGCAATAAAACCGTCACGTGTATGTTCAATTTAAAGTGTACATTAAAGTTTATAATAAATAAATGTATCGTGTATCAATCGAAAGTAAAAAATATAAAGTTTCCAAAACTATTTTTCTCAATTTTGTTTGACTGTTCTTTGGAAGGGTAGTTCTTTGGATATCGTTAAAAATATCCAAAAAAGTATGTCTTTCCATCTAATTCCATCTTCACAACTGCTGAAGTCAAAATTAAGAAAAAATTAGCGATTCCAGAAGTTTACCAGAAAACTATTTGTTGGCTGCACTACCACAACACCATCTAACGTTCGCAACTTTGCCCGATCTCTTAATGTTATGTAATGGGAAAATTATTAGAAAATATTGAAAGATATCAATCACCTTGAATATTATTTTGCCTAAATATTTTCGTTACGTTGAAGAAAAATAAATACAATTTGCATTTAATTGTATTTGTTTTCGGTACAATTGGATTAGGTTAATAGGTTATAGACGTCGTGAGAATGAAAATTTCACTGTCGCTCTTTAGATTAAACGATATAAATGAAGAGTAACGTATTTAATAAAGATTATTACCGTTCGCGATACTTTTAACAAAGGAAAAATCGATTGAAAAATTGGTTTTTATTACTGACAACTGGCTATAAAACTTTTAATTGAAATTTTTAACAAAAATATTTTGCACAAATGTATTTAAAGTTAATGTCAAAATGTTTACATTCGAGATACATAAAGTCATTCGAGATACATAGTTCATAAATAAAAAAACATGTACATGAAATTTGACTGTTTTAAATAGAGTTTTGAAAAGAAAGTTAGTTGACATTTTAAAATAATTTAATGATGAAATCGTAAGTTTTTGACATATGGGTTCAAGTAACCAATCTACTCGTGACGTAGTAACATTATATCCTATTAAGTAAACTACAGAGGTAGGTTCAAGTGACATTTATTTAGTCTGTTATTGAGTGAATAAATTAAGATAGTCACACTGCGCACTTGGGAGGTGATGTCAATTTCGAATGAACCAAATTGTAGGCTTCCTAACTCCAATGGCAAAAATGGAACCCTTGTTATCATCATATCCATCTCTCTGTGTATCGCAGCATCATAGCTCATACAGTATAATACCGAACGTAAAGAAGTTTTATAGAACGACGTATTTAAATTACTGACATAACTTACATATTCTTTAAATGGCTCCCCACACTTCGAGTTGAATTTTCTCATGGAGCCCATCGAGTAGGGGTGATATTGCAAACACGCCCCTATAACTTTTCAAACACGCATGTCAAAAATGCAATGGAAATTATACCAACGATATTTTCTGAGTACTAATGAGTAATACAAAATAATATTAAGAAGTTAAAAAGATACTGGCAACCATTTTTCTTAAGCCTTTGAAAGATGAAGTAGACAATACATTTACACAATGAAATATAAAAAAATTATTTGTAATAATGCGGTAGAAATACTGTTAACCCTTAAATATTTGTATGTCGCCAAGTGTGTCCGTAATACCTCACAGTGCGAATTGCATTCATAATTATCAGATTATTTCCTGTTCCAGATCTCAAACCGGAAATTATCCAGCCTAATAAGGATATTAAAATACGCTTCGAGAGATATTTTTTAGATATTGATTGCAATTACAATGGGGTATATAGGGGGTTACGATGGAGTATAGTGTTTAATTAATTAACCATTAACTTTAACTGAAATCGTAACTTGTCGCGTCGCCTCTTAAGAGCAGTTAGGAACTTCAAGAAGACATAAACATTATTTTTAAATCTTGACATTGAATCGTTACAAATGTCACAGAACATTTTCACTTCTTCCCCCAAAGCGTGGAATTATTTTTAGGTATAAAAGCCTGAGAGTAGCTCTGTCAAACGTAAACTTACCCTAGGACCTGTTCCAATATTTTGTTTAAATGTACTGAATTTAATTTAGCAGATCGTCTGGTTGGTGAGGTCGGAATGAGATATCTAAATTTTCCTTCTTCAAATTTTTAGAACCAACGTTTAGCTGACTCATAAAAGTGTACGTCTGTCGTCATGCACACATTATCTATTTCTTCGCTTCCTTTTCACCTTAAACGCGATTTATGAATCAGGAACACTCAAAATTATCTTCATGAAGTCCCCATATTTTGTTTGATCTTTACTCGCCAAAACACAGATTCTAACTGAAAAGAAAATTGTATGTCCCTCTCTTTATACACGGAAAAGTTTCCATAATATTTCAAAAATTGCTGGAGAAAAGTAGCGAGTTTATCGTCACTGTCTACTAGATAACGACAAGTCAGAGATAAAGATGATACATGTATAGTGTGACGTTTAGAATTTAAAATAGCTCCTTTGTAAGTGGTTGAAAACTGATTAAGCAACCCAATAAATAATAAAAGCATTCACAAAAAATCAACCGATGTTAAGACAAACCGAATCGAAATCGTTAACAAAGGTTCGTCGAGGAAACACAACGAATGAACAGCCATCAATCGCCACCACAAATAAACATGATGATTTAACGTGAGTCTAACATTAAAACAATTCACATTCAATTGGCTCCGTAATTTAACCCATAACAAGGTGTTTATTGTAAACACAAAACATAGTTTTAATTACAACATACAATTATAACTTGCCGAAGACAAGTTATATTATTTAACGGTTAACATTAACTGAAGTCGTAACTTGTCGCGTCGTCTCTTAACAGCAGTACGGAGCTAAAAGTGCCAGAACAATCGGTGGGGGTTGTGGCTTTAGATGTTTCAACAAAGAGACTATGAAACAATAGAAGAGGGAATGATAATATTTAGAGGGGATGAACTGTTTACAACACTTGAATAAATATATCTAGCCCTTGCCGACAAACCACTTAACAAAGGGAATTGTCCACGTCACCGTCGAACACAGTATTGTATCCTAAGTAGTTGTACCCCAATGAAATTTACTGTATTTTGTTATTTTTAATTAATATATTGAAATAAAAGGGTTCCTACTTTAATCTTGTGAAAAATTAAATATTGAAGTTGAAAATATCATACAGCGTAATCAGCAAAATCTCTATCAACATTAAGGAACATGCAGGCTTAGATATAGGTATGTCAAACATCTCATACGAATGTGGTACGTTTACACAATTCGGCTAATCCATTCCCAATATTGCTGAGATGGATGTAAAAAAAACTAAAACAATAAATAAAAATAAATACAAATACAAGATACCGTTATCGACAGACGGACGGATATATGAATGATATTATAAGTGTTCCAATTTTTTCTTTTTAGGTGCGAAATCCTAAAAATAAGATTTTTCCTACTAAGATGCAAAATCCTAAATCCTGAGCTGAACAAGCAGCGAAACGTGTGCGTCGAAGCGTGCTCCGTTATGTTAAGCCTCATTATATTGTATGAAAATTGTAAATAACTATCGCGACGGTAAGATAATAACCAGACTGAATCCAAGTAAAATGGCCACAGAGAAAATGAAATCAACGATAAGGAGTTCGAGGTTACAGTCCAATACAAATTGGTAATATTCACAACAGCTATATACGACTTCGCTTAGCATTTGCCGTAAATGTAATACAACATTGAGAACGATTATGGAAAAGCTCACATTGAGAAAGGTTTCATCCGGTGCCAATTTTCTCCAACCTACTGCGCAACAACGCGTTACGACGCAAGGCAAAACTGTTTTGATCTTGAGATAGATAGTTTTTACTTTTTTTCTGAATTAGAACAGTTTTGTGGGAAACAAAAGAAATCCAAGTCACGATTGAAACAGTCAATTCTCTTTCATCAAATTTTCTACCACGGATAAATGTCTAATAATAATTTACACATATTAGCTCGAATCTCTGACTGATACTGTTCACAACAACGATCGACATACGATGCAGTAAATCTCCATTGTTCGCGAATTTACTGTACTGTTTTGAATATTCACGGTCCATGATTCTAGAAATGGTAAGTATCTGCTCAAAATTTACCATGATGTTACTAACACATAAACGTACACGCGCACACACCTACATGCCCGCACGCACCATTCCCAAACACCCGTTTTCTATTGGTTGGCAGACTTGCTATTCGCGGTGATTTTAATGAACTTAATCCACACGAACTACTAGAGATGCTAATATTTATTGTATTATATTGATACATCGTAACGGATACTAATTTTTATTCCTCCTTAGGAGAAGCTGTCGTTACTATTTACTACGATGATGTTACAGATCTCTCTTTACATACGGAAAAGTTGCCATTCCAAAAATCGCTGGAAAAAAGTAGCGAGTTTATCATTTGCCAATTAGTCTATCGTCACTGTCTACTAGATGACGACAAGTCAGAGCATACAAACAAAAATAACAGCACAGGAACATGAACAGCATATGGGCTTAGCATTTGCCGTAAATGTAATACAACATTGAGAACGATTATGGAAAAGCTCACATTGAGAAAGGTTTCATCCGGTGCCAATTTTCTCCAACCTACTGCGCAACAACGCGTTACGACGCAAGGCAAAACTGTTTTGATCTTGAGATAGATAGTTTTTACTTTTTTTCTGAATTAGAACAGTTTTGTGGGAAACAAAAGAAATCCAAGTCACGATTGAAACAGTCAATTCTCTTTCATCAAATTTTCTACCACGGATAAATGTCTAATAATAATTTACACATATTAGCTCGAATCTCTGACTGATACTGTTCACAACAACGATCGACATACGATGCAGTAAATCTCCATTGTTCGCGAATTTACTGTACTGTTTTGAATATTCACGGTCCATGATTCTAGAAATGGTAAGTATCTGCTCAAAATTTACCATGATGTTACTAACACATAAACGTACACGCGCACACACCTACATGCCCGCACGCACCATTCCCAAACACCCGTTTTCTATTGGTTGGCAGACTTGCTATTCGCGGTGATTTTAATGAACTTAATCCACACGAACTACTAGAGATGCTAATATTTATTGTATTATATTGATACATCGTAACGGATACTAATTTTTATTCCTCCTTAGGAGAAGCTGTCGTTACTATTTACTACGATGATGTTACAGATCTCTCTTTACATACAGAAAAGTTGCCATTCCAAAAATCGCTGGAAAAAAGTAGCGAGTTTATCATTTGCCAATTAGTCTATCGTCACTGTCTACTAGATGACGACAAGTCAGAGCATACAAACAAAAATAACAGCACAGGAACATGAACAGCATATGGGAACAGTATAGCAGCAACAGGAACAGCATACAATCAAACATAATTTACCAAAATAAGCCAAGTATTAACAATATAACGTACTAGAATAAAGTCGAGAGGTGCTTTCAGTTAAATATCTCATAATGGGTGTTGTAAAACAGAAGAGCAAAAGTGACGTCAAACAAAAGATAAGGTTGTAGTGAGAATCAAAATAAATTATTTCTACACTGTGATATCGTTCCCATAAAGATACGGCGCTAAAGCGTTTGAAAGCAAATCTGCGAACTATTATATGCGACATCTTTACCGAAAACAATTTGCTAAGTGTGATAAAAAGATTGACGTTATACTTTCGGTGTAAGCTGTCGTTAAGTTACAGTCCATTCTGTCATTACATATATTTCAGACTATGAGTTATCCCAAGTTATTTCCATTAAGTACCCTTAGAGATAATATCTGAAGTCGTTTGCTATTCAAAGGAATTTTATATTCAATTGAATTACAGCTCGTTATAGATGCCAGCCGCTGTGTAATTTATAAAACTAAAAATCATAAATTACCCGTTTCATATTCCATATTTTAAAGCACCTATTCAAAGATTTTATAGAGCTACGATATAACAAGGGAAATTATTTGATAGCTACTGATGGAAATCGCAATCCTGGCCGCATTACTTGAAAATTAATTAGATCAAAATTTATCTTTCAATAACTTGAAGTTAATAGCTTACACGATAATGAATTTAAAATTTTGGTAGGGAGAGAAGAGAATGAAAAAATCCCAAATTTGCAAAAGATATATATATATATATATATATATATATACACACACATATATATATATATATATATATATATATATATATATATATATATATATATGCTGTATATAGAATCTAGTGTATTTTTTCCTTAAGATATATTTTCTCAAGCTGATTCCTCTAACATTCTGAACAAGACTTTTCTAAATAGCAGCTGATAATTTGCCATCTTTTCCGATGACGTTTTTTCGTGACAGTTGTGACTCGCCACATTATTCTAAATTAGAAAAATTTTAAACTTCAATGTACTCAAAGAAAAAAAATTCGTATTTAATCTTTTCTTTAATTTTGTTACTCATAATTATGAACGAATCAGTCCTATGAAAACATAATAATACACCAGCGTATCGCACCTTTATTGCATATGCAGGTTTCGTTATATTGACTATTTGGCATGACAAGATTTTTTCCATATTTCTCTCGAAAATATTACACGAAATTATAGATTTTTAAGTTCGGCCTTCATTACTGAGAAATAATTTATTTAGCAAAATATTATTTATTTTCAGCATTTTCTCAGTTACACTTAAATGTTTCATTCGTATAAAAAGAAAATCATGAAAAAAAAACTTGAGGAAAATAATGATTTATCAGTGTAATAAATTTTTTTTCTGAAAAATAATACCGGTGTCGTTGAAACTAAATGAGCTCCACCGCGTCGCTTTGATAATCATAATACTGTATTTACTGTATATCTCAAATGTGATAATTATCTTAATTTGTACTCATGAATCCATGGAAACTGATTTGTTATGTGAATTTAACAACACCTCTAGTGCTGTTTGAGAAAAATTTCTGCAAACAAAGTGACAATTGAAAAGGCAAAAGTGACCGATGGATATGGATTATAAGAATGTTGCTGACGTATTACGTTGAGCAGTTTGCGTCGAATTGTAAAAACAGATATTGAGTGCGCACTATGTAAACAGAAAACGAATTTATTAAAAAATTCGGTCCTGTTTGAAGTGCGTATGTTGTAACGTAGATACAAAAGCAGGATTCATATCTCATACTAGCAAGATTTTAAATATACGTACGACTACCAATCAACAAAGAAAATTACATTTTTCTGAATCAATTTTAGGTTCCCTGCAAATTTCCCATCTAATTTCAAAATGAATGCAAATGACTATCGCTGATTAACCGATCTGAGCGTTCCATGCTTGGAACCTTATATAATTTACTCCGATTGGTCAGTTTAAGTTAATTGTTTATACTTCCTAGAGCTAGGAAATGATAAACAAGGTATAATTTAGGATAAAATTTTCATTTATAAAAATCTTCATCTTTTCAAATAAATGTACCTCGTCGTTTTTCACTTCCAACTCCGTAATTTAAGAATTACTAATTAACAAATTAAAAATGAAATGTGCAGTCACAAAAAGGACACATAGACTAACAAATCGGTCTTTACGAGTTGCTGTCATCCTGAAATGAACTCGTGACATTGTAATGATCCGACAATTGACGAGCAGATTACCATTTTCTTCACTTGGCGGCGATCGTCCGTACCATTGGCAACTTCCTAGTATTAACATAATAATCCAATTATCTTACGACGTATACTTTTTTAACATTTTATCATTCGCGCAAAGTTTTTTGCACTAAGCAGTAATAAAAAGAAAGTTTTTTTACACTTGAAGCGAGCCTAAAGAGGGCAGTTTGTTATTTTTATTACGTTAACTACGTTTTGCTCATTTAACTTTTAATATTATTGGGGAAAATTTGACCTTTTTAAAATATACTTTTACACCAATCAGCAGTGGCTGGCTAGCGAATGTATAAAAATGTATCCTCTTAACGAGGCCATTAAAAAGCTAAGCCGCGAAACATAAACAGAGAACAAAAACAATGTCGTCGCTAGTTAATGTGCTGTGTTTCAGCTTAACCCATCGCCAGAGGTACCCAACCCTCATCTCATTCATCCAATTTCAATATTTAAAAGTTAGTTTATTTGTTTTGCTTTCACGCCTCAACAATTCAACCGATATCCGTGATTTTAAATAAACGTATCCCTTTGTTTTGAAATAAATATAAAATACTGTCACTTTGGAATATAGTTTTTTAGGATTAATAAAATCACTCTGTTAGAAATATGAGCATGTACATAACTATGTATGTCCAGTTACAAAATAAACAGATAATGTTGTTTTAATTTTACAATTAGTCGTATTAATTTTAATAATATGTTCGTGCAAATAAAAAGGGTTTATTTATTTAAAAAAGAAATTCCAATTTATATTATAACTTCAAAATTGTTCTTCCTCTTCACGCCATATCTTCGATTCTTTGCATATCAAACTACTCAGATATTCTAATGCTAAGATCCGATATTTTAACAAGAAACTTATTTTATTAGTGGAAAAAATTATCTGTCAAAATGACATAGGGATGGCTATTCATTAGCGACGTAATTATCACATTCTTTGGCTATTTAATGCTATTTTAACATGGATGAATAATACATATTTTTTACACAAAACTTCTTCTTTCACCGCCTGGGTCTCGTTCAGAAGACAGACATACGCTCCTCGTTCCTAAACAATGTTCCTCCTTTTATGAATATTAGCTCTTTTTACTTCATCAGGTTGTGGATTTCATAGAGTTCCAGAACCAAAAATATGTGGCCAAATATGCGTTTTAAAAAGATCTGAAACGAATTACACCTATTAACACCCTAACCTTTCTCCCCTATTTTCCCTCCATTCATATTTCATGCTCTTCAAGCTCCCCCTTTTTCTCTTTCCTCCTGACATGTTACGTTTTCTTTTCTTGTTTGTTATTATTTTGAAAATTCTTTATTACTCTTGTATGGTATTTAAAAAATTGTATAGTGATATTTTGCTATGATCACAAAAAGACTGAAAATTGGTTCTTCAAATTCGTTTGCCATGTTTGACTAAAAGAAACAATCTAATGGAAGTAAGTCAATCGTAGGTACGTTGAACTCATATCAAAGATGCAGTAAAAAATTAAACAAAATATAATATAAAAAAATATATTAAAATGTGACAAAAGAACCGATATTAGCTTCTAGGTGAACTATTCGATGAATATAGACATGGATACGCGTACATATATTTATCAAGACTTTAAATATCTACAATCACAAAATAAAAACTTCTTAAATACAAATATAACTCGCAATACTCCAGGATTTAAACTCATAATGTATCTGATATTTCAGAAAAACGATATAAAGTTTATACTTCCGCAAAAATAATTCAGAATGAATGCTAGAATAATTAGGAAAATTGTCCTTCAACTTTTTATGATTTAGCAGCCATCAAAGTAATAAACCACTTTAATTTTGAAGGTTCGTTTTTTTATTCTATAGCCACCATCTGTCCAATAATGGTCACAAATGAATCAGCAGGTATTACCCCTTGTAAATGCTTCTATACGGTTTTCGAAAATAAATCTTCTCTAGTAATTTGAAAAATATTTAAAAAAATTATTGAAACATATTTTAAAAAGAATTTTTTTTTTCCTTTTTTATTGGTCTCATTGACACATCGAAAAAAAGAAAAAAAGTAAAAACACATTGCGGGAGATTAAATTGTTGTACCGCCAATTAGTGATCTAGCCTGCGATTTGAATGTGCAACTTAACGTGGCACTGACGGGTGAAGAGGATGAAGAGTTTTGACAGCGAGAAAAAAAATTGCAACAGCTTCATACATTTCTTTTTCTGTGCCATTATCAACTAAAAAGACACGTCAACATTCTGAGTGATGAAAAATGATGATCAGATTACTAAAAAACGAAAAAATATGTTTTTAACGTACTTTTCAAACTGAAACTGCTACATTATTAAATCGCTATCGCAAAAGATATAGTCGTTTAAAATTAAGAGTCTTATTTGCTTCGACAGCTGATAACGCGGTAATGAACGACTCTTCAAGAATAAAACAAAACGAATTTTCAACAGAAAAGAACAAGCTGCTTCCAAATGCTTTTATTCAATGTTTGAAAAAAAATTACACTCCACGGACGCTGTCAAACTCATAAAAAATAAAAGAATATTTTAACTCTTTTATTGTTTAATACAAGTAAAGTACAAAGAAAAGTTAAGGAACTCCTAAGACTAAATTAAAGCTCATTTTAAAGCTTACACTTTACGTGCAATGACTGGAAAGTGTAAGCTTTAAAATGAGCTTTATTTCATTCAATTCCAATAAATTTTAGCGGAGAAAAATACTTCAAAAATTATAAATTAAAAAAAAAATTAATAGACTTGTACCACGATAATTTATATAACTAATTTTGAATTACGTTCGTCGAATGACAGCAGTGCACGATACAACCACGGAAGCTTGGCAACCACTGGCTCGGTGTCTACGAGTGTAACTTAGTATACGATTTACGCGCTGAGAACATCGTTAACATAAATTTACGGAGCGGTTTTGCAAATCGCTGCTTTTGGCGTTAAATTTACAAAATGTTCACTTTTTAGGCGAATATGTTTATCGACTTTTACGTGTGCCGTTACCTTGATTTCAATCAACGACTCCTTTCCCTTGACACTGTAAATGTAATGAGGTGGTAACCTTTAGTAGACCCACACTTTTTTCTTTATCTGCGCTTTTGTTCTTTATGTTGATCTCAGTTTCTTTCCTGGTCCCTTACAAATATGACAAAAAAATGTCATCTAAATTTATATTATAATTTGAGTATATCAACAAAGCATACTGACAAACTAGCTGATAGAAAAATTTCAAAAATATTCGTCTTCATGTTCGAAAAAAAATTACAGCGCACCAGAAATGTTCCTTACACAGCATGCCAGAAATGTTGTCACTTACAGCGCGTCAGAAATGTTCCAACCTATATCTTTTATTTCTATAAACGTAAGGAAGGCAGCAATCTTACATAAATATGCTTCTTAACGACGCGAGTTTGTAGTCAGCTTTCCTAACTGTCTTTTTCTTTGCGTAATTATACAAAATAAAGTTTAAAAAAAGGATGGGTGTGTTTGTAATTAACAACGTTTTTGATAACGACAAGTCGTGGACGTCGACGATAACGGCATTACGCACCGCGTCAGTGACACACCCAATCCCTTGTGCCGTCGCAACAATTTTGAGAGCCTAATGCGTGGCTATAAGTCTAAGTGAGTCTGCACTTATCGTGTTGATATTGTGATCTTCGATAAAATGTCTCTTTATCGATATCGATATTTTGTTGGACTTATTTGTTGAACTCTGTACAAAATCTCATCATATTTTAATTAAATTCATTAAACGGAAAGTATTTACATAAACAAAATATTTATAGTTACTCAGTTCGTTCGTTTTCACAGTGGGCAAAATCGGTCCCTGTATAAATTAAATAATATAAACGTATCTATTACATATAAAAAATGACTCGAATAACATATCATAAACATGATTGATTGTCTACATTCCACAGTATTATCTAATGAGCAGGCTTGAAAATAGAAATTCATAAATTTAACGTCTCCAAAACAAATGCGTTCAGAAAAAAATCACTTGAAAAATTAAAAGTACGCATTTAAAAATGGCTAAAATTCCCTAAAACCTTATTCCTGGAGCGCAAAGTTTAGGAATTGTAGACAAAAAATATGCGAAACACATATAGTCCACAGAGAAAAGAGGAGTCCAAGACCAAGTGATCCGCCACTGCCACCATTATAATGTCAAATAGCTAACATCCACAGTAAAAAGCGATCTGTACGTCTGTTAACTTGTCCTCGTATACTCAAACTCACAACCTTTGAGACAATATCTTGTATTTATCAGGTGTAATCGTCGCACGGGCTAACAAGCAGTTTCGTCAAAAAGACCTCTGCAGAGTACAGAAACATGTATAACCGAGGTCCTTATTGCACCGTTATTACTTATCTCTATAAAAGTACGTACTGTTGTTGGGCCTAACAACTGCTGAACCAAGGATACAAAAAGTTATCTTCGTGTTCCCCGGAGGGTTGTTAAGAAATATTTATTCGACGCGAACAACAGGACCAAATAAAACATCACATTTTATCCTTTATAGCATCAGATAAAAGAGAAAAGAGTGCAAGGTCAGAAAATAAAGTAAACTTCACTAACCCTTAAATACACGTAGACGGTGGTTTTCTTTTTGTTTAATTTTCACCATTATTAATTTCCATTTATTATTACTATATCCTCATTAAAATCCGTTAAGCTGTTTAAATGTGATAGGAAGACACGTAACTACATAAACAGACTACGTTTCAGTTTTATAATCTTCGTTGGGAAACGGTGCATTATTTACTTTTTCTTCTGTATATTTTTCTTTATTTTTTTTCCTCTACTTATGTAATTTACCCTTATAAATATTGGCAGTTTTACTGACTCGTCTTCAATTTGTTGGCGCGTAACAACGCTTGTGATAATCGTGTTTTTCTTATATTCCCTTTATTTAAATTTGTAGATTAAGATCTTCATCTTCTCGTCTAATACAAACCCGTATTTCTTCATCCTTTGAACTCATATTGCATTTTCTTTCTTAGAGGACATGGAATTATATTTTGATTTTCATTTATCCACAAGATCCAATGGTTAATAAGAGATAGGAAATTTTAAATTTTTACATATGCCAAACATTCCTGCCGACTGATTTGATTTCATAGTTTGATTTGATGACATTAGAGTTAATAGCTTCACTATTTGCGTCGATGCTGTAAACAACGAAGTCTCCAAGTCAAGACGACCATATAATTTTCACCATCACTAATAAGTTTATATCAGTCACGAGCATTTTTTAATTAACAAGAAAACAAAGCAACGTTTTCTTTTTATTTAAAAAAATCTAATATCAATCCGCTGCCACTATTCAGTATAAACACTTTCATCCAACATCCAAAGTTTTCATTTAAAGTCCTCTCGTTCCTCCGCTCCTTTATAGACTTTCTCAAGAGGAAAAAAGACGTAATCCTATAAGATCACTCACGTACCGTCCCTCCGTCCATCTCTCGTCTGTCATCTGTCTAATAAACCGTTTGACGCAGAAACTTTAAATTCGGCATATAGTACCATCTGTCTAATAAACTGTTTGACGCAGAAACTTTCAATTCGGCATATAGTATCATCTGTCTAATAAACCGTTTGACTCAGAAACTTTAAATTCGGCATATAGTATCAACTGTCTAATAAACCGTTTGATTCAGAAACTTTAAATTCGGCTAATAGTATCATCTGTCTAATAAACCGTTTGACACAGAAACTTTAAATTCAGCTGCAATACGACAACGCAATCCAGCGAATTAACTGGCTTATATTTCAATCATCATCATATATATTAATACGCTAAGGTTTTAAGATGTTACTCTCCCTTTTTAGAAAAAACCTCACAACTAATCCACATAAATTATATATCATTTTATAGATAATTGCTTGCTCTACCGGCATCCACAACTAAAAAATTTATTATTGCTATTGTTTTTGCAAATTAATTAATTATTAAAATTATATACACAAAACAGCAATGCTGCCATCTAACGGCTCAACGTCAATATGATTGACGGTCGGTAAAATTTTTGCTTAATTAAAAATCCACTCACGTATAAATAAAGTGGCGCTTTAGCTCAATGCTTTTGATACTTGCGCCTCTATATGTCAATTTTAGTAAAATATTTGTTTGATCTGTCATCTGAGCTTCATAATGGAATAAATAATCATGCGAAGACTTCGCACGAGTCACGCTAGTAACAATTATTAATTAATGTTGAAAGATATTAATTTAGAAATTCTACGATTTTTTTTTACTTCAGATACCGCTTGGCGTGGAAACTTGACATTTGATATAAAGATAAATCGTATTGAGGTGAATATATATAAGTAGCTAACAATAAAAAACTTATGTCTGAAATTCTGATGCGGTTTTATGTTTGATCGTTCCAAAAATATCGTTAAAAATGTCCAAAAAAGTATGTCTTTCTCTCTAAATCCATCTTTGCATCTGCTAAAGTCAAAATTAAGAAAAAATTAGCGATTCTAGAAGTTATCAGAAAACTATTTGTCGGATGCAACACGACAACGCTATCTAACGTTCGCAACTTTGCCGGATCTGTTAATTAATGGTAAAATGTTGCGAAAATATTGAAAATATCAACTGAATACTGTTATAACTAAATATTCCCTTATGTTATGTACAAAGTAACAATACAAGCGTTTATTTTTTTTTCGTTACGTTGAAGAAAAATAAATACAATTTGCATAAAATTGTATTTGTTTTCGGCACAATTGGATTAGGTTAATAGGTTATAGACGTCGTGAGAATGAAAATTGCACTGTCGCTCTTTAGATTAAAGGATATAAATGAAGAGTAACGTATTTAATAAAAAGTATTACCGTTCGCGATACTTTTAACAAAGGAAAAATTTATTGAAAAAATGGTTTTTATTACTGACAAATTTTTATAAAACTTTTAAATAAAACTTTTAACAAAAATATTTTATACAAGCGTATTTAAATTTAACGTTAAAATTTTTACATTTGAGGTACATAAAGTCTCGTTGCATAAATACCACAGAAATAAAATATAAATAAAAATAAATTCATATATTCACACTGCGTACTTGGGAGGTGATGTCATCAATTTCAAATGAACCAAATTGTAGGCTTCCTAACTCAAATGGCAAAAACGAAACCCTTATTATTTCATAGTGTCCATCTGTCTATGTATCGCAGCATCATAACTCTTACAGTATAATACCGAACGTAAAGAAGATTTACAGAACGACGTAGTTAAATTACGTGAACACATACCTTTTAATACCTCCCCACACTTCGAACATGTGGATGAATTGAATTTTCTCGTGGAGCCCATCGAGTAGGGGTGATATTGCAAACACGCCCCTATAACTTTTCAAACACGCATGTCAAAAATGTGATAGAAATTACGCCAACGACATTTTCTGAGTACCAATGAGTAACAAAAATAATGTTAAAGAGTTAAAAAGATACTGACAGCCATTTTTATACAATATTATTTGTAATGATGCGGTAGACATACTACGTACCTTTAAATGTTTGTATGTTGCCAAATGTGTCCGTAATACCTCACAGTGCGAATTGCACTCACAATTATCAGATTATTTCCTGTTCCAGATCTCAAACCGGAAATTATCCAGCCTAATAAGGATATTAAAATACGCTTCGAGAGATATTTTTTAGATATTGATTGCAATTACAATGGGGTATTATGATGGGGATATAATTAACCGTTATCCGTTATAATTAACCATTAACTTTAACTGAAATCGTAACTTGTCGCGTCGCCTCTTAAGAGCAGTTAGGAACTTCAAGAAGACAAACATTATTTTTAAATCTTGACATTGAATCGTTACAAATATCACAGAACATTTTCACTTCTTCCCCCAAAGCGTGGAATTATTTTTAGGTATAAAAGCCTGAGAGTAGCTCTGCCAAATGTAAACTTACCCTAGGACCTGTTCCAATATTTTGTTTAAATGTACTGAATTTAATTTAGCAGATCGTCTGGCTCGTGAGGTTGGAATGAGATATCTAAATTTTCCTTCTTCAAATTTTTAGAACCAACGTTTAGCTGACTCATAAAAGTGTACGTCTGTCGTCATGCACACATTATCTATTTCTTCGCTTCCTTTTCACCTTAAACGCGATTTATGAATCAGGAACACTCAAAATTATCTTCATGAAGTCCCCATATTTTGTTTGATCTTTACTCGCCAAAACACAGATTCTAACTGAAAAGAAAATTGTATGTCCCTCTCTTTATACACGGAAAAGTTTCCATAACGTTCCAAAAATCGCTGGAGAAAAGTAGCGAATTTATCAGTTGCCAAATTAATATATCGTCACTGTCTACCAGATGACGACAAGTCAGAGATAAAGATTATGCATGTATAGTGTGATTTCTCTGTGACGTTTGGATTTTAAAATAGCCCCTTTGTAAGTATCTGAAAACTTATTAACCAACCCGATAAATAATAGAACCATATACAAGAAAGCAACTGATGTGAAGACAACACTAATTAAACACGTTAACAAAAGTTGGTCGGGGAAACGCAACAAATGAAAAGTCATCTATCGCGACAACAAATAAACATGATGATTTAACGTGATGCTAACATTAAAACAATTCACATTAAATTGGCTCATAAATACCTCACAACGCCCCTCCGTAATTTAACCCATAACAAGCTGTTTTGTTGTAAACATAAAACATAGTTTTAATTACAACATACAATTATAACTCGCCTAAGTCAAGTTAAATTATTTAACGGTTAACTTTAACTGAAGTCGTAACTTGTCGCGTCGTCTCTTAACAGCAGTACGGAGCTAAAAGTGTCAGAACAATCGGTGGGGGTTGTGGCTTTAAATGTTTCAACAAAGAGACTATGAAACAATAGAAGAGGGAATGACAATATTTTGAGGGGATGAACTGTTTTCAACACTTGTATAAATATATCCAGCCTTGCCGACGAATTACTTAACAAAGGGAAATGTTCACGCCACTGTGGAACATAGCATCGCGTGTTAAGTAGTTGTACCTCAATGAACCTTGCATTATTTTGTTGTTTTTAATCGAAACATTGAAATAAAAAATAAACCTACTTTAATCTTGGGAATAACTAAATACTGAAGATTGAAATTGAACTATATAATCGACGTTCGATCGCCATTGCTTCAATATTATTTGAAATATCATACAGCGTAATCAACAAAATCTCTATCAACATTAAGGAACATGCAGGCTTCGATATAGGTATATCGAACATCCTTACGACTGTGGTACGTTTACACAATTCGGCTAATCCATTCCCAATATTGCTGAGATGGATGTAAGAAAAACTAAAACAATAAATAAAAACAAACACAAATACAATATACCGTCATCCACAGACGGACGGATACGTGAATGATATTATTAGTATTCCATTTTTTTCTTTTTAGGTACGAAATCCTAAAAATAAGATTTTACCTCCTTCTGAGATACAAAATCCTAAATCCTCGTGAGCTGAACAAGCAGCGAGACGTGTGCGTCGAAGCGTGCTCCGTTATGTTAAGCCTTATTATATTGTATGAAAATTGTAAATAACTATCGCGACGGTAGGATAATAACCAGACTGAATCCAAGTAAAATGGCCACAGAGAAAATGAAATCAACGATAAGAAGTTCAAGGTTACAGTCCAATACAAATTGGTAATATTCACAACAGCTATATACGACTTCGCTTAGCATTTGCCGTAAATATAATACAACATTGAGAACGATTATGGAAAAGCTCACGTTGAGAAAGGTTTCATCCGGTGCCAATTTTCTCCAACCTACTGCGCAACAACGCGTTACGACGCAAGGCAAAACTGTTTTGATCTTGAGATAGATAGTTTTTACTTTTTTTCTGAATTAGAACAGTTTTGTGGGAAACAAAAGAAATCCAAGTCACGATTGAAACAGTCAATTCTCTTTCATCAAATTTTCTACCACGGATAAATGTCTAATAATAATTTACACATATTAGCTCGAATCTCTGACTGATACTGTTCACAACAACGATCGACATACGATGCAGTAAATCTCCATTGTTCGCGAATTTACTGTACTGTTTTGAATATTCACGGTCCATGATTCTAGAAATGGTAAGTATCTGCTCAAAATTTACCATGATGTTACTAACACATAAACGTACACGCGCACACACCTACATGTCCGCACGCACCATTCCCAAACACCCGTTTTCTATTGGTTGGCAGACTTGCTATTCGCGGTGATTTTAATGAACTTAATCCACACGAACTACTAGAGATGCTAATATTTATTGTATTATATTGATACATCGTAACGGATACTAATTTTTATTCCTCCTTAGGAGAAGCTGTCGTTACTATTTACTACGATGATGTTACAGATCTCTCTTTACATACGGAAAAGTTGCCATTCCAAAAATCGCTGGAAAAAAGTAGCGAGTTTATCATTTGCCAATTAGTCTATCGTCACTGTCTACTAGATGACGACAAGTCAGAGCATACAAACAAAAATAACAGCACAGGAACATGAACAGCATATGGGAACAGTATAGCAGCAACAGGAACAGCATACAATCAAACATAATTTACCAAAATAAGCCAAGTATTAACAATATAACGTACTAGAATAAAGTCGAGAGGTGCTTTCAGTTAAATATCTCATAATGGGTGTTGTAAAACAGAAGAGCAAAAGTGACGTCAAACAAAAGATAAGGTTGTAGTGAGAATCAAAATAAATTATTTCTACACTGTGATATCGTTCCCATAAAGATACGGCGCTAAAGCGTTTGAAAGCAAATCTGCGAACTATTATATGCGACATCTTTACCGAAAACAATTTGCTAAGTGTGATAAAAAGATTGACGTTATACTTTCGGTGTAAGCTGTCGTTAAGTTACAGTCCATTCTGTCATTACATATATTTCAGACTATGAGTTATCCCAAGTTATTTCCATTAAGTACCCTTAGAGATAATATCTGAAGTCGTTTGCTATTCAAAGGAATTTTATATTCAATTGAATTACAGCTCGTTATAGATGCCAGCCGCTGTGTAATTTATAAAACTAAAAATCATAAATTACCCGTTTCATATTCCATATTTTAAAGCACCTATTCAAAGATTTTATAGAGCTACGATATAACAAGGGAAATTATTTGATAGCTACTGATGGAAATCGCAATCCTGGCCGCATTACTTGAAAATTAATTAGATCAAAATTTATCTTTCAATAACTTGAAGTTAATAGCTTACACGATAATGAATTTAAAATTTTGGTAGGGAGAGAAGAGAATGAAAAAATCCCAAATTTGCAAAAGATATATATATATATATATATATATATATATATATATATACACACACATATATGTATATATATATATATATATATATATATATATATATATATATGCTGTATATAGAATCTAGTGTATTTTTTCCTTAAGATATATTTTCTCAAGCTGATTCCTCTAACATTCTGAACAAGACTTTTCTAAATAGCAGCTGATAATTTGCCATCTTTTCCGATGACGTTTTTTCGTGACAGTTGTGACTCGCCACATTATTCTAAATTAGAAAAATTTTAAACTTCAATGTACTTAAAGAAAAAAAATTCGTATTTAATCTTTTCTTTAATTTTGTTACTCATAATTATGAACGAATCAGTCCTATGAAAACATAATAATACACCAGCGTATCGCACCTTTATTGCATATGCAGGTTTCGTTATATTGACTATTTGGCATGACAAGATTTTTTCCATATTTCTCTCGAAAATATTACACGAAATTATAGATTTTTAAGTTCGGCCTTCATTACTGAGAAATAATTTATTTAGCAAAATATTATTTATTTTCAGCATTTTCTCAGTTACACTTAAATGTTTCATTCGTATAAAAAGAAAATCATGAAAAAAAAACTTGAGGAAAATAATGATTTATCAGTGTAATAAATTTTTTTTCTGAAAAATAATACCGGTGTCGTTGAAACTAAATGAGCTCCACCGCGTCGCTTTGATAATCATAATACTGTATTTACTGTATATCTCAAATGTGATAATTATCTTAATTTGTACTCATGAATCCATGGAAACTGATATGTTATGTGAATTTAACAACACCTCTAGTGCTGTTTGAGAAAAATTTCTGCAAACAAAGTGACAATTGAAAAGGCAAAAGTGACCGATGGATATGGATTATAAGAATGTTGCTGACGTATTACGTTGAGCAGTTTGCGTCGAATTGTAAAAACAGATATTGAGTGCGCACTATGTAAACAGAAAACGAATTTATTAAAAAATTCGGTCCTGTTTGAAGTGCGTATGTTGTAACGTAGATACAAAAGCAGGATTCATATCTCATACTAGCAAGATTTTAAATATACGTACGACTATCAATCAACAAAGAAAATTACATTTTTCTGAATCAATTTTAGGTTCCCTGCAAATTTCCCATCTAATTTCAAAATGAATGCAAATGACTATCGCTGATTAGCCGATCTGAGCGTTCCATGCTTGGAACTTTATATAATTTACTCCGATTGGTCAGTTTAAGTTAATTGTTTATACTTCCTAGAGCTAGGAAATGATAAACAAGGTATAATTTAGGATAAAATTTTCATTTATAAAAATCTTCATCTTTTCAAATAAATGTACCTCGTCGTTTTTCACTTCCAACTCCGTAATTTAAGAATTACTAATTAACAAATTAAAAATGAAATGTGCAGTCACAAAAAAACGCTTAGACTAGCAAATCGGCCTCTACGGTTTGCTGTCATCCTGAAACGATCTCGTAACATTGTAATGATCCGACAATTGACGAGCAGATTACCATTTTCTTCACTTGGCGGCGATCGTCTGCGATCGTCGATACTCTCTAGTATTAATAAAACAATCCAACTATTCCAATTATCTTACGACGTATGTGTATGCGGAGTGTATATTGTGTTGGCTAATACTTTTTTACCACGAATTCGAGACTTTCAGAAGGGTTGTTGAACGATTCAAAATATCTGATTGTAGAGTATAAACAAAGCAGAATGCACTTGGTCAATAACAGTTGGCAACAAATCTTCAAATGCATTACATGAAAAAAAATTATTAAAATCGATATCAAGTACAGGATCTTCCACTTTATGAGTTCCCTGTCGGTCACCATGGAAAGACCACTACAAATAATATATTCGTGCGATTAGCGAGTCAATGGTGTTTTCCAAAATGGCGAAAACATGTATTCAAGAAATTCAAAACCAAAGCATTATGGCATGAAGATAAACTCACTTCTCAACGTCCTCTTTAATTACGTCACCTGTCTGAAGAATCTCCTCCATTGACTAATCGTCAATTGGCTTAGAGACCCAGTTACCATCACGGTACAATAGAAACATATTTTCACAAATTAGGAGAAGTTCAAAAATACGGCACTCCCCAAGGACAAGGCGGGGTTATGTGTGTATATTTATATTAAGTACAGTAGAGTATAAGAAGTTCCATTATTGAATAACTACCACCCATTTCGTTTATCACGCACTCGACTAAAAAACGTAGTTAACTTTTTAACATTTTATCATCTGCGCAAAGCTTTTTGCACTAAGCAGTAATAAAAAGAAAGTTTTTTTACACTTGAAGCGAGCCTAAAGAGGGCAGTTTGTTATTTTTATTACATTAACGACGTTTTGCTCATTTAACTTTTAATATTATTGGGGAAAATTTGACCTTTTTAAAATATACTTTTACACCGATCAGCAGTGGCTGGCTAGCGAATATATAAAAATGTATACTCTTAACGAGGCCATTAAAAAGCTAAGCTGCGAAACATAAACAGAGAACAAAAACAATGTCGTCCCTAGTTAATGTCCTGTGTTTCAGCTTAACCCATCGCCAGAAGCACTCAACCCTCATCTCATTCGTTCAATTTCAATTTAAAAGTTAGTTTATTTGTTTGTCTGTTTTGCTTTCACGCAAATCACGCAAATCAGTAACTCAACGGACGTCCGTGAAATTTTATATAGAAGTATCCCTTGATCTCGAAATAAATATAAAATACTGTCACTTTGGAATATAAATTTGAGATTAATAAAATGACGTTAGATTTTTTTCACAATGCTGTATCTCAGCTGAAAATCATTGAAATTCAATGAACAAACAAACTCATTTTAAAGCTTACAATTCATTAAAGAGGAGTGATTATTTTAACGCTTGCAATTTCTAATTTTTGAATAAAGAAGTCAAAATACTCTGTGGGAGATTAAATTTCTGTACCGCCAAGTGGTGATCTAGCCTGCGATTAGAATATGCAACTTAACGTGGCACTGAGGAGTGAAGAGTGACGAAAACTTTTGAGTTTTGGCCGCGAGGAAAAGATTTGCAACAGCTTCATAATTTACACTTTTTGTGCCATTATCAAGTAAAAAGACACTTCAACATTCTAAATGCTGCCATTTTTTGAAAATGGTGATCAGATTACTAAAAAACGAGAAAATTTGTTTTTAATATGCTTCTCAAACTAAAACTGCTATATTATTAAATTATTATCGCAAAAGATATGGACGTTCAAAATTAAGAGTCTTATTTGACGTGATAAAGAACGATCCTCCAAGTATATAAAAAAACGAATTTTCAAGAGAAAAGACCAAGCTTCCAAATGCTTTTATTTAATGTTTGAAAAAAATTACATTCTACAGACGCTGTCAAACTAATAAAAAATGAAGGGATAATATTTTAACTCTTTTATTGTTTGATACAAGTAAAGTACAAGGAAAAGTTAAAGAACTTCCGAGATTCAATTAAAACTCATTTAAAGCTTACACTTTACAAGCTGGAAAGCGTAAGCTTTGAAATGAGCTTTATTTCTTTTATGCTTAAGGAAATAGCAAATTCAATTTTAATTCAACTTTAATTTTACACAAAATTAATTTTAAACAGTTCGACGAAAATTTAATTTCACCCAATTTTAGTTTCTTTTTTAATAAATAAATATGGATGCATCAGAGAACGTATTCTGCTTCAAACTGAGGTTTTTATTGTTCAAAAGGTTTTTTGAAACCTGCTTTCTTTAGATACGAAATTAATTCGTTGTACAAGATACCAAATTCGGTTTTAGTCGAATAAAAAACGGACAATGAATGCGTGGTATTTTAATAACTTTTATATACAATAATTTTAATTTATTTACAATATTCTTAATGGTTTAGTTATTTGTTCCATGCTTCAGTCGAGTACAGAACTACACGAACGGATCTTGTAACATACAAAAGCATATTAAAAACAATATATAAAAATTTGTCTGGACATTTTTGAAAATTTCAGTCCAATATACAATTCTTTCGAAGGCTATTATTACGTATTTGTAAAGGTTTAATATTTTTAACTCGAAAATATTTCTGTAATCCGATTTTGCAACAGAAAACGCTTCACAACAGGTAAGCTGCAATAGTTATCAGCATAAATTTTGTACTTTTTATAAGCCTTACCTTTCTAGAAAAGTTTATCAAAATTTATTAACCAATTCAATAGACTTATAAGTATGTTCATCGAATGACACTAGCGCACTTTGCCACCACCGAATGTTGGCAACCACTGGCTCGGTGTCTACGAGTGTAACTTAGTGTGCGATTTACACGCTGAGAACATCGTTAACGTAAATCTACGGAGCGGTTTTGAAAATCGCTGCTTTTGGCGTTAAATTTTACAAAATGTTTACTTTTTAGGCGAATTTATTTGTCAAATTTTACGTGCGCGGAATATTGGTTTGCTTAATTATACATGCCTTGACTAGCCTCCCACGCTGACCGTCGGTCCAGGATGAACTGTTATAAGAGCATGACGTGTGGAAAAGTAATGTTTCAATCTTGATTTTTTGGGCAATCCTTCTTCCTGGTCTCCTCGCTTTACTCAGTTGTTAGTGTTAATTAACAGTTAATCATGCCGTGACGCTTAGTACACCTAAACTTTTCGATACTTTTTAAAGTGATAACTTCTTTTGGAAAATAAATTGCGATTTCGCCTCGCGTTACAAACGTGACCGGCCGGCTCAACATTTTGATGTGCTTCGGATATACTCGACTGTAGGCCGAATATGGTCGTATGAGAGGAACGTTGAGCGGCCGAGTGTGGAATTATTTGTGGTAGGGGAAAAATTGCGAGTTCACATCACACAGCGTTACGCGTTTTGCGTATATTTAACGGCATACTCGGTCCGATAGCGAATATACTTGGATCGAGTATACCAGAAAGATAGAGTAGCCGGGCAAATGATAGATACATTACATACTCCATATTTCCGCGCTCGGGATGGTACATAAAGTCCTCGTTTACAATGAAGACATATTTTTTTCTTTAAAAAATATATTTATTTATTATGTGGTGCTTTTTGTATATAATTATGTAAGTTTTATAAATTAATTGAGCGTACTGGCATTGGTTAATGTACATTTATTTTGATATTATTTGGTGCCTAAGTGGATAAAATACGATCAATTAAGTAAAAACCCAATTTTCTTCTATTCTATGTCGAGGTAGCTTTGTCTTTTTATTTAGAAGATTACTAAATTATATGATTCTAAGACAAAATCTACAATTTTTGTCGGTCTGTGTACCTGTTTGACTGAATATTTGGAAAAAATTGGCGTTAAGACGTTTTGATGTTTCCTCAAAGAAAAATAGCTTAATTGAATAGGTTTCTTTGAAGAAGAAATCTACACTTTGTTTCAAAAAAATTGAGTGAGTAGAAATTAAGACGTAACTCAAAGTAGTAACTAGAATAATCAAACTGAACTCGGGTCATTGTGAGCACTTTCCATCTAGTGTCTAGCGTCCGTCGTATCTAGTATCTAGTGTTTCTAGTGTCCGTCGTATCTAGTGTCTAGTGTCTCTAGTGTCCGTCGTATCTAGTATCTATTGTCTAGTGTCTCTATTGTCCGTCGTGTATAGTGTCTAGTGTCTCTAGTGTCCGTCGTATCTAGTGTCTAGTGTCTCTAGTCTCGGTCGTATCTAGTGTCTCTAGTGTCCGTCGTATCTAGTGTCTAGTGTCTCTAGTGTCCGTCTTATCTAGTGTCTAGTGTCTCTAGTCTCGGTCGTATCTAGTGTCTGGTGTCTCTAGTGTCTAGTGTCTCTAGTGTCCGTCGTATCTAGTATCTGTTGTCTAGTGTCTCTAGTGTCCATCGTATCTAATGTCTAGTGTCTCTAGTGTCCGTCGCATCTAGTGGCTCTAATGTCCATCGTATCTAGTGTCTAGTATCTCTGGTATCCGTAATATATAGTGACTCTAGTGTCCTTCGTGACCGCTTCGCTAACTCGCACGTAAAAGTATCCGCGCTCCCTATTACCGCACGCAGCGTTCAGCGGCTGTCGTGACACGACTTGTGCATTTATGTTTATCACAGACGTATTATCTGTACAATTCATTTAATTATTTCGTAGGATTTTTCTACTTACTTCTTTTTTCCCTAACCGCTAATAAATCCTGCAGTAAAACAATTTATATAAATTATTTAACAGTTTTTGGCATTCCATACTTCAAACTGAAAAACGAAAACCTCATAAGATCACCCACGTGTCTATTTATCCGTCTGTCACAGGCAATTTTCTCAGATATTGACACAGTGATACACCATATTAAAGCACATAGTCCGAAGTAGATAACTTTTTTTTTAAATATTCATGTGAAAATTATAAAGGTTGTGAATAAAGTACTTAATTATTTTAGATTATATATTTAAAAATATATTTTTAAAAATTCGAAAAAAGAGTACGCCCCTATCATTTCTAAAATTACTGAACTTAAAATCATGATAAAATCAGATTTGGTAAAATCTGACTGGAAGATTAAAGACGAACTACAACGATTATAGAAACCTTTGAATTTTTTAAATATTCTCCACGATTTTAAGACTGTTAAAAAATGGGAGATACTATATTTACGTTGTGAAAATTTGACATCTATAAACAGTAGAAATAGAAATGCTATGTACCCTTACACGTTTGTAAGTGCCTGAATGTGCACGAAACCCTAGTAGTGCGAATTTTACTCGTACTTGACAGGTTTTCTTTGATTCTAATGGATCCCGCGATCAAACATATACCTAAATTAGGTTTGTTCTTATTACCCTTGAATTGGGCGCTATTCATGTTGTAGGTTTATGGTCCTGTAGAGACAGAATTCAGTTTTTCAAAAAGAACTAATAAAATATTCTCAACTTAGATCATATGACAGATGACTGTGCAGCAGAAAGAAATACTCTGAAATGTATTTTTCTTAAGTCTACTGTATACTGTAAAAATATTTAGTCTATGGTACACCATACACTTTCTATCATCGCACTTTCTTTTTCACGTATTCTGTTCGATGACATCAAGAATTGTACTGACTATTTGTCCGGATTTCTCATCAAGGAATTTCTCATCGCCATCCACGTGTTCCGCCAGCCCAACAATAATTCAGCATATAATTTTATGGCACATGCTTATAAGGTTTTGAATCCAAAGATAAAATGAATAAAATAAACGACCTGAAATCGCTCAAAGATTTAAAAAATTATACGCCAGAACTGAAGACAAAGTATTTTCAGCGCATTAAAAAAATAATATCACAAGTTCAAAACAAATAACCTTAGTAAGGTAACAAAAGGACAAATTTTCTTAACCAGAGGTAACAATGTAAACAATTATATGGAAGCAAGCATTTGCATATTTGAGGATGTTGTTTTGCAACCATCCAAAATTTGTATTGTTGACAAATCGAGACATATCCGAAATTACATGAATTTGTAACTTCAAGAAAGAGTATAGACTTTATTTATTATATTTTTTGAAAAGAACCATTATTGCAAATTTATTCAAATAAACAAAAATCAATTTGGTACTAGCACAAAAATCTACCCCTATATAAACAAAGTAATAAGAAAGTAATAAGGTTTACTCCTATCGTGCGTCCTCTGACACATATAGTTTTTGTTCATAATAATGTAACACCATAAAAACCGAGCTTTTCTAAGGGGATTGTGTTGAAATATCCAAACATGTATGTAAAACACGATAAATCAATGCACTTAATCTTCATAGCATTTATCAGCATCTCTACAATAATAAATCTCTAGAATTTTTTAAATAAATTACACCATGTACTTGAAGAGATACTTCAATCTTTTGAATGTAATTTTGAAGAGTTTATTTATTCCCTCTTTAATTTTTATGTAAATATTTTTGAAATATCCCAACACGTATGTAAAACACGGTAAACCAATGCACTTTGTAGCATTTATCAACATCTGTACAAGAACAAAACTCTGGATTTTTTTAACAAATTGCTTCATATACTTGAAGAGATACTTCAGTCTTTTGAATGTAATTTTGAAAACTGTATTTATTCCCTCTTTAATTTTTATGTAAATATGGTTGAAAAATCCATACATATATATAAAGCACGGTGAATCAATGTACTTGTTCTTTGTAGCATTTATTAGCATTTCTAAAACAATAAAAATCTGAAATTTTTTTTAAAAAATTACTCCATGTACTTTAAGAGATACTTCAGTCTTTTGAATGCAATTTTGAAAACTGTATTTATTACCTCTCTAATTTTTATGTATATATTGTTGAAATATCTAAACATGTTCATAAAGCACGGTAAACCAATACACTTAATCTTTGTAGCATTTATCAAGATCCGTACAAGAATAAAACTCTGGACTTTTCTTAAAAATTACTCCATGTACTTGAAGAAATAGTTCAGTCTTTTGAATGCAATTTTGAAAACTGTATTTATTCCCTCTAATTTTTAAATAAATATTTTTATAAAGGTAGCTAGTGCAAAACATATGATTTAATAAGACGCACTCCTATAACAAATTCCAAATTCTCAAGTGCAGATGTAATAATCACACTACTAAAGATAAAGAAAAAAATCAAGATTTAATTCAAGAAATAAAATTTCAATTTACTCATATTACTGATTTTTTTGTATAATTTATCTTCTACAGAGACAGAAATTCATTTGAATTTGCCGCAATGAAAGTAAACGCAATGCTTTACAATAACGTTAGAGTCCACTCCACCGCAATTTCGAAGCGCAAGGACAAAGACCTATTCCAAGGCAATAATCGTATTCAAAGTGGACACCCTGCTAACACAGAAAGGAGTAACGAGTCCCTAGCAGGAATCGAGACTATTATTTATCGGAAGTGTCATATTTATGGCCAATGCCGAAAAGCACTAATTATTTCCATTATTATGTTTGTTTTAAGAGGTTAAGTTATATATATTATGATTGCTTTCAGTTTTGCATGGGCATAAAATAATGTGATCTTATCTACTTACTTATATATAATTAAATCTATTTATATTTATATATGTATATATATATATATATATATGTATATATATATATATATATATATATATATATATATATATATATGTATATATCTATATATATATATATATATATATATGTATATATATATATATATATATATATATATATATATATATGACAAGGCGAGTGCGATACAACATGACGATTTATTTATAAACTTCGAATAATTATATAATACAATTAATAGATACTAGTGTGAAAAGATTTAGATGGTATTAGATTTAGAGAATCTGGTATACAAACACAAAAAACAATTTAACAATTTTCACAAAGTTAGTACAATTATTAACGTTTAAGCCTTTACAAATGACATTGATATTGTGGGAATAACTAAGAGAGCAATAGGAGAAGCATTTTGGGCACTCGAGAAAGCAGCAAAAAATATTGAAAAAGAAAAAACCAAATACATGGCAGTGACCAACAGGAGCCAAGACCCTTTACCACTAAATATAAGTGATCATGTTTTTGAGAAGGTGGAGCCATTTAAATATTTACAGTTGAGAATAACGATAATTATCTTAAAACTGACATTAAAAATAGTATCAACATGGCTAACAGATATATCAGTTCAGATCAAAATATTCATGTGCTGCAACAAAAATACTGCTATACAAAACATCAATAAGGCCAATATTCCTACATGGAAGTGAAGTTTGGACAATGAATAAATCAGATAAAAATAAATTAACGATTTTCGAAAGGAAAACCTTGAGAAAAATTTTCAGAGTAGTGAATGAGAATGGAGTTTGGAGAATAAGATATAATAATGAATTACAGTAGAAATTCGGAGAACCAAATATAGTTAAGGTAATAAAAGCCTATTAACTGAGGTGGCCAGGCCATATCTACAGGTATGAGAATAAGAACCTAGTAAAAATAATAACTTTCCAAAAACCAGAGGAAAAGAGGAGAGATAGTTCACGTATGAGATGGCTGGATAACGTGGAAAAATGGCTAAAGAATATGAGTGTCTACAGATGGAAATCCGTGGCGTCGGATAGATCAAAATGGTGGAAACTGACTGAGACAGCCTTGACCGGAAATAGGCTGTAGATCTTAAGAAGAAGAAGAAGAAGGGTATCATGTTATCGGTGTGGGTGAATCGTAACAATAAATAAATAAATAATTTCGTATTTATCCATCCGTAACATTCATCTTTGCGAAGTAAAAAGAATTATTTAAACGATACTTCAATAAAAGAAATATTACACATTAACATTGCAAAGAAGCAAGTATAGGTTTTAGTTTTGACTAAACGGATTTAGACTGCAAGAAAATTCTAAATGCTTAATATTTTTAAGCGGAAGCACCTAATGTTGCGTCTCAACGCATACAGCGCTCGTTCATACATAAATATTCAGTCGTATGTTGTATTATTATATTTCTTTATGTAAACCTTGCGGAATAATTAGACTTTGAGCAGACGTCCGAATTTTTTATCATAATGAAACATTTATTGACAGCTACACACATTAAAATGGTGCCTTACTTAACTTTAAGTAAAGGAAGCTAAAACGAACATTACGGCTGACTTTAAATATTTTTCGGATAATTTAATAAATTTAGCATTACTAATAGAATTATTTGAGCGAACCGAAAAGTAAAATGACTAATTTTGCGTTTGACGAAACGCCACTAAAATTCATACTCGAGAATTGAGAGATGTCTCAGATCCATTTACTTTACTAATACTTTCGGCAATCTAAAGAAAAAACACAATTTTTATCTACAATTTAAGGCCGATGTTGAAAGTGACACAACGAATAAACGTAAAGAAAATAAAATAACAGGCCAAAAAAAACAAAATAACCTTTAAAAATGCATTTTCTGCTATCCATATATAGAATACAAGATTCATCTTCGACGAAATAGCTCCGTCCTTTCCTTTCTACTTGTAAAATTATATGATGCTAGTCTTTCCTCTCAAGTCAACAAAAAATTTCATTAGTACGTGAAACGTTAACGAACAATAAAGGCAAGTACAAGGCGAGTGCAATACAACATGACGATTTTTAAAGCTAACCTTAAGACAACCGTTATAGTCGTACGTTAGTTAACATATACTTTAAGTAAAGTAATTGATACAACATAGGGCTCCCTTATTTAAACCAAAATATAAAAATACAACTTAGTTGCTATATTTCTATGTGCACACTATTCTCAGAAAATATTTGAATAATTTTGATTAAACCCTTATATTTAGGCTATATATTAGTTAGATATTTATTTAGCTTAATATTAATTTGCTTTATATTAGTTAGAATTTGGTAATAAAAACACAAGTTTTGACTTGTGTTTTTGTTCATTTAAACATCATACAAAATTTATTATATCAAAATACCTATGTATTCCAGACTAGTTGTCTCACCTTGCCTTAAAGACTTTAACTGTGTGTAACTATGCTCTGGCTCTTTCACACTAAGCGTAAAATAATATGAAATATAGATTCATGCATAGGTTTAAACAATTACTAAAATATATTGAAATGGAAACTCTGAACAAAAGCGTGGCTTTCACATGAAGTTGCAGTTATTTATTTTAATTGCTTGAAAGTATTAAAATGCTACTTTAAGAGAAGGGCGAGCTGTGAATGTGAATTTGAAGGACTTTATGTTGAGCAGTGATTCGACTTGAAGACTGGAAATAGAGTCCACACGACGATCAAATAAATAAATGTGAGATGTATTTACCCCATTATATTCTTACACAGTAGCTATCCCATGTTTACCTAGTCGCATTCTAAACATAATTATAAAAGAACATAAGTTCGATCCATTCATTATATACTTGCATAAAATCATACAAATCGTCAAAAAATCACCCATGCATCGCGTTCTACAATATTACATGTTAGACGTTGCATTAACATGCAACGTCTTTTAAAAGGGTTAAAGAAATATCTTTCTTAACTTTATTTTACAAATAACAATAAAAACAAAATTACATCCCTCTAAATCAAAGATTAAAAGTAGTAATTGCATTGCCTTTATGTTGCACAAGTAGTGTTTCAAAAATCACGTCGATCCGTGATCTGTTACTCCATTGGGACGTTGCTTCCTTATTTCGCTTGTGTACTTTTTCAGTTTCAAATAAAAAATTTTCTCAAGAATATACTACTTCTTGAGAATCAAGAAAAAATTAGGTATTCCTGACTTATATCATTTCCCGGCCCACCTATCTCTGTACAAAAATCACATCAGTCCGTCGCTACGAGTGAGCCGCGACGTGAAAGAAGAAAGATTATTATATTATTTATAAATGATGTAACGAAATGTCCCACGAAATTTATTATAACAAATACCTATGTATTTCATATTAGTTTTCTCACCCTTAAGGCAAGGCGGCCTTTGCTCTTTCATACCTAGCGGGAAAAATTGTAAAAATACTTTCATACATATATTTAAACGATTTCTAAAATCGATTGGAATCGAAACTCCGAACAAAGGCGTGACTTTCACATGAAGTTTCTGTTTGTTTTGTCAACAAACAGAACATAAATGATAATGAAGTTGATCTTTCGAAGGTAACCGTTTCAGTTTGTTCGTGCCGTTATTGACATAAGTTTGCTGAAGCTTTTTCTCATTTTAACTTTTAAATATATATATATATATATATATATATATATATATATATATATATATATATATATATATATATATATATATATATGTATGTGTGTGTGTTATATCCGTATGCGTACTAGCTTTTACTCTTCGCTCGAGTGGTTATAAGTACAAATTTAGTGGGAGAAATTAAATATTAGGTCGTTATTTTCGTAACTATAATAAAGTTGACAACTAAAACAAAAAAATTTCCTGCAAATTTGGAACTGAAAGTAGTGATTCTATAGCTTCTTTTGAGTGGTGTTTCAAAAAATCACGTCGATCCTTTACTTCGTTGCTACATTGCCCCATTATTTTGTTTGTGTACTTCTAGGTTTCAGGTAAGAATTTTCCCGAAGAAATGAGATTTCCCGTAATAAAAGTAGCCTACTTATTTCTCAGCCCACCAACTATTTCTGGCAAAAAATGCGTTAATCCGTTTCAACGTAAAGACAAACAAGCACACTCAGGTCCATAACATTATTTATAATGTGCATATGTATATACACACTTGTATACGTGTATGTATACAAAATGTACCAAAAATGTGTCAATTATTCATACAGGTTGTTCTGTACATTAATCTAAGTGGAAAATGTAAGAAACTATATGAAAATTCTCAACCGTGTTTGAAATATATCACTGTCAAATATTGAATATTATGTATGTTCAGTTTGACGCGCAGAATCACCTGTATGAATAATGGACACTTCTCTGCGCCTATATACCTAACATCAGTGTTACATAAGGCCATATTCTATCAAAATTTGATATGGAATTTTCAGTAAAACGCTACGGATTTTGAGTTATTAGTGGTTTTTTTGTTAAATACACGGAAATTCATATCTTTATCTTATGTTTAGTCTTGGGTACCGTTATATACTAAATAAATAATTATTTAGTAAGATATTTCAAAAGGACTATATTGTCTCGTATGTATAAAAGGTTTTCTAAGGCGTACATAATATATTTAGGAAAAAACTTGATCTTTTAAAATTTTAATCTTACATTCTTTTTTATAATCTGATGTCGAGCTTGGTGGTGTAATAAAATGCAACACGAACAAATTACGATGTACAAACAAATTTTTAAAAAATACCATTTTATAATAAATTATATAATAAATTGAGCAAGGATTGAAAAAATACCATAGTTTAATTATAATTACGTTGTTGCGTCTGCTCTGTCGTTATATAAAATAATTTGAAACAAATAAGTTGAATAGATTTTAGAATGTTTTATTCTAAATTTATTTAGATTATTAAGATTTTAAAATATTTCATTCAGTTTCATTTTATCGTTTCGCTGTTTTCATTTTGTTAATTTTAAGTTAAGTTTTTGACCAAAGAAAATTATCGTTGCGTTCGATTTTTTTTTATCCTAACCTGTAAATTGCTAACTAGTGCTAACTTGACGTCTAGCATGACATAAAACTTTTTACTAAAATGGCAAATACCAACTCGACATATAACGACGTATACCGTTTAATGGGCGTATAAGGATGTAACAAAGGTATCGCTTTAATATTATTTATTAAGTACCAAGCAGATGTATACGTGTGTATTATAGCAGACAATATATTGTGTAGTGGCTGAGCTATGCATGTGCATATCCATATGCATATGCATGTCACTATTAATGGGTAATTAGGTGGAAAAATACCAGGACCGTTGAAAATCTTTCTGACAATCATTAATAAAATTGATCCTTTTCCTGGAAAAGCAAAAGAGGACGAGAATATGAAAAGAGGAGAAGAAAAGCAAAGAAATTTCATATCATTTTTTGTTTAATTTGAAAAAGCAATAAAAAGAAACTGGTAACTCATTTGCATGTCACCGACAGTGAGCTAATGAAATCTGGTACAGAAGAGGAATTTCCTAACTACTATATTATATAGTATTATTTGTCGTAATATACAAACTTAAGGATTACGTTAAGTTTATATATTACGACAAATAGAGATGTAAAATTCTAAGCGTAAGTAAAAAACGAGTGTTTCAGACATAAATAGGTATTACCAATGTTTTATCTGGTCTTGCTCTTGGGTCTGAAAGTCCGCTGCGCCTCCTTGTTTTGAAACACTATTCTGAATTCTAGAAAAAACTAATTTTCTCTTCAAGTTGAAGTCAATTTCATACTGACACAATAATCTCGTTCTCGACCAGCGTTACAAGAGTGTTTTGGAATGATACTGTCTCCAGTAACCCCTATTCCTCCCATCCTTTAGTTGTGTTGTGCATCTTTACATGACGTCGCCTTATATATAAAGGTCGAATTACTTGTACGTTAAATTTGTTAAATTATTGAATGATTTTATTTGTTTCTCACTAAAATTGTTATACAAAACTAGTTTTTGTTAACGCCGTCCTACCTCCCTCCATCATTTAAAACTGTTGAAAGAATATTTCGGAATACAACGTATGCACAGAAATGACTAAGAAACAATGTCTAACATCATGTTAATTTATTTATTTTTGTATTTCTGGGTCTTAAAAGAAAAGAGAACTCTCACGAGTTCATTTGTGTCCTTTCGTGTTTTCTATCTATCACAACCATTTTTCCCAGAAATCGTTTTTTCAGAAAATTTTTAATTTGACATAATTATAAAGCATGTCGACCCGCATATATCTTAACAGTTAACACTAACAAATATTGATGAAAAATTATTGAGAAAATTATGGAGAATTGAAATGAAATGTTCGATATTTTTTTTTCTCTAATTTCGTGTAACGTGTGATCAATTGAAAATACGACTTATGAGGTTTCCGCGACTATTTTTTTTAGAATCTAATATAAGATACTTCTGGAGATATTATTAATAATGTTCACAAAACCATACTACAACCTGAATCTTAAAAATTGCTAAATTCAAATTTGTGAAAAAGCAAAATTACTAGAAGTTTAGCTCAAGGTACCGAAAAGCTATACCAATAATTCGAAACCACGAAATTTTTGACAAATTCATACATTTTCAGGTATGTGAAAGTTATACAATGTATATAAATTGTGGAAAATATTACTAGAATTCGCAAATAATATAATACAAACAGCACCCTCGAATATATCTGCCGTATCAATTATACGGGGCCCCCGAGCCACGGGGGACCCCACCCATTCACAAATGAAAAAAAAAAACAATTTGTCTTTTTTTGCAACTTTTGAATATCAAAAGTTGGCAACACCCTACTTCGGGTATTTATGAAAAATTATATGATAAAATGATATGAAAAATTTATTTAATTTCCGCAAAAAAAAATTGTTGATGGTCTGAAGCCATGGTTAAAGTTTTCGGAAACCTCTCCCTTACACCCAGTATTTGTATGTTTGTATATTTGTATGTTTTCCACGAATTTCTCGAAAAGATCGAAAAGCCATATCGACAACGATATTCATATCGAGATGATTCTTTTTGATTTAAGTGAGGCACACTCCAACTTAGGAAACAGTTTTGGTTTCATGAAAATCGGTTCTGTAGTTTTAGAGATTAAGTAGTACTATGTATGTTTGTTTGCGATTATCTCAGGTTTAACTGAACTGATTTTGGATGTGATTTTCAGAAAAGTATTTGTTATAGGTACTTAAAAAGATTTTGATGTACATAACACAAAGACTGTCCAATATAAATTTCATCACTCTTTGAAATCGGTTAATGGGTTTTTAAAATCGATTATTAGGGTTTCGTACCTCAAAACGAAAAAAACGGGAACTCTTCCTTACCTATTATCAGTCCGTATTGTAAATTGCGTGTTCAAACGTGCGCGAGCTCGAGTTGTGTTCGTTTTGTATTGCTACGTGCTGCGTTCGGGTCGCACGCGGGTGAAACGCATGGGCTGCGCGCAGGTGATTTTGAACTAACACACGCACAACCCGCGTAGAGCCTGCGTACGTCTGAACACTCTCTAACTGTAACCTTACGTATAGTAATTTATTTAACATATATTTTTGAAATGTATGAAAACATTCGCTTTTATTTTTTGACAATTATATTTTCAGATTCTTCTGAAGCACATCAGATATCCATCCCGAAATAGAAGAAACCCAAACACATTCTCTATCGGATGTCCATCCGGAAATAGAAGAAACTCAAGTACATTCATCGTCGGATGTCTATCCGGCAATAGAAGAAACCCAAATCGACGATTCTGACATATCTGAAGATTGTAATATAGTTTCATCAGATAGAGGAAATTTTGGTGACGGTCTAAACGAATGCGAACGAAAAATAGTTTTTAAATTAGGTCCATTTAAACCACAAGGAACGTTTCCAAAAGATTCAGAAAGTAACCGACCTTTTTCGGCCTATTATTATTCATATTTCAATAAGGCAGGCATAAAAATTCCAAAACCATGGTTATATTATTCTAATGTTTTAAACAAGCCGTATTGCCACTTCTGTTGGTTATTAGCAGATCGTCGAAGCAAATTGTACTCCTCTGCATGGGTTAACGGTGTTTCCGTTAGAAGCAATTTTACGCAAACTATACTTGACCATGAAAAGTCACAGCAGCATATTAATGCATCCCTATCTTATAATAATTGGTTACAAGGAAATACCATCGATACTCTATTGCAAAGTGAGATCAATAGTAAAATTACATTCTGGAGAGATGTATTGCATCGTATAATTAATGTTATAATTACTTTAGCATCTTATAATTTACCTTTAAGAGGTGTCATGATTCTGATTCTGGAAATTTTATGGCAATTTTAGGTTTGCTATCAAATTATGATGCAACTTTAAAAGAACTTCTTTTAAAACTGAAAGGCGAAATAAATTATTTAAGCCCTACGATGAAATTATTAATTTGCTTGGTACCGCAGTTAGGAACAACATTATCTCAGAAATTAAAAAAGCTCCATTCCTGACAATAATTCTGGATACAACACAAGACTTGTCAAAAATTGACCAACTTTCTATAGTTTTTCGATACATTTCGATTACAGAAAATGATGATAATGTGCCTAAAGAATTAAAAATCTGTGAGTCCTTTTTGGGGTTTAAAGCAGTATCCGATTGCAGTCCTGAAGGACTTACAACTGAAACTTTAAATACGATTAATGAATATAGAATTGATTTGACTAAATGTAGAGGACAGGGTTACGATGGAGCAAATGTTATGTCCGGTGTTTATGGAGGATTACAAACCCTAATAAAAGAGCATGCTCCGAATGCCGATTATGTTCATTGTGCTGCGCACCCATTAAATTTAGTTTTAAACGATGCTGCGAAACATGTCCGTGAAGTGTCCACTTTTTTCGATAATTTAGAAAAAATATATACTTTTTTTGGCATTAGTATAAAGCGCTGGGCAATGTTAAGTGAGGATTCATCTGAAAAATATTTAATTACCCTTAAAAAGGTATGTCCTACCAGATGGTCTTCAAGGAACGACTCTTTATTAGCGGTAAAGAAAAATTATTTATTAATCATGAAAACTTTGCACCAACTAAATTTAATTTCGAATAAAAAAGATGAACGTGAAGAATATAAAAATATAATTAACATTTTAGAGAGTTATGATTTCTTAGTGCTTGTCACGTTTGTTTCATCACTATTTGAAATCATTAATCGTGTTTCTAAAGCTCTACAGCATGAAAATAATGACTTACAGAAAACTAGTATTTTGTTAAGTAATCTTTTGAATAGGCTGTGTGAATTGAGAAATCAAAATTCATTCAATATTTTGTTAAATGAGTCTAAAGATTTAGCAAAAGAGTGGGGGGTAACAACTGTTTTTAAAAACAAAAGGCAAAAGATAACGAAGCGTTTTTTTGATGAGTTATCAGAAGATGAGAGAATTTCAGACCCGGAATCCTATTTCAAAGTCAATGTATACTATTGCTGTTTAGATATCTTAATTTCTCAAACTAAACAAAGATATCAGAGCCTTTGCGACCTGAGTAGTTTGTTTGAAATATTACAACGGGAGAAACTCCTGTCTTCTTCAAACGAAGAGATATTAAACGCTACCGGAAAACTTTCGGCTAAATATAGTAAAGACATCTCAGTTAATCTTTATGACCAATTAAAGGCTCTAAAAGCATGCTTAAAATCTGAAATTCAAAAAATCCATTTCATTAAGGAACTCATTGAGTTATTGCTGATAAAATTCAATAGTCTTGCAGACATTTCCGGAGGTAATAACAGCATGCTTTTTATTCTTGACCCTTCCAGTTACAACCGCGACTGCTGAAAGAAGTTTTTCGAAATTAAAAGTGATAAAAAATTACCTAAGAACTTCGATGGGAAATGAGCGCCTGTCAGACCTGTCACTATTGTCCATAGAGGCAGAAACTTTAGGAAAACTAAAGTCATCATTAGCTATAAATGATTTAATAAATCAGTTTGCCGAAAAAAAGGCAAGGAGAGTCTATATTTAATTTTATTTCTTTGTAAAAATTATCTGTCTGTAAAATTACAATGAATAAATGTTTATTTTAATTTTATGCAAATATTTTTTTTGTGAATATAATTTTGATATAATTTTTACCCTTCATAAGAGCCCCCAAAAAAATTTTTATACGGGGCCCCGCCAAGGCACGCTACGCCACTGAACAGATTCTATTTTAATGCCAAATAATAACAATTGACTTCAGAATGTGCTGTTTTGTAATGACCTAAACTACTACAATAAACTCGTCTCCTGAGCGTTTAAAATACTCTAAAGTATTTTACTCGTTCACCAGGTTAAAAGTAAACTTTATGGAGCTTTAATATGTTCATATTGTAAAGTAGGTATTTTTTTTATATCAAACTCGTAGTAATCTTAGCCGGATTCATACTAAACTTAGTCAGGATACGTAACGTATGTACGATAAATTATGTGAGAATAAGCTTAGTCAGGCTGCATGACGTATGGAGAATAACTTATGTCAGGATGCTTAACGTATCTACAATTACTTGTTTTGATAAGCTTAATCAGGATAGGAAACTTATATACGTTAACTTATGTCAAAATAAGCTTAGATTTTATATTCGTTACGTATCCTGCGTAACGAATATACTTTAATTTAAATCAGAACAAGCTTTGCTAGGTCGCGTAATGTACGTGCGATGACTTATTTCATAATAATCTTAGACTGACGCGTAACGCATATACGATCACTTATGTCCGGATAAGCTTAATCAGGATGCGTAACATATATACGATAACCTAAGCTTAGTAAGGATGCATAACGTATATATGATAATTTCGCTCAATAAGGTATGTACAAAAACTTATGTCAATATGATCTTGTCAGGATGCTTAACGTATATGCTATTACTTGTCAGCATAAGTTTAGCCAAGATGCGAACCCTATATACGATAACCCATGGCAAGGTAAGCTTAGTCATGTATAGCCTATGTCATAACGTACGTCAGGATGAGCTTCTCCAAAATGCGTAACGTATATACAACAACGTCAGGATAGGCTTAGCAACTTGCGCCCTCGCCCGTGATATAGAGACCTATGACATAACATGGACCAACATGGAATACAATTTATCCATGTTTCGTTCCCAGATCTTCATTTGAATCGAAAAAAAATATTAGGATAGAAAAGTTAAACTAGTGGCATTTATGATACAGTACATAATTTTTAAATAATTGAGCATTTAAAATAAATTAATTTCTTGTTGTTTCTCCTTAGGTACTGTCACAAAAATGAAAAATAATAAAGCTTTGCTAATGTGGTATTACTCACATAAATTTTATAAAAAGATATCAGTGCAACACAATGGAAAATCTATATCGATTATCGTTTATTACCCAGAGTCCTAAAATTCATTTTATATTTTTAAGTAATTATATAATAGCGGCTGAAAATTTGATGTGAACTGTAAAAAAATCTATCTAGTAATAAAATATATATAAAGTATTAAAAAAATAAAAAATATATAAAGTATTAAAATTGAGGAAGAAACTAACTGTACTGAGATTTTTCTAATAAGGAAATTATATTAAATCACACTTTGCACAAAAAAAGCGTTGTGTAAAGTGTCTGTTGACTATACACAATAAAAGGAAATCGGTCAAGTGGCAACGGTACTTATACAATTAGTTTTCCGTCCATCATTCCCTACTTAAATATTAATAGTAATACCCTCCGACTTTGTGCTTAAAAGGGCATCTCCCATGCTACCCACTGCTGATAGCACCGATGCTTTATCACATTGCGTATCCGCGAAGTCAAATGGGGATCGTTTCGACTGAGCCATATTAAAAATGTTCAAAAACGTATTGAGAAATATTTTTTGTCGAAAAACTTTTTCTTCAAAGCAAGGAAATAAACTATTGAATGCTTTATAAAAATTAATCACGCCACAATTTTCCAATTTTGCGCCTAATTCCAAATGTTCATGATTTTTTCAGATTTTGCTAAGCAATCCTTGTGGTGATACGTATTGGGAACAGTAACTTTGAGGTTTTTCCCAGAAAATGTCTAAAATATTTCATTAAAAAGTATATATCATACTCGTATATATGGTTGAATCCATTCTTCAATAAACTTTTATTTGATACCCGGGACGATAATCTTGAGAGACATTTTTTTATGTCCCAGTTTACCCCTGAATCTAAATTCACCTTTTATATATCACATCTATAATTGAGCCATACTACTCTATATCCAAAGATCTATAGCCAAAGTTTAAATTTCCACGTCGAATCCTATCGGAGAAAATGGCATGTGACAGACTAACTGACGGACCGACGCCAAAGTGATTTCATTAGTGTTCGGTTTTGCACAGAATACTAAAAACGAAATAAAATACGTACAGGAGGAGTCCGAATCTCCGGAATTTGGAGAGTTTGGCGTAAGGCTAAATGTCTCGTGAAGACCGTGGTCCTAAGCATAACAATTAGACGCTCAGTTAATGCATCACAATTAGACGCTTTTAGAGTTGCGTAGTATAACAAGGAATCCCTCCTTTCATCTTTCTGCGACAGCCTCAAGGTTTCTTCAGTTTAAGACATTATGTTAACGAAATTTTGAAAGTAGTTTTTTTATATGGATATCTCAATTGATTTGTATCATTCTTGTAAATTGAGAACAAAATTCTTTTATCGCATACATTATTGTGTTGGATATCATTAGATAGGTATTTTAAAATAAAACCGAAGTTTTTTTAACATTTTTAACTTTTGATCCCAATTTTCGACATAAGTCATAAATTACCGAGTGACTTGTAATATATTTTTCCTAATTTCTCAACAATGCATTTGAATTTTTTTTTAAAAATCCAGATATCTTGCGAAAGTTGCAAGAACTGCAGAATTCCACTTTATGCGAATTCAGGCACTTTTTACGGTTCTGTAGTCGAATGGTCTAAAATCGAACGATTATATATTTTGTTAACCTTGCTATTCTTATGCCACATCATAATAACTCTTTCAATTAAATTGGAAGAGTTATTATGATGAGCCAAATCGTAATCAAATTTTATAAAGACACATAGATTAATTACCATAATACCTACAAATATAGAAATATAAACTGTAATTTTTATTTTTTTATGAGCCTTTCCTTATTTCAAAACTGGGAATTGAAACTTTTATTTTTTGCGGAACCTAGCAAATAACGTGTTATAGAAAAACTTATTAGTCTTTCAAGTCCAATAGAAAGTGTTATTTGTTTCTTTTACCGTGGCGTCTCCTTTATGATATATAAGTCTTCAAAATGCCTTACAATAGTGTGTCAGATCCTTTTAATTTTTTAACTTTAAATAATATAAAAAAATCAGTAGCGGAATTCAAAATAAATAAAAAAAAATTAATATGTGTAATAATTCAGTAAAAATACTATGTACTCTTAATCGTTTAAAATTTTACTTTTAACAAGACGGGCTATAATATTTGACAATGTAATTTAATTTATCAATGTGCGCGTGACTTTATTTTTATTTAGATGAGAACGAAAGAGAGAAACGAAAGGATAAAGGAAATTTTTAAATTAACGTTTGAGGTGAAGCGTCCACTCGAAACGCTAACTCTGCTGTCCATATAAAGTCGACAATTGACACCGGACTTTGTGCGTGACGTGAATCTTTGTGATATGTAATAAAAATAATAAAACAATTTGATAAAAACTTATTGCCAATGTTAATTTTGAATTTTGAACATTTAAAAACGAATGATTTACTTTCAACCATCGGTAAAAGTGCATGTAATCGTATTGTTTTTAAATTTTAATGTTGAAAAATGACGTTTTGGGTTATTGAATTATTATTATGTCATTGACATAAAATGTAAAACAAACTTTAAGACGAAACAATGAAATGTAAAAAAAAAATTAAATAAAACCTGTTACTTAAAAGTAGAATTTACACTGCTTCCCTGTCGTGCACACTCGGGCGCAAATAAACACATTTTTATTATACAATTAATGAGTATTAATGTAATTTTTGTCAAGTGAATTTATTTTGACTAGTTTAAACTCTGTAGTGGTATAAACACATTGAAGTTTTGTGGACATTCTAGTACCTTACATAAAATTTTGATAAGAAAATAGGTTTTATATATGAGCTAGAGATATAGGAAAAAGTTTTTCTAGTATTTCATTTGCCTCATCAAAAATTTATTCAAATAATTTTTGAGCTTGACGTTAAATACGTGAAGGTTTATATGAACAAATATGTCAAATTTAAAGTTTTTTAAGCCAAATGATTAATGAAAAAAAACGTTTATGACACACAGAGAGGCGGATAGATACGTGAATCGTTTCAGCGAATGGTAAAGAAAAGATATTATGTCTGTGCGAACGTGAAAGTTTATCGTGTAACGTGAATTAATAGCAATGCACTCCGACGTCGTGTTCAAAAGGGACCCATTTGCCGCACTACCCGCCGCCGACCGAACCATTGCCGTATCATTTCACGTATTTATGGAAGCTAGTGGAGGCGTTTCGAATGAGCCAAATAAAAAAATTTAAAAATGTGTGAAGACAAAATTTGTTTTGTTACAGGGTCAGAAATATTTTTTGTTGATAAACTTTTTCTCTAAACCAGTGGTTCAGCAATCATAAGCTAGTAAATAAATAAATCGTTATAAAAAATTAATCGCGCTATAATTTTTCAATCCTGAAATTTTTTGTTCAATCTGCTCCTAATTCCCAATGTTCATAATTTTTCTTAGATTTTCCTAAGTAACCCTTCCTATGATAAGGGGGGAGAACATCAATTTTTAAAGGCTCGTCACAAAAATTTTTAAACAAAAATCATTTCAAATAATATATGATATATATATATATATATATATATATATATATGTATGTATATATATATATATATATATATATATATGTATGTGTATATATATATATATATATATATATATTTATATATATATATATAGTTTTTATATATTTATGTAATTTTTGCTTCAATAAACTTTTATTAGACACCCTACACGATAAACTTGAAAAAAATTTTCTATTTCCCTGCTTACTCCCTAAAATTTACATCTACAATTGGTCCAATATCCTATATCTCCGTGCTAAATTTCAAATGTCAAATAGTTTCCGAGAAAATCGCATGTGATAGACAGATGGACGGACGCCGAGGCGATTCTATTAGTATTCCGTTTTGGCAATTTTTCCGGGAAATACTAAAAATCATCAGGCTCAAGTGCTTCTACATCATTTACTGATTCACAAGAATTCTATGAAGTCTCTCTATGAGAAGTAAACAGTCCAACGAAATGTTGACAAGCATAGGTGTATAAAAATCTGATGAAGTACATATAAGCTCAGAAGAAACCGTTCCGGGTTACAACGACAAATTTGTTCATGTATACCAGACTGAGGACTGCGCGGAACTTTCTTTTCGATGTCTAGTATCTAGCCACAAGTGTTGCGTTATATATACAACAGTAGAAATGAACTTCCGAGCAGATCATTGGAGACACACATTTAATTTTTTGCTGCAAACAAGTCTCAAATAATGATCGTTCTTATAAAAATGACTTGTTACATTTACGCGTTATTTGAGAAAGTAGCAAAATAAAAAAGAACTGAGGTAGCTCTTCTTGTGAAATCACCGGCTAATAAGTTCCAATTAATAGTTTTGATATTTTAACATAATCAATTGATAACTTTAACTGGATTATTTTGTAAAAACTTAATAGTACTTATTAGTTTACTTATCGTAATGCAGAATAAAAGTCCATATTTTGTTAGTGAAGCGCCAGTAGTTTTTAACAAAGCTGAGTAACTTAAATTTGAATATATTTTTAGCCAATATTTTCGGTTTAACCATATCAGCAATATAACAGACATTTTTTCACGGAAATAATCAAAAGTTTCGTCAACATTTTCACTAATTTGTCTATTATGTAAATTAACGTTACTCAATGTATGAAAATTTCAATGCACCTAGCTAACACCTTAAGGTAAGAAGTTTTAGAGCGGAAAACAACCCCACTTAAACTAATGGGCACTTTTCCTCGTTTGACAGCAGTTTGTAGCCTCATAAGAATTTTACGAGTTTATTTAACAAATCCGCAAATAAATCACGTTATAAATTTAATTTATAACGTGATTTTTTTGCGGCTACAAACCTCACTTCACAGCGTCCAATAAACGTTAGATGGAACATTTTCAGCACAATACATACCCTCAAGCTCTCCAATATTTATCCCAACAAAAACTACAATTCACCTATGTCAAACACTCTCGCTGCCTTTACTTGACTATGGATATATCTGCATGTTACCAAGGATTACTTAGTACAAACTATAAAATTTGTCGATTCACTACATTTTCGGTCTCAATAAATTTAATCATATTTCTTATTAGAATTCACAGCTTAACTGATTAGAAAATTCGTTTATCTATCTTCTCTTTAATGTAGTGATTATCTTAGCTCTAAATCCACAGCTTTAGATGCACATGGTCTTGGAATCTTGCTCTGAAAATCTCCTTACTTTACTTAATCCCAAACAAGATAACTCTTTCCATGAATATTCCTTGTCTATCAATGCTGCCAAACTTTAAAATAAACAAGAAAAATAGTGATAAAATATCCTGAAAAAGATCACCTGACAAATAACTTTCATAACTCACTTCCGTAACTACCATTGGCAACTGCCTATCGTCTTCTCCTTACTTTCCCCTCCTGCCCTTATCCTTTATGCTTGCCAATATATCTTTACTAAACACTTGTTATATGTTTTTCATTAGTTTATCATTTTATTTGTTTTTCTTTTATCTTTTTTTTTTGCAATTTTGGTCACAATTTTCAGTTTTCCACAAAACATTATAAATCTTTATTGGTACTTTAGTCGAGTGGAAAAATTTGCTTCTGAAGCAAAAAGCCCACTTTAAATACATTTATGTTGAGGATATATAAATAAAAAGAACAATTAATTTTTTTACGGGTTCATACCAAAATAATTGATGATGAAAACAACATATTGATACATTATATGAAATAAAACACCCAACATAAATAAAAAAACACGCAAAATCAAGAGACAACAAATAAAGTCCATAATATTTATTTTTACCATAGCTCTAAAGGCATTGATTAGAATAGTATTGCCATTATGCACAGTTGCCCTAATGGAAATCGCACAGCACCATACTTTTCTCACGCGACTGCTATAATCTGTTACATATCATGGTTATATGATCTGTTATTTATATCATTTCATTTTATGTTCATCATAGATACCATGGAAATTGCTTAAAACGCAATAAACGTGTGATAATTAATATAAACGACGATGGTTATAAACATTTTTATAATATAATTGTATGTAAAATAATTGTTGTTGATTTTAATTACGCATCTCATTTGTCTCCACTTGTTTTTAAAGCCAGTGCTATAATATTCTGACTTCCACGATTACTCAAGTTAGTGTTATGTGTCCTACGATAGTGTGTGGCTATCCAGTTGCCCTTTATTAATTTTCGACATATTTCCTCGACTTTTTTTAATTAAACTTATGTAAGCAATACCACACAAATAGAGTATTATACTAGCTGTTGCCCGCCACTACATTCATGTGGAATTAGTTTTTCTTCAAAGAAAATTATTTTATATTTATCATTATCCGACTGGTAATTTTCTAAGCTAAATTTCAGAAAGATCGACTAGAGGGAGACATAAAAGAAGAACAAAAAAATAATATATAATATAATATAAATAAACTCATTTTCATATGTTTTATATTAGTTGGACTAGCTTAGATTATAATAATATTAATATTAATACAGCTATAAATTATATTAAACTTTTATGAGACTACTAGTAGTCTCATAAAGTCTCAAAAAATTTCTAGAAATTTAACTTAGCTTCTCTGCTCGTATTACGAAATACTAATAAGACCTGAATTACGCTACCGCGGCATAACTATCCAAGTAATAATTAGAACATATTGTTTATTACCTAAGGGAATGTCAGTGGTGTAAAGGTCACGACCCTGAGTACACGACTACTGAGATGACGACTACTGAGATCCCCTAAGGTATGATTGAAAAAAATCTCCGAAATTCCGTAAATAGTTATAATGTTTTTTGAATATCAACTCTTAAAGCGTTGATTCCGCGTTTAAATACGTATTGCTTTCACAAAGTGTCGAATAAGTAGTATCATCGATTTTTTTCCTACAAACTGAACTACGTCAAGGGTTGAATTTTGAATAACCTTTTTGTGGTGGACGTTAGTCAGCTGTTTGGACTTACATGTCAGTCAGTCAATTTATTTTATTACATATATAGATTACAATATTTCCATAATGGTAACTCTGAAGGAAATTTAAAAAGAAACTAGAAATAATCTGTTTCAAAATTTTAATTGATTAAGGATATTTAAAAAATAAAAAAAAGTGTATTATTTACTCTATATTATTACAAAATCGATTACATTTCAATTTTCTTTTTCAATTAGTATTTGAGATATGGGATATAAAAGAAAACAAGCTATGCGGGCACACTTACCGTTACTTTTTAAGGTCAAATGAAGGTTCGGGATCAATACACGAGTAAATAGTGTTCATATACCAACACTCAAACTACTTCATAGATCTCCACGTCAGGCCGGAATATCCTTTTTATGACTTGGAAAGTGTGGAAATTTAAGTTCATGAATATAATTTATTTATATTACAGAATTGATTCCTCTCAATATTCTGGACTTAAATATTTGTGGTGAATTTAAAAATATTCGACCATTTCCAGGAGAATGCTTCCGAAGTTGAAAATTTAAAAAAAAATCAATTTTTGTCCTGTAATCTCTTCAATACATGTATTATATCAAATGCTTTTACTTCCAGGAACATAAAGCTATTAGAAAAACCTTTTTCAAAATTGAATATCGGGTCAGCTGACGATTCGAAGTGTTCATGACGTTTTTTCCACTTTTTACTTTAAAAAGAAAAAACCCAGTTTATTAAAAAAAATTCAAAGTACCAAACATTTCTTCTGAGTATTCAGAGTAAGGGGCCAAATGGAGAAGTTATAAAATCAAAATAGTTACATAAGCAGATTTCTTATAATAATCATAGGAAAATTATAAACATACCTACAGTTATCAATCAACAAAGAAAATTGCATTTATCCTAGTCCATTTTAGGTTAATTACAATCTTCCAGGCTCATTTCACGACGTATGCTAATAGCGAACGCTGATTGGCTAATCCGAGCGTTATACGCGTACTACCCTGTGTTCTTTACTCTGATTGGTCGTTATAAGATAATTACATATAGTTCATAGAGTTAAGAAACAATAGACACGGCATTATATACACATTATTTTTTTTTAAAATGTTTATAGTAATAAATTTTAAAATTAAATTTCTTCAAATAAATGTGCTTCGCCGTTTTTTTTTGACAAATGAGATAAACATGAGCATTCACAAAAAAGAACGTTTAAACTAAGCAATCAGTCTGCATGAATTGTCATATTCTTAAAATGAACTCGGAGCACTGAAATTATTTTAAGGTAAAAGAGAATGATTGCCATTTTCTTTATTTGTTTATGATTGTCCGTACCACTGTCATCTTCCTAGAATTATTACAATAATCCAATTATTGCAAATATTCTAAATAATAATTTTATTATTAATACCGAAAATGAAATATTACATTGAGATAAGTATACTATAGTACAGTTTTTCCCGTAAAATGTGAGTATGTGTATACACAGATATACACATATATATATATATATATATATATATATATATATATATATATATATATGTATTTATATATATATATATATATATATATGTATTTATATATATATATATATATATATATATATATATATATATATATATAACACTAATCTCAAAGACTAAAATTTATGTTGACAGGTATGTTCTTTGATTCTGGGAAAAGATTAGAAGTTAGATTAGACATGGAGTGAAAAACCTCAACATGAATAAGGAGGATAAAAATTAATTACATGAAAGGTATAGAACCTTTTATATAATTTTAATTTAACTCTTAGATAATTTTTCAAATATCAATCTCAAACAAGTAACCTTTTTTTTTATACGCGCCTAACACAAGCATATTATTTACCCAAGGGTTTCAAAGTATAATTTTTATTTGTCATTTATAATATATTTATTATTTTAATACCTACATAGTTTTTAAAACGTGGCTGATGTGCTCCTCAAGAAATATCCACGTGCACTTACCATTATTAACGTTACTTTACTGTTTTGAAAAGCATCATAAATATATGTTTTTATACTAAACTTGTTCATAATATAAACTTCCTTATGATATGTATTATATGTGTACACTTAAACCAAAATTTTATAAAATAAAACCTATTTATTTTTAGTTTAAAAACATTATGCTAGAGTTACTTTAAACTAGATGGTTTATTTGTATGATAACGACCATTGTATTTGTTTTTATTTTTCTGTCTCCTCGTTAACGTCCGTCTAAATTGAATCACGTGTTTTTATCGACGCAGAACACAATTTGACAGCAAATAAAAACAATAATTTTTCTTAATACATTTGAGTTAATATGTTTATTTATGGAATTTAGTATTTGCTGTTATCTGTTTATTTACGGAACTTTAGTTTTTTTGCTTTATTGATTGATACGCAACGTTTGCTATTGTTTATATCTCATCATTTTTATTCTATTTTGTTAAGTACGTTACTTTTGTTTTACATAACTTTAACTTCTTTTGGGTTTGTTTCCTTTACACTTTTGATGGATACGTCGTTTCGTTCAGTTGTTTCGGGCGACTTTCTTGCGGCGACAAGTTTTCGCAGGCTAATTACGCGAGACTAAATATATTCTGTTTATCTTTGTGTCTACCGGTGTGTTTCGGTATTTCCACCGTATTGTAATTGTTGTAAAGTGGCCAAGGCGAACGCCGCGGAAATACTGCCCGTCCCCATCACGAGACGCGATGCAAACAAAGGGATGCAGGGCGCGCGTGTGGCTGGTGGTAAGTCTTACAGCTGTATGTTAGTGGAAATTCGAAATAACGTTGGTATTTCTTGCTGTAAAAAGGCAAAAAAAATCCTTGTTTATGTGCTTTTAAGCAGGCGAATTCGTTAATATTGCGTATTTGAAGATAAATACGCGAGTGGATAAATTAATAAAGCCTGAACGGTGAATTTCGTAAAGTTTTTATTTACGTATATTGAAAAAATAGTAACGAGAAAAAGTATACGAAGAACAAATGTTTTGCATTCACGTTAAAACCCACTTTTGAATCTGTATTTACGAAAGAAGTTTCATGAAACTCGTTTTTACAGAATTACGCGGGTCCTCTAATTAACTTCCAGGAAAAGCTTTTAGTTCTGTTAATATAATTTAAATTTTATTTTATTTTATAAATAACACAGGAGCTGTGTTATATATAAATAACACAGCTCCATCTTTGATCTCTCTCACCTTCCCAGGTGCAATCTTGATGAGGGGTTAATTTTGTTACATGATTTTATCTATTATATAATTTAGATGACACACCTGAACGGGAAATATAATTGCTAATAAATTAATCACTGGAACTTTAGTTAATAAATGCAGTAAAATACAAAATAAAGTGTGCCATTCCTCAGAAAAAGAATATCAAAATAAAATGGCATTGTATGAAAGTACAGTAAATATCATGATTGTAAGCTCAAGTACAGTTTAAAGCGTTTTTTTTCTTAAAATAATGGGAAAAAAATAAAAAAGGCATAATATTTTAAAAGTTCTTTTCCACGATGCATCATTTACCAATGTATTTTTGTCACAAAAAAATTGTAGCGTTCTTCTTTTTTATATTTGAACCATTTAGAATTAATTAAACCCATTTTGGCGAACTGAGTTTTGATTTTTTTTAACTAACTTGTATTCCAAGTTTCATACTGAGAGAAATGTGGTGTTCAGAGAATCTACAAATTTCGTTACATCCCATATTTATATAAGTATAAACTTTTAATGTGATCTCGAATCTATTGTCAGGGGGTGAATTTTAGCCTCCAAGCGTATACACACCTATAAACTACAGTGAGTCAGATTCTATTTTTCTCAAATGATGGTTACAATGACAACATAAAACGCAATCAGTTTCTTAACCAAATGAGAATACCATTTCAACCGTGACAACAGTCAAACAGAATGAGATGCTTTAAATTATAAATATTTAAATTAATTAAAGCGCGCCTCTTCAAACACTGGTGCAATTAATCATGTGTAATCCGGCAAAATATATTTCTTTAAATCAGTCGCCTAGTTCATAAAATAATTAAAGTTTAAATTTTGTATAAAATCGTGATTATGTATAAATTATCACCCTATGAAAATATCATCAATTTTCACTTAGCAACTTGTAATGTTTAGTCCACAGAATAGAGTACAGAACGGACACTCCTATACTAATATATAACAAAAAAGTGGTCTACTTTTATATGGATAATTGGAAGCCGACTCACCAGGTGGCGCTTCAATTATTACCAAGACCAAAAGATGGCGCTGTCAAGATAGAATTATCACCCATAGATGGCATTATGATAAAACATTGAATTGGAATTTATTAAACAATATATTTAAAAACATTATTTTCATAAATTTTTATTAAAACTTTAGAGTAACTAAAATTTTACAAAACATATATCAGAGATTTTACAATTATAGTATTCTAATAGGTAATTATTTCAATATATATTTGAATTCTCAAGTGATTTCAAAAAGCATGCTTCAAGGTTTCTCTGACTTTCACGCTCTTCAGGTAGATTATAATCTGAGAAGCTTGCAGCGCTGTGTCCATAATAGTTTATGGATGTCCTCTACTGCAGAGCTGAAAGTAGAAAAATACACACGGACAATACATACATACATGGATGTTAATGCGTATTCTATAGTGTTTATTTCTTAGCATGTCTTAATGGAGGAAATTTATTTCCAAATTTCATTAAAGCTTCGAATTCAAGTTTGTATTCTTACAATATTACAGTATATATTTACATTAGAATGTTTGTCGTGAAAGGGTTATTCTTTTAATAAGTTCAAAATTCTTGGTTCAATCAAAATGTTTTGTATTGAAATTGACCTAGATGGAGTTTTTAAAATTTATCCTTGAATATTAGATTTACAATTAATAACTTCAAAATTTAAGCATTTTACATTCATAACTAACCTAATTACTATATTGAAAATTTGAGCTATAACTAATCTCTGTTATTCTTTTTTGTACAGATTACCTACTGTATGAATTATAATTATTAATGTTAAGTTTATGGTAAAATCAGTAGGTTGTTCTATAACAAACTTAAAAACAATTTGACAGAACTTGAATAGTTAAATTTGTATCCACTCTTCGCCAATAACACGTATGTAATTTACCTTAGATATTCCTTTATAATTCTGTGGCCTCTAAACTAGTATACGGCTGGTCTCTCAGTCGTTCCAACACTCTCATTGTAATATCTTCGGTTAACGTTGGCAAATTTAGACTCGGCTTTACATTCACCTGTAACAATTTCCTAGGTGAAATATTTTAAAATCATGAATTATAAAATGACTCTCGCAAATTCTGTAGCAGTGGTTGAAATCCGGCTGCCAACTCATCCCCTGCGAACCATAAACCGTAACCAAAACTATGTTTATGGTTATAAACATAGTTATTCAGGTGTAAATGTTCACGTTGACAGAATTTAAAAATACTTTCTTATGTTATTTGATAATAATAAACAAACAAAAATTACGACATAATTTGTGGTTATAAACATAATTATACACGTGTAAATGACTACGTTCACAGAATTTAAAAAATACTTTCTTATCTTATTTGGTAATACAAAATTAAACTACGAACGATACTTACAGAGTTTCACATTTTGGAAGCTTGAAAAATGTGAATTATTTGGCAGTTTTTTTGTCTTATGACAGCCGGTTACAATACACGCCATTACTATGAACTATAATACAATAAAAATAACTTATTGGTACGTAAATGAATAGGAAAATATTTATAAAAAACACTATTAAATATAAAAATTTTACACAAGAATTTTCAATATTGTACTTTTTCAACACGAAGTAATGCCATGCGTGTGTTATACGCTAGACGGTGAGAAAAAGTATGGCGCCCAGCCGGAAACCCGCAAGTTGAATACGTCTAAACGCCCTCTGCTGAGGAATCCGACATTAGCGTTTCAAATTTTCACTTCCGGTGAGCCCTCTTATTGGTTACTCTATGGTTTAGTCAATTGTCAAGTGTCAGATGAATTATCAGTAAAAAATAGTGAAAAGATGTGGGCTTAATCAAACATTTACTTACTTGTATAATTTATTCATTTTCTAAATTCACATTTCATTACACAATTAGTTTGTATGCACGTACACAATTAATAAAATTCAAATTATTTCGTTTTATAATGTATTTACGTACTTACAAGTAAGGTATTTTCCGGTACAACATAATATAAGAACTTCGCCAGTATTATTATTACATTCGGCAGACACTAAAATCATGTTCAAATATTCGCTCGCACTATAAAATGACATTTCACTAATTCGATTCACTCGATGTCACAAACATTTAAAAAAGCCAGTGACGCGCATTCAATACAAATCGACTATCATTTCGCAACAAAAAATGTCTCCCCAAAAAGATTAAAACGATCTGGTTAGTTGTAGACCAGGGGGTGGTCAAGTAGGTACTCGATTTGGTGACAGCATCTCTTAAGGAAGATGGCGGCAAATTTTAATTGTGTACAGCGACCTCTAGCGACGGCTATATGTCACCATGCAAGAGACGCTAGGAACACTCTAGAAAACACAGACAGAAACCGCTCAACACTGAGTCTGCTTGAAACGAGTGACAGATATTTACTGCGCAAAAACATATTACAAGCATTTAATATTATAAGTTTTGTATATTAATTAAGTAAAAAAGGTGTTGTAGCTATTGTTTTGTTATGTGTTCAGATCTTTGTTATTTTGTTTTATTATATATTAAGATCTTTGTTTTATTTTGTAATGGCGTGTATTGAACCGGGGTGTAATTCCTACATAAGACAATGGACAAAATGGTCATTTTTTTCCCTGCATCATAATGAAAACCGGTAAGTGTTATCCATTATTGCTTATTATACAACATTTCAAAAATTAATATAAATTTTATACACTAACGGCGTAAAGCAATTGCGACGTTGCAGTTGTTTGTCAAAATTTAATTCGAAGAGTTGCAAAGTTCTGGTTAAAACGAATTTTTACTGTTTTGTTTAAAAGAAAACTTGCACTAAAAGATGTTTTAGTTAGTTATCGACGATATTTATATAAAAAAAAATGGATTTTAAAAATATTACCACACAAATTACAATTTTGTGACAAAGTTTTTTCTTGTCAGAAAACTCCGAGAAATTACTTCTGACACACAGTTGTATTCGCCGGTAGTAAATTGGTTTTCCAAATATAATTTTTTACTAAATAATGTTATGAGCAGCATTTATATTTAATCAAACGTTGTTTGTTGTAAGTTTTCTTCCAATTGAAAGAGAGGAAAAGGCGGATTGATTGAAATTATTATACCTAACTTAATGTTTTGTTTTTTTGCAGGGCAAAAGCGTGGCTGAAATTGTGTGGCAGGGAGAATTGGGCAGTTACTTGGAATGACCTCAGACGTAAACAGAATCTGCGGACGACACTTTACTAATGAGAACTTTAAAACTTTTCAGCCTAGGAAATTATTATATAGCAATGCTACACCGAGCCAGTATTTGCCAACACCAACAGAGCAGCAGTTGAACAACCAAGCACAGCGCTCAGGCACAGTTGCGACAGGAAACTATCAGCAAGACCTTAGGGGCTTCTTTAGGAGAATGTCTAAGGTTATTTAAGTGATAATACCAAAATGTCCTTATGCACTCATTTTTTGCTTGCACAACTGAATATGTCATATAAACATCATGTATAATTTTGAAATAACACATGTCATAAATACAACTGTTATTATATTTAAAGGAAGACGTACACTTAGAGGCAGCGTCTTTGGGGTCTAGATCGTTGAAAAGCGAAAAAGGCGGAAAGCTGAAGAGGTCCACACTTGTAATACAAATTATACAAATTAATAAAATAAAACAAATGTTAAAACTAATTTTATCAAAAGAATCATATATTTTATTTGAACATGAATTGAAAATTTTTTTATTTATAATTATTTATTGGCCAAGCGTGGAGTTTTGACAAAAGTTTGAAAATATACTCTAAGCACTAACATATATCGCTATAATCATGTATGTTTTTGCTTGTTTTCAGTTGTTGAGGAGTTGCCCACTTTCCATTTATGCAATTACCACCTAGTTGATTCCAGAGTGCTACCTGGAGACGCCTGGTACTATTTACAATTGTATTTTCTATTTTATTTAAAGTTTTTTGAATTTTATTCTCATAGTAATGATATTTAAAATATATTAAATTGTATAGTAATGTTATTTTCATATTTGTCTTTTGTGAAATATTTTTATAATTTTAATAAATTTATGGATTAAAATTACTTTTTTTTTGATAACGCCATCTGTGATCAACAGAAAGTAAGAAATTACGCCATCTATGGGCATTAATAATAATTACACAAGTCTTTGGTCAGGAGAAGTGAGGCGAGGGGAAAGGGGTTACTTTGACAGCGTTTCGCCATGTATGGAAAAGTGTTACTCTTTTTTTATATGGGCTAGTATGGATCGTGTCCGTTCTGTATCGTATCTATTCTGTGTTGTAGACATTTTTAAGTGTTGCCATATAAAAAAAATAACCATGTAAATTTATTTTGATCATAATTATAATTAGACTAAGATTGTCTTTAAAATATCGTATTAATAGTTATTCCTATATATTTATTTTAAAAAGTGATGATAGTATTTTTATACCATCACTTTTTAAAATATTTGGACTAATTATGGATAATAAAAATTGTTTCCAACCTTAAATTACTTCTATTGCTTTGATGTCGCACGTGCACTAGAGCCAATTGCAGGCAGCTTGAAGATTTGTTATAACGAAAAATAAAAACTAAATTTTTTTGAGAAATTGTTAAAATATTTTAACCTTAAATTATTTTTATTATTTCTAAGGAATATTTAACAGTTTCCATGAAAAAAATTAAAGAAACACACATTAAAATTTCTTTGTAAAGGAAATTTGAAACAATGATACTTCAATGGTACCTTCAATGATTAAGTATGAATATATGTTTTATAGTTAACAGCAATAAGATTTTTACACTATGATTTTTGTATTACATACGATAATTTTTTCAAATAATTTGCCAGTTCAATGTAGTACATTTTTTTCACCACAAAAGTCCAAGTTGGACTATGAGAATTACAAAATCCTAAAACGTACGTTTTTGGATTTTTTCTTATAAGAACCGTATTAGTGTCGTAAAATATGTTAATTTATTCAAAAGGCTTATTAATCCGCTATACTTAACTAAAAAAATTAACAATCAGACTTACTTTTATTTTTTCGATATATTATTTTTTAAAATTAGTTGCCTACTTTATAAAACAATTAATGTTTAAATTTTGCATAAAATCATAATCACGTTTGAAATTAACACCTATAATCTTTACGACACGGCACGACACGGCCGTGTTTGCGACACGGCATGCCTGTTGCAAACTGTCAAGTGTCAAAATGAAATGTCACTTATCCGTTTTAAAAAACTAGGAAGATAGTAATTAAAATAGTATTTATTTTGTTTTAGAATGTATTTACACTTACCTAAATTTTATGTTCAAACTTCCCCGTACTAAACGCAATATTACAACCGACAACAATTATTTTACTAATTTTTCTCGCACACTAATTTTTCTACGTTGTGCGTCTGGTATTCGAATCGAAAATAATAAAATAATAAGAAGGAGAATAGGAGGAAGCAACAAATGGTTCGGATAGCGTTCGGTGTTATGAGGGCTTCGACAGTATCATAATGATATTCGGCATATACTAATACCATGTGTATATAATATTCACCAGCACTAAAAAACGACATTTTAGTAATTCCACTCACACGATATCACTAATAACAAATTATTGCATAAAAACTACCGACGCGTATTAAAACAGTCAACCGTTATCACCGTTATGTCAAAACTAAACTTTCAATAAACGTTATTGGCCAGAGAAACGTGTTGCCATATTAAATAATAAATAATCTATAAAGATTAAATTTGAAATAAGCAAATAAAATTAATGTTATATTATTAATAAGAAGCGATAATAATTTATCTAAACGACAAATGAAAAAATATCGTAGTTATTCCGATAACTTTATTTTAAAAATCTATACTCGAATATTTTTTGATAAATGACAAATGACAATAATTTTCATTTACGAAATGTAAACAAAGTTGGCCTTAAAATTAATTTTGAAATTCTTTTCTTTTTTTATGTAGAACTATGCAAATGAAAGGGACAATTAGACAAGTCAAATTCACAATCGATCGCTAAGAAGAGTAATCATGCAACATTACCACATGTCTTGCGTTTATCGAAATATAAGATATAGGTTGATGCATTCCCATGTTAATAACTTATGACGATTTTTAAATTTTAAAAAAGTAAGTGTATTGGAAAATACCCTCAATGTACTATTATGGATTAAAGTGACAAATTTTCCTTACTTTACATATTATATATATATATATATATATATATATATATATATATATATATATATATATATATATATATATATATATATATATTTACATGGTAATGCCCAATTTTTTTAAATATTAATATATTGTCCTCAATACCTCCATGAATTAACCAAAATATGGAAGTAAGCTCCTTTAATATACTAGTGAAACACTGTGGAATTTCATTTGCTAGCACAAAAATACCTTTATTCTAAAAGTATATTAATAGCGTAATGTAAGTTATGCTAAATTGTGACTTTAGTCTTATATTAGCTAAACCCTAACATCATTGATATTTTTTATAAAAATGGCTCTGATCCTTAATAATTATTAGGGCTAGGTTCAAAATACAAAACAAGTTTCAAAACCAAGCTATCATAAATTTCCTTATAGACCTTTTTTATATAAAAGAGGAAGGATTTCATTATTTAACCAATTAAATGTTTCCTTACCTTATTATGTAAGTAGCCATTTCCAATAATGTTCTGCAAAACAATGATTCTATCACTAGATTATATTCAGTAATTATTATCTACAAAGTGTAATTATTATCTACAAAGTATTTTATCACTTAATCGAAAATAATAACTGGTTTTTAAAAATAATGTTAATTTACAAAGTGTTTTCTTTTTAAAGAAAAGAGCTGTCATCCTTTTCATCGTAATTACACTTGGACCTTTTCCTTTCTCGTTGTAATTTATTTTTGGAATCAAATTATATGGAACCCATTTGCTTAACTTCAACACTTTCCCCACCTGATACCAATGTGATGTACGGAAAATTCTTTAGAAGTAAAGTAGTTTCCCTTTCGATATTTAATATTTAACAACAACGGTATTTCAGATCTGTAAAATTTTGGAACCAGTTCCAAGCATTTTTACAGATCTTTTACTAATACTTTATGTCTGATGTATTGGAACCAAGTTTGAACTTGTACAATAAACGTTGATGCATAATTTAATTCTAGACAACCATGTAGCAAACGGTAAACACAAACACAAAACAATGTCAACTTCTTGACATGTGCCGGTTGATGAAATCGGTAGATCAATCGGCAGGAGTCAATGAGAACGTGTCGTTTTCTATTCACAGTTGTCAAATGGTTATTATACCAATTACGAAAATATCGCCTAATAGCAATCGGGAGTAACTTTTAGTGTGAACCATTAACATTCGTTGGAATCCATTTCTCCCAGGAACACGAATACATTACGAATAAATAAACCTCTAAAACAACATTTGTTTCCATTTACTCTAAAAATGAATGAACTCGCATTGCCACCTTTTATCATCCGAATCTCCAATTATCCTGCGGCTGTCGACGAGAACCAGTAAGCGGGATGGCGCTATGGCGCGTGAGCGAGACGGCTATGCGGATGGTGTAAATGTACAGCAATGCATCATGAATATGCGTAAAAATGCGTAAAATAGTTTATTTACCTTATTTGTTTATTATTTACATTTTGATTTTATCATAATTCTAACAATGTTATTAAAAATCCATAGATATATTATGATATTAATTAATAAAAGGAATAAGATTTTTCTATTATGCCCGACTCTAAAATATTGCATTTAAACAACAAGGATCACGAAACAAGTTACATTCACATAAATGTACGATAAAAGATCAGAGTACGAAACTAGACTGCAATTCTATATATTAGAATATCAATATTTACTTATAATAAGGGTTATTTGTATTAGTAAATTTATTACGTAAAATATTGATCTATTAGTAACGTTGGTTTAAGATTAGAATTAATTTTATTTTACATAAATACATGTATTTATATATTTTCAGCAATTATATTTTAGATACGATTTCATTCAAAATAATACGTTTTGTATTTCCTTTTTAAATGTGAATGATTTCTATGCAAAACTATATATAAGAGAAGATACGTATAAAAGAATGTTCAAAAAAATATCATTATATAATCGACAATAAATCGATACAATATATAAAAAGTTTTTCAAGACTACATCTTTTTACAAAAAATAAAACTTATTTACTACAAGTGGAACTCGCGTTACGGGGATTACGTACACACTTAAGTATACATATTTTATTTATTTATGTACTAAATGTATATAATTAATGCCTATGGCGGACTTATTGCTACGAGAGCAATCTCTTGCAGCCAACCAGAACACCAGTCCAGCCCTGCTCGACGAGCGGCCTGAAATCGAACCCGTGTCCCGCGGTGTGCCGCGCAATCAAAGTCTGTATGCCTTGTGATCAACCCAACCCACGGCGACGACAAATATAATATATAAACATTAAACAGTATGTAGTATATGTATTCAAATATATTATGCATGTAAATATATTGCAAGTATAACCTTCACGGACGTAATAATTTCGTAAATTTCCCAAAAAGTAAATCTCATTCTATTTATTGTAATTTTCCAATAAACGTTGTATAAACTTCCACTAACATTGTTTTCTTTCATGATTTTGTGTTTAATTTGGAGAAAGCAGGGTGGTGGGGGAGACATATTTTGGTAGACATTTCCAACAAGAATCCTGAAACTTTCTTACATAAAGTTCTGAAAAAATATCGTTTTGGAATCTTTATGACTTAATATTTTATAAATTACTCTCTCAACTGATACCACAAGTGTTAAATTAAATTATAGCTTATTTACCCCTAACAACACCACCTCAACCCTCTTCCTCCACGCCCCTAATATTTTCACTTAAATATTTTTGAGTGATAATTATTGAAATATACGCAGATCAGTGTTCATTGTCTTTGTGACCGATTCCAAGTTTCTACATCAAAAAGTTTCTAAGAAAAACCGTTCTGACAAATTGAAAAACAGACGAGCTGCACAAGTGATCTTATAAGTGCTCTGTTTTTTTTTCTTTTCCAGGTATAGAACCTTGAAAACAAAGAGGCTACAAAAAAGGATAAGCTTAAAAAATTCCATATCTAAATAATTTGTCAACAGTTTTTTTTAATGTAATATGAACAGTTGGGGATTCAAAGGACAACTTTACAGCAGAAGCAAAGAACTAAATAAATTAAAAAATTGTAACTATAACTTTTTTGCTTTTGCAGCATTACAAAAACTTCAAAGAAACTGAATACTTAATTTTATATACTCTTTGAGGATTTACATAGGTCTTATATCTTGAAAGATAGCAAGTGTCGTAAACGTCAAAATCAGGAAATGTTTGTCGTTTACGACCCGAAAAATTGGCTACTCATTTCATATTCCGATGACGTAAATCTCTGTCTATTTTCATCGTAAAATGGGGTGTAAATTTTAGATGACATAATAACCTTGGTGTAAACACGTGTTTTTAGGGTTGCGTACCCGAAGGGCTCGAATGGAACCCTATTATTATGGCATCGTTGCATGTTTCTCTATCCATATGTTTTATATACCAGGGTCTTCTAACTTTTAAAAGAAAAAGCCTAGTAGATCTTGAAATTTCCACTACCCAGGCTAGAAGTAGTGTTGAAAATAACCTAACGTTAATTTAAAGGGAGCTCCCGAACATGTAAAAAGAAACTAAAAAAAAAATTGCAAAGGCTTGTCACCGTTGAAAAGATCTCTTGAAGTAAAATTGTTTTTAACACGCTATTATTAACTTCACTTGTATATATGTATGTATGTAAACATGAATATAATGAAATCGTTCAATTATTAACACTCTTTTGTTAACTTCACTTGTATGTACGTAATGATGTAATGATAAGTTTTGGTTGTTCTCATTACAAATAACTTAGTTTTAAGACTAAAAAAATTAAGTTATAATTTAAAGAAACTAGAAAACACTCTTTCGTAATAATATGAACTAAAACATAAAAAACAATCTATGAATATAAAGATTTTGGTCAAGAGCGAAAGGATATCTCTAACGATAAAACAATTAACTTTAATGTAAAACTTAAAGCAATTAACTTTAAGCATAAGTTGCTCTCGACTTACATTTTCATAATGACTACCATTACAAATAGCTAGAGAAAAAAATTACGGCAGCTCATATCAAGCAACCGTCAATTCTTTTTTATATCAAAGTTAATTTTTTCTCATCAGAGACATCTTTACGCGCCTGACCAAAACCTTTACGTTTAAGGTTGATTTTTTTTTAATTTTTTGGTTCATATTTTGCAAGAGCGTGTTTGCTTTTTAGTTTATTTTTAAATATATTTTTATTTCACTTAAAAATGATTTGGTGGACCATGAAAGTTCTCATTTTATACCTATTTTTTTTTAAATATTTGGTCTTTTTTAAACCAAAGTATTTTTGATAAATTTACGACATTTTTGCTCCATTTAAAGATATGCCAAGCAACATAAAATTGAAAATAATATTGATAATTATTTGTCATCTTCTTCGTACACATGATACTTCCGCGCATTATTCAGCGCCGCTCAGGGTAATAACCCGCGAAGAGCTGCGAAGACATCTGGCTACCCGGGTAAGCACCGCCCAGGCATGCATTGGGTGTGTTAAAAAGAGTTATGTGTAATATTTTTTTGCACTCAATTAGGAAAATGGCGTATTTTACGTTTCACCTCAACGACAATTTATTCCTTTATAGCCAACGAATAGCGAAATCTCGTACCACTAAAGCAAAGTCGCATCAGTCACTTCTCACTTGGCTACAAAGCGAACGCGGAACGCATTAACATGATTAAAAAATGTTCTTAACGTAAAAAATTTCCTGATTAGACTGTGTTTAGTGATGATTAATGCCAGAATAATGTCAATTAATAAGGAATATGCCGTTTTTATAAGCCATTCTAAGAATTGGTGCTACGAAGTGTAAAATGAATCGGATTCCACATCAAGCCACATAAATTCTACAAAATCATGCCCCTTTGCGAAATCTTAATCTAAAATTTTAATTTCAATTTAATTTAGTAATTTTAATTTCTTTTTCCCCTTCTTAACCCTAAGAGTGCCATTTTTATTAAACATAAATTGATTACCATGAAGTCAGGTTCCTCAAGGGCATATTTTACAAAATGAAATTGGCACACAGTAATTCATATGACACGTTCAACAATTGTTTTCTTGTATTCATACTCTTGATTCAATAAATCTAATACTTGCCAGCTCAATCTCTTTTCTTCTGTAAATCTTATTTACTATACTGTTGATATCAATATCTTCATCTTTTTCTTCGTCGTGGCTATTGTCCCATATATCATTTAGAGTCGACCCATCTCGTACATTCTCATCACAACAGACTATCGTGTGTTGTCATTGAGTTTAATTTCATAAAATTAACATCTTTTCTATAGCGCTTGTCTAAATGGCAGCGGGTCGGCCTAGGCCTCCTTCTATTTTTATCACTGCTTTGCACATAAGATCTTTGTTGCGTGTCATAATGTGTCCGCAACAGCTTTTCCTCAATCTTTGCGAATTTAAATGCTCCTCTAATGTACTCATTATTAACACTGTTCATTCTCGTTACTCCCCGGACCCAATGTGACATTTTCATTTCTCTGACATGAAGCTTTTAAATGTACGCTTTTCTGATCTGCCAGTATTCCAGCCCGTACATCAACGCTGGCCGTACTGCTTGCTTGTAAACTCGACCTTTGAGTTTGATGGGCATCCTGAAATCACATAACACCCCAATTAGTGATCTAAATTTGAGCAGGACAATCGTTCTTCTGTGCAGGATGTCTCTTTTAGTGCTGTCTTTTGAAGTTACAACTGAATTGATGTATTTAAACAGCCCTACCCTCCTTAGAGAAATCCCTCTCATTATCAATGATGAGTTGTCGTTGACGCTATTTTTAGATATATCAAACCGAATAAATTCTGTCTTTTCTCTGTTCACCATAAGCTTTTGCCTTTCTAGGGCTGGTTACCGTGCATTTAACTATTCCTGTACTTCTATATGAGTAGGCAAGACGTAATACAAAATATAAATACTTAGAATATTCAGAAAGCATTATGCATAGCGAAGATGGTTATAGAAAGCTGATATCTATGAGGAAAACAGGAACAGGTTTTCCTCTTCTCTGTTACCAGGAAGAGCAAAAAGTTTAGTGTTTCTGCTTAACTAGCTTTTGTTAAATTTCAATCGATTGATTAATTTTTATGTTTTCTTCATTTAAATTACTGATTCTTAAACATAATTATTTACATATTTCCACTTAAACCGCTACTTAAATCTTACACTTAAACCAAATCAAATATCATTAACAAGATCAGAGAACGATTCGTATAATATCAACACGATGTGTTTCTTGTAAATTACATTGTATTTATTTTCCTATAAATATAACTAAGGTTACCGTATTCCCGTAACAAAAGACAAGTTTTGAAAATATTTAAGTAAGTTTTTCTTTATTGAAAATAATGGGCGAGTCATCCCTGTGAAGGGATGGCGTAAGTAAAAAGGTAGCCTGGATTATATTTAATTTACCATCCGTTAAAATATGAACTACTCAATTTACAAATCTGTCTATGGGATACCAACTTAAACACGTGTTAATCCAATTAAAATAATTAATTTTTTATTTAATAATATATTACTGCCAGTAGCAACTATCTACATTCACACACGTATGCTACTTGACTAAACTTGGGAAAGTAGTTAATACTTTACCTTAATATTTATTTCATCCAAAAAAATGATATTTTTCTATAAATCAAACATTCACATTACGCATTTTGAGTTTTAAAAAAACAATTTAAATTTACCTCGAAAACGTTTAATACTGTCATGGCATCTTGAATGACATCACTACACGCGAAACAAATCAAAACAATCGTGCTGTGTATGGCAGTTGCTTCTTTTGTTTAATTAAAAATAATTGTTGTTGCAAGTAGTATGTAGTGTAAATATTAAAATTCTTTCTAGTTATTTTTATTATTACTTAAAGTTATATTAAAATTCGAATAAAATACCTAACAATTTTAACAAAAATATTCTAATTTAACTAACGATTACAAAATGAAGTCCAGGATTCATAATAATATACCAGATTCAATATTTTTCTTTTATTATGTATTTTTATGTTAAATAATATGAACTAATCAAATATCAATAAACTTAAAAACCTATCTAGAAGAACCATGCAAATATTATAGGGGTGAGTTGAAAACGACAGACGTGTGCAATATTTTATCGACAGAAAATAGTAAAGATCGATGTAAAGAGGCTATGTTACGAGTGAACATGAGATTACATTTTTGATAAATTAAAAACCGCATTATATTTAATAATTATTCAAATGTTTTTATAAAACATTCTACTCAATAATTAAGTAATTCTACTAAATAATTTTGATTTATTGCAGTATGTACCTAAATGGGACTTCACACAAAATTAAGGTTAAAAAAACTTTTAAATCCATGGTTTTTCTGCCCAATTGACTATGTACTAAAAGCTCAAAAATAATTATGGAACCAATCTAAAGTTTAGAAAAGACTAATTTTTCTAAACCCCAGAGTGGTTCCAATCGTGGGGCGCATTTAAAAAGAAAGCCATGTAAAGTCAGATATATCAAATGTGCCACCTTTATATTGTAGTCAAATTGTTTGTTGTAAAATAACATAAAACAAAGGAGTCGTAAAACATTACAATATTAAATACGACATTGTGATTGCCAAACTCCAAAAAATGAAAGTTTTCTACTAAGTACACCTCATCATTTTATTTTAGTCTTATCGAAGAATCAGATCAATGGTTATTTTCGAGCTTTTAGTATATCATCCATTGGTCAATAAACCCATTTGATTATAAACGGTTTTTTTACCTTTACTTTTAACTTTTTGGTAGGTAGTTTTTTGTACTTTCTTATTTTATTATACTCGGTTAGAACCCAGAGTTCAATGATAAAATATCTGGTCGACACCCGCGATATTAATTTAAAACCACCAATTTCTCAAGTCTCACAGTTTAGGCAGGTAGTACCCCTACAGCATCATGATTTATGAATCAAAGATCGAAATTATCATATTGTTGTATCAGATCGGTAATCCATATCGTTGCATCAGATCGATGGCCACGGGGACCATCAGATTGGTGGTCATATTGCTGTATCGGATCGGTGGTCATGGGGACTATCAGATCGGTGGTCATATTGCTGTATCAGATCGGTGGTCATATTGCTGTATCAGATCGGTGGTCATGGCGACTATCAGATCGGTGGTCATATTGCTCTATCGTCGGTGGTCATAGGGACTGAATACGTGTGCAAAGTTTCATTAGAATTGGTTAATTAGAAGTAGTTGAAATATCGATCGCAAGATATGAATCGACAACAAGAACACACGGAACGTGAAACTAAATAAAACTTTTAAAAATAATAGCATTGAAATCAAGAAAATTATTAATTTCTTACCAGATGGCACTGATAGCAATTGACATTAAGATTATTGGGAACACATTAAACATCGCCTGAGTTACAAAGGTTCAAATATTATAGTCATGTAAATAATTGATTCAATTTTTTGTAATTTAATCGCAACACGAATTTTACATTAATATGAAAAAATATTCAATATATTAAAAATTTATGCCATTAAATAGATTCTTAAAAATACTTCAATTTTTATTAAGAACCCATCGCTGAAATCCGTTACCGAAAAAAGACAAAAGAAAAAATAATAAAATGCCCTGGAAATCAATATAAATTTCGGCGTTTTATAGTATAGTTATAGTCTGCAGAAAAACAGAAAAAAACGGCAAGTTCATGTTGAACATACTCACGAGAGGGTTCTGTAGTCATATTTTGCTAATTTACATTGAAATCACTTAAATAGTCTTCCAACCTTATATTATGAACATATTATTTAATATAGTCAGTTACAATATTACATCTATTTTGCCCCACACGAGAAAAATAAACTGTACAGTTGAGTATCTATTCACTCAATTTATCAGATCTGGTTATCTGTGCATATAACAAAACTGTAGAATTGGCCTGTCTCTGATTGAAAAATGGAAATTTTGACGTTTCAATACAAGCTGCATTTATTTAAAAAAAATTGTGGGTGTCAGCTCCGACCTGCAACTGATGTTTACTCCTTAAGTACGATTGTCTTGGAAAGTATAAAATAGATAATACTGTATTTAAATATAAATATCAACGTTATTCAATGTAAATGGAAAATTTTTTAATAAAAAAAGGGAAAATATAATTATTTTCAAGTAAAACACAAATAAATAAGATCAAATTTATACAACAAAATTAAAAATATTTACTAACGTCAGACTAAGAAGTTAAAGAGACTCTTTAATTTTGTAGGACATAAGACACCAAATATTCGCCCATAATGACATTTAATTATTATGTCTTGATATAAGCGAACGATAGTAAACTATGTGTGTCACACTCTGTCATTGCAATTACGCCATAAACAAATGCCAATATGTGTGTCACACTCCGTCATTGCGTTTACGCCATAAGAAAATGCCAAATAAACATGTTGATATCTTACTCTAAACATGCACAGAAATATTGCGCGGAGAGGCATATTTAACGCTATGAACTTCGTACAATCAAAACACAACGGTTACACTTTTTTTAATACTCTGAACTTCGTACCCTCTGAACTTCTGATTTTACTCCTCATAAAACTTCATACCGGGTTCTACACATGAAAAATTACTTTAATTATTGTTATAATAGGTATATATTAATCTTATTATTAACTTTATAAAATTTCACACAGAAAAGAAGTCTCGGGCATCACAGCAAATTATATATAAAATTATTTATATACCTAGACAAGCTCAAAACTACTTCTACTTCGCCCCGATAAAAATTTAATATCTTATTTGAAACTGTGCTACAGTATTCGTTATAATTATTGTTTTTAATTACTTGCTAAGAGCTATATTTCTCTATATTTTAGATTGTCTAGAACGGTACTTTAAAATTTGAGGGGATAAAACGGTTTTTAACACATATATCTTGACACAGAAGCATTAAAGTAACTTTATTCGAACGCATATTTTATTCTATTTAAAAAAATACACCACTCGATGAAGTAGGTAAAACTTATTTTGACTTCCTTTTCATAGTAGAGAGAGAAGAACAAAAAATTGTATTTATACAATCCATCTCTATCAACCAACAAATTCTAGCTAGAGGATACAAACAGATGAACAGACGGAAAGACATGATGAAATTATTTCGATTCCTTTCTTGCCTATGGAACCCTAAAAAATAATTATAATGGAAAAGTAGCTGATCATAATCTATCTGCATCGATAAACTTTTTTAGCAAAGAAGAATTATTAAAACGAGGCATATACATTATGAAAATTATTTTCATATTCGCAAAGGCGCGTACAGCCTGCATAGGTTCATAAATATTTTTAGAACCTCCATGGTTACATAATTGATGTGTATGATCCTCAAGTGGGAACAAACCAGATGAATAAATAATACAAAAACTCATAAACAAGGAAGAGGGATCATTTCATTGGGTTAACCGCAAAGACGATGTATTCATTTTCACCGTAAATTTCATGACCCTATCAAAAATATACTTTTATAACTAATAAAAAATTGCAACGAGTGTTAGTTTACTACTCAACACACAAATTAATAAAGGTTGGTCACGGTTTACCTATAAGTTCTTTACGTAGCTGATGACCGTTTTAAACACGACCTTCAGATTCCAGGTGGTATTTTTGATCCAACTTTGATTATTGAATACTTTGAACGCTAACATTTCTAAAAAGTTGTTGAAGTTATCATACAAATGCCTAAGTAGAGTGCTAGTATAAAACGCACTACCTTTACTGCATTGTCGATGATATCATTTTCTGCGACCACAAGTAGATCAAGTCGAATATATTTTTGACCCATAATTCTTTGTTAAAAATGTTATTTTATAAAACTGAAAAATTCTTTGAATAAACCCTTCTTACTTATAAATGTACGTATATTATTTGCAAAATTATTTCGATAAATATAGTATTTCTAGGGTTCGGCACATATCAATAAAAAATGGAACTCTTATAAGATTACTATCTGGTCTGTCTGCTTGCCAAAGTAAATTTTACCTACTTCATCGAGTTGTGTATTTTTTTTTAAATAAAATAAAATATCCGTTCGAATTAAATCACTTTAATGCTTCTGCGTCGACATATTTATGTTAGAAGCTGTTTTGTCCCCCTCAAATGTGAAAGTACAGTTCTGAACAATCTAAAATATAGAGAAATATAGTTCTTGTTCGTCAAAATGATTTTTCTCAGAAAAAAGCTAGAAAGTTATATATATATATATATATATATATATATATATATATATATATATATATATATGTTTATTTCAAATATTGTAGAATAATAATAGTGACAAACGTTCTTGTTATTGATAAAGACGACTTCAAAATAAGTAATTGTCGATAGTATCAATAATAATAATATAATAATAATAATAGGAGCTCCGTAGTAAAGTCACATTGAAGTCTGCGTAGAGACCGAGCACGGCGCGGTAGTCATTTAACCTCAAGTCCGGGTAGCGCCAGTTCTACGCCTACTTCACAAGTTTTTAAATTATGGAACCAAGCTCTACGGAGCGAATTCAACAAAAAAATATTTGCCAGTCTTTTTATATTCTCGCATTATCATATATAGTGTTCATGATAATTTTGAACGAGTTTGGTTAAATATTTCGTTCCATTTTGTGTTCTTTGTTCTCTAAGTTTATATGTTGTTGTAAATATTGTAAATAATATCTCATTTTATTATAATGCTATGGTGTTACTTTATTTGTCTATTTGATAATATTTATACTGAAGCTCTGAGTTTTAGTTCTCAAGTTGATGACCTTTAAATTTCACTTACATAATTTTTCTACGAAACACCCGGCGTGCAAATCAAAATAAATTCAATATTTTTTTAATGTTCCGAACCTCAAAATTAAAAAATCCATCAGTTATCCTTCCATCTGTCCGTTGATGTGTATCAAAGCTCTTTTGTCTTAAAAATGACTTTAGATATCAAGGTCTTCCTTTCAGGTCAGAACAGTCTTTTCAATTTTGAAAATTAATTCTTTAGGATTCAACGAAAAGCAGTTAAGCTTATGTAAATTAAATTGAGACTTCATTAAAATTAAATTGCATTTATTAACAAAATGTGGCAACAAATTTATTTAATATTTATTTATCTACTTTAATGTATCTAATTGATACATATGGCGGACTAATTGCTACGAGAGCAATCTCTTACAGCCAACCATAACACCAGTCCAACCCCGTTCGACGAACGGACGGGAATCAAACCCGAGTCCCCGCTGTGCGCCGCATCGTGAAAGGCCGTATGCCTTGCGATAAACCCAACAATTTTTAATATTTAAATACAAAGGAAAGGAGAAAATGTTTGTAGTCCTCAAAAAAACAAACAATTTTACAAACAAATAAACCTGCAAAACTTCCAAATGCAATTATTATTATCAAAAATTAGATTTAAAGGAGCAACTGAATAATTAAGTTTGAGGTATTCAAATTAAGAGATGGTTATAACTTTTTAAATATTTCATTTGTTTTAAACATTTGATAATTTACAATCCATCATTTTATAGTTTTTTTTTATAATCAGGTTATTCAGGTATTTCAGCAACAATCAATTATTAAAAACAAACGACTTTGTTTATAGATATTTCTTTATAAAAATAAAATAAAGGCTGAAACAGATATGAACTCTAAATTTTACAGCAGTATTTTGTTAAAATCAAAATTAAAATTACGTAGCGTATTATTAATGTAATTTTTATGTTAATAACCCATATGTTTATTAAAATGAATATTTTTATTTAGAAGTAGCAGTTCTTTACTGCATACTCATAAAAGTCAGTACATGATTAAATGAAACTAATTTTTTTTTGCAACACAGGTTTAATATTTTCAAGTGCTATCTGTTTCTTTCGTCAATCCAGTTTTACCTCACACAGAGAAAACAATTCTCTGCTAATGAGTCTAAAGCGGGTACTGACATTACACATTGAAACATTTTAAGAAAATTCTACAATTTTTTGTTTTTATTGACAAGCTAACGGCTACATAATCGGTGCCCTAATCAAAACCAATTCGAAACAAATGAGCCAATGAATGCGAATGAGAGGAGGGTGCGGAAAAGAGAGCGCCCTTCTCACCGCCCGCAATCATTTGCTCTGCGGCACAGTCCGCCACTCGCATACAAAATTAAATTTTCATATAAATTTTGCCTACGGGCATGTTATCTCCTTCTAACTTAGCCAACTTCACTGCCTTTTAATTTTCGTGAAGTTTCTTTATGTCAAAATGCATACAAAATTACAATCAACCGCCCAAAATATAAATAATATTAATCGAGGCTAGTAGTTTTTACGGCTTGTGCTTAATCTTTTTCGTGCAATGTTGCAGCCACTGTGTTTTGTAATTGTAATCGATAAACAATCGTGAATTTCTATTATCATACTACCTACTCCATGTTAAATATTCCTTTTCAATATTATTTCCCCCTTTTCTTTGAACAATTAATATAATGTATTTTACCAGTATTTTTAAGTAAGTTGTTGAAAAATTAACATTACAAATATTATAATAAAACATAATCATAGCATATCTTAAATTTTTTGGAGCTCCTTCCAAGAAATATAAGAGGACAGTGCAGTGCAATAGATGATGAAAATAGCTAATTGAAGAAATGCTCGCTGTCTCGCTTCGTTTGTGCCTTCCTGGATTTATTGAGAGGGAGGGACTAAATTTTCACCGATTTTCATGATTATGGTCTCTTTTTGTGATACGAAATATAATTTAAGACGTTGATTTGTAAGTTATTTTTTACGTAATTTTTTCTTAAATTTGTAATTACTGCTTAAATATGAACCACACAATTGCAAGAGTTTTGATATGACGATTTTTTATGAAAAAATCACAGGTGAGGTATTTATTTTGTATAATTTAGTAAGTATACTCAAAGAAATAAAAATGTACGTAAAATATGATATAGATTATATCACATACACTGTGTCATCAAGATTAGTGAAATTTTAGGGGAAATGACACGTTGATGCTGTTTGCATAAAAATTCGGCACTCCATTACCATTTCAAAATTCCTCTTCAAGTTCTTGGAACTTTCATGACTTTTAATTTGTATCATAATCTAAATATATGACTTCTTAATATAACAAGAGATGTGGTTCGTATTCTGCTTTGATTCGAAGAGAGAACAAAAAACTTATAATGCCCGACTACAGACTAATTGATTTCTACAAAGGTAATAGTCTAAGAGCCAGTGGCCGGCTACCTGTATGTAATTGACAAAAAATGTTGAAAGTAATTGAGCACATCATAATGAACAAATTATATTAAGGGCAGACCGCCCTTAATATATTTTGTTCATTATAGTCTTAAAAGCTTATATTTATCACGGCAGACATTTTTATTGAGTATATACTTCAGCAGACATTAAAATCTTATTATACATTAAAATCTTAACTACTACCCGAGCAGATGTTTGTATAGACTGCACATAGTTATCTATATTATTTCTTTCATCTTTCACTACTGTACTCACTTCGACCTTTTGTATGCTCTCTCATAGCTACTACCATTCAAATATTTTAGGGTTTACACCTGAGGATCATGTAGTTACCTTCAGCGTAACGTTATTTTGTCAAATATATTTTAGTATATTTGTGAACGTCGACACGCATAGCACGTGTTTCGTGAGCGTAATAAAATATCTAGTGTTGCTTTATTTTGCTTTATTAATTTAATTATTATTTGTTAAATAAATCTGACATTATGTCGACTGAGTTTAAGTGTATTTTTTGTGCCGGTGAAAAAATTTAAAAAGTACAATTATTTTCTGAAGAGCAATAACAAAATGGCGAAACATTTTGAGGTTACGACAGCTTCATAAATTGAAATGTAAGTATGTAATTTCACCTGATGATATTTTTGATTCAGGATATCACAGTAGTTGCTACAAGATATTTCCTGCATTTTAAAAAAACATTTTGAGACAAAAAAGAAGATAAGTCATCACAGCCAAGTACGTTTTCGTCTACGATTGAGCAATCATCGACATCGGGGGATGTACAGGATTCAACTGTACAAAAATACAGGTCTGGTCAATTACATACAGGTAGCCGGCCACTGGCTCTTAGACTATAATGCTGAGGTTGCTGATAATAGTAACTTGCGAATTTATTGTGGACTCTAATACTTACACAATGATATGTAATTTTCAAATTTACATCCCGGGAGAAATACCTCATTTAAAAATTTAGGTTTTTAAAAACGTTGACTGCTGAATATTTGCAAATAAATATTTAAAAATATAGCAACACTATCGAAGAAAAGATTAACAAATGTAAGAAGCAAACTAAAAAATTAACTAACAAGCGAACTAAAAAACACACATTTCCATTTACAACATTAATTAGGATTTAAAACAAAATTAATACATGTTGACTTTGTGTCAGACAACATTTTGTTTATAAACAAAGCATCGTATTTGTATGTTGTCGCGCCATTTTTCATTACTTGTAATATGCTTTTATTAGCTTGACCTGTTGCTTCATAACATTGTAAGACAATTTAACGACGCATTCCTAATTGACGTATCTCTTTGAAACTTGGCAAACTTACACAATTCTGATGACAATAATATCGATCTGATATGACGATGGATGAGGGAGGTGGTCTTAAGAACTTACCAATGGTTAACAGTAAATTTTTTTTTTCTTTGGTTTAAACCAGCAATCAAAAGCAAATAATATGGTGTTTCAGTGACTGAAATACATCAACATTTCGCTTGTTTTATTAACATTAACATTTCGAACATATATATCTGCAAGCAGTGTTTTCACATATAAGAAAGAATAAACAATACAACGATGAGCAGATGATTTGCAGAGGCTTTTTTTACGAGTTCGCAATTATTTCCATAACAAGGGAAAGTTGGAATTTTACCTTTTTGAAAATCACAAGCTGCCTTTAGTATTTATGGCATTTAGAACATATAAAGAGTTAAATTAAACTCACAATATTGAAATTACATTTTTCTAAAGCGCAGCGAAATGTTAAAACTCTATTCCCGAATACCTTTTATGAGTTGTGTATGCCTCTACCAAATATTCCCTGTGCTTGTCAAATATGAACATATAACTTACTTGTGTTGCCACCTGCTTCCCCATTATTGTAATATTATTTTACAAGAATATCGATGCGTTTTACTAATTTATCTGTGAAACTTCAAATAAAACTTATTAAATACAGTTAAAATTAAAAAATTGCCCAGTTTTCATAAATTTATACCGAAGGATTACTGTGAAAAACCCTTCGTTCCTGTATAAACACATTGTCCTTCAATTAAACTAGTATTCATCATTGTCTGAAAAAATCCTAATTTTAAATATTCTAATACGTGTTGCCTTTAAAATTATAGAATAATACAACAGTAAATTTCATATTTAAAAAAATTAGGTAAATAAAAGGGCAAGGACTTAGGTAAATAAAATATTCCTAATTGGATATTTGCAACATATATAAAAAAAATATCTGAATCATTCATTGTTTTTGGTTTAAAAAAAGTTATTAACGGTATTTAACTGCATTAAATTTGGTACAAATATTTTTTTATTTAATCATTGAAGTCAAAAGTACTATCTTATTTTAAAATTTGCGGCTGAAAGCCGAGATAAAAATTGTCCGCCAATCAGAACGCGTAACCTTAAAATGCTAAATCATAAAATACTAATATATGACCAACTTCAAATAATTGTACGAGCAAGATGGCCGATCCGATAAGTTGAATTCCGTAAACAATATTTACCTGTCACTATAGAAAGACGAAGTGTATTCTTAAAACAATTAAATACAAAAAAGAAATTCGACGATTTTAAATTACCTCTTTTCAATACACTCATTTCCTGGAGGCATCGTGACATCATGAAATTTACATATATGACTAAGTATTTTGATACGAGGTCTTGCATGACTGGAATAAGAGTCGTTTTTTTAAATTTAAAACACATTTCTCGGAGAAAATACCACAAAAGTAGGTTTGTGATACATTTCGAATAATTTTAAACAGTTTAAAAAAAAATGGCAAATATTAAATATTTCATCAAAAGTTCTACTACAGACGGATGTCAATTCGACTGTTAGAAACTTTGTGACGTATATTAAAAATGTATTGTTCGTTTCGTTTCGCAAATTTACCGAACTCTGCGTAGCGCGCCTGCAAGTTTGGACAGTGATTATTTTTGGACAGTGATTTTTTCGTTGATGGGCGAAATGATGGATGTGCTTTAATGTATTTGAAAAATTCGTTATTTTTATGCCATTGTTTTGATTTCTAGAAAAATGCGCTGTAATGTAACGAACAACACAACATAATGGATAAGTTAATGAATAGGGATTTGATTTGTCGAGAATTCCAGAACTATTTTCTTTAGTCATATACAAGATAACTACTAAAAAAATATTCTCTTTCTATATCTCCGAAAGTATTAAATCGAAATTATAAAAAAATGAGTGTACTTTAGACCACACGACTGAAGTAAAACTTCAATTTCACAAAATATGAACTTTAAAATTAATTTACAATTTTATTCACTATAAACGTAGAATATTTAATGTATTGAACAAAATAATAATTTATAAAATTGTTCAAGAATGAAAGGAAATTACAAAATAATCAAAAAATCACCGTTCGCTTAACGCTGGCAAACTCGCATATATATATATATATATATATATATATATATATATATACATATATATATATATATATATTTCATGCACTGGCTATGAGAGGAAGAGAGAAAGAAAATGTGCGTGAGCACTGCTCTCTCTTGCTCCTACAATGTGATACAGACAATAGGCTTGCACTGTGTTTTAGATATACGAAACATAACTGGCTATGAGAGAAAGAGAGAAAGAAAATGTGTGCTCGCACCTCTCTCTCTTGTCCCTACAGTAATATACGAAAAGTAACTCTCTCTCTTTTTGTCTTCACAAAAAATTAATATTGCTAGAAGTCTATTTCTACAATGATGACTGAATTTTTGAAGTAAAACTTCTTTACGCACGCTTGACTTGGGGAGTAAGCTGGTGAATGTGTAACGAGAGCGTTACGAAAAGTGTGATCGAGCAAGGCGATCGAAATTTGAGAGGAAGATATAAGTTAGTGACACTCGTTTTTTTTAGTTTACGAGAATTTCGTGATATTTTACGGGTATGTGAGATATACTAAGTAAAAATGCTGGTCAATTTAAAAATTATCGTTAAATTCAACCATGCATGAATTGAAATTTGTTAAGACGTAAATTCGAGATTATTAATAGAGCCAACATTCGTAGAATATATTTCCTAAATGTATGGCCTACTCTCTTACTATTTATAAAGTCAATGGACTTAGTCTCAAAAGTGCCCTAACTGGCATCGCTATTTTCTCATATAGCCAAGCTTACTTCATGAAGTCTAAGATGAAAATATATTTACATGGTGAAAAATAATACACTGGCACGGACTGTGCACCACAAAATTCCGAATAAGTGATAACATTAAAAGCGGTTAAAATAAATATATCATACCTAGGACTTTTCATTACAAAGTTATAACGACTTAAAAACTGACGAACTACGATTCGCGCGAAAATGCCCCATACAAATTACAACTGGCTTATGACGTCACTGGCCAATTATGTAGTATTCATTTATAAGGGAGTTTATTACATATTTTTATTATCTCGTTAAATATTGCGTTTAAGTTACATATTGCATATATAATTTTCTCATTTTTTACGTGGAAACTAAATTCATTCTAACTTTTTTTAATTTAATGAACAAAAAAATTGACACTTTTCCCTATTTAGAAGTTTCGATTAATTGTTTGTTATTTGCATTATTTTTTTCATCACGGTTTTTTTAAACCTACTCTACAGTTTTAAAGTACTTTCACAAAAAATATCGACATCAGTCAAATACCCTATGAAGTAATATTTATTTAATTCAGGATTATAAATTCACTTAATACTTCTATTCGGTGATAGATAGTACTAACTTTTAATTTGTTAATTTTTTTTAAACTCACTGCGGTTTCATTTTATATTAGCTATGTGCATGTGGACAATTTATTTTGTGTTTCAATATTTATATTACTAGAGACATTCTGTAACTACCGCAGGTACCGTGTCCATTTTTGTATGTCGTTGTTGTTGTTATTGTTGTCGTGTCCACATGAGATTAAGGAGATCTCATATGGAAAAATTGTGGCAACCATTTTTCCATCGCCTCGAAAAGGTTGGACTTCTTCCAGTCCCGCTTGATGAGCGGCCGGGAATCGAACACGGGTCCTCGCGGTGTGTGTCTTGCGCTCAGCCCAACGCACAACGGTGACGACATTTTTGTATTCAAGTGGTAATTAACGTGCCAGGCGATGCGTCGTAATTATTCGATGCCATTCTTTTTGCTGTACACGGACTGCATACACTTCTAGACGCACTTCTAGGACACTGTGCAGCATGTAATAATAGATTACCGGGAAGAACTCACTTTTATATGTGTGATGAACGCAGTTAAAATCATCATAAACCGAAGTTTATACTCGCATCATGCTGCAAATATATAGTTATGGGTTAGTATGTAACCTGATATGTAAACATGTATTGAAGGGGCCGATTTGACGGTGATATTACTTTTAGACCATTGTGCAGCATGTAATAGATTATTGAAAAGAACTCACTTTTGTATTTGGAATGAACGCGGACAAAACTATCCTAATACCGAAGTTATTATTTACACGCATCATGCAGCAAATATTTATCATTGGGTCAGTACGTAACTTGAAATGAAAATTTGTATTAAAAGTTAGTATGTGACTTGACATGAAAATATGATTTGATGGTAATATTACTAGCAGATTCACTTCTAGAACATTGTGCAGCATGCAATAGATTATTGGAAAGAACTCACTTTTGTATCTGCTATAAACGCGGACAAAATTATCCTAATAACGAAGTTATTATTTACGCGCATCATGCCACAAATAGGTCAGTACGTAACTTTGTAAAAATTTGCATTAAAGGTCAGTATGTGACTCGACATGAAAATATGATTTGATGGTGATATTAGCTACCCTGTGTCAGGTCCGTATTTCTCGATGAGTGACATCGGCGGACATTATTATGACAATGACAAAGGCTAAAAAAATTATCATTCAATTCAACCACGGCTCGATGCACGAATTGAAATCTGTTAAAACTAAGTTTGAGATTATTAACAGAACTTATATTTATAGAACATAATTTCCTAAATTTGCGGCGCACCCTGTGACTATTCATAAAAGCCAGAAACTTGATCTCAAAAGTGTCGTAATTGGTATCGGGTTCGCTATTTTCTCGTAGCTTACCTTTCACAGTCTCGAGTGAAAATATTTGGTGATTCAAATCAACGCAGCAGCTCGAGGCAACATTTGTTTGATTAGATTAAAATGACGTCACGCATCCCGATTGGTGGTTCTGGGTTCGCAATCACGTAAGCTACAGTTGTAAAAAACGATGCTTAAATTCAAATATTTTCATTTCGATTAATGAAATTACTCTATTATTCGCCATTATTAACAAATAAACCAAGGCCCGAACTAGGAGGTGGGGGGCAAGCCGGGCAAATGTCTGGAAGGACGAAAATGAGGGCTGGCAAAGTTGAGGCCGGTTGGCTGCTACTGAAAAGCAATTTTACGAATTTTATAATTGATTGACGCGTAAATAATTATTCGAATACATTAATGATATAGTCTATTTAGTAAATTATTCATTAACAAAGTGCTCATAGTGCTCATGAACCTGATGAATTAAAGATCAATATTGAAAAACAAGGTGTGTGAAGTCATTACTACACACTGAATCCGATTGAGAAACGGGAAATTACCGTCATGCAACCAAAAATAATACTTGCCGTTGGCAGCGTTCACAAAAAAACGGTCGGTGGTTTCACATTTCATATTGAAGGAGATTCTCTGTTTCCCCTATATGCACAAACATACGTACGTTTGTCCGCAATTTTCTCAAGAACTATTGGACCGAGGGTTTATGTTCATACATAAGGTTTGGTGGAATTCTGACCTTCCAGAGATATATAAGCATTGTAGATATTAAGTGCCCATTATCTAGCTTCATTTGGGTGCAAATTGAAGCTAGATAATGGGCACTTAATGTCTACAACTCCGTCAGCGTAGTGACCATCTGGTGTGACTCCTAGAAAAGACAATTCATTATAAAATTATTGTTTAAACCAACAAGTATCCTCTACTACAGTGATCATCGGTACACAGTTTTCACCTATACTGCCAATGAATTTTACATATTCTGCTCCTTCTTATGTCGCCTCAGAAATGCAATACTCTACTGCTTATTCCCACTATTTGCAAATCGTATCATGGTAAGAGTTATGCAATCTTAGAGGCGTAGGAATATCGACATGACATAAAACTGCGTAAAGCCACTACCAACAGATACTATACCAGCAATGGCATCTTGCTTGTGCTTATTTTCATATGACATTTCCATGCTTCTAAATCAAAATTCCCACCGCACTTATCGCAAATAAGAATAAATTTTAAATTTAAACCTGTTCTCTACTCTTCTGCAATATATGTGTGTAAGATATACCGCAATCGAAAAGACAATGATGTAATGGACACATAATCAAAAAGTGTTCTAATAAATAATTAATTTCTACTATTATTTTGCATTTTAACTTGAACATCATCTCATTGATTTCTTCCTGTAAATTGAAAATACGACATACAAATATATGACGACTGAAATGAGAATAAGAATTTAATTAACACAATCAAATGGAGTTCTCTAAATCTTTCTACAGCTGCTAGCTCGCTTGCTTACTCACTTACCTGTAAGGCGTTTGCTTTGAAAGTAAACAAGTTAAGATATATTTAATCTTAATAATTAAATTGAGTACCAACCAACAATGAATATGACAATTAAGAGTCCAATAATTTTTCGGGCCAGCGTGTTGTAAACATGTCAAACAGGACAAACAGGACACTTGTTCAAACAATAAAACCTACCTAAAATATTTATATTGAATATATTTGGCGTTAATTTTGTATAAATTCATTATCCACAATTAAATGAAACTGCGTGATGTACTATTATTTCTACTTTCTTAAATTTCTTTACCACGACCTAGGTTTCTTTGTATTACAACATCTTCAGGTGGAATATTAGCAAAGATTAACTCTTAGGAATAACCAACAGCATTTATATGTTTCAAACACAATAGCGGAAGCCTGGTTTGTGCGGATTTTTCCATTGCTTATGTTAGTGAGTTTATTGCAGGGGCGCAGTGTAGGTTTTATTATATTACCGAGAGTTATACAATATACCACTATTTTAGTGAGGGTAATAAATTCAATTGTTGTTATTATGTGAGGTTATACAATGCAAACTTTACGGTGTATGTAATAAAATTAAATGGAAGTTATTATCGGTAATACATTTATACAAAATCAAGGGTATTTGAAAGTAAGGACAAGGTAATACACTAATTCTACATATCTCCGGTTTTGTGTATTCATATATTTATTTATATTATTTCTTTTAATTTTTTGTTTTTATTATATATACTTATATTTATATGTGTATTAGTGCTGAAACAATTTCCAGGGTACTGTAGTATCAATGTTGTATATTTATATTATATCTAGAAGATATTAAGAATGGGTGATGATATTATATTTAGTTGTTCATTTAATATATTAACCTTGGTATCTTTTTTATGTCTGTTTATTTCTAATGTTTCTAGGATATTAAGTTTATTACCTTTTGTATTTATTTGTAATATATAGGGGGCATTATCAGTATGGGGGTGATGGTTATTTTCAATGAGATGTTTAGCAAAGTGAGAAGTGTCTGGTTTATTATTTCGCCAGCTGGCAATGTGTTCTTTATATCTTGTATTAAAATCTCTTCCTGTTTGACCTATGTATACACTATTACAGTCGTTACATTTAAGTTTATAGATACCACTCTTTTTATGTTTATCTATTTTTCCTTTATTATTAATAAGGGTTTTACCCAAGTTATTTAAAGTACTATACGTACATGTTATATTATTTATGTTTTTATTATTAGTTAAGAGTTTACCTAATTTGAGTGACACATTGCCTATGTATGGGATAGATTTATAGTAAATATTATTATGATTTGGTACGACCGGGTATATTTCTTGTATTAGTATTTTTCTTAATTGATTATGGTACAGTTTTGTGACAATTGATGGGTCATAATTATTATTTATTGCGATTTGTTTTATAGCTTTTATTTCTTTACGTAGATTAGGTTTTTCTAGAGGGATGGTTAAAGCTCTATGAATCATGGAATGGAAGGCTGCTAACTTATGGGACCAAGGGTGTTGAAATTGACCATTAATTATGGAGTCTGTAAATGTGTCTTTTCTAAATTTATGTTTATTATTAAATTTATGTTTATTATTTTTGCGTTCTATATCTAAAAAGTTAAGTTTATTATCGGATTCTACTTGGTCGTCAACGAATCTATAATAGTATAATATATTGGTCGCTAATTTACTGTTTAAGAGGCTGGTTTCTAGATTGTTCATAAATAACTCGGCTAAAAGGGGACAGAGGGGGGAGCCCATTGCAAGGCCATTGACTTGTTGAAAACATTTTTTATCGAATAGGAAATCATTTTGGTCTATGCATAATTTAAAGAGATCTCTAATTTCCGATGCTTCAATGGGGTTTATCTTTTTCTTTTCTAGGATATCTGAAATGATATTTAGGCAATCTTTTGGTGGTATATTAGAAAATAAGTTTACTACGTCGAGTGATACTAATTTACAATTGGGTGTTAGATGTATATTTTTAATTTTATTACAGAGATCAACAGAGTTTTTAATGGTATATTTAGGCGCAAATCCGGTTTTATTTCGGAAGATCTTATTCAGGTGAAAAGCTAATTTTTTTGTGGGTGCGTTTGTGTATGAGACAACAGGTCGTATGGGTATATTTGGTTTATGAATTTTAGGTTGTCCATATAGTATTGGGGGTCTAGGGTTCATTTCTATAACTTTATGTTTCGCGAATTCGTTAGGAAATATGATGTTACAGGTTTTAATTAATTGTTTTACGTTATCTGCAAATGTCGTGGTGGGGTCTCTTTGTAGTTTTGTGAAGTCATCTCGTTTAAGGAAATCGTACACTTTATTTTTATATTCACTTTGGTCTAGAATAACTATAGTATTGCCTTTATCTGTTTTTGATAGGATGAGTTTATCTTTATTAATTTTAATTTGTAAATTACGTTGTATCAAAATTTTGTCATTAATGTGTGTTCTGGTTTTAGAGTATTCTTTACATATTATATCAGCAGCTTTGTGTTTAGTAAGTGCGTCTTGGTTACTGAATGCAATGGTGGTATCTACTACTAGTGATTCTATGATGGTGCGGTAGGAATATTATATTTAAATCCTTTATTTAAAAGTTCTAGTTCTTTATTATTAAATGTTGATTTTGAAAGGTTTACTATTCTGGGATAAAACGTTTGTTTGGGTGTGACTTTTGGTTTCTGGGTTTTGGCTTTTAGTTATATTACAAATAAATACAAAAGGTAATAAACTTAAATCCTAGAAACATTAGAAATAAACAGACATAAAAAACGATACCAAGGTTAATATATTAAATGAACAACTAAATATAATATCATCACCCATTCTTAATAGCTTCTAGATATAATATAAATATACAACATTGATACTACAGTACCCTGAAAATTGTTTCAACACTAATACACATATAAATATAAGTATATATAATAAAAACAAAAAATTAAAAGAAATAAATAAATAAATATATGAATACACAAAACTGGAGATATGTAGAATTAATGTATTACCTTGTCCTTACTTTCAAATACCCTTGCTTTTGTATAAATATATTACCGATAATAACTTCCATTTAATTTTATTAGATGCATCGTAAAGTTTACATTGTATAACCTCACATAATAACAACGATTGAATTTATTACCCTCACTAAAATACTGGTATATTGTATAACTCTCGGTAATATAATAAAACCTACACTGCGCCCCAGCAATAAACTCACTAACATAAGCAATGGAAAAATCCGCACAAACCAGGCTTCCGCTATTGTGTTTGAAACATATAAATGCTGTTGGTTGTTCCTAAGAGTTAATCTTTGCTAATATCCCACCTGAAGATGTTGCAATACAACGAAACCTAGGTGTAAAGAAATTAAAGAAAGTAGAAATAATAGTACATCACGTAGTTTCATTTAATTGTGTAAAATATTTATATATATTTACCTTTACATATCTCCTTGCTCAAGCGTACGGTTGAAAGAGTCGCACCTCTTTAGCCTTTAAGATCTGCAAATAAAACGAAGGGGATAATCATTTATTTCCTAACAGAACGAGTTCTTCTTTCAGACGTTTCGTTATTTGGTTTGAAATATAATAAGAAAAACGAGACTCGTCGTGGAGTTTCATTATTTTGAATATATTGGAAATTGAAATCAAACTAATAGAGAAAATTTACGAAATAATAATAAATAGCCAACGAAATAAATGCGTTAAATAGTCGAAAAAGTAGAATTAAATCGAAACTAGTTATAATTATACTGAGAGATGATTAATTTGTATACCAATGTATTGGTAAAATGACTGCGGTAGATATATTTTAATATTATACGATGTTCACGCATTTATATAAAATACACAAACACTTGTAAACTTACACATTTAGGCAATTATAAAAATTTAAAGGTACATAGTATTTCTAATAAACTACTTACAAATAATGTTTAGTACTTAAGTATACTAGCCATTCACAGGTGTAAAAACATGGTGCATATTTCAAAAAGTATAAGATAATTGCTATAATTTTTTTATAATCTTCTGGTGAAATTTCACCGATCTTGTTTTTTTAATGATTTTTGGTTTAGTAGTTTCGAAAATTAAGATGAGAAATGAAGCACATTTTCGCATATTTTTTTGAATACCTTTTCAGTTTTACGCAATTTAAAATCATAAATTTTTTGTTATTTATATCTTTTTATATTCCTCATGATAAACCCTTTCAAATGATACCTCACATAATATATAAAATTTACTTATCTTAAGACCTTGATTTACCCTGTCTTTAATTCTTATGTGAATTTTTAAAAAAGTTAATACAAAATATGTGTGTTAATAAGATGTATTACTATGTCAATTTCAAGTCTCTATGCGGAAACCATTTCCGGGAAAATTGGCTGTGTGACTACAGAAAAACATAAATACATGTATTGCCCGCAACATCTTTTATTGGCAAAAAAACATGATGAATATTTGAAATATTATAACTGCTAGAGTCATCGCTATAGGTTTTATATAATCGTTGCGTGAGCTTCTAAAAACCCTATTTCTTCATAATTTTAGGTCCAGTAGTCTCGAAAATAAGTAGGATGTGACCAATATATCCCTGAAGATACGACAGCTAAAATTATGGAAACAACCCTTCTAACTAGTCCTCTCAAATGTTGTTCCAAGCTATACATGAAATTATAAAAACATCTTTGTTGTTACAACACCAATGGTTGTTACAAAACAATTATTTGTATCGTATGTCAGGCCAAACTTTAGTGATGTGCTATATTATGATATAACACAGCTAATACAAGTTGTCAAAACTTCAGAAGTCTGTGGTTGAACTTAAAAACACGGCCATGTTCAACCTGTTCAACCAAGCAAATATAACAGTTTATAACACCATTTATAACAACAGTTTATAAAGCCAAGCAGATATATACTGTTATATCAGTTTATAACAGATATAACCAAGCAGATATAACAGATTATAACAGTATGTAATAACATATTAATTTTCCGTGGTTCCCTTCACACAAATGTTTGGACAGTAAGTGATGTGTATTATACCGTGAAAGTTGGTGATACTTACTATCAACAATATATTTCGGCACGAGATGTTCTTAATAATACAGAACAGACTGTAGAGTATTTAGCAGTTGCAAGGTTAATATCTAATAAATTCTGGATTTGAATGTACAGACCTCTGAATTTATTAATGGGCATATTAATAGAGACCAAATCGATGAAGTGTGTATTACCAATATGGCATTGTTACAGCCAATTCAATTAGCAACAATGGCTCCCAAAAATCAATTCAGCACCACCACTAAATATTTCGCTCCCCCTCCAAAATTCCATATGAATATTTTTGCATGTAAGCTAATGAAATATGTGCGAGTTAATATGTTTTAATACTATGCCAAATTTCATGATTCTACATAAAGGGGATACATATATAAATATATATGTATATATATATATATATATATATATATATATATATATATATATATATTATATATTTATATATATATATATATATATTTATATATATATATATATATATATATTTTTACCTCGGCTTAAGAATTCAGATATACTTACGTCAATTGTCTAGCAGAGATCGCAAATATTTTTATTGAGACGAACTGAAACAAACACAGCCAACCGTACCGTAGTATCTCAGCGCAAAATGACAACCCGCTCTTAGACAGAATATAGAGACAGGAGAGTTGGCTCCGAACAAGTGAATGCAAATCCAAATCAAAATTTGGCGGCGTGAACTGAAGATGTTATAATGACCGCTACAGCCATTTCTACAAAGGAATATATGAGCTGTTTAATATTATTTTTCATACAATCTCTACAATTTTTTTTCAATATTTTCAACGCATTGCATTTATTATAAACTATTCATAACCATTATAGTTAATGACTTTGTGTTGTTTTTAACCACTTCACTAATTATAAATAATCTTTCACTAAATATTCTCCTTTTCAATTTTAATAGCAACTGTTCCAACTAACATGAGATAACCTGTGTCTAACTTACGTTAGTTATTCGGTGTCCGGATTACCATATAATGAGAATACAGTAAAATTAGTATTGCATATCATATATAAGTACCAGTTATGAGTATCAGTTTGTGAATTATTTATGATTACAGGAGAGTATACTTTCATAAGCAGATTCTACCAGAGTCAGCATTTCAAAGGGATACAACCAACAAAAACTGAAGAATTCCAAGCTCGTTAATATGGCACGTGCTCTTAAGAAGAGTATTGAACTGTTGAGGCACAAATTACGAAGATTGCGGAAATCTAGACAGTGCGGTAACTCGGAAAGTAGAAGATTTCTAAAGTAAAACATATGCTGAAATTTTTACCAAAAGACACTTTATTTGATCATCAATTAAGAAATTGGTTTAAAACAAAAACCGCACCGGTATAGGATTCAAGGAATTTGTGCTATAATTCACCAAAACGTTATAAACATTTGGCTGCCGTTTTAAAATTATTCTCAGCTGGTAAGTATACATCTATGGGGGTAGTTATTTTCCAGTGAAAGTTAGGGATAAGGGATGTTATGTTGAATGCATTAAATAAATAATTTTGTAATAAATCAGATGACAATACGTTGGTCAATTTATTATTCCATTAAATTTTCAATATCATGTTGAGAACAATTTCCAACGATTTTGAACGATGACAAGATATTAGGATTTGTAGACAATAATCACAAAAGAACAATTTTAGTTTCAAAATCAATATTAGAACGCATGATGATAACCAAAATATATGCATACCCATATTGATTTTAATTGTGAAAATTTTATCAAACAGACTGCCTTAGAAGATAATGTTTTCTATTATATCGCAATTTATGTGACAATGACTTTCTTTGACAGGATTCACCAATGCAATAGCTGTAAGAATATGATTATTGATCAATCAAGAACTCAAGATACTGATAACAAATTATATCTTTTGAAATATGTGACAACTTGTCTGATTTACTACATATAATTTTTGTTAGAGATCACACGTTTTGTATTATGTATAAAATAACATTGTATTATATAAAATAACGAGATGGCACGTTTCTGTTAATTTATAATGAAATAATATTTATTAACAGTATAAAAGAGAGTCTCTTTCATTATTTGAAACGAGTTACTATTGATTATCAGACAGATTGTATAAATTAATTTTCCAATTTATTTATTAAATCAAACTGAAAATAAACTGGTATCTCAGAAATTAAATAAAAGAAAATAAATCAGTTAGAAAACAAAATTAACAACTACGACACTTGTAATTATAATTACGTAATTTATAATTATTTTTAACTTTTACTTTGATCAGAGATAAACTTTGATATTGTATTTTAAGATATTAAGCCCTAAGCCCTAATTTGTTAACCGATCGCAATTAATATCTTCCAAGCTATTAATTGCAAGCTTTCAAAGGGTATTTTTTTATTTTTCAGATTCACCAGAATGAATAACATTTTACAAGAAGTATTTAAATATTTTTGCGGAGCGACAGAGCCCCACACCGCTTAACCTATTCATGATAAGTATCACAAGTAGCAGTTTTAAATATTGTTATCGGCAATAATATTGTTGCTTGTCCTCATAATATTTTTACAGATAAAATAATAATATTGCTTTCATGAATTATTTTAATATTACTGTCTACCGGTCTTTTAATTAAACAAATATTGTCAGTCATAGTTTTATGCCTCTAATCGGTGATTACTTTATTCAGATTAACCAAACTAACATCGATTAAAGGGATGCACCCTCTCATGAAATGTCAGCTACAATAAATGTACTCGCTGTAGTAACCCTTCTTTGACTACCATCTAATGAATAATATGTTAAACGAAAGATTTATATATGTCAATATTTATTTATTATGACTCTGCACTAGGTCATGGGTTCAATAAATAGTTCTCCAACTCCTATCTACTTCCTTTTTATTTCTCGTTCCCGAAGGAAGATATTCCCATTACAAATTTGATGCATTTAAGCAAATATAACAAATATGATCACATGTGCTAAGTATGGGAAATAATTTTAATTATTCAAATTCTGACAAAACATTTTTTTATTATATTTGGAATAATCTACTGATTTTACCATAAAAATTAACATTAAATTTGCCAATTTAATAATTACAATTAGTATAATGAAGCAATCTGTATAAAACAAATTCTCGCAACTGCTGATATTAGCACTAGTTTAAAGTTTCAATATGGCGTTAAGTCGAGACGCAATTATGAATGTAAAATCCTAAAGTTTTAAAATTATTATTCGTTAATGTAAAATTCAATTGGAAAATTTTAAAACTCCATCTATATCAATTTCAATACAAAATATTGTGATCGAACTAAAAATTTTGAACCTGTCAAAAGAATAACCCATTCCTTGCAAATGTTCTTGTGCATTTTTTATGAACACTGTTGGAAATACTTCGAACTAATAAAATATATACTGTACTAATATTTTTTTCTAATTAATAAATAAATACTAATTTTTTTTACTAAAATATATACTGTACTAAATTTTTTTACTAAAACTTTATTAAAAGTTAAAAATAAATTTCTTCCATTGACACACCAAGCAATGTACACTAGAGAAACCGATCACCATTCAGTGCTGCAACGTTCAAGATCTATCTGAAGAGCGATGAAGTCAGACAAACCTTGAAGCATGCTTTGGATGGCACTTGGGAATCCAAATATATCTTTGAAATTATTAAATTTTAGATTACTACCATTGTAAAATCTCAAATCTCTTTTTGTTTTATGAAATGTTATTTTAAAGTTTCAATAAACATTTAGGAAAATGAAAAATTTCTTCAATATATTTTTGACAGATTTCTAAAATCAATTATTATGAAATCAATGTTCTATTGTAACGCCATCTATGGGCGATGACCCTCCCTAGACAACGCCATCTAACTACGCACTAGTAATACTCGAAACGCCACCTGGTGAGTCGGGGCAATGGGCTCCATAAAAATTAGGACCACTCTTTTTTATAGGATATATGGAAGCTGTCCCATTTATACTTAATCTGTGAACCCGGTATTATTACGACGTCCAAAATGCATGGGAAATCGAAACAATATTTTTGTTTAATACATATATTTCTTGTTTTCTCTTTCTATTGCGCTTGCCGATGTGAATTACAAAAAACCGAGTTCCATTAAATAAATATACGAAACCAATAAAATGTAATTTCCATGAAATAAAGTCAAAGATCTATTTTTTCATATCAAAACCATTGTACTATGTATTCCCAGAGTTTAAAGTAAACTTGGCAAATATATAGGGTTTTCGTCGAAAATAAAAATACGATCTTGATGACAGATAATCCTGCGACAGCTATATTCTGTTCCAAATCTTCATACAATTAAGTTATATCAACATACCCTCGATGCCTGCAACGTATGTTACCTCTGGACTAGTCGTCCAAGTCAATGTCAGTGGCACGAGATAAAATATGCAATACACTATTACGCACGAGATTCGTCTCTAAATATGTAATTATCTCGGGGACCTGGACACAGAAGCAGTTACTAGATAAGAACAAATAACTGCCGCTGCGCGAGATGTGGCATTGTATCATTTAGGATTCAGCATCTTGATTAACTAACTTCATTTGTATTTTTATTTATTAGTAATAAAGTACGGTACTCATAAAAATAATTATTTAGAAAAAAAATCGGGTAGAATTGTATCGGACACTTGCTCACTTTAGCGGTATGACGCCCCAATATTTATAGGCTCCCGCGAGATCCGTCGAAGATTTTTGAAGTAAACTTTCTTTACGCACGCTTGACTTGGGGATTAAGCTGGTGAATGCGTGGCGAGAGCGTTACGAAAAGTGTGATCGGGTGAGGCGAACGGAAGTTGAGAGGGAGATATAAGTTAGTGAAGACAGAAAGAGAGAGAGTTACGTTTCGTATATTACTGTAGGGACAAGAGAGAGAAGTGCGAGCACACATTTTCTTTCTCTCTTTCTCTCATAGCCAGTTATGGTTCGTAATCTAAAACACAATGCACGCCTATTGTCTGTATCACACTGTAGGAGTAAGAGAGAGCAGTGCGCGCGCACATTTTCATTACACGAACGGTGATTTTTTGATTATTTTGTAATTTCATTTCGTTCTTGAACAATTTTATAAATTATTATTTTGTTCAATACATTAAATATTCTACGTTTAAAGTGAATAAAATTGTAAATTCATTTTAAAGTTCATATTTTGTGAATTTGAAGTTTTACTTCAGTCGTGTGGTCTAAAGCACACTCGTTTTTTTTGGATTCCCCATCTTTCTTTCTATTGAGGTTATCTATAGTTCTTCTATTGTTTATTATGCATATTTTAAACATTTACTAATTTTAACGGAATTTCCACAGTTCGAAGGACGCTATTTAGGTAAGTATTAAATATTTAGAATATATTTATAATTAATTTAACAAAGCATAAATGAATGTCATCTCAAAGTTCGTGCTCGCATAACAAAACCTGGAACTGGAGTAAATTAATACCCGTCGTTGCGCACATTTTCAGGCCTCAATATTGCGTTATGGTTGCAGGAATCAGCCATTGATGCTATTGCAATCCCAATGTGTAAACCTGTTTTTTTAAATACTTTCTTCAAAGTAGTATCTTTAATATATCTATCATTTTTATATTATTGAATTATTCACGATCAACGTTGTTTGTAACACTTACGAATTGCCTAGCAGCCTGGTTTCGAAATATTAAAAGCATGCTATATCAAACATTACTGACATGTACAGGAAATGGCCAAGAGTGACGTCAGAAGAACATGGATGTCAATAAAAGTATAAAAAAGCGAATAAAGTTAGCAGAAGAATGATTTTTGAGACGACTTTTGAGCTACTTTGACATTTAGAAAACATATGATAAGTACATTTCTGATATTGAGATCTTACGATCTTTATAACATATCGGTACGACAAAGAAGGAATGTTCATGATGTGACAAACAAAGTTTTCAAGATACTGTGAGAAATTATATTCTTGGTCTTAATATTAAAAGAATAAAATGTTCATTTTTGTACTATGTAAATAACGTCACAGTTTTCGAGTTTACACTCCTATAACATATTTCTTCAAATGGTGTAATTCCATAGAGCCAGGACCATGAATGTACAAATTTTCACCTTTTGTGTTTACTAGCAGTTATTTATTTTTATTATCCTTATAATTACCAGTTGTCATTAGTTGAAAATTACCTAAATCCTCAAGTCCTCAAATATAAATTTTATTAAAATGCATTCTTTGTAAACCTATTAAATATGAGTGGAACTCACACTATTGGAATTCAACACGCGTTAAGGTTTATAATTTTAAGTTTAAACAATTAATGATGTAACAAATATTCGCATGCGCATTCGCGAATACTCGCACATTTTTTAATATTTGTATTCGCATTCGTATTCTTAAAACAATAGGAATGTGACAGCAACGAATTTTTCATACAGGGTTCTTTAAAACAAAATATAATTGAGATGTTTTAAAATAAATACAAACTTTCTGATTGCTAAAATAGAATATACATTTTAGCTATACAACAATTATTTGAGAGAAAAAACTACTACTCTAAATTGTATACCACAACACCAAACTACAATATTAAATTGTGTTGTTTCGTTTACTGTGAATCACACACTACTCTGACTCCTAACTAATATTATTTTTTAGTATTTTAGCCTTTCAAATATATGGAAGTTTTTAAAATTATTCTGACAGATGGATTTATTAGAACAAGAAGCATTTAAAAATAGTCAACAAGTTATTCTCTTTAAAACATTAATTCGTGTTGCCAGTTCTGTCACACTACACACCCCCCTCCCAGTGAACACGATTAGGATACATAGCCTTTTAGATGTGAAGGAAAACGAACAGTTCTTCCACTGTGTGTAGCAGTGGAATAGTTACTGATTAAAATACCTTTCGCGGAACGCACGAGGTAGTAGCACTTTTTGTGCATGGAAATTTCCAGCGACTTTTCGGAGGGATCATTTATGAAGAAACATGGTTTCAGTCTGTCAATTGAAATCTTTTTGACAGTACCCTAGATATCTATATCAAAGTATTTTAATGTTCGTTGTTTAACAGCATAAGGACCAAGATAAACTGGTTGTAAAGATGTAGTGGCTACATTATTGTACACAAAAACATGCGAGCAATTTGAAAGTTGTGTTGAAACGAAAATGGGTTTCTTGCCATGAGTGGTCTTTGCAGAAGGTTTCACGTTGCGTATAATTCTTTGCAGCCTCTGAACGAAATCCGAATGTGTTGATTCAGGGACCTTGGTCATAAATTCCCCGGGTAAACAGAGGGGGCTGCCATAGAAAAGTTCAGCAGAAGATTGTCCAATGTCCTCCTTGACCGCAGAGCGTATTCCTAGAAGAACAAACGGTAAGGCATCAACACAATTATTGCTTTGTTGCAAATGATACCTCAAACTAGTCTTGATAGTTTTATGTTGTCTTTAAATTTACCCATTTAATTGTGGGCGATATGCAGTACTTCTAGATGTCTGAAAGCCAAAATACTTACTCAGGTTGAAATTATGCCTTTTGCAACAGTTTTTGCAGATTGGTCGACCATAGGTATTGCTTCAACCCATCTTGAAAAACGATCAATCATCGTTAACAAATATCTGAAGCCTTGACATGAAAGTAATAGTCCAACGATATCGATGTGGACATATTGAAAACGTTCCATTAGGACTTTGAAGTCGCTTATAGGTGATTGTGTATTTGAACTTTAGATTGTTGACCAATTAGGCATGATCTAGTCCATAGCTGACAGTTTTTGTTAATGTTGGGCCAAATAAAACGTCTGTTCATTAGTTTTGCTATTGATCTTATTCCAAGGTGTGATAATTTGTGGACAGATAAAATTTTTTTTTTTTCATAATTCTTTACGTATGTATGGCCTATTGTAATCAGTTAAAATGTCGCAGTATATTGTTAAATTACTATCTGCTATAGTTATCCGATTTATTTTCAGATTAGGGCTGCTAACGTTTTAAAATCTATTGCTGATGACATTTCAATTGTTTCAAGATCTAAACGCGAAAGTGCGTCTGCAATAATGTTGTCCTTTTCGTTGTAAATTGTCCGATGTACGACAATTGTCTAGACTACCTGAGGGAAACTTTTTCCAAGTTCTGTTGAAAAGCAAAAGTTATTGGCTTGTGATCCATGTTTATAGAGAAATTACGGCCTTCTAAGATGTGTTTGCAGTGTTTCAGGGCCATATAAGTGGCTAATCGCTCTCAGCCGTAAGCACTATATTTTTGTTGTGTTGGTGTTAATGACCTGGAGAAAAAGCTTAATGGTCATTTCTTGTGTGTACAATTTAATGCAATACGACTCCAATGACTGTATCTAAAGCATCAGTTGTCAGTGGTATTTCTGTTTTTTTCTGAGAGGTAGTTTAAATTAGTGGCATGGCAGAGTGCTTCTTTTTTTGTAAAAGCGTTTCCGGTCTAATCCGTCCAGATTATCTATTTTCAGCTGTTCTTCTTTATTCCGGCAAGTAATGTTGACAGGGGTTGTTGTGATTTGGCACAGTTAGGAATAAATCGATGGTAGAAATTTACCATCCCCAAAAACCGGTGTAAACTGTTCCGGACAATTATTAATCGCTTCTACCTTGGTTGTAGGAGGTTTGAGTTCTTCAGCAGATACTTCATATCCCAGAAATGGAAGTGTTGCTTGCCCATTTCGTTGTATTGATGCACATTTCGTTGTATTGATGCACAAACCGAAGTTTGTTAACATATCAAAAACTAGATACAGGTGTTGCTTGTGAGTTTCTTCGTCCGGAGACGCTATCAGAATGTCGTTTAAGTAACAGAATACAAAATCCATGCCTTGGAGGACGCTGTTCATGAAACGTTGGAACGTCTGGGCTGCATTGCGCAAGCCAAACATCATAAATGGGAACTCATACAGTCCAAATGGGGTGATGATTGACGTTTTTGGAATGTCTTCTTCACGAACCAATATTTGTTGGTTTGCCCTGATCAGATCGATTGATGAAAATATCGTTGCACTATGTAAAATATAGCTGCAATCAGTCAAAAATGATAAAGCGTATCTGTCAGGGGTGGTGATCTTATTCAATGCTCGGTAGTGTCCACAAGGCCTCCAATCGCCAGATTTTTTCATGGCCAAGTGTAAAGGGCTGGACTAGCTGCCCTCCGAAAGTCTGCATAATTCGGTTTGAAGCATGAACTCGAGTGCTTTTCTTGCTGTTTTGAGTTTTTCTGCCCATAATCTTCGGACTTTAGCAAAAATGGGAGGACCTTTAGTCTCTGTGAAATGTTCAGTGTTATGATGTTTGATTTCGCTGTTGGTTACGTTAAATATCAATAGATCTGGGAAGATGTCAACTATCTTTTTGTACGGTTCTTGAATGAGATTTAGAATCGGCACTTTATTTTCATTGCCTCCAAGCATGATTGGTTTATTTACATCGGCAATTATGCAAAACCAGTGGAAATAACGCCGGAGGCCTAGATCAAGCTTCAATTATTTTTGTCCATATGTTTTGATTTTTGCATTTGCAGCAAGCAATTCTAACTTCGATACAGTTTTTCGATCGGATGGCATAACCGGATATACAGATATATCTGTTCCAGTATCTATCAAAAATTGAGTGGCTGACACTCCCGTCGCTGATGAAAAGACGACTCAGCTCTACCCCTTGTCCCTCGGTCGTCAACGGGAGACAGGGGTTCAGTTTTACGAATCGCTTGGTTTTTACTGGAAACTACAGGGAGAAGTGCACCTGAATGCTTTGTCTCCAAACTTGTGGTGAAAATAATAGAGGTCACCTAACCGATCACTGCTGCTATTGCGATTCCTTGACTTTGGTCTCTAACGAATTAGGCTTTGTCGCCTGAACAATGCTGCAAGTTTTAGTGAAAGATCCCTAATTTGCTTTTCTAATTTTTAAATCATTCCATCATCCGTTTCGAGAGAAAAAGCATTATTGACTTGAGGACTAAAAGGATTCAACTCCCAAATCTTATCGGCCATATCTGACAATTGTGTGAAATCATCCTTGCTGGTTGGTAAAATACTGTGTATGTGCAGTGGCAATCGTCGTAACCAAAAGGATTTTCAGGGAAGCACCAGTTACTGTATCACATGCCAAGTTTCACATTTTGCATAGCAGTTGAGAGGGTTTTTTTCATCACCAAGATTTAGTTCACCCAATAATTTTTGAGTTTTTTGAATTTCAGAGTCTGCATAAAGTGACATTAACCTGGCTTTAATATCGTCATATTTATCAGTTTTTGGAGGTTTGAGAAGCAAATCCGATACTTCAGATAAAATATCTGCGTCAATAGAACTAACAAGATAATAGTATTCGGTTTGGTCGACAGTAATATTAACAATCCTAAATTGTGCTTCACGTTGGAAAAACTAAATTTTCGATTTTGTCGTCCGACAAGCTGAGAACTGAAGCTCCGCGGATCACCAATAAAGTGTGTTGTTTCGTTTATTGTAAATCACACACTACTCTGACTCCTAACTAAAATTATTTTTTAGTATTTTAGCCTTTTAGATATGTGCAAGTTTTTTTAGTTATTCTGATAGATGGATTTAATAAAATAGGAAGCATTTCAAAAATATAAAATATCAACAAGTTATTCTTTTTAAAACATTAATTCACGTTGCCAGTTCTGTCACATTACAACATTAAAATTAAAAATTTGTAATAAATAACTTTTTATGATAACACCAAATATGAAAAGGAACAATTATTTTAACCAGAAATGCAATTTTTCTTTCAATAAATTGAGTAAGAATTTTTTTGAAAACTACAAATTAAAACAGAAATAAAATGTTTATCAGCTAACATATCAAATTGGACAAGCGAAATATAACAATTCAAAAGTAAATGGTTCTGTGTCTCTTCTCCTTGCAGTCTTTTTCACTGACATGCGTAAAAAGACCAGCTCCACTAAAGATTCGTTCGTTGGGAAACTCGTGTGTATATATTGCTAAATATTGTCTTGCTACAGATAAAAGAGCTAATACTTACTAATTTTACACCACATGTGAAGACCCACATAATTTTTACACGTTTTTACCGAAGATTCTCTAATAATTTTGACGTGATAACGTCTTATAAAACGATTAACACCGGCTGCATGCATGAAAAAGTGTCACGTTCCGCCTGAGGCTGAGTATGAGTTTTATAACTATCATGAAGAGTTTGAATTAGCAGTTGTCAAAAAAAATAATTAGTTTATTGTTTATCAAAGACTGAGTTTACTTTAAATTTAGATTTAAAATTTTATTGAATACCGTTTTGATAAAACCGCTCAATAAAAACGCACAATATACAAAGATTTTTCTTAGTGCCAGTTTATTCGTATCGCATCTTTTGAATAGTAAAATAAAATGCTACATTTTGCAACAAAGAAATTTGACAAAACAGTATTTACTGACCATTTAACATCTACTTATGGGAGGCAAATTTTAATTTCAGGTCAAAGTTCATCATATTAATAGTTTATAGTTTTTTTACTTTTCACATTTTACTAACAAAAAGACTAAAAACTGTATTTTATCCATTTTAAAAAAAGATATATTGCACGGACAATGACACTTGAGTAACCAAAGGTTAATTCTACGGTGTTGTAAATTTTTTTAGCAACACCTATGTCTTTTGCAAGGTCCCATCAAAAAGTATATTTGAAGGAGAGATAACTGAAGAATTAAATATGAAAAAATTTTTAATGAATTAAATAACCAAATATCATTTTGATTCAATATAACCCCAATAAAACATACCAAGAAATTCGAAAATATTATATTTCAGTTTTTTCTTATCGCATTTTAGATATAATACAATGCAATGCATTGTGATACAAACGCTGCACTTAAGACTAAAATAAATATACAAACATGCTCTGTTTTTAATCGAACATATACGCAGGCCTTAACGTTAGGTCTCGTATTTCTAGGTATTAAAACAATAGAGTATAAGAAAAAATACACCTAATATAAATAAATCTACTTCCATAATGGTACATACACCTGGAAAACACAATAAAGAAAAAAATATATACTGGTTTTTACTTCAAATGTATTTTGCGTTTACAAAGTTAAAACCAAACATTTCTTTTCACAAGTCAATTATTTATATATCACAGATATATAAACCGAAGCGACTTACAAAAAAAATATTTATGACGAAACAACTTTTTAGAGATCTGGCATTGCCAATAGAATTAAGCGCGTATATTGAGACATACAGGACACGACAGATTCAGTATTACATCATTAATCTTTATCTGGCTAAAAAAGTCTTACTGATGATGTAGAAAAAAAAGCAGTTAAGTACGAATCAAATTCACTCTACGAGGGTTCTATAGTAGTTTAGGTAGATACAAATATTTGCTGATACCTAGTAATTCTTTTCTGTTAAGTATTTATAAACAATATTATTATTTTTTTCCACACAAATACTTTAGTAAACCTTAAAAATATTAATAATTTTTCAGAAAATGAGATTTACGATGATTACCATGGTTTTCAGAAAACTTTAGATAAATCTCTAGTAAAGGTGTTTTCTTTTCATACTCATGACTTTGTTTCTTTTCATAATCATGACTTCCAGTTGATTTGGGATACACACGTATGTTTCTGCAGATATTTTCAGTAATTTCAGTTCACGTAAAGTTTTGATAAAAATAGTTTTAGTATCCATATCCACACAACACATGATATTAAAACAACCTTTTCAGGAAAATTTATTTTCACCCGTATAACATTTTTTTTACTATTATGGTTAATATACCATACCGTACACCAAAGTTAAAGTTTCTATGTCAAATAATTTCTGAGAAAAAATACTGTGGCAAACAGATGGGCGCACATGTAAGTATTCTTATAAGGCTCCAGTTTTTTTTCTTTTTGAGATACGGAACCTTAACAAATATGATAATTTAAAAAAAATATGTAAAAAATGTCCAACATGCAGTTGGAACACCTTAAAATAGGGATCTGTAATTGTTTATATCTTTTAAAATGTTGGTGCAAGTTAACCAAAATAATTTAAAATTTTAATCTAGTTATAGCACTCATAATTTTTTCACATAATTCCCATTCCTCATTGAGAAATTGGAAGCGAAGAACACATTGCACGTCATTTTCAAACTTAATATTTGGCAAACAAGTTAAAACAAAACTTCTTTTTAACTATGAAAGATCCTCTCTAATATCTTCGTTAAGGTGCACAAAAGTTTAAAATTGTCGTGCTAAACAATTTTATTAAATATTTTACAACATATTAATTAAGATACCTATCCGAAACATCTTCTTGCAATATTTCACGCATATAAGTCTAAATTTTTATAAATTAAAAATCTATGACAGGCAGACAGACAAACGAATGTTATACTAATTAAGGCGTGCCTTGGCATAAAAAAATGAATGGAAAAAACTGTAGGACAAGTCTCCCGACATAACTTTCACCTACAATGTATTTTTAAACCTTTATTATGAGGAATAAGTCAATTTTCAATCAAAAAATATTTTCTTTGGTCAATATTGAAATGTTTCTACATTTAAATGTTTCATTTTAATAAACAGAACTTCTATGAAAAAAAGACTTCAGAAAACCATTAAATTATAAATATAATCAATCTTCTGTAAAATAATACCCATACAATTCAATATTCAAAGACCAATAGGGGGTTCGCAGCGATGCATTGTACCACTTTAACGATCAAGGAACCAATAAGGACAACACATATGTTATTAGAAAGCTATTTTAATTTGCTACAATAATTATAACGTCAGCTAACTTCAAATCGCTGTGAGAAAAAAGTTATGGCGGCACTAAAGTGCCACATTCCTCCCGTAATTGGCTATAGGAGAGTAAAGAAGAGCTCGGGCGGGATGGGGAGATAGAATGACCTGCTATATTCTAGCTAAGGTCAACATCATTTACGTTTTATGGTTGTGATACATCATTGGCATTTTAAGGCCTTACCCTGCTACCATGTCAGACTCAACTATTATGTAACATGCTATTAATAATGAAGATGGCATCTGGAACAATTTTTTGAAGGAAATGAATAGTGGTTCTTGGCAGGAGTTTCCACGATTCCATACTAGACCTTGGATCGTGCAGATATGAAATACAAATCACATCCACAAAACTAAGGCCCGAAACACCGTTAACTACTGATCAAGCCAATAAATCAAGGTTGATTGACTATATGTCGTTGGGTCATACAAGTGGTTAATAGACAAGTTAAGCAGGATTATAAACTTATATGCCAAGATAATTTAATGCCACGATAAACAATTTTCACATTTTTGACAAAATAAATACAATAGCCATATTGGCAATGGCAAGTAATAGGCAATGGAAATATTACTGCAGTCATTTCACGGGGCTGCTTTGCCCACGTAGTATCCATAGAGTGGTACATGGGATTTATCGGGAATCGGCCTTTCAGGACCCCAGCAGCCAATTTAATGGATGTAATTGTGGATGAATATAACTGTTGTAGAAAATTGAAAAAGTTTTCTATTGACATGTGTCATGCTTATTGGTTTGAGGACTATTTTGTCTGGTCCATCTTTGTTATGTTTTGTACTTAAGAACACATATTGAACTCGATTTGCTATACTAATTTAACTTATTTTATATTTCTTTTATAATGTCGTAATAAAAGCCTGCAGCGTCGTGCATCCTCTTGCCCTCCCGCCCCTCATACGAAGAAACCCAGTTCACAGCCACATACAAAAGTATTAGGCAATATTTTATTAACTAGAATAATATTAAAAAAATGCTGCCTATTGTTAATTATTACTTAGGGCTATAAGACCAATCAGTCAAAACCAACTGTCAACAAATCTTAATTTATAATTAATCTGTCGATTATGCCAAATGGTAATTTCAATATTACAATAAAATCCGTTTAGCTAAAATTAATTTTATTTGTGACTCGCAACACTGAACATATTTATTAACTAATTGCATTATTATATTCGAAAACAGCGAGTAGATGTCAAAATTGTTTGTAATCTGTGATTATTTGATTGAAAAAGCATATTTTTTACGAATATATTTATTTTTAACCATATAATGTTGGATTAAAAATGGGAAGCTGAATATTATTGAGAATGAAACAGAAATTTTAACATAATTAGTCTTCATTATTTCAAAAGCTAAAATGATTTAATCAACACTCTAATAATGTATGGGGGCATTGGAAACATTTGACAATTCTACAATTTCTTCATCAGAATTCCCACTCACATTTTCAATACTGTTTTGATTTCAAAAAAAGGAAGTCATGATTAAAGTCATAAGCAACTCATCGTACGGTCCGAATATGAATCCCAGTGATTATATCCATTCAATATCCGGAAGAAAGGTTTAAGGGTATGGAGCCTTGAGAATGATAGAGATGAAAGCGGTGTTCAAAGAATATTCTGAGCGCAAATATGCAGACTGAAATATGCAGATTAGAAAATCTAATCAGCTTAAAAACCTCAGAGAATGTGAGAAATGCTGCCGTTCTCAAATCGTCTGTAAGTTGAAGGACACTATACACGTGTTTGTTAATAGATAAGCATTAAAAAGTCCTGTGTAAATTGTTTAAAATATTATAAAATAACAAAAGGATATTAAGATTGCGCTCAGCACTAACCATCATTAAGTCTTGATCTAAACTCAGGATGATAGCCATATTTTTGGATACCAAATACATAAAGAAATATGAACAGATGCATAAAGAAGACGGGAAAAGTCTACAATGATGTTGGGCCCGGATGTTACAAAAATAAAAATGAAACTTATTTACGAAAAATAAAAAAAACTCAAAAATGTTTATTTACTAAAATAAATAATAAATCTCATATTTTTTTTAAGAAAAGTGAGGTTATTTTTCATAATTGTGAATGTTATTGACATGCAACTCTTTAGAGTCGTGAAGATAAAACAAATTGCAAATTTTGTCTCGTGCAATATGATTATCGACGAAACTTTCAGGCTCAACAGGAGTCAAGGAAAAAGCCACGTAAAACTCAAAGAGCTGAAAAGACATTCGTTTGCAAAAAAATACAGCAAATGTCATTTTTAATTCTTTTACGCAATGGCTGTACATTTAAAAAGTGATAATATTTATCACTTTTTGAAATGTATAGCTTAATTATTTTTTATAATGGTTTCTAAAACTGTATTATGTACTTTCTTAGATTTTCATTGTAAAATATATGTATGAACCATAGCTTTTTTGTTTTGCATTAATATCGTAATTTATATTTTCTCTAAAACACTGAATTGTCTGGTTTTTTATATTCTACAAATTTCCAGCTTTATTTTAATAACATTCTATTTCAGTAATACCGACCCATTTACTGGCAATTAAAAGGCAAGAAAGTTTAACAGAGGTGGACTTCAGTTTTATGACCAGAACTTAAAAATTATGCTTTAATTTATGAGGCATAGTGACATCAAAAATCATAGGTAAACATATGATTTTTGAAATCACTGTGCCACACCGGCCATCATTTTACTTCCATTTACTGGAAATGTAGCCAAAAGGATTCGAAAGTGCGTCAACTATTTATTGTCGTAGCAGGAAGGCAGAAAAGGACTATGGACTGTTTATACAATGACGCTTATTGTATCTGGTAACATAGCTAAATACGGGACCAATCTAATCTTGTATAATGAAGAATATAGGAACAATGTTGCAGATAAGGGAAAAGATGAAATAGATTTGTATGAATCATGGAAAATGTTGCTCAGTGATATCTGATAGCTTAATAAAAAATGTAAGCTGTCATGAGACGCCTCGCTAATATGAAATAACTAAATTAAAAAAACCCTTTTACATTTTTAAAACGGTTTAATGGAATACACCGATGTAAACAAATTAATAAATAAGAAAGAATGCTGATACACCAAAACACATGCAAAGTAGCGTGTGTGCAGTGTGGCAGAGAAGGAAGCATAAAGCTGGAAAGAGCCGAAAAGACATGAAGCTGGTTGAAAGGGACGTTCCGACGTGCCATTAGAATGTTTTAACTCGCATCCAAATGCGCCATTAGATGTTTCACATCAGAAATTGAGTATTGTAATTTTGTGCAAAACTATATTACGTGGTGCCAAATCCATACAACAGTCTATTTTGCGCAAATATTTCAAAAATTCTACAAATTCATAACAGAATGTTTATTATATATAATTACAATAATTTTAATCTTTAAAATGACATATGCTTGAAACATGAAAATGTTGTTCAGTGATCTCTAACAGTGTGAAAATAACAAGCACAATGGTAAAGCAGAATACTCAAAAATTGAAACATTGCATTCGGTGTTACCAAATCTGCACAAAACAATCTATTTTTGTAAATATTTCAAACACTTCGCTAATTAGAAATTAAATGTTTATTAAATATTATTACAATAATCTGAAGTTTTAAACTGACATAAGTTTAATTTGTGCACAATTAATTTTTATTTAGAATTTAAACTCTGTCGCAGTAGTGGCATGATCTGCTTCATATCGTTTTTTCTCTTGTGGGAGATAGTTTTATCCATTTCTTAAAAACAAGAACATTGCACCAAAATTAAAAGATATTCATTTCTGTTATCAATATAAGATCTATTAAGATTCTCGATTTCTCTAACTATGACAATGTGAACATTTTTCAGTCACATCTATGTTTCCTGCACAACCCCTATTATTCTTTTCTTTTTATGTTTCGTAATAATAAATAATAATTACAACAGATATTTTTTTGTCTTTTCATACTTTTAGTCTGTTCAATAAATAATGCACGGGACAAAAACATTGCTGCAGCACATGTTACCATAAGTTTTTAACGTAAGTAAAGTTCGGCACATAATCCTCTGTACCTAAGTCTGATTCAAACTCATTAGTTTATATTATATTCCCAGATTTCAACACTTCCAGAATCACACTCTTCTACACCAGTTTCAATAATCAGCTCCCTATATAACGCTTAACATTTATCTCATTTCCTAGATCTTGCTCCATTACCACCATCCTGCAATGCTCAACGCCCCATCAGCAGAATGCCGGCTGTGCCAACGACGGTTGCGGCTGCGACTGCGATTGTGACTGCGACAGAGACTGCTGGGCGGCAGCGGAGCGTTTGCGTGCACTGTTGCCGCGGCGCTGCTTGATCTTTAGGTGCACTGAGCGCACATGCGTATAGAGCGTCCCTGAATGCGTGAAGCGACGATCGCATTGGGTACATTTATATGGCTTTTCCCCTGTATGTATACGGCTATGAGCAACCAGCATGTCGCGGCGCTGGAAATACATAAAAGCAACTAAAGTAAGAAACGTAACAAAATAAAATAAATATTTACACAAAAATATAAACCAACAAGATGAATTACGGACAATCAAACACAACACGAGAAAACAAAGAAAACAACTGACGCTTCAGGATGAATATGGATGTAGAAAGAAACAATGTGTGGAATAATTATAGAGTTATGACCGTTTTGGTTTTGCACGGCTTACTGGAGACGATATCGACAATATTAAAATAGTTATCATAATGCCAGCTTAAAGCACATGTGAAGGTAGCAGGCAGCGGAAGAGATAATTGACTTTTTCACTCCATTCTATACTTATACATGCATGAATAACAGACGAGAATTATTTGACTTTTGAATTATTGGTATTTCGTATAGAGAAGTGATAAAAAGTATCACTTTCTCTTCTGCAAAATAATAATCATATTGCCCAATAGTCAAAGCCGAATAAGGGGTATGCTGCTTAACGTCGTATTACTTTAATGATGTCGTCATTGTATAAACAAGAAAATGAGATGAGGTAAGAAAATGTTTATTGGTTATAATCATCTTAATTTGTACTCAGAAACCCATAGAAGCTGGCTTACTATATACACTGGACAGCGGCTACTCCAAATGGAGTACAAATAGAATTAATGAAAATTTCACTTTTATGGTTAACTAATAGTAGATTCAAGAACACTCAGTTGGCCAACTCCTATCCTGTTGCTAGTAGCAAAGAGTGGTTACACCCCTATCTAAAAGTGAACTAAAAACCTATTTTCTTAAAGAATAAAATTACGCTTATCTTGTCTCATTCAAGTAGTGTTACAATATTAAAAATGACTGTCTGCATGATAACTTGGTAAATGATGCGTACCGACCGAGAAGGCTAATAAGTCCCAAGAAACACTTTTCACCCTTCGATTTAAAGGAAGAAGTAGACTTGGCGTCTGTTAAAAATAAAATCTTCCACATTCTAATTTTTGCAGTCATCCAGTTCTGAACATGGTGGCTTTTTGTAGAAAATCAAATTTAAATTTGGTCCTCTATAGTTAAGACAAGGATGAACTATTGAACTGAATTGTTACTGTGGACGAAACTTGGGTTCATCGTTACGAACCTGTGTCCAAACAGAACTATATGCAGGCATTAGACCTGTGTCGATCGCAATTGATCGAATCGCTGTGATTCGATCGCGACCCGCCTGCGAGTGATCGGATCACGAGGATAAAAATGATTCGATCACTTAGCACTCGCGACCCGCGAAACGACCCGAGACCCGCCACACGTCCCGCGACTCACGGCTCACCGGAACCCGATCGATCGCAAGCGATCGACTTGACAATCCGTAACCCGCGACCCAATCTCTGTCCTGTCGATCAGTTAACCCGTGGCCCGCGATCTATATTCACGCTTGAATTTTGAATAGAGTGTCGATTTCACATATCCTTTACTAAATTTGACAATATTTTTCGAAGATTAATAATACGTGGTTAGTTTTTATTAAGTTAGTAAATTAATTTGCTGGCGGTGTTTTTAAATTAATTTTGAACTTGTATGCATAGTTTTGGTGACGGTAGTAATTCTATTAAAGTTATTAATTTATGTAAACCTTTTGAACTGAATTTTATTACTTATTGATGACCGTATCTTTTTGTGGTTTAGATTTATTTTTATACGTTGTTAGTTAATATTATTATTTTATCACGTTCGTAAGTAGTTTTTGTGACAGTAATAATTATATTAAATTAGTTAATTTTTGTAAACTCTTGGAACTGAATTTTATTTCCCTTTGAGGACCGTGTCCTTTGGTGATTTAGATTCATTTTTATATGTTGTTAGTTAATATTGTTGTTTGAATTTTATTACATACATAAGTACTTTTAGTGATGGTGTTTTTTTAGTTTTTCTTGAGTGGTTTTAGTGACTTTTTTTTAAATTTAATTTTATCAATTATTTTGTGGATTGTGTATTTTTGTTATTTAGACTTATTTTTAAAATAAAAGAAGTTAGAATATCTACTCTAGCGAAAAAGAAAAGTCAAATATGGAAACATTTTTCCATATTAAATAACGATAAAGCCAAATGTGAGTACTGCTCTAAGGTCATAAGCTACGGTGGCGGCGGAACTGGTAATTTAACTCGGCATATGAAAAAGTTGCATGGTACCGTGGCCATAGAACCACAAATGTATATAAGGTTGCAAGAAGAAACACGCCCGCAAATTATTCCTGAGGCTATCCCAAGCGAGACACAGTATATTGCCGAAGCTGTTCCTTCAACATCAAGTTTATCCGCTACCATAACTGAAAGCGAATCCACCATCCCCAGGCTCACAGGGCAAGTTCAGTCAAGAATAGACCATTTTACCAAATCTACAAAGCCACTGCCTATAAGCAAGTCAAAACAGCTTGATGAACAAATAGTAAAGGGATATCATCCATTTTCCATAGTAGACGAAAAAGAATAAAAAAAATGTATGAAATGATATTGCCAACGTACACCTTACCCACAAGAAAAACGATCTCTTCAAGTTTGATACCGAAACTTTACCAATGTGTTAAAGAGAAGGTATCGGTGTCAATCTCTGATGCTGAAGCGATATGCCTAACTACCGACGGTTGGACATCAATTAATAATGAAAGTTTTTTAGCGATCACTGCACATTATATAAATAGAAATGACAAACTTGCCTCTGTGCTCTTAGGGTGTACGAAATTTGACCAACGACACACTGCATATAATTTATCTAACTTTTTATTAAATGAAGTATCGACCTGGGGTATACAAAACAAAATAACTGCGATAATAACTGATAATGCAGCCAAGGTTATAGCTGGAGTACGATTGACAAATTGGGGACATTTTCCTTGTTTCGCTCATACCATCAACCTGGTAGTACAAAATAGCTTAAATAATATTAAATCGTCGGTAGACCAAGTGAAGGCAATAGTAGAATACTTCAAACACAGCTCTTCTGCATTAACCAAACTTCAGTCTATACAAACGCAAATGGGGTTGCCTTCTTTAAAGCTCAAACAGTGTGTTGTTACTAGGTGGAATTCAACGTACGACATGCTAGAACGTATCCTAAAAATAAAAGATGCAGTGATCAGTACCTTGGCTATAGAACAACCTAGATTAAATACCTTAACGTCTGCCGATTGGATTCTGATTGAAAAAGCTGTGGAAATCTTGGAAATATTTCATGAAGTTACCGTGGAAATAAGTTCTGAAGAGGCAGTTTCAATTTCAAAAGTTATTATATTTGTAAGGATGTTAAAGACGAGCGTGGTAAAATATTTGACTGAAGATGGTCCTGAAAATTTTATAAATTTAGTACAGTCGCTATGGAACCAATTAAATGAACGATTCCATGACATAGAAGGAAATATGCTAGCGGCAGAGGCATCATTTTTGGATCCACGGTTTAAACGGCGTGCATTTGGAAATCATGAAAAATATGAGCAATGTTTAAAATCAATTAAGGTTAAACTTCAAAATTTTTCCATATTAGAAACGGGCGAAATATTACAGAGTGAACCTTTAGTCATGAGAATCAGAGAGCATCCAACTTCCGGCTTATGGGCTGTATTTGATCGAGAAGTGGAAGGCGAGGTTATGAGGAATCCATCGGCGGCTAGTATTATTGAACTAGATAAATATGTGAGCGAGCAACTGATAAGACGATCAGAAGACCCATTAAAATGGTGGAATGAGCGTCATCTTATTTACCCTCGTTTATATAAATTAATGAAGCGCAGATTGTGCATCACTGCCACTTCAGTGCCATGCGAACGAATTTGTTCAAAAGCTGGTATGACAATTAGAGATAGACGAAGCTCACTGAAATCTGAGAAAGTCTCACAAATTTTATTTTTAAATCATAATCTATAATGTATACTCATTATACATATTATAACATGACGATAGTCCACCGCATTGCACCGATAACCTATGCAAATTAAAAGATTTTAAACTGTTATCTGACTAGACTAGAAGTGTGCGATATAGTGTTAAGACAATGACTTGAAAATCACAGCGACAAATTTGCCGGCTGTTATTTACGAGTATGTATGTATTTGTTAAGTTTTTAATAACATTTGTACCTGTAATTTAAAAATGTAATTGTTTCTATTTTTCTAGCGTTTTAATACTGTTTCACGTACATTCATTATACATCTTGCATTTGAGAAAATTCTTTTATCAGCACCGATCTTGCTAAAGTACAAAATTTTATTTTTTCTATTTCACTGATGCTAAGCTTAAGTATATAATTAAGTCTTTCCACGAAAAAACTCAAACTTAATAAATTGTTTAATATTAAAATTTTAAATAATAATTTTGAACAATGTGGTAATGACACTAAGCTCGTTAAACTCTGCTACTAATAAATTCCTGGACCGATAGTCCTCACGTTAAAATAACCGACATATGAACATTGAAAAATATAAACAAAACCCTAACCGCTTATTAAAAGTTAAGTTTTTTGTCACCCTTATTGTAATGCATGTCCATAAGACTAATATTTACACAATTTTAATTTTGTCAAGATATAGACTCATTTGAAACAATAAAAAAAGGGGAGAAGTCATTGAAATTCAATACATTCTACTCTTGCTAACGTCCACTTATGCTTGGTGTTTTTGAAATACGGGGAACTTCATAGGTGAAAAAAATACCGCGCGCCCTTTAAGTAGTTCATAATCGCAATGCACTTGACGAATATGTAAATATCATTCACCGCCTATATCGATCGGTGTCGCCAGACCTTTATATTCTAATGGTAGTGTATTAAAATACCGCATAGCTTATATGTTATTAAATATAAAATGACCGACCAATCAAAACAAAGCTTCAATATTCAAAATAAGTTGTCTCCATACCGCCGCAACGGGTCGCGTGATCGATCGATCGCGATCGACCCACGAGATGTTCGATCGATCGCGATCGACCCACGAGATTGCGGGTGTTTTGACCTAGTGATCGATCGAATCTTCGCGATCCGATCGTTGAGCCAGTGGGTCGCGATCGACCCGGGTCGTTTAAAATGATTTATCGACACAGCTCTAGCAGGCATACCACTACCCAAGAAGTTTATGGTGTCACAGTCAGCTGGAAAAATCATGGTAACAGTCTTTTAGGACTCAAAAGAGATCCTGTTGATTAATTATAAAGATAAAAGCATCTCCATAATTGGAGAATACTATGCTTCAATCCTAGAGCATTTGAAAGAGTCCATCAAAGAAAAAGAAAGGAAAAATTAACCAAAGGTTCCCTCCTTCTGCACGACAAAGGACCTGTTCACGAGAATCATGTTACATTGGCTGCCCTGCATAAGGTGGGCTTCAATATTTTGCTTCAATATCTAGCTTCAATATACCCTATGGTTCCCAGTGATTATTATCTATTCCCATAGTTAAAAAAAAGAACTTTGTGGGAAGAAATTCTCAAGCCATGAAGAAGTGAAGGACCAGTTTCAGCTTACTTTTTGGCTAAAGATAAGATATTTTTCACGAATGTATACATAAGCTAATCGGAAAAATATATTAGGGTAGCAGATGAATATATTGAAAAGAAAAATAAATTTGTATTTTATTCTCACTTCTCATCCACCATTCCGGGAAGTTATAAAACGCCCCCTCCTATTTGTACATGTGATACTATTGCTTCTTTAGCGTGTCGTATTACATGTATATTTTCTAGACACAACAAACAATAACAAGTTACCCTTTCTTTTTAATGCTGCCCAAACTCACCGTAAATGCTTTCTCACACATTTCACATTTGTGATTCCTCGGCTTAGGCACGCGCTCGTGTACGTTCGTTATGTGACGTAGCAGAGACTTCTTACGCTCAAACATTTTCTGTAAATCAATATAGAAAAATTGAATTAATTAACTTACTCCACGATATCTAATTACAATTGTAAAACTGGATCTAAGACACAAGTAGTAATAAAAAACTAGATATCTCATTATTATAAAGACACATAAATAGAATATAGAAATATTTTTCAATCTTAATCAAAACAAGAACTTTATTTTAATTACTTATAAAATTGTTTCTTATATCAACAAATTATCTTTGCAAGCTACTAAGAAGTAAATCTAAACAAATAGAAACAATTACTTTCCAAAGTGACCTGAAGGGAACTCCTTCATTTTCCTAAATAAACGTTAGATGTAAAATTACACTTCACGTTTGGTCCCCCCCCTCCTATTATTACTGTTATGTTTAATACATTTTTTTCGGTATTCTTTACTATTACGTTTAATACCAGGCTGTACAATAAATCATTGTACAGCCTGGTCATCATGTGTCATGTGTACAGCATGTGTCATTCCATAAGAGATGGTGCTATTAGGTTCGTAATGTTATTTTTCTAAAGGTACTATTTGATAAATACGTGTGAAATTTCATGTAGATCCGTCAACTCATTCGTATATTTACAAATTCGTATTTATTTTACTATAAAAAAAATTTTAATTAATTTTATTTACTTACTATTTGATAAACACGTGTGAAGTTTCATGTAGATCTGTCAATTCATTTGTATATTTACAGCTGTTCAAAGTTGACGTATCATAGTATTTTTTTACAATTAAAAAAAGTAATATCGTGCAGTGATAACATTTTTAGTATTGGAAGTTGTAGCACCAAACCAAATTCATGAATGAATTGTATAAGGACTCTTCACCTTCAATTAGAACAATAGAAAGATGGGCTGAATTTAAACGTGGTCGTACAAATATTGAAGACGATCCATGTGAAGGATGTCCAATTAGTGCATCAACACCAGAGATCATAATAAAAATAAAGAATATGGTTTTAGAAGATCGTCGATTAACCGAGAGAGATTTAGTAGAAGCTCTAGGAATCTCATTATACAGTGTGAGCAATATTTTGGCTGAAGTTTTGGGTTTCAGAAAGCTGTATGCACAATGGGGTGTCACATTCAATAACAATGGTACAAAAACACATTCAAATGCGACTTTCTGAACTAGCTTAGTTCGTTACTTAAAACGTCATTTCTATCCATAAAATTGAAGTAAAGACACACCTGACATTCAGGACACTTGAGATGATTCCTGCTGAAGTGGTAGATGAGATCCAACCGTTTGTAAAACTTCCTACCGCACATGTTACATTCATACCTGTGAAAAGAAATATAGTTTTAAGCAACAATTACATTATAGGTATATTTGTAAATGGCATTATAGGTTCAATTAGCATACTATGAACATTTTAATGATCCTTTGCTTTCACATTACAAAATTAATTTAAAACTGTTGAGTAAAGGCCATTTGTGAATAACTAAAGCAACTTTAGAATTATAGCCAGCAAAAATAATTTTAGAGTTCTGGCCAGCAGGTGAGTTGTTACACACTTCTTAGCGGACTCCGACTTCCATGGCCACTATCCTGCTGTTTTGAGCGACCATGGCCTCTCATGAGTGCCTTTCACGGTGTGCCATGGGCATTTTTTAGGCACCTTAACACTACATTTTGTTCATCCCACAGCACCAGTTCTGCTTACCAAAATTGGTCCACTTGGCACTATCATCAGACACTCCGGCTTCATTGTTCGAGCAAGTTGGAGTTCTTATCTATTTAAAGTTTGAGAATAGCAAAACAAGGCTAAAAATTTTATTACCAATATTGTGGAATGCCCTATATTTTAATTATCTTCTGCTATTAAGATTCTTTGCTATTACGTTTAATGTTTTAAATGTATTGTACTACTAAATTTGCAATAAACATTTAATAAAATAAAAATTTTGTAGATATACACATCTGTGCGATGGCAGATTTATGTTTACAAAAGTGAATGAAACAAAAAATATGGAAACATGTTATTTTATTTTTAATTTAACGTAAGCAGAAATTAATATTTTAAAATAATATTGTCTATATTCCATCCATTTATTCACACATACACGCTGCAGCAGGCTTGTCTGGATGTCGTGAATTTTGCAGTGCTATTTACCTTCAGCACCATGACAGACTTTTGGTTATTAGCGTAAACTTTACTTTTGAGGTACCCTCATCAAAAAAAGTCCAAAGGTGTAAAACTTGTAAATATCGGTGGCCACAGGTGTCCCCAAAATGGCTGAATAGTTTTTGTGGGAAATATTCATGAAGCAAATTCATAGAAGATTTGTGACGAGTAAGATAGATTTACTTGCAAATTTGTTAAAAAATAGTCTGTATCGCTTATTCTCTGCCACGAACAAAAAAATAGGGTCCGATGAGCCTATTTGTTGATAAGACGCACCAAACAGTAACTTCTGGGGAATGTAAAGATATTTTCACTTGTGGATTACGTGTTCGTGGAGCCACTAGCTGCAGTTTTGCTCATTTACATGCCCATTTAGGTGAAAGTGAGCCTCTTTAGTTCAAAACATTGGTCCAGAGTTATTTCACAGAGTTTTTCCAGAAATTGAAGTCATTTCCTTTAAGTTCTTGCACTAACTGAAGGTTAAAATGATGGAATGCTGTCTTTCTTCAGAATTTCATGAACAATACTTTTTAGTTGCGAGAGCTGAAGAAGTTGTGCGGAACTTTTACGCCCACAACCAAGTCAAATTCACACTTGATCCATTGCTCACTGAATATTGTAATTTGAACAAAATTAGCAGCACGCACTAACAGAAGAATTATCGCTCTTGAAAAATGCTAGCGAACAGACAATTCACTCCGGACCACTGCGGCATTGTGACTGACAAAATCCACACTCTCCGTTATTCCAGTGATGCCCCACCCTTCTCCTATTCATTTCACCCCCCTCTCACTTATTAGCATTTGAAAACATAAATCTGTCACCGGACACACCCAGTATGAGAAATTCACATATCTCAACATCAATATTATACATCCAAAAGTCAAAGTGACTGATTTGAGATTTGTTGCAAACAAATCTCAAAAAATGGTTTTGATTTCATGTCCTCTTTTTTATTACTTTACAATTTTTCAGATTCCGTATCACAAAAGGAAAAAGAACCCTTACAGGGCTACTTCATTGACCATCTGTCTGTCAAAACTCTGTTTCGGAAAACAGTCTGGGATTATTAAGTTGAAAATAAAATCAAATACTACATGATTCAAATTAACATATAGTCTAGTTTATAACTCAGAAGCAACATCATTCTTGTAGGATGAAACTCAATGTCTTACTCATTAACAAAAATTTACCACAACCCGCCAATAGTGGCGCAACATGTATAACATTTTTTATAATAGCGTTGCAACAATCTCATTGAGTAAACAATTATTTTTGCCGTCATGTCCAATATCACGTTTGAAGTATATTTTTAAAGATAAAGTTCTTATATCATTATGACTGTCAATAGGCCACGTAATTTACCAAACACTGTCTATGCAATTAATATAACAAAAAAATATGTCAATGTGACAAATGCTCACTTTTTACTGTCAGCCGTGTGAATACGCTTCTTATGCTGTTGCAACAGGCTGGCATTTTTGTAGATGTGCCCACAGAGGTCGCACTGCACTGGCAGTTTGTGGCTATCGTCGGCATGACTCCTGCCAACAGGACAGGCACAGTTTTAATGGCAAGAAAGTTGAATATGGGATGTTAGATACAAATAAAAGAATAAGAAGAAAAAAAATGCAAATAAAAAAATTTCACGATAAATTTCATTCTAAAAATTTCATACTCAAAAGTCTCAACACTCAAACAGTTTTTTCTAAAAAGTCACAACCCTAATTTTTTTTGTTTACATTGTAATAACTTTATAAATAAATCAAGTATGAAAAAATTAAAACGTTTTGTATATATTTTTAATTTGTGAAATTTATATCGAGCATTATTTTTCCATTATCATCAATACTTCAATTGTAATTTCGATTTAATAATAAAATAATAATAATTGTTTGTTACGTATGTACAATGATATGAGTAAGGTTATATAATGACCGTAGTAGAAATATTTAACAATATTTCCAAATTTTTTCAATTAATTCTATAGAAGACAAGGGGGTGGACAAATAATTTTGTACAGATTTTCAAATTTGAATTAAAAAATAATTTTTTCTACTTCTTTATATGCAAAAGAGTCCTATCAGCTTTCATTTGAGATTAAATCAATTGTTTGGTTGCTTATTAGTATATACAATATATCTGTTTGATCATCATAAACACATGCCAGATTTTAGCTAGATTATTATTAATATATACCATATTTCAGCTAGATCATTGTTAGTATATACTATATTTCATCATAATCCAGTTATCATATCCATTCAATCATTATTAGTATATATCTCAGTTCGATCATTAATAGTATATGATATATTTTAGTTCAATCATTATTAGTGTATGCCATATTTCAGCTCAATTAGGTTATAAACAATCGGGATACCACCAAGTAAACAAGTCAATATGGAAGAAATCATTGACAATATAAAAAATTGAATTTGTGTTGTCATTTAGTTCCTTACTAAACGTGGAATAAACCACCTCAAATTATTTGAGAAGAGATGTTAATCATTTGCGGCGAGTCTTGCACTGAAAAGACTATGATTTACAATAGTCTCTTCAGCAACACGGCCTCTTGAAAAAGATCACAACTTATGTTGTGTCATTAAAGCTCCGGAAATTACACAAAAAGTCAAGAAACTTATAATGGAAAATGCCAGCCTAATGGAAAAAAACTTGGAGTAATATTTAGAGTATCTACACCGACTTTGAACATCCTCCACAATCATCTTCAGATTAGAGAGTTCAGTGTAAGATGAATACCGTGAACGATTATCACAATTATCGATTATACACAAATAACAGTGCAGTGAATACCCTTGTTAGTCCTTATAACTCTGTAATGACAAGGATAAAGTTTTAAAAAAAATTTTGGCTGAAAATAACTTGAGTTTATCATTACAAGACCGAGTCGAAAGAAATATCCTTGCAATAACATAAAGAGGATATAGATTCAAGAAGTTCAAGCTGTCATAAAAAAGCAAGAAAGCTCACGATTTCCGTTATTTTTTTGAAACTGGATATCCAGTAGATCAATTACAAGGATAAAGTCAAATATTTTTTTTGAGTACTTAATTTGCCCCGAAAAAATTTCCATATAAATATTTTTGAATGTTGGCTTTTGAGATATGTGTATGATATTTTGTTATTATGCCAATTTCAAGTTTCCACGCCAAGTAGTTTCTGAGAAAGGTGGCTGTGACAGACATATAGAAACATGAGTGATCTTATAAGGGCTCCATTTTTCCTTCAAAGTACGAATCCCTAAAAAGGGAAAAATGGTCAAAAAGTATGCCACTTTTATAATGGACATTTAAACTCCAGACATGCTGTGCTGGCTGCGAGTGTAGATTTTGAGTTATAGACTAAGTCCAAACCTGGACTTATCCGACTATTATTTAAAATAAAGAAGCAGCTTTTCAGGACAAATACAAACAGCAAAGAGATCAAGTCTGCCATTTTGGAATATTTTGAGGCTCAAAACAAATATTTATTTTAAGGATTGCATTTTGTGGGTTCAATAAACCAATTGAAAAAATCTGAAAAATATATTTTCTAGTTCAAGATAAAGAAGAATTAACTTCATGCCTTTATATAATCCACGACCACTCATTCTGTAAACTTTTTGATCTCCTTTCTTTCAGTGAAAATTTTCTAGAAAAAATATTCCAAAAAACATCATACAATAATGAAAGTACACAAAGAATCGATCGTTAATCACCACACAACATAATCATGATCACAACTAAATACAAAAAACTCTTATTATAGGCTGCTCAACGCCCCTTTCAACATAACCCAATGTGTGGAAATATCAGATCTAACAGACAGAAAGAATTGCAGTAAAGAATACCTATCGATGAGAATACCTATAATGATGGATAAAACGACAATTGAACTAGTTTACCATGAGGGCAAGGTACATGAAGAAATGGAAGATGTGCAAGAAACAACCAGCAGATAACTAAAGAAGCATTTGTAATATACAAACCCTTAGAAATAAAGAAGATGGAGAAAAATGACAGAATAGAAATAAAACAATTGTTTTTTTTCATATCTCCTTGGCTACTGCAAATTAACATTATAACAAGGTTTCACTGTGTTATGATCATGCCTCTGAAATTGAAACTTGAATTCAGTGCAATAAGGTGCCTGACATTTATATTTAGTTTAATTTTACGTAATATTAGAGTGGGTAAGATATATTCAGTATCACATAAGAAATATCTTATATGAAGGGTCAAAAAAGTGTTAAGTAATTTATAAAAGATCACTAAAACCACTTACGTCATATGGATGACCAAGGCCGCCTTCGATTTGACTATTTTCCCACACTGGGAGCACTGCTGGCAACTGCTCTGTGTGAGATGCTCCCTAGTATGCGCGTGGTACACCGATGGAATGCTGCAAAGCAACATAGCCGATTGTCAATACTTTTGCCTTTATCCCCTAAATACATTATACATACTTTCTATATATAATAGTTCGAAGAAATAATTAGATAAATAGGAAATAATTTCTCAAAATATTTCTTTGAATTAGGTTAGGTTTTATTTTGTAAGAATGGATTGAGTTGTATTCAGATGTGACAGTGCCCAAACTAATTTAGATTCACCGGCAAGGAAAGAGCTATGAAGCTATTGAGTATAGAAAAATATAAAACAATAACAATCATAGCACCAATCTAGTGCTAGATTTTATGAGGTTTAGCGTTATGAGGTTTTCTTTGCAAACACATGCAAAGAAAACCTCATAAAGTACTATGCTAATATTAAGAAAGCAAGCAACTACGACAAATTATGGTATTTATCACTGGTATTTGCTTACAAAAAAGCCCTCGAGCAAGAATACAGACTTTATTTCATTGTTTGATGTAAATACATATTTTTTAGAACCGTTGGGTTAAGTAAACATTTTCACGTTAAGTTAAGTAGACACTTTCACTTTATGAAAATAACCAACTCTCTCATTATCCTGCAGGAGACTTCCCCAAAAGGCATGGATACAGTTGGCCACGTGGACTAAGCATCGAACAATTTAAAACTTGAAATATGTGTTAGTTTAATTTTTGTTAAAAATATTATTAGTTTCGGTTTCTACGTACAATATGACAGCAATATCCTGACCGATGCGAACTTAGAGTTATGCGATTCCTGATTTTTCTCACGACTTCATCCCATATCTTTATTCAGCTCACTTCACATTTTAATTGTGTCAAACTTAACATTGTTTTGTTTTAGATCTATTAGATTGTTTAAAATCAACTATGCCTTCCAATGAAGGAAAACAAATTTTAGTACATAAAGCAAGAAAAAAACACTATCTTTGAATTTATATTTAACATTATAAATGATTTTGATAATAGGAAGAAAATTTGAGAAATAACAAAGAAGTTTAAAATAAAAACAACCATAAAAGAAAAAAAATTATTCCAAGCTGTGAAAGTTATATTATTTTTGTTAGGTCATCTTACGTTAATAACATCACTCACTCGTAGCATTCATAACACACATCGCACAGCAGGTAGCGCGGACCAGGCAAGTGCTCGCGCCAGTAGTGATCAACACAGGCATCCCAGGCAGAACCCTCGTAGGCGCAAGCAGCACATGCGTACCGCTCATAATGCTTGCGACGATGACGTGCTAAGGCTGCAGCACTGCTCACATACTGCCGACATATGTCGCAGCGGTGAACGCCACGCTTCTATGGGTGAAATGAAAAATGAAATTTTCGAAACAACGAGTTTTTTTCCTATATTGTTTAAAAGATTTGCTATGCAATACACCAGATACTCATAATGTAATAAAAGTTTATAGTTAAGCATCATACAACATACTGTACATGTGATAAATAAAGCATTGCGACTACACATAGCAGTTCTAGAGCTCTAGCTGTGATTATAGTGAAGTACTAGTACTCTAGAAAGGTGCTTTAATCAGGTATTTGACACGACTATTAAAAAAATTTAAATACTATCTAAATTAGTTTACAGACTAAAAAATTAACAATCAGTTTGTTTTAGAGGTATAGCGCAGAGAGCTGGAAGTGTCCATCTGTTTTTGAGATATAGCATGGAGAGTGGGAAAAGCACATTTGTTTTTGAGACATAGCATTCAAGTGGGAAGTGTAGATCTGTTTTCGTGATATAGCACACAGAATGGGAAGTGTACATTTGTTTTCGAGATATAGCACAGAGCGTGGGAATTGTACATCTGTTTTAGAGATATAGCACAGAGAGTGGAAATTATAAATATCTTTCCAAGATATAGCGCGGAAGGTGGGAAGTACACATCTGTTTTCGAGATGTAGCGTGGAGAGCGGGAAGTGAATTGTACACTTGTTTTCGAGATGTTGTACGGAGAATGGGAAGTATGCATAAGTTTCGTAGCACGGAGAGGTGGAAATGTACATCTGTTTTCGAGATGTCATACAGAGTAAGAAGTGTATATAGCATGGAGAATGGGAAAAGTACATTTGTTTTCGAGATATAGCACAGAAGAGGGAAGTGTACATCTGATCTCGAGATGTAGTGCGGAGAGTGAGAAGTTTACACCTGTTTTCGAGATACGGCACAAAGAGTGGGAAGTGTATATCTATTTTCGATATATAGCACGGAGTGGGAAAAGTATATCTCTTTTCAAAATATAGCACGGAGAATGGGAAGCGTACATCTGTTTTAGAGATATAGCACAGAGAGTGGAAATTATACATATCTTTCCAAGATATAGCGCGGAAGGTGGGAAGTACACATCTGTTTTCGAGATGTAGCATGGAGAGCGGGAAGTGAATTGTACACTTGTTTTCGAGATGTTGTGCGGAGAATGGGAAGTATGCATAAGTTTCGTAGCACGGAGAGGTGGAAATGTACATCTGTTTTCGAGATGTCATACAGAGTAAGAAGTATATATAGCATGGAGAATGGGAAAAGTACATTTGTTTTCGAGATATAGCACAGAAGAGGGAAGTGTACATCTGATCTCAAGATGTAATGCAGAGCCAATCACTTAATTTAAACTCTAGAACTTTGATGCCACTATGTGTTGCGTAATACATTTCCTTCCGTACTTAGATTTTAACAAATCCATGTGACAAATTGTTGAATGCATAAAGACACAGAGAGCTATGCGTTGCTTAGGCAAGTCTCGGGTGCACAGTAAATAGATAGTGTTGTTTATGAACACGGTTATACAAAATGATCAAAACTTTTATTTTGTAGATCAATGCCTTAAGAGACTCACAATCGAATGCTTGAAATGGTGCAACCTGGACTGGGCGGAATTACGGAATCCCTCGGCGCAGGGTGCACACTTAGCAGGCGCATCACGAAACGCAGGTGAACGCAATGCTCTCTTGTATGCGGCCACTCGCTCTGCTTCCGTTATTCGACGTACACGTACCACCTCGCGTACATTCGACAGACGACGTAGGCGGACGTCTACAGGAAGAGCAGAAATTTGGCATTTATATAATTAAATTATAGAAATAATTACGGAATTCATGTTGGTAATATAATATAATATGCCTAGACACAGAAGAAGCAACTTATGTAAGAGCATGGTTAATAAACATAAAATTACTATCCAAACATATCATACGTAAAAAAATCTAGCCCAAAATAAACTATTTCAACTGTTTTCTGCTAAACAGAGCAAAAACCTAATATTTATAAGAAAAGGGCAAATTAGGAAAGGGAAAAAAGTTTGTAACTGTTAGAAAAAAGTTTATACCGTAAAAGTTTGTAACTGTAAGTATTATGCTTTCATTGTAAATGTAAATTTAGTAATAACAAATTAAAAAACGAAACAGTTACAAAAAAATAATCAATATCGCTTTTGCAATGTGTAACCAAGATCTAAAGCAGAGGTTTCCAAACTTTCTTTTTCTCGTAGACCACTTTCAAAATTTTACTGGTTTCGGTGGACCCCCTGCTGCTCATTTCTACCATATTCCCAAACCCAAACTTCTTTTTCACGCCAACGTAGACCCCGTCGAGTCCCCCATGGACCCTTGGGTGTCCTCCTGGACCATTTGGTAATCAGTGGTCTAAAGGAATTAAAAATAAACTAACATTGATATTAGTTCTATGTTGTTGTCAAAATGAAGTCTAACAGAAATTACTAGGAAGCTGCAGAGTGCATAGTATTTCTGTAATGTTTATATACAAAACCCTCGTTGTTTGGGTTCTACTTGAACTCAAAAGGTTAACTTTTATTAGCTCAGTGCAAAGAAGTTAACTCAGTGTTGCACTGATCAATAATATAAAATATTTTAATTTCACGACTGAGGCACAGTATTGTGTTGAATTCTGTGACGTGTTTTTATACCAATGAAATCATCAAATTTGTTGTTTTTGTAAAATCACCTTTTTAGCTTTCTCGCATAAGTTAATTACTTAATAACAACTGTTTAATTACATTAATATAATTTTTTGTAAATATTATCCAATAAATTTTGTAAATATAATCCCATCATGCTTCCATCATAAATTACAGACCATTTTAATCATTAATTTAGTATATAGTAGCGTTCCGTCTTGACAATAACACAACATTTCATCATGCGGGACTTCGTAATAAACCACACTTACAAATGTGCATAAAATCAAGGGAGCGTTAGCAAGGGCTATCGTGCATGTGGATTAGGTGAATGATTTCATTTTCATAATAAAAAAATAGGATATGACTATTTTTACTAACCTTTCATGACCTTTCATGTTAACTTTCTACAATTGCATCAACATTCAAATGTCAGAAATTACATTTTTCTGACATTGCCTAATCAATGTCAAAAAGCTTGCACAACTTAAAAGTAAGTAATAACATTAAGGGTTGTAAATTTTTTTCGCACCTACCACTGGGCGCCACGTTGGCGTGCTCTTCCCTGAAGTGTTCTACGAGTGACTCTGGCCTGACGGTGACATATTCGCATTCAACGCACGCCATGCCTCGCTCGTGAGTGGCTGCAATATGCTCCCGCAGGGATGATTCTTGGATGAATCTCTGCGTACAATACTCGCAGATATGGGGACCTGCGCTCTGGAATTTAAAAAAATTCCATGTATAGCGGTAAAGTCCAATTTTACTTTTCATTCCAAACAACAAGGCCAAGATTTAATGTTATTTAATCAGAAACTATTTCTATATTTATCAAAACTTCTAGTAAAAATGTGCGTAGCTAATTGACTACGACTAGCCATAAAAAAATTCAGCGATCACATAATCTTTCACAGTCCTAGCAATTAATAAATTATTGCTAGGACTGTGAAAAATAAATGACTGAAAAATAATTAAAAATAAAATTCTAAAGAAACTCCAAACATTTCGTCCACTCCAAACCAAGTTGTATATTCCATATTTTTTTGACTATTTCGTATCTTATATGGCTTAGACTCCGGTTAGACTCACATGGACAACTTCTCACCAAATTTAAACCACTCTAACGAAGCCCTACTTAGATTATCACCATTGACAATCTTTATCAGCAATTACTGTTACATTAAAACAGTACAAATAATTAAGAAATTAACATTAATTCTTAACAACTTCATAAAACATGTAGGTGAGTGTAGGTAGTGCTCAAAATAAATGTTAAAAATAAAACAGCAGGCTAACACAAACCGTATACAACTGTAAATACTCAAATTTCAGTGTCTGCATTGACCAATTTTTAAATGTTATGAGTTGTCCATCAAGTAGACAAATTGAACAGACTAGTCAAATGATAATCCCACATAGCCATAATTTTACTATGCTCATCGAATTAAAAGCTCAATTAACAAAAAAAATTTTGTCACTGGCTGAAGATAATTTTAAACAAGACAATTGATAAAACTCATTTTATTGTGTTATGTTTAATCTATATTTTGAAATAAAAAAATCATTCCTAGGGTATATCTTGGGGGTAAATAGAACTATTTACCTGCAATCGTTTTTGTAAATATCAAAGTGAAAACTATTTTCTTTTTAAATTTGATTATTGCATGTTAGTTACCTTGTTCCTATTTATGTCAATAAAAACGATAGTAGGAAGATTTTATTAGGTACGAGCGACTATCTATTCTGATATTACTAGACTTAATGCATTCAACTCAGAGGCATTTTGACATTTTAGTACGTCGGTTTACATCACGGCATCTATCAAAATAATGGATTGATTGGTTTATCTCTTTTTTTTCTGGCCCTAAAGAGGTAATCAATCAACACTTCTGAAAATTTAAAGTTAACTAGCCTTATTACTAACATCCCACAAGATGGTGGTAATAATTTCATTTTGTATTAATATTATAGTTAAACAACTGTTCTCCAACTATCATTTACGTGCTGATGATTCTCAAACATACTCTTCGAAAATGTTTTAATTCTAGATATAGTATGACGTTTTTCTTGAAAAGACTAAATAACAAGGGTTGTAAAAATTTTTTTTCATAATTTTAGATAGTGTATCTTCAGAGATATACTAAAAAATATGCAAAAAAATATATTTTCTATCCTTATGAAAAAATATGGTTTGGGTAGAACATGCAAAGGTTATAGGAAAACTACAGATTATCCCAGATCTTATAATTTTTTCAATATGCACCATTTTTATAGGTTAATTACGTTTTTTTCTCAAATGATTATTACGTAATTACCCATCTAATTATAAATATGTATGTAAGTTATATATTTAATTATAAAAGTATTATTATATATTTAATTATAAAAGTGTATGTATCTATGGCATTTATAAGTAAAACAAAATTTTCAGCATAATATTAAAATTAACTCTGTGTCATTTTTGTTAATATGCTTTAGGTATTTATGTATTAATTCTTTGAATAATAAGCCTATCGAGCAAGAGTAGAACTCGCACTACGAGAGTTCTGTACACATTTAAACACATACAAACATTCAGGTATAGATAGCATTTCTATTGAATTATTTACAAAAATTAATTTTTCACAACATAAATATATTTTCTACTATATCTTTCACAGACACAAAAACATGGTGCATATTTAAAACATTATAAGATTTAGGATAGTCGCTATAATTTTCCTGCAATTTTTATATAGGCTTTCGTAAAACGCCCTTTTCATCGTCAGTCAAATTGTCCATGTTAACTGGCGCTCGATCACTATTTTTTTTTACATTGTTTGAAATATTGTATTGCGTAATCGTTAAAATTGCTAATTAAAGTCACTGAATAATAACTATAAGGCTTTCAAAATATCGAACAACTTGTAAGACTCTGATATGTTCACTCAATTAAGAGTAAACCGCTGTCAAAATTATTGTGACTGATGTGAGAAATGCTAATAGAATAAATGCTATTAGAAATGAAAAAATATTTATACAATATTATATGATAAATAATAAGTAAAACATATTGCTAGATACACTATTTTCAACATTAATTTTAGAGTTTTAAGGATTTGTTTTTAATGACATTTTTCATTGTGCCTATTCTTTGGACAATATTGTTAAGTTTCAAGTTCATACAATCACAAATATACTTTTCAATAATTTTGTTAAAAGAATTCATTGAACCAAATTATAACACAATAATAAAGCAGCAAAATAATTACAAAAGCAATATTCACAATGCGAATTGTCAAAAGTTATTATTTTCGAGATAGAGCCATCTCGTGCCACACTACCTATTTACTGTGTGACTTGAAATTTACTCATAAAGTTTAATCTACATAAGTTACTTACAAACAAAAACATTTTGGACATTTATTAGAAGAGGATATAAAACTATAAACACCGGTAGCCATTTTGAGAGCTACCAGTGTCATAAAACGGAATCTTCAAAAGCAGGATATTACATATAATACTCTTTTTTGTTATTATATTCGGGCCAGAATTTTCATTTATATAGTTGCTGAATGTACAATTCAGAAATAACTTATATGGTTGATATTCCCTTAATTTCCCAAATTAATTTAAAACTAAAACTCATACTACATGCATTTTATGCTATATATTATATGCACTTTAAACATTTAATTACAATAACTAAAATTAACCACCATATATTATATCATACTTAACGAATGAAAAATAAAACTTATTATGTAGAACCCGAATTCACATTATGACTGTTCCATACACACTTACCACACATTAACCGTTTTAGTGCCATGGTTTTTTACTCATATATACTTAAAAATGCCAAAGAAATCTTTTGTTTTTGATGTCATTTACCCTTATCTGGAAAAAAAACTGTATCTTCCAAAAATTATCAAATTTTTTCGGTGTTTTCTTAATAAAAACTTGTACAAGGATAGTCAAATACAAAGAAAATTATGGAAATATATATTGTGAACAAAAATCATAACAAAAACTGAAATCAAGTTCACGTCGTATTTTCGCAGTCCGGTACATCCTCCACATCAGCAAAATAATTGTTATCGTCACTATTATCATAATCATTCAAAATTTGCATTACGCCAAATTGTGAGCGCACCACAATGTTACTCCCACTATCACTTTCTTCACAAATTGAAAAATGATCATTTTCACTCGAATTATTTTCGTATTCCGACATTATGGGTTAAACATTTTCTTTTCCTGGATCCTTTTATATTGTAATTTCTAATAATATTATAATTTGAACTTAATATAACACGTAGAAAGATAAAAAATTAGCGAAGCGTGCGAGTGACCTCCTCTACCGCACGCTAAACAGCAACTGACTTCACGAGCGCCATCGTGCTCGTGGCAAATTTAGTTAGTACTCCGCACAAGCTCGTTGGCAATCAAACGGTTAATATTCTTTTTAACTATTTTAATATAACGCCTAGTATATCTGAGCTTTAGATTGTGTAGATAACAATATCTTATTAAATCGCTTTGGTGAGGCAGGGTTCTCTGTTCCACTTTTACGATTTGTCTCTTTGTATCTTGCGCATAGAAAACAAGACGTAAGAGTAAGTAACTTTATATCCGAGACTTACTTTACATGATCAAAGGGTGAGCCAGGGTTCGAATACTGGGTGTCTACTTTTCACTATTCTGATAAACAATATTGATTGTGTGGTGAAAACTGCACGTTGCTTGTTATTGATGAGATAAAACTTTTTACAATCGTCACGGATGCAGCTGATGGCGAACAGTTGCAGCATGACATCAGCCAGCGCCTTTGTTGAGCAGCCTTAAAACTTAATGCAAAGAAATGTTTAATAGTGAGTTACAGCTGAGCAAACACTCCTATTAAATATGTATATACAGTCAGCAAAATCTCATTGCATTGTCTGTATGCGGTCCTTAATTTGTGATTCACGTGGGCCTATGGCAGATGTAGCAAAAAAATCTATTCAGAAACTTTTGTGTTAAATAACAATCTACATCATCAATTCACCTGCTGTACACACATTACCGAATAGAATCCAGCTCCATTATTTGGAGCCCACACGAAGCCTAGTACAACTCGATGATTCAACGTGTGCAAAAGACATTCCTCCAACATCTGTATATGAGTGTGACTGACAGGATGGAGACAGTGTGGTCACCTCCCCTTTCTATTTCCTACCGATTTCCTCTTGGGTATACTAGGATTCCATTCCTTGCAATTCAGAAGGAACGTTTCACTTATGAAATTTATCTTGTAGCTGTTAAAAGGGAAAATTCTATGCAAAATTCCCTGCATTATTGAGTAAACTTTCAATCTTCATACCTGACAATTTCCTGCATTCACGCAATCAACACCCATCATTTGCTATACCACTCTCTAGAACCAAACTATATAGGAACTCTCCAATTTTCCGCAGTATTCAACTACTCAATCACCTGATCGCAGTCGCACCAGAGTATGATTTATTTATGACAAATGAAAGTAAATTTATCAAAATGTGTCGTCGTTATGATTTATAGTTCTTTCGTATTTTGTATTCATGCTTAATAATATACCTTCTTTTGTTTTAATTTGTTAAACCATTAATCGCTTATCGTTATGAATAGGTTACCTGTAATGTGTCTATAAATGTATGTAAATAAATAGACAAATAAGAAATAAATGTCTCACAGTTGTAAAAATATTATAAATTTTTCAAAAATGTTAATTAATAATCGTTTTCTAAAAACTTTAGGTGAACTTCTTGAAATGCTAATTTTCCCATAATTTTTAACGTAGCCATTTCAGAGATTGAAGGGTGCAAACATATTTCTTGTATCATCATCATAAAATCAATCATCATAGATCACAATTAAATGAAACTACGTGATGTAGTATTATTTCTACTTTCTTTAAGTTCTTTACCACGACCTAGGTTTCGTTGTATTACAACATTTTCAGGTGGGCTATTAGCAAAGATTTTATAAAATTAACGCCATATATATTCAATCATCATAGAACCGTCTTGGGTAAAATTCTAAAAAAAAATATGAAATCTTTATAAATATCTCATTCAGTATATGAAATAAAGGAAACAAAAGTTTTTTTTCCTTTTACCTCTTTCCCTTTTCAAAATTCCTATATAAATTGTTTTAGGTATCGACTTCTAAAGTATATGAAGAAATATATTCTTTTTCAATGTGCGACATTTCAAATTAACATGTGACATCATTTCTGAAAAAAGCGTATGGACATTTTTAACGATATCTTCAGAAAAATCTTACATAAAATTCAATATTCTTTTTTAATGGATACATCACACGATATACGTAATTAAAAACATACGTTAATTATTTTTTTCAAAAACCATGTGGCATGGTATTTGTCCCCAGGTTCAGTTTTTTCCATTTTGAGGAATGGAAGTCTAAAAACTATGTAGTATTACAGTAGTAGTAGTCTTAATGAGCCAACTTAATTTATTTTTATACAACAAGCAAGTTTCAGTAAATCAACCTAATTTTTAGTTTTATAAAACAAGTTTAATTTCTAAAGTTTTAGCTCCATAAATTCCATAAACTTTGTGCAGCTGCAAACCACACAAAAAATTGAGATTTCTATCGAATGCTGAACTTTCTACTTTTGAGAGGTGCTATAAGACAAAACTTACATGGATGTCTAACGAGGCGTTTACACAGTGACAGTTTGTGCGAAAGTCTCCATCGTGGCAACATCACTGCCACCAAATGTAACCATATAGATAGACGACATTATCATGGCAGAACACTGTTACGACAACTGCAACGACAGCAACTTCCCCACGAATTATCACCATGTAAACGCTGCTTAAGACAAAAACATATCTTCCTCTTAATTATTCCATTTAGATACGACCGGCTGTTATTTGGATGATGAAACTTTTATTATACATCAAAGGTTATAAATTAATAAACAACTATACCGACCAGCTCATGCAACGCAGCATGCTCCTCCGCCTGCTGCTTCGCCATGAAGCTGATACCGCATGCCTCACAGCGCAAACTCGGTGCGATACCCCGAAGGGCCACACTTCGTGCTTCCGCAGCAGCAGCGCGCGCCTCCGCACCCTCCAACCTTGTCACTTTGTACGTGGGCCCCAACGCAAACTGCACACCACGGCGATAGGCACGCTTCGCACGTCTCACTGGTGCTGGCGAAACCATCTTCTTTTTACGCCCACGCTGAATAATTACAAATAAAAGCACGGTCACTAAAGTTAAGACATAAAGAAATTAAAGAAGATGAAACCATAAAGAAATTAAATAATTTAATTTATGTGCTCAAAGACCATTTGTAATACAATTTAAGGACCATTTCAAAATAATTTCTAGGGCCGTTTTTAAATTTCCAAGTTATTAGTCCACTAAAATGTTTAATTTTTTAGGCCTGTGGAGCATTTTGGGTAGGTTTCTTTAGATTGAACTGCGCGTATTCCATTGATTGTTGAAAACAATTTTTGCAGACAATCAAATTCACTACGTTATCTTATAGGAACTTTCCCTTGTAACTTCAATAATAAAAACATTATAAGCCGAAGATAATAAAAGAAGAAATAGGTTAAAAAATTATAGTTAAGACGCTATAACTTTTTTCTCCCATTTTTAAAAAAAATTGTGTTTTTTGTAGAGCTATATAACAAATAATTTCCACTATAGAAAAACTAACACTGATAGTGGAAGTGAATCCATCCCAATTTATGACCGAAGAGGGTTTGACATCACTGTCAAATTAATATTGACCAAAAGACAAAATAAAGGAACTCTAAAAATAAAACACCTTGAACTAAACCCAAACAAGAACAAGAATTATGTGTCAAGGTGTACATCGCTATAAGATTCCGCAGACTAATTTTAATTGCGAAATCTTGACTAAGTTAAATGTTAAACTTCACAATGATTCACACTTTTGTTACAGGAAACCTAAATTTTTAAAACAAAGAAAAAAATCTGAAATAATACATTACATAACAATTATTTTGGAAAAATCCAGGGGATTTTTCCATTTAAATTTGATGGAACAATGGTCAGTCAATCATGACAGGGGTGATGCCATTTCTAATTTTAACAAAATAATTTTTCAACATATGTAAACACCAAGTGTGCCCATTTACAAAATAGTTATTTATTATACATTTATAAAAATATTATAACCACTAATTAATTAGACTAAACATTAAAACGTACACATTACAGTTGATATAACAAAAAACTTTAATAAAAAGAACATTGCCCCGTAGCTTTTCAACATATGTAAACACCAAGTGTGCCCATTTACAAAATAGCATCCAAACTAAGAGATGGAAACAATGTCCCAAATTTGGGAGAGACAAATATACTTGTTGAACATAATAATCATAGAGAAGATCGATTTAAACTACGAACACAAAATTGTTACTTTGATATATGTGACTTGTATGTATAATAATTTAAAACGAGGTTACATATTAAGCTATATATGGAAAAATATTTTCAAAAAATTAAACACCATATTTAATCAGAGAGCTGATGGCAAAAAGTTACCTTCTTCCCTTTAGGCTCGTTCCTGGATATTTCGCAGACATTCTCCAGAGCTTCTATAAACTGTTTGTCTTCTTCCTTTGCCACCACGAGGTCTTCGGTGAACTCCACGTCGAACCCTGAACAATATAAGTTTTAACTTACCAGTTATTTATTATACATTTATAAAAATATTATAACCACTAATTAATTAGACTAAACATTAAAACGTACACATTACAGTTGATATAACAAAAAACTTTAATAAAAAGAACATTGCCCCGTAGCTTCCTGTACGGGGGTAGCACTGAAAATTTATAGAATAAGCCATTTGTAATAATGGTAATAAAATAAATACAAATTTAAAAAATCAACCTGTTTGTTAGTTACTTTGCTTGAATTTATCCTTTGTTTTTACAAATTGACAGCATTTTAAAAAAATATATAAATATATAATACACATATACATAAATATATAATATCACGGCCAAATAACACGAAAAAATTTTCGCTGAATGATTTTTTATGACTTTTATTGTGGTCTCAGTCAACAATAAAGTTACAATTGAGTTCAATTGGCATTTTATGATAAACCACTATCCTAAGCTACTATTCACAACTGGATTAAGAAGTTCATATGTGATCATACCAACCTCTGTGATGGTCTGAGTATGGGACGTTGAGATTATGTCAATGCTATACAGCTCATCATAAAGTTCGAGAAAATTTAAACAGAATGAGTCAAGTACAGAAAATTGTACATAAATATTTAGTTATTAGGAAGGTTTATACTAGGTGCATACACGGGAAATTTTATTTGACCAAAACTCAACAAGATTATTGCATTAATTGGTGTCGCAAATTGGTAGAAAAATGTGACTGAGATTATTCAAATGCTATCGTCACAAGTGGTGAAAGCCAGATATACAGTTACGATTCTGAAACTAAGAGGCACTGGGTGTATAGGTCTGTAAAAAATAAAAAAATCGGTAGAAATAATAAGAAATATAAGACATATACAAAATTTTTTTAATTCAAGGGATGTTTACACATTCAACTTGTAAGCAATCTTTATAGACACAGAACACTATTCAGCATTCATATTCGTGGTCTATCTTCAGAACTATTTTAAATTTAAAAGATTAATACACTCCTTAACACAAAGACATTATTAAATTTACCTGTAAATATATCCTCGTCGTGCTCTTCGTCAGATCCTAGTGGAGATTCCAGCTTCTCATTCTTGACCTGCACATCCAGCATATCCACCGACACTTCCAAAGGCTCCAGCAGACACTGTTCCATCTGAAATATTGCAATATCTTATATTAGCTATCATTTACTATTTACATTATATTACATTCGCCTGCAGTTAGTTTCCCAAATTCATGATAATTATGACATAATAGAAAGAGGAGTTAACTATTAGTACTTGAACTTTGTAGGATTATAAAATTGTAACCAATTATTCTTCATCACAAAATAAGCCTTTCTTATAAATTTCAGATTTTTTTTAACTGGGGAAATCAAGGTATTTTGACTAACAGTTATGACATAAATAAAATTTACGAGAAAAGCCACTGTAATATCTGAAAAAGAACACATTCATATCTAACGACAGATGACATTTCATGATACTTGTCAAGAAAATCTAATTGTGAGACGATTTTTTGTGTATTTTCATCGTCTCATACACTATTTATTTTATTTATTTATTTATCTACTTTAATGTATCTAATTGATACATATGGCGGACTTATTGCTACAAGAGCAATCTCTTACAGCCAACCACAACACCAGTCCAGCCCCGTTCGACGAACGGCCGGGAATCGAACCCGGGTCACCGCGGTGCGTCGCATCGTCAAAGGCCGTATGCCTTGTGATCAACCCAACACACCACGGCGATGGCGACGATACATTAACATGAATTTAAAAATAATCCTTTGTCTGAATTAATTGGATAATATTCTCCCTATAAATTTTTATTAGCATGGTAAAAAACTATAGTGCTACTAGTAGGAATAAAGGAAAAAACTGTAGTGCTACTAGTAGGAATAAAGGAAAAAACTGTAGTGCTACTAGTAGGAATAAAGGAAAAAACTATAGTTTAATCATTTATATTTCTTATTTTGAAGAATATTTCTTTTCTTATTTGTAAAAAATTGCATTAGTTTATTTAAGGTGAAATCCTATATCAAAAAATGCATGAGTCTAAATTTAAAGAAAGCAAAATATCCATGTGAATTGAACTATTTACAAATATAACATTTAATGTTGAACAGCAATAATAACATGGACGAACCAGATTTGAACAACATATTAAAAGATAAAAGCATAATAATGAAATATTACTTACGGCAGCATGTCAAGATGGAAAGCATAAAGCATTTTTTCTGTTATTGCATTTCCCATCTTTTTTACTTTCTATTCTTTATGTTATCAGAACAGCTAAACATGTGATGCGCGCTACATATGTATAAGTTATATTACTACATTAACAGCGAGATTCCGATTTACAATATAGAAAAGTTTTGTATTTAAGACAGTTTCATACATGACATAGAAATTTAAAAAACCTTATGTTTCAAGCTATAAATGAGAATTTTTTGTATTATTGCATTTCCCAACATAATACATGATGTAACAGCAAACTAAATAATTTAAGAACCACATTTGGTATTCATTATATCAGATTTAATAAATAGAATATAGAAAAAAGCAACATGCAAATACCTAATTTATAGCTACAGCTGTATCCAGTCCATTCTTATAATGAACACGCTAAGCAATGAATGCCAAGATAACAAAACCACAATCATTGTTACACGAGTGAAGTCCAAGCATTTCAGTATATCAAACGCAATCATTCCACACTTCAAGTTAATACATATTTTTGTGATTTTTTTACTGTTTGTTGATATTAATTACTGTATCTACTAAATGTTTATAAATATTTAATCATTCTACAATCAATCAACCATTACTCCATTATAACACCTAGGCCCTGCAAGAGTAGACCTGGCTATTTTTCTACCGATTTCTCCTATAAAGAGAAAGAAAAGAATTTGAAGACATAAATTGAGATAAAACCATTAGCATGTCTATATGGATCTAGGACCCTTTCTCAAACCTTTGACAGCATGTCCAACAACTAAAATCTATACAATATTATATCACAGAGTGACAATGTGTGGTACAACCAGGGTACCAACATATTAAAGAGTCCATCAGTCCTTGAAAATAGAAATACCTTATGAATAGGCTGCGTGGATTCAGCTGCCGTAGTGTCTATAGTCTTCTGCAGTTGAACAATGCAGTGGTTGTTGGAGACAGCCTGCTTCTCTGTGCTCAGGTATGACTTTATCTGCTGTAAAATGTTGCGATAAAATTTTATTAATAAACTATCAAAAGTGAGAATTTTTCTATTTTTTTTTCTTTTTTCTCTCCGAACATAAAGTTTAGTAATAGCAGCAAAATAAGTTCTGCCATTTTGGATATTAGTGTACTCGACATAAAAGAAAACATCTTTTTTTATTTGTAAACCAATTGAAATGAAACAAAGTCTAAATATTAACCCAAGCTAATCTAAATATATCACTGAAAACTACATCGAAATTAGCATACACAATGAACGTGCGCACAGACAAACCGAGATACAAAAATTGTAAAAACATTATTTTGAGCTAATTATAAAAACAGTAAAGATACACTACTAGCATATCTTTAGTAGGTAACACTTAGTTTTACTTAAAAACATTGAATGTAGAGAGAATTAATTTATCTTGAAGCTTCATCTTTCAAAATCAAAGCCGGTTAATAAATATTAGTTTGTGAACAGTTTTGAACAAACCACTTGATGATGGGTCCATTTACCAGAATAGTTTGTCTGTATGTCTGTATATGTAATAAAACTATAAAGGTAAAAGGTCTATAGATTAAGGATATCTAAAAAAAAAGTCAGTTCACGGTGATAAAAAAAAAAACAGAAAACTACTTTGCAGATTTAAATAAAGATTTTACTATTATATTTCTTAGAGCCCGTGAAAGAATACAAGATATTGACTATTTTTCGGAATTTTTGCTTGCAGGTCTGATCCGTAAAAGAAAAAATCACAGTTTCACATCTCTATATCAAATAGTATACATACATGAAACTGATTATAGAGACATTAAATGTGAAACAGTGACAAAATAAATCAGATTGTAATAGATACGCACAATAAACACAGTTTCACATTTCTATGTCAAATATTACAGATATGAAACTGTGATCATAGAAACATGAAATTGTGAGATAGAAACACGAGACTATGACAAAATACATAAAGCTTTTATAAACACACAATAAACTCTCACAATGGTAAGCGGTACATTTGTGACTTTTACAGCAAAGAATAATGAATGATTTGTTACTAACTATCAACTCAGCCGGCTTGGTACTCCAAATCATATTGAGGAGACGATTGGCACGCCGGACATTCTCCAACAGTTTGAGGGTCCGCTGCACCCGAACGGTGCACCAGAGACAAACCTGGATAGTTTCCATATTCTGAAACTAGAAATAACATTCTCTAATAATTTTATTAAGCAAGACAGCCAAAGAAAGAAATTACACCTGTGGTAAAACACAACTATTGCTTAAACTATCTGTTTTTTTGTCCTATAAAAAAAACAAATTAAAAACTTTAATTTTATATTTAAACTGATTAAGAGCGTCTATTACAGTTTTTAAACAAATTAAAATAGAAAACTACCATGATTATATTAATTCAATTATTTAGGGTAATGCGCAACACAGACGGCCATCAATAATTGGCCAACAATAATCAAAGAAAACAGAACATATGATATTTAATACTTTAATGCATACGTCTTACAACAATCGGTGTTATAAAAATATCAGAACGACTCTGGCAGACTATCGTCGACCTAAACTTTACAAGTAAAGTGCACTAACAGAGAAAACATACAACTAAACATGCACTGACAGAAACGGGAGACATATAGTTGGCGGTATGCGTCTGTTGATGTAAACATCAAGTTGATGGAAAATCGGCCACTGAATTTGTCCAACAAAAATATACTAGACATTAGTGAATGTCACAATGGAATTTCACTGCGAAAAAGTGATTATCTACTGGGCTATGTCTAGGTAAAACGGATGTCCCCATAAGCTGATGATATTGGCATACAAATACAATGGAAACACTCCTCATCGTTATCTATTGAAGAAGACAATAGACAGATAGACAGATATATAAAATGAGACTTAAAAAAATGCCAAAATTTTACAGTCAAAAAATAGTTCAAAAAAAATCTACAAACAAATAAAGTTGAATTATATATATTATTTTTTTTACTCTTATATTCCAAAATAGATACCGAAAAGGTGGCACTCTCAACAATGATATTAGTGATAATATTGTAATCAGTTTTATTATTGTAAAAGTTCATTGAATAAACTAATTTTCATCTCCAATTGTACACCATCCTAACAGCATAACTGCATCTTCAACGTAGTTTGCCTAAATTTATATATATAACACCACACAGTCCTTGCTGCAATCTCACACTAGCAGTGCCAAAAACTTCCAGCATTATATTCAATCCAAAGATTCTTAACTTATCAGAAAACTTAACTCTTACAACATTTCTTGTATCTTTGTGCAACAGTATATTGTGAAGGCCCTGATCGTCTTTTTTATAGTATATGATTTCTTTTTTATACTATATGATTCTTCTTTCTCTTCATTGTTTCTTTTATTGGATAAACACCATAGTAAGCTCATGTAAATACATATATATCATTTTTGGAAAGTCTCCTTACAACTTGGCGTCTATGTCTTGTCAAATAATTTGCTTTTTGGTCCATTCTTCTTCGTTTTTCCCACATTTGCAGGTTATATGTATCATATTTGCTATGCAAGAATAGTTTCATTTTCTGCTAGCCTACCACTTGGAAGGCGAAATGAATTACGCAAGCTGCAGACTATTTTTGTACAATCACCAACATACGGAATATATAAATTGAATAATACATCATCCAATATTTTCCACGTTTTTAGTGCTTCAATTACAGAAAAATATTGATGAACTGATGTTGTCAAACGAGATTCACTAGCTTTTTGTCTCTATGTTGTTTTTCACCTTTCAAAAAATGTGACATTTTCATAATGAGTTAAATTTCTCCAAGAGAGATAAACTATCTCAGAAACCACTGTCAATAATGGCAACATCACTTACCTCAAGATCATAAGGAGTAAAATATAATTTTTCATAAGTGATTAGACTATTAATGTGTAACTGTATTTTCCTTTGTTAAAGTAAAGGGCACTAACACCTAACAATTCCTTTTCATAAGGCTTTCTGGGTTTACGAGTGAACTCTTTTTTAATTATATAGGTATAAAAACATAGAATCTCGGTATGCATGCATGAATGAAACCATCTCCTAATACTATATTATAGTAAACTAAATAACGTAAACAAAACAATATGTAATATGTGCTGTAGTGTAGTTTCCAAAAGAAACACTGGAAAATTCCTCAGATTCAAATACTTGTGTTATAATTACTTCTTAATTACTTGTGGAAAATATCTCGGATGACGAAAAATACCCATATTTAAGACATCAATATCAAAATGTTTTAATATTACGTTAGACAGACATAACACCAAAACTTGCATTTTTAAGTTTAAAATATTGAAGGTAGGAGTTTTTGTACATATCAGAGAATATTTAATTTCTCCAAATCTATAATATGCAGTCGTAAATATGATAAGACCCTGAGAAAACTGGGACAAAATTCTGTCACTAATTATATATAATATCAATATATGTTATTAATTACAGTATTTTATACCTAGTATGACATATTTTAAAAGATATTATTAAAAGAATAAATGGTCGATACTATAAAAGCCTAAGGATAATTATATAGTTAAGAAAATCATTATGATGCATACATCCCAAAGTACCAATTTATTTTTAGCATTTTAGTAACAAACTAAGTCAACCTATAAGCTACACTATGTGAATTAAGCTAAATTAAAGAGATTCTTAATATATGTTAGAATAGAGATTAAATTATAACATAACAGAAAATAAAATTAGTTCATGCCTGTATGTTTAAATTGTAGGCAAAAATAGCAATTTTCAGGAATATGTGAAACTTCTTATGTTTGGGTACTACATTCTACAAAAAACTATTGCTCAAAATTTTTATTTTAAATAAATCTATATCTAGTATAGTGTGTTTTCATAATACGCTTTTATTTTTAAGTTCTGAGACCTAGACGTTTTTAAATTATGAGACGATTTTGTAGGAAATTGACATCCTTACTTTGGTAGAGAATTGCGAAAGGAAGATACCAACCTCCACTTTCGCGACGTCGCGAAAGAACGAATTGAAGGTGCTGCTAGTGATGAGTTTCGCTTCATCTTGGGAACGAAGACAACAGCAGCAGAAGCCGACGTTACCAAGTAAATACTGAAACGGTACCTCGGCGTCCATTTTTATAGATGACTTTATACGTTATAATCGTTAGCTAAAGCAGTTCATAAACATTCTTAATCTAAGTTAAATTCATTTGTTATGGTAAATAATACAAAACGCCGCTTGCAGCTTACTTTGTTTAATTTATCTTCACGCGATGTATAAATCAGTTTGACATTTTAACAATATCGATACCATATTATATCGATAGCGATCGGCAAACTATAAAAAATGATTACAGTCTTTCGATAAAAACATCGATAAATTTTAAATCTTAATAAAACATTAGTAGTTTATTTTTTATATGAACATATTTAAGGCCTATTGTAATCTTTCGATGCAATACTAAATTTTATTTCAGTTTATCAACCAGTTTTCGCATTATGCTTTTAATATCGTATATAAATTAGTAAATATAGATATATAAAATTGTTAGATGATTCCAATTTCCTTGAAATTTTAGACATAAATCATTTTTTATGTTTTAACTTTTCGAAGTTTGCCACGTATTTAAAATAAGACGAAATGTTTCTTATTAAAAATAAATATATTGAACCTCTGAGGACAATTCGGAATTTCACACCACACACTTTTTGAAATTCATATATGTCAGCCTCCTGCCAACGTAATAATATGTATATTATAAAATAATTATTAAATACTTTAGACTGAAAAATTATAAAGATATTCGAATATGATACATTTATGGTGAGAGGAAATTTGTATATATTAAAATAATCATTTCTATTTTATGAATAGTGTTACATACATATATATAGGCCCGTACATAATATTGAATGTACAGATAAGTAAATACATAAAATTAAAATACCTAATAAAGTGGCAATGAAATTGTTTATATTTATTTTAAATTAACATTCGCTAGTGGCAACTCTATGGCCTCCAACGACTTGACATCTGAAGCGTGACAGCTGACTAAAGTATTTGTTATAACAATAGTATTTCGTGTTTACATAAATACTTTTAATTAAAAAACATGTTTCATAACCCTAAACACTGTTAAATAACACGTTTGGTAATAGTTCACCAAAACGTTACACGTTAATGTTGATCGTTGATAAGAATCGAGTTAAAATTGGCGCTAATTACATCGCATTAAAATTCAATGACAAACGCTTTATTTAATGCATTAACAATATAAGTATGTTGCTGTTCTGTGTCTTCGGATCGTCAATGTGACTAATAGTGTGTGCACAAGTGTATTTAGGGAACGTTTCGAAAACGAATAGTCCTCAGTAAAGATTATCAATAGTATAAACGTGTATTACAGTCTATATAATAAATATTGAGTTCATTAGAGACTACTGATAACATCGCAAGCGAATCATTCTACGGTTGTTGATCTCAGATATGGATCATACGGATCTTACGCTGATACGTTATAAAGGAAAATGAGGGAGACCATAATTGGTAAGTAATGACGTCTTTAACATATTTTCTAATTATTGCACGTGCGTCCCGATTTGACACGCTCGTTGTATCACGATCGCGGACGGAAGTTATTTCTTATTGTAACTGATTTACGGAGTTTGTATACTTTCGTTTGTTTTATGAATGGAAAACAGTTTGTCATATTTTCTATGCTTTTATTATGTAGCATATGCTGGGGGAAGCACCTTTATTTACTTCCTGAAACATCATCATGTTTATTGAAAAAACAAACAAGAATAACATAGGTGATAAGATGAGGGGTGCAAAATAAGAAAATTTTATTTTTATTGTTTTGATAAAAATGTATTTAAATATTGAATATATTTGGCGTTAATTTTGTAGAAATTCATTATTCACAATTAATGAGCAAAGATCTTTGCTTATATCCCACCTGAAGATGTTGTAATACAACGAAACCTAGGTTGTGGTAAAGAAATTAAAGATAGTAGAAATAATACTACATCACGTAGTTTCATTTAATTGTGAAAAATGTATTTATGATATCACCTTTTTTCTCATTACTTTTTATCATATATCGTCATCTGTTATTGGATATCATCTGTATATGGATATTGTTACTTAATTGATTTTACACTTTTTCATTTCACAGAACTGATTCAATTACATTTTATTTGTTTCTTGTAAATATTTTCATGACACGAAATAAATAATTGTACATGTGTAGCAGACTTATTTTTTACAGATGTAACCACTTTCAGCCAACCGCGACAATATTGATTGTTGTATAACAATGACATCACCTTGTTATGTTAAACCTATGATAGCTAGGTTTTTTTACTCATGGTGGGCGGTGTCTTATGACATCACACTCGAATACTACAATTTTAAAAATTTTAGAGTTCAATACCGCAAAAAAAAACAAACAAAACCCTTATAAGATCACTCACAGGTCCCTTTGTCCATCACAGCCATTTTTCTCAGTAAATATGTCATGTAGAATCTTGAAATTTGGCATAGTGATGAAACATTTTAACCTTCACATATTCCAATACTTAACATTCGTAACTATTTATGTAGAAATTTTTAACAGGCAAATGAAATACTAGCACAAAAAATTTTCTCAATTTCATGTATCGCATGGTGTATTTTTTCAAGGGAGTAATACAGACCAATAATAATTTTTCTGAAAAATTCACAAAAAACTGTCTCCCTCCGCAATCTCTGAAACTGATAAATCAAAATTAGGAAAAAAACAGAATTACTAGACGTTCAACTGGAGTTTACAAGGAAACTATGGCGATGACTCGAAATGTCATAGTTTTTGAGAAATTCACAATATTTTTATGTCTGTACAATATATTTACATGGTGGAAAACAATATTAATATTTCTAAATAGCTTAATAGAAATAGTATATACTCATAACTGTTAAAATATGCCTAAGCATGTATATAATCCTCATAGTACAAATTCTAATTGTACTTAACAGATTTTATTTTGCACAAATCTTGTTTTCCTTCAAAAAGTACTGTCACTGAACCACACCCTCTCATGGCGACACTACTGCTGAAGATATATATAAATATTATTGATGTTAAAAATTAACTTATAACCCATCACTGTAGAATAAAGGAAATGTGATTTGTGGGAAAGATTATTGAGTTTCAAAGCATGTACAAGAAAGTGTGAAACGAAAGAGGATCAGGACTGGTATAGTCAAAACCAATTGGGAAGAAATTGGAGTTGGTATAGCTTAAAAAAGTTGGTACAAGGGACCAAAAATGAGAAAAGTGAAGAAAAACATTTTTCAATCCTTGTATCGAAATTTGGATTTATGTTTTAAAATCAAAGTACATTAATATTCAACAATACTTTAACATGTCTAATCATTAATTGTCAGCTAGTAAACATATCACACTTCACAAAAATCGCGTTTTTTGCAAATATTTTGCAATTATGTATTGCCTATCACTAGATGTTTAATAAAACTATTAGAGTATAAAACGCTCTAGTAGCTTGTTTACACAAATTTTCCTTGTGGAAAAGTGTGGGCATCAGTTTATAGGATAATGCCATGTAAACCGCAGAGTCAAAGGCATAGAGCACTTTACGAAGTCAATTATATGATACAAATATCGTTATAATTAATAAAGCTAAAAAATGGTTCATTTACAAAAAATATTTGTGAAAAATATAAATCATAGATAAATTCAATAAGTACTTAATATCCACAAAGACTATTTTTTTTCTAAAATTTCTACAATAACTAATAGTGTATTTAAATTTGAATTAAATTTCGATAACCTACAATTTAATTTTCATTTTTGAATTCTTTTTATGAATAAGCTATTTTTAAATTATTACCAATAATAATATTAATATTTTTATCATGTAATTAAATTTGTAAAATTAACTATGCATTTGGCTCTGCAGATTACATTATCTTTAAAACTAACACATGCTTATGCACTCCCCATGCTAAATCTTGAAATGATTAATCATACAAAAAAATATATATAACCAAGTTTGTAGAGAATTTTATGCTCTACAAGCTTTTTGGCAACCTATAATGACATGTGAGGAACCCTCGCACTACGAAGGTTCCTTACATACACATATTTACAAATTTAAGAATACAAAGCATTTTTACTAAATGATTTACAAACATTAACAATGTTTTCCGCCAAGTAAAAATGACATTATCTGCATGCTTCCGATATTGCCTAATATATCTTTTGCAGATGTTAATCAATCATGAATTTCTCAAAACCACAGTAAAACTTGCACTACAAGGGTTCCTTAAATACTTACACATATTTACAAATTTAAGAATACAAAGCATTTTTTACTAAATTAATTACAAATATTAACAATATTTTCCACTGAGTAAAAATGACATTATCTGCATGCTTCCGCTATTACCTAGTATATCTTTTGAAGGGAAATGAGATATTTCACAGGAAACGAGATATTTGCAAAAAAAACATTTTTGTGACTTTTTGACCTTTTTTTAATGATTTTTGAACATCGAAAAGTCTATGCAATTTTTTAGCTTTCATCTCTTCGGTCTAAGATTTAATCCTTACTTAATTGAGCTATTAGTTATCTCTTTTTAAAATTGTACAAATTTGTATTAAGAATGCTATGAAAATTTTGCGACAAAAAATTGAGAAACTTAAAAACGTATATCTGATGCACGATAATAATACTTGTTTTATTACACCAGATTAAGTAGACTCATAAAATATTGCGATGAGAAAGTCTAGACATTATGAGGAAAATGTATATATATATATATATATATATATATATGTGTGTATATATATATATATATATATATATATATATATATATATAAATATATATATATGTATATAAATATATATAAATATATATATATGTATATATATATATATATATATATATATATATATATGAGTGTGATTAATAATAATCAGTAAAGGATATTAAAGTATGAAATTTTAAAATATTTACGAATCACTACCTCCTAAGAGAAAATAGAACCCTTATAAAATCACTCTGTCTGTCCATCTACAGGTGTCCAGATTCAATTTCCATTCAAATTCCAGTGGCAGATTTCAATGTTTGAAAAATTGTAAAAAAAAAAAATACACCTCTAATACAAAGTAGTATTATTTTAACTTTATAACAACAAATGCGGATTTCATTTTTTAAAAACCACGTTTTCCAAATGGCGGCCATCGAGTCTGACACACTCTTCGAATCTAGCACGCATGTTTTCAAAAACGCGTTTGCAGAGCGACTGGGGTATCCTACTGACTTCGGCTCGAATATTTTCTTTAAGTTGTGTCACAGTGCTCCGATTTGTTTTGTAAACAACGGATTTTAAGTATCCCCATAAGAAAAAGTCACTTACTAAATTTTTAAATATGTAAGAAGCACTGTGTAAGAAACGCTCATAATGTGAGTTCTACTAATACGTAACAGATTTTAGTTTTTGTTTATTTTAAATATGTCTTCAATAATAACAACTTGCAATGTCAGTAATAGCTGCCACCACATCACTATTTTTTATACAATCATGAAACCATCCGCTTTTAAATGACCTATGATAATTCCAACTTTAAACTGTACTTTTGAAGTACCTTCTTGCGGGCATCATTACATTTTGGTAACCTAATAAGCCCATTGACCAAATGAGACCTATTTAGAAAAAACCCAGTAGAACATATAATAACTTATAAATAAGACATAAGGTCTTATGTCTGAATTAAGACATAAGGTTTTAATTCAGTCAGCTGGGAAACGAAATTAAATAATGCAAAAATCTTTTCTTTGGCTGCTCAAATATAATCGTTATGTTGCAAATAGGCATTTCCTTTAATCCTTTCTTTTATTTTTGTTCATTTGGTAATTTGTCAATTTATGAAATTTAACTAGGATAAAAATTTTAAAATATCAAAAATGGAGCCAATTAGAAAGTTTATATTTTACTTATTGTTTTTAAGAAATAGTTTCCACGGCACTCTGTGCATCGTTTCATTCGATGGAACCACTGAGATAAGTGGTCGACCCACTCTTCCTTGGACATCTATTCCATAGAGTTAGTGGAACATATTTTTCAAACATATATTTCTGCATTTGACTCGTAGCAATGCCTAAATTGTTCGGAATCTACTGATAAGACACTTTTGTCAGTCTTTATTATGAGAAGTCACTTTCTTTGTCAGTCTTTATTATGAGTTGTACAGCATTGATGTTATCTTCAGTTGTCAACATTGGTTGGTGTTCCTCATACAGGTTATCACTGAGTTTGGTTCGACCACTTTTGAACTCATTACACCAGTTTAAACGGTAGCGTGGGAATTTCATACACTGGAATTAATGTAATTAGTTGAAAAGCAGTTCAAATCATCATCATCATCATATATATTAATACGCTAAGGTTAAGATGTTACTCTCCCTTTTTAGAAAAAACCTCACAACTAATCCACATAAATTATATATCATTTTATAGATAATTGCTTGCTCTACCGGCATCCACAACTAAAAAATTTATTATTGCTATTGTTTTTGCAAATTAATTAATTATTAAAATTATATACACAAAACAGCAATGCTGCCATCTAACGGCTCAACGTCAATATGATTGACGGTCGGTAAAATTTTTGTTTAATTTCAAATCCACTCACGTATAAATAAACTGGCTCAAATATAATCGTTATGTTGCAAATAGGCATTTCCTTTAATCCTTTCTTTTATTTTTGTTCATTTGGTAATTTGTCAATTTATGAAATTTAACTAGGATAAAAATTTTAAAATATCAAAAATGGAGCCAATTAGAAACAGTTGTGCAGTTGTTTATGAGTTGTGTAGATTTCTATAGGTATATTTAGCTGAAAGTCACTTTTTGGATACTCATGAACTTCCTTTGTCCATTCTTGGTTATGAACACCTTTTGGTTTTAAGACTTCTTCCAAAAATCTGCCAAAGAGTTCTGCTTTATTAGTCACTTATAACTTACTGTGCATTATCAATTTTCAGTGGGTATTACACAAGATGTGGTTTTTGTGACTAACATCTTTCCTTGTGACAGATTCTAGCCTCTGCTACAGTGTTTCATTTTCAATTTCAAAGTGAAATCTCTTGAGGTCATTAGATGCTATTTCGAATGCTTGTTTGTCACATTGGTGTTTCCCGTAATGCAATATTTTCTTAGTCGCCTTCCTTTTTATTGACAAGGGGAAAATTTTGGGTGGATATTTATATTCCTTAGATTTGTTTGTGTGAACTTGCAGGCCGCTTTCTGTATGACTTTAGTGATAGTAAGTACAGCTTCATTGATCTCGTCCTCTATTTTTAAGGTCATATTCAGACTGATGTTCTCACGGGTATATTCTCGAAAGGGTTTCCAATCTGTATTTTTGTTGATCTTACCTGAAATTTTGAGTTCTTTCAATTAATGTATTACTTAAAGTGGCTACTATTGGCATGTGATTAGAGCAACTATCTCAGCACTTACACATTTTGTGTAGTGGCTTAAAAATCCTTTGCGGATGAAGAAGTCCAGCTATGTCTGGTATGTAATACATGTCTGTGCATGTGTATGTGCCAAGAGGTGAATTCGTCTGATGTTAATATGTTTAAAGTATTTCTGCATATACTTATTTTGAGTTTCCGTCCTCACATAGTGGTGGCTTTTGATCCCCATCAAATATGTTTGGCATTCCAATCTCCCTCTGCTATGAATCTTTGAAATAGAATTTTGCAGTATAAAGCTGGATATAGTGAGACGCCCTGACTTATCTTTTATTATTAGAGACGAGGGCTGTACTTGTACCGACTTATAATTGGGTAGCAGCTTGTGTTTTATATTTCTTTGAATTATAACTGCACTGCTACATTATCTGTTAGGCGGGCTTCCGATACCAATAAGGTAACTATTTTGTTTGCAGAAATAAATCTTGCTATTTCTTGTTGGTGTGCACAATTAAGCTATTTTGACAAATTTTTGATTACTTTGGCTACAGGCACATTAGAGTGCCCATTTGGTTCATTAGTTTGTCTTGCTTTAGGGCTTGTTTTGTTAAGAATTCTTCTAAGAAACTGTAGTAGTTTCTTCAATTTTCTGCTGTACTTGAACTTTCCATTTGCCTTTCAGTACTTGTTACATGCCTGCTGCTCAGGACTGTTGACCCATTGTTTGACTGTATGTCTTTTTCCTTTTTGTATTCAGATTCTTTTCTATGGTTATTAGTATATTTATGCCAAGGTGGTTTAGATTTTTGATTTGTGTTTCAAAATTTACCAAACACCTTTGTACTAGGTAAGATAATCGCCCAGGCACACGACACATTTTGCTGGTGTATTCCTATCTTTCTTTTGCCTTTTGGATGTTTCGTGGGCACCAGCATATTATACATAAATATATGAATGCATACAATAAATTTTTGGGCATCCATATTGTTGGCAGTAATTGCATAGGAACTTCGCTTTACTTCTTTTTAGGTTATGCAATGTTTACTCAACTATGATAGATGTACTTTATCTCAATGACTTCGGAATTTTTTAGGACCTTGCTCTATGTTCACAAAGAATATTGACAATGGAGTTCTGTTAGGTCCATACCTCACGTTAACAATTTCCCATTTAACTGTGTCCCTAGTTTCTTCTATGGCTTCTCTTATTGCTTTATGTAGTGTAGTAAATTTTCTATGACTGTTCTGTTTGGTCTGTCTTCCTTATGTGTGTATATACTATTAGTTTTTACTCTCCAATCAACGTGATTAATTTTTTGTGGGTCGAAGTCGTTTTCTGGTTACAATTTTGAAGCAATATTCATCTTTTTTTAGTATAGTCTTTATTAGTTGACTTAGTTTTGATTCCATAAAAGATAACAGGTTGTAGTTAGCTATTTCTTTCTTTTCTGGATTATTTTCAGTTATTTTATCGTCAAGCTGTAGGCTGGAATATCTGCTTCATGTAGAGGTTAATCAGGTGATGATACATTTACTATTGTACATTTTCTTTTACTTTCACTAAATTATCTGGTTTGCAAAAAATAAACTGGTTTGCCAATTGTTATAGTTTTTGGAATTTATTGTTGCTTTTGCTGTATGGCCTTTGTTTGATATTTGACCTGTATTGTGTATATCATTGATCGATATGAATTTTATATGAAAGAGACTTGACGAAATACTTGATGCGTTAATTTCCTATTTGTGGTTTAATTTCTAGGTAGTTGGTGTGTACTCCTTGTGTTTCGTCATGTGATGATCTTGAAGATTCTTCATTGTCCGTGTAGTTTATAGATGTTACAGTACCAATACTAAGTGCTCATTTTGCCTTGTACAATGCCTTATATACCGGCTTGTCCAATTGTAGTCCAGCACGATGTTTAATTATAGCCGGTTACAGCAGCAAAGAGAAGTAAACCACTAGATCGTCTATAATAGTCATTTGCAGCCAACTTTCCATACTACCATGATATTTGTTTACAAATTGTTTAAAGTGAAAATTGCTTTAAATCAAATGTTGTAAAGGTACAACTTTGAATATATTACTATACAGTGATTTAAATTTACAGACCATCTGTTTTGCATTACAAATGGTGCTTACAATAATTGTTAAAGAAACACTTGTACACGAAATATTATAATAAACATACACTATTATAATGCAACAAAATTAAATGGAAACCAATTCCTTGGTTTAATAGCTCCATCTGTAACTTTATGGTTAGAATATAAAAAAGCAAGGTGCGGCATAAAGCTTAACTGATCCCAGAGGTCAGGAAGCTTCAGAATACTAAGAAATAAATGTTCTCACATAGTAGAAATGCTAAAAAAATCTGCATATGCTTAGCAATTAAAAATGTCAATAACTCGAAATTGCTTGACACTCTTGGTCTAGGCAAATCTAGTCAGGATTGATGTCGCCAGTTCTACATTAATTTGGTAAAAAACTTATTCGCTAAACTACCTTGACCTCGACCAAGCCATGAAATTATATGCGTTTAACATTATTAATGCCTCTATTGGTGATACTAGACTTCAATCGTGCCTTTAATTCTGTTGATTTCGACAATCTGCTTGCTTGATTAAAATCTCTTAATGTCTCACGAATCTCTTCGCATTGGTTTAGATTCTACCTTACTGGCCATAAGCAATCTGTGAAAATTTATACTACTTGGTCAGAATGGGCTGACTTAGGGGGCTGGGGTTCCTCTATGGTTGAAGGAGTTTTTCATTGCTGCTTTTTGCCATTTTTAGGGTTATGTAGCCCAATAGCAAAAACGGAACCCTTATAATGTCGTCCAGTCCGTCTATCTATCTGTCCTCTGTCTGTCCGTAAGCACAGCCATTTTACTTGAAAACTATTCGCATTATATAGATGTAATTTGGATAGGAGGTGTGTTCTATTAACCCATATACAATGAAATAGGAATAGAATTATGAGAAAAAATGACATCACTACATTCTTGTAAATGAGGGATTAAAGAAAACCCAGTGAATATAGGCGTGTGGGGTATCGTTAGATAAGTCTTAAAAAATGATATAGAAGTTCCACAATAACTTTTCTGCTAAGTCAATAGTTGGTGAGATATGCGCTTCTAAAGTGATAAAAAGTGTGTCCCACCTACTCTAATGTTTCAACTAACGTGTGTAAAATTCTGAAAAAGTTAAGGTCGTAGAACTCAACATAAACTTTCTTACATACTATATATAACACATATGTCTTGAAATTGTTGATGTAAATTAAACGAAATTATCATTGGGGGGGAGTATATTGTATACCACTCGAATGCTTATTACTTTGCAAGAAAGGCTTAAAAATGAGATATGATAAATAGAACCTAAATTTAATTTTGATACACTATGAAAAAGTACACTAAAAAACTTGCTTTTAGTATCTGCTAGGTAATAATTGCGATCACTTTATGAAGTATACACCTACTTGCAAAATTGTATGCTATAGATCTAGCCCCATTATAAGTTTTGTCTCGATTTTGTTACGAGCAGAAATTTTACCAAATGTCCATTTAAACTAGGAAACAAAACCCCAAATTTCAAAAACTAGGATTTGAAGTTGGAAAAACCAGGACATTTCAGTATAAAAACAGAACGGAGTAATACTTAATATGTAGTGTATACAAGTAATAATAATAATTATATTTTTTAATAAAATTATTTTTACAAGGTAATTAAAATATAAAACAAACACTTTAGTTTGTAACAAATTCTTTAAACTCAGGTTAGCATCTAATAAATTCTAATATTATAAAGAAACTTATTTATTTTTATTATACTTTTCAACCCAGTATCTATGTTGAGTTAACAAATAATCATAAAATTGACACACTAAAAAACAATCAAATTCACACTTCATATCTATGTTATAAATAGTTTTGATGATTGCAGCTACTGTTATTGGCAGTAATTGAATTGTTTCTTGTGACCACTGTGAACTTATGAGCGAAAAGACTCTCTCGACATTAGTGTTATGTCCGGGACATAATGCCATATAATAAATACATATTCAAACACTTTCCATAGTTCTGCGTACTGTTCCTCGGAAATGCGCTGCTTGAAATATGTTAGCCACGAGGAGTATAAGCTGTCGTCTTTTTGAGTAGGATTCAAATTTGTGCTAAAATTTTTCATATTAACCTACTCGTCAAATAATTTTTCGTTGTTAATTTCAATTCCTTGATCTTTTAAAAAGACCACAGATTTTTCAATGTTGCTCCAATACAGCAAATCAGACCCTGATAAATCAATCCAGTCGAAAACTTTTAGGTCCTCAAATAGTTCAATCCGTATTTTTAAATAGTCATTTATTTTATTATAAAAATCTTTAATTTTCATTGAAAATTCTTCCGTGTTCTTTCCTTCGTCATGCAACTTCTTTGAAATTGTCTTTACTCTTAGAGGATAAAAATTGTTTCTTATTCTCTTCTCTAGTAATGAAATAACTCTGCCCAAAATTGTCCTGATGTCAGCAACACTGTTTTCTTCTCTTTCCACTCTTTCAATATATGTGTGAATTATCGCCATTACTGAATGAACGGCGAATTATCGCCATTACTGAGTCGGCATATTCATTGTTAAAAAACTGCATAATGTTTTGTGGAGGTTTATCTAAACTAAACATTTTTAACTGCTCATAGTATTTCAAAAGTTTATGAAGTGCCTGAAAAAGGCTTAACCAGCGTGTCTTGGACTGAACCTGAAGTTAAGTATATTCTATGCCAATATCATTGCAAAACTGTCGCAGTTTTTCTGTTCCAACAGTGTATGTAGAAAAATAATTATAAATTTTGTCAATTATTAATTCAACTTCCATAGGCAGAATATCCCATCCATGGTGAACAGCATTATTGAGTACATGTATGGGACAACCAACACCTATAATGTCTTTGCCTAATTTTTCCTTCAGTTTACAAAACACATTGTTTGTTCCAGCTCTTTCTCTACCACCAAAGTTCGTCTTGCAAATATCTCCTGAGAATGCTATACATTTTTCTGTTATATTTTTGGAGCTAATTATTTATTAAACTCACCAAAGATTCAGCCGTTTCATCGCCATGATAATCGAAATACTGAACCAAGACAGGAATTAATTTAGTTGCCCCATGATTGCTGGCGTCACAAGAGACACTAAAACACAACATTCTTTTCAAGTCATCCGTTCTGCTACACGTCATGCCTTTTGCGATTTATGAATCGCTAAACATAGTTTTATTCAACTGCAACATACAACCTAAGGAGTTAAAAGACATATGGTGACGAATCGAAGTCATTAGTTGACGATTTCTTTATAAAAGTGTCTAAGGCTTTAGAAGTCCCTGCCTGGGATTGTAATCTCTTCATATGCTTGGCTTTTTTTTGATGCTCCTCAATATCTATCGCACCTATACTGGCTATAGATAAACTGGATTCACAAATACAACAATACACTTTAGAGTCAGAGTTGCCGCATTTGAATGAGGGAAACCTTTTTTCAAAAACTTTGTTGAAAGTAGATTTTCGTTTCGACATGTTCATGAGAAAACAACAAACTTATAAACACAATAATGCAGCTGAAACAAAAGACATGCCAGAAAAAAACGAGCTCATAAATTCAAAATTAATGACATTTACAAGTATCTTTCTATTCTAATCTGTATTCTTTGAATAAATAATACCAATAATACAATACAATAATAAAGACTATAATACAATCAAGAATAAGTTTAAATACTTATGTATTTCTCCTTTAAAATATATATTTTAAATACTTTATATTCTGTAACCTATTCACTTACAAGTTGTTAATTGCTGACTAGCTCTGTATGCCTAATGCAAGCAAGGTAAGAAAGAGAAAGCACTGCGTGGCAATAGTAGAGAGCAAAAGACATCACAGAGTGGCACGTTGCGTTTTTGTTGTAAAACAGAACGGGCCGGGCAGCACGAACACTCGCGAGTAAGGCCGCCTGTAATGTAAAGATTTCAAAAGCGGTGTGCAAATTTTAAAATACATGACCTTATCAGTGCGCTTTAAAAACCCAGGACGCTGCTTAAAAACTATCCAGAACATCTCATGACACTATAAAAACCAGGACATATCCTGGGAAACAGGACGGTTAGCAACTCTAATTTAAGCGAGACCCAAGTTTTCTAGTTCTCAGTTGGGAGACGTATTTTTTTTAATGAATTTTTTATGTCTAAATTCTTACTATATCATTTCAATAATTTAGGAGTTTCACCACTAATAGATAACACATTACAATTTTCACTTTGAATGAGATCCTAAGAAGCACCATCGCAAAAGTTCAGTAGTTCTTCAATTTTCTTCCATGTTTTTATTTCCAACAAACTTTTTTAAGGAATTATATACACATTCAATACAGTTATAATCCAAACGAGTCACAAAAGTGAATTTTATAAGACGATAAGAAAAATGAGTATAAACCCACTGAATTCTCTTCTCACATGATTAGAACTGCCAACTCAGTTATATTCTCCCTCTATTTTTATGTAACTAGCAAAGTTTTGGGGAACCGGAAATAAGAAAATAATTTGTTATTATTTACACTAAAATGGGGTAAGAATGTCAAATAACACATCCAACAACTGGATAATTTGAAAACATTGGCTGGTCGTTTGATATAATATTTATTCTTATAATTAAATCAAACTATCCGAATAAATGCCAGATTGAAGTTTTTCCATTCTTTTCAGGGGATTTTAAAGTCGGCTATTTGTACTACTTACAGTTCGAACGCAGATCTAAGAAAATTTTGATTTTTCTATAAACAAAAAAAACCATCATATGACGCCCGACAGAAGCGAAGCTCCTTACGCATTGCATATAAATCGATATAGTATTAAATAACAGATATTTTCACAAATAATTTTCGAATTATCCATCACACAATAGAAAACACTTAACAAAAAATCAAAATACACAAACAGGTTAAGTAAACCAAATAACTGTCCATGTGAGAGAATGATTTCTTCTTCCTTCTATATGGACATGCATGTAGTACCAAACACGTACATTTTCTTGTTGGTACAATTATACACACACATGTATATATTTAAAGAAAATGAAGGTGAGAGAGAGGCAGTGCTAAGCGCTGCCTATTGAATTTTTTCTTTCTTTTACTCCATCTTGCTCACTCATATGGGCAACAATATGCACTGCCCAGTCAGTGAGAAGCATTTCATCGCTGTGTTTATTCGTGATGTTTCACTTTTTCTCAGTTAGGGCACCAACCCAAAAGTCCGTAAAGAAGCTAAAAACGATTAAAAAAATTCTTGCACTTTGAGAGTTACTTAGTAAGTCAAAAATTTAAATATTTAGAAAAGAGTTCATAGTATTTGTATTATAGTTAATAATACAAATACTATGAACCTTATTACACTTACAAATATTAATATTACTTACTACCACGTTAACATATTGCCTAGTATATTTTTCAGGGGTGTGAAAATATTATGAATTTTACAAAAACTATGAAATCTAAAATTATCTCTCTAGTTTTCCAGTATAGTTTACATATATTTCTAGTTTTTCTAGTTTTTTTTTATAGTTCCACTTTTAATAGTTTCAGAAAATAGGGTAACATGTTTTTTGTGGACATTTCAGCAATATCATTTCTGACTAAATAACAAGAAGGCAAATAAAAATGTTTTAAAAGTAAATATATTTAAGCTGTCAGCTTCATTACGATTTTATTATGTTATGAAGGATACCCGTTATGAAGTATAAATTTATGAGATTGTATTTAACATTGTGTAGCTCAACATTGAAACTTAAGATAATCTAAAGGTAATAATTAATGTAATAAATAGATTAGAATTACTAGATATATTTTCAAATGGGAAATATCAAAACTTATTAACAAATTAAGATTACAAAACTTAACATACAAAAACATACATGGCGGATTGTGATGACCCGTTGACATTTGCCGGCTAAAATTCAAAAGCCTCCGTCACCCCTTTGCACGATAACCGACATTCAGTTTCACGCTTACAGAATCAAAAAAGTTTTGATGCTTTCAATAATATGTCTTTTCTACACTTCCGTGCTAAGTGCAGATGCCGTATCTGCAATTTGTCTGAAACTGAGATATTCAACTTCGATTGCCTGCAACCAAGATTGTTGTCAGGGTAGATAATTCATATATTTAATAATTGATTTATATAACATTTCATATATTTGTTCATATATTTTTTTTATTGAATAACCATTCATATATTTAATAATTGATTTATATAACATTTCATATATTTGTTCATGTATTTTTTTTATTGAATAACCGTTCATATATTTAATAATTCATTTATTTAGTTCTTTAATGAATAATTATCTGGAGAATGTATTGCTAGGAAAGCATTCTCTTACAATTTTTCAGAATTACACTTTCTCAGAAGTTTAGTGCAATTATGAAGCAATAGGTCATCTACTTGACCTATTGCTTCACGTGATAATGAAACATAAGTAAATTCTTGAGAAAATAAACGTAAAAATATTCTTATTTGATGTAAGTAGCGGGTTACGAAAAGAAAAGAGAATGATTAAGGGAGAAGGGATGTGAAAGGAAATGGAACGTAGGAAGTGAAGTTAGGGAGGTATAATTTTTCCAGATGACTTTTGAATGTTCCAATGGACAGTGAAAATATGGTTTCGGAATTGAGTTTGCTCCGTGACTTATCAGCAGAAACAGTAAATAAATGTTCATCGCAGGTAAATAATGCTCATAAAGATAGTATTTTTGGGGATATGGGGAATGAATAGTTTCTTAGAATATAAGCCCAGGCAATGTACAAAAAGGGCTATGAACTTTGAATCAAGATAACAGGGCCCATGAGGATTTTTAAGGTATTACAAAGCAGCAAAAGAATGTGGGAATTGCGCCGGTCATGAATCTCCATCCATCTGTGCTACGTTCTATACTCACAGATATGATCAAATTATTTGTAACTGAAAATGTAAAGTATACATAACTGCTGAAGATATTGAAATTTATTAAGCAATTGTTCTAAAAGATTAGGATAACACTTGTCTCCAGAGTTTAGTAGAGACAATAGCAGTATTTGATAAACGTAAATTTTAGTTTCAAACAGAATGAAATGCTGAAAAAGTATAAAAATAAATCCTGCTGAAAACTCAATGGGTGACATCACTAACCTTGGGCTGCCAATTTAGATATTGATCGATCACTAGACCCTTTTACAGTTAAACAACAACCTAGATATAGGATTGACTAGGAGACCCATATTACAAGCGACCAATCGAGTTAGATTTGTCAAGGAATTAATAGCATTAGGAATACCTGGAAAAAGTATGACAAAATTAATCATTTTAAGACCAAAATGTCTAATTTTAAAATGTATCAATAGGCTATTTGACAACATCGAAAATATACCACAATTCGAGGTCATCCTATTAGATTGTCACGTAAATAAGTGTATTGCTTGTCATTTTCGAAGGAATAAGCTTATATTTTATAAAAAAACGTAAAGAAATCACAATATTTTTTGAAATTCAATCAGGGTCGCAAACGTCCATTATTGGTTAAAAGTCAGATGACGTCACAGGCGAGTAAAACGCATTCATACCAAAATTTAATGTTCTTATTTTTTTGGTTTATAGGCATTGATATCAATAATAATATTCAAAACACAAATATTACTTAGATCGAAATGATCTTCACACATAAAAACATTTGAATGAGCTATAATGCTGTTTGGATCTCTTCGGACTAATTACAGCGACTTTTTTTCGTCTTTTAGGATTCGTTAACACTGAAACGAACACTTTGTGTGGATTTTTTATAAATGTATTTATACATTGTGGCACTACACACCATTTATACACCATTTTGATATGAAAATAAATAATAATTTCCTTCAGCGGGCAGGACTGTTTGTTTACATTGCGTGTGATGTTACGCTAGCCGCCATGACAGAAATTGCATTTTTAGCGCGAGTTCGAAAATTAAAACTTTAAAAGTGATTTATATAAAAAATACGACATATATCCTGGAAATATAATGTAGTATGCTTATAATGCAAAACAGAACAATTTAAAACAGTTTAAAAATCAAGTCAAATAGCTTATTATAGCAGGTGTAGGTGTGTCGTCATGAAAGGTACAGAATTATAAACAAATTTGTTTTGTAACAGATTTAAAAGATATTTATAAGGCGTAAAAAGAACCTTTTTGGCCATTTAAGAGTAAATAATTAAAATAAAGTGGTCACGTAGAATAATATACAGTAATATTATAATTTCATCTACAATTTGGACAAGGGACAATGAGTTTGTGAGATGTTAATGTATAAATGAGATGTATTATTAAACGAACATCGCTAATTAAAAATAAGTGCAAATACCTTGAAGTTTTAAAGGTTGGTTAATCATTTAAATTTGATTAACGATTGGTTTTTTACAATATATTTCATAGTTTCAAATAGGAAAATATAAAAAAGGATAAATCAAAAAGGAAAATGAATATCAGTGAAATACTTAAAATTTATCGGATCTCCAGCAGTTTCTTAAATGAGACTCTAAGAAAGATAATTTTAAAATCCTTATTATTAAATATTTCAATTGATATACCATATGACCAAAAGTAACTAAACTTGCTCGCTCCAAAATTCTCAGAAAATGTTTATAACCTTACTGTTGTAAAAAATGCAGGTTATGTGAAATCTAAATTGCTTGTATCAACAATACCAAAAATAAATCTAAAAAGAATGTCTAAAAAGAAAATATATTCAAATTTAAAATATTAAATAATTATATTCATTGTTTTTAGAAAGAGCAATTGGGAATCTACAGAGAGATATATTGAAATAGTACAGTCCTATTATTCATTTGAATAGAAATAACGAAGAAGAGAAAGCCATTCCATAAAAGAAGGAAAATAAAATAAAGAAGTATTATTTGAGGAATGAGAATAAAGTACAAGGCCAAATGAATTGGTGATAAGTAATGTAATTTTTTGAATCAATATTTACAAAATATTGCCTGGGGCGTAATACGAAAATCAATATGTAAAGAAGCATATTATGAGTGCAAATTAGCTACTTGGCAAACACGAACGAAATGGACAGTGCACACTTGGCAGTACGTAATGAACTTCTGATAATAAAGCAGAAATATTGTATGGAAACTGATTGTTGTAGATAATGAACTAATATTATTAAGAGGACTGTTTTAATTGTTTTTTATCTGTTCATTCATAAATGGCTTATTAAATTGACGTGATACTTTCATTTTTCTGTTTCTTACAGTGTAATAATAGCGTATGATATATTTCTAGGTTGTTTGGGTATAGCGCAATAACCATTGGAGTGAAAAGAGACAGTGCGTGCTGAAGGAATTTTTGGGTTATAATGTTTTAACTGTTATAGTGACAATAAAATTATATTTCTAGAGATTATAGATAATGTAAAAATTCCAAGATGTACATAATTACAGAAGAAGCTGCTTTATTAAGAGCATGGCAATATACAGGCCAAGTTTTCACAAAAACCATGATGCAAGATAATATTAAAACCAGTTACTTTGATTCTCCTTTGTATGGAAATAATAATTAAAATCCAAAACTAATATTTTTCTGGTGTAACATAGTAGACCACATTTGAGAGAATTCCAAATTTCATGCACCTGGTTCAATTGATTTCGTGATTAAGAACCCCAAAAATCTTTGATTTTGGCACCCGCAGACTTACTAATAGATAATCAAAACCTATTTATAATTGCAAATGTATCTAGAATCTAGAAATTTTGCAATATAGGTAATATTATGTCTGTACATGATAGAAAAAATAAGAAAAGGAGAAAGCTTGTCAGAAGACCTGAAAATCAACAACAAAATATTATTTGCAACTATTTTACAAAAGTTTGTAAGGGGTTGAATGGTATCGATAACTTTATTTTAAACAAAATAGAACATAGCACATCATTTGACTAATGATGTGCTATGTTCTATTTTGCTCCTGAAAATACAGTAGTAAAATACAACAGAATTAAATTCATTTCTGACGTGATTTGTGACATATTTCATTCAAAAAGAGAGCCGCAGGCTGAGAAGAGCTCCGACATTTACGTATTTCCACAGTACAGACATTACATAGATTATCATTGGAAAAAATATTGCTCCAAAAAATAAATAAAGATTAATTTCCAATAAAAACAATAAATGAACATCTGTAATTCAAAATAAAATCCTTAAGTTTTAAAAGATGCTTTAAAATTTTATGGACCTAGGATTTTTTCAAGGGCTCATAAGGCAAAGACAAAAATAGGCCATTTTTGTATGGTGTAGGATACCTTAGAATTTCTAACTATTAACATTATGGAGTAAGCCAACCCCGCCGACTAATTACAATAAGACATTCGAAATATAGAACAACTCGTACAACTCTGGTCCGTTTATTTAAGCCTTGACAAGAATATTATATTGCTGATGTGAGGAATAGAGCTGCGAGAAATTAAAACAAACACATAAAATATGTATCATTAAATTTTATTTATAAACAAAATGAACTGGAATGCGTATTATAAGACACTATATTCAATACTAACGTTATTAAGATTCTGTAGCTTAAAAAAAACACATGTGTCTTTCGCAGACGTTTTTCTCAAAAACTATTTGATATTGACCTGTGAACCTATTAACCTGCATATATTTCAGTAGATAATACACAAATTATCATATGGAAATTTTAGGAGAGAGAAGTGAAGCACTCGTAAAAAAATTTTAAAGTTCCATATATAATGTGGGTATCGTTTGAAAGGGCTAGTTATAAGGGTTTCATATTTTTTTCCGTAGTTTTTTCAGAGGTATACTGAAAATATGTAAAAATATGCCCCTGCCTGCTAATCTTCGAACAAAACTTGTAGGAAAAGTGATAATTCTAGATGTCATAATTTATGAAATATGCACCAAGTTCGTACGCCTAGAAAATATACGGTGGACAATATATTTACGTTATGAAAAATTGACATTTGTAAGTAGTGTAATAGAAATATTATGTACCTTTACACATTTATAAGAGTCTAAATGTGTACGGAACCTTTGTAGTACGAGTTCTACTCGTACTTGACAGGTTTTATTTTTGGGTGTGAGCATTCGATGACATTTTTTATTTTACTTATTCTTTAGACTATTGGACGGGGGCAGACCACAGAGTGGGGGTAACAAAATTGACCGCTGCACTTGCTCGATGTTACTTAAATATTGCCATAGATAATATAATTTACTTATGCATATTGTCATGTTTACTTTCAGAACCAGTGAGTTGACCAAAAATGCGAATTTCACTGACTAATGAATGAAAAACAACATATTTTTTTTAAAAAAAGGTCTCGGTTGAGATTATTTTATTACGAAAAGTTGATTGGAAAATGAAAATTTCTCACAATAATACCTACATTTTTGTATTGATATATCTTTTTGCACTTTAAATTTATAATTAGATGCTGCATATTTAACAAACATAAATATGGTGATAATAAAGGAAAAAGTTAAATGAAACATTAAAAAATTTACAAACTTTTAGATAGATGACGTCTATCTCACTTAATATTAACACTGACATTCTACTCTACCCTTACCTTAAAAATTTATGGTTTATAAAATTTCATTTAAAACAAAATAATAATTGAGAACACATGTGTGTTAGCAACAATAAAAATTTCACTGGTTATTAACCCGTAAATCGTGAAGTTTAAAGTAAACAAAGTGGTGTGTTAATCTATTAAATGATGGTTTAAAGAATTATGTATGTATTTAAACAACTTATTTATTTATCTTTTTAATAACTTGGAACTTCTTATTTTTCTCTCGTTTCATTTTGTTTATTAACACTTCTGTTTTGATGTTTGTTGAGTGTGTAGTATTATTTTATTATATTACAAATTTAAAGTGAAAACTGTGAAAAATACTTCAGCAATAAGAAAATAAAGATATACTTCAGCGATAGAAAATAAAGAGATTGTCGGTAATTTTTTTTTAAATCAATTTTTATAATAAAATAATCATGACTGAGCCTTAGTCTTTCTAAATACATAATATACTTAAATTTAAAAAAAATCACTTATAGCATATTTGCTGTACTAAACTCATATGTCACATTTTATACATTTAAAGCTAATTTTCAATGTGATTAATTTTCAATGGTATTGTGTAGTAAATTGTAAAAACACTTTTTGCTACAAAAATAACAAATAAAAAATTGATACATAGTTAGGAACACAAAATAAAAAAAAATTGCATTTAGTATAACTCACGGTCGCTGTATTTCATTATTTTTTAGATTATTCACATAAACATTTATCAGAGCCATTAATTTGAAGTGTACAAATAAAATTGATGCGCCTTTAAAGTCGAGGACCCTAGGCGGCGCTGATGTCACACACGCAGAGAATTCTGTTAAGTACACAGCAGTGTGGTAACTTTTAACGAACAAAAACGTATTTATTTAAACTTATTAGATGGGTGTACCATTTAGAAATGACGGATATCACTGGTGTTCAGAACATTTTTTTAAGACGGTATCAGGAAAAGTTGTAATTAGATAAATTTAGCACGTCGGTGTGATCTTTCTCTGCACATATTCCACAGTGATCTCATATGAAGTATTGAGTGCATATCACATGAATTTAATTTCATTCTTCTTTTAAATTACCCAAGATCGACTTCCATATATATTGTTGGCACAAATTTGTTCATCCATTATCGAAATACACTATTTCACCATTAACGAAAGAGATAAGCATCCTGCAGTGCATGCACACTGGGCGCATGCGGCAATTATCCTCAAAGAGATACCATATGAGACTGCAAACCTACTATTTGGCTTTGAATATTATGAGCGATGCGAATTATTATTTTATAAAAAAAAAATCTATTACACATGTAGTTAAGTGTCTTTTTTTTTAATTTCTTTGCATACACATTCCACTTATGATAATGAAATTTTCAAATATACTCACAATAAAGAAAACATTGAAAGTAAGAATAAGTTATTTTCATCATACATTTGAAAAAAACTTATGATTAACGAATGTTTTGTTTATAGTCTTCCTGTTTTTTTACACTATTCTGACTAAATAAACAAATTTGTGAAACTATTTTATCTGTAACTAACATATAGTTGTGATTTAATTCTTTCCGATAAAATACAATGCTGTCATGACCGTTCTTGCAGAGATCTTTGTATTATTTCTAAAGTTTTAAATACCAAGTTATTCAATTCATTCATACAGTGATAGTGATAGATTTCTAAGAGAGACGAAGGTCAAAATTGAATGTAGAGCTACAGAACAAATTTTTATATTTTGCGATCACAACACTGAATACTAAGTGTCTAGTTGTCCTTGTCATTACCACATTGTTTTCAATAATTTTATGTGAATACTTAAGAATGATAAATTGTTCAAGTTACACAAGCTTCTAAAAAAGTTGTACTTGTATAATTAGTCAGTACTTAAATACTTTGCCAAATTATCAAATATGTTTTTACCATCTCAAATATAATAAAAATACTTTTTGACATATTTTTGTATTTGTCATTTTTGAATTGTATAGATTAACACATTGACTGCCAACTATGAGTTATCTCCTAGTTGGCAGTCAATGTCTACAAAAAGAACATAGCTTTATATATTAGGGTTCCGACATCAAAAAGAAAATCGAAACCCTTATAAGATAATTCGCATGTCTGTTTGTGCCTCTGTCACAGCCGTTTCTCTTGGGAAATGCTTGGCATGAAAACTTGAAATTCGGTAGAATAAAAAAGCACATTAATCTGCATATATTTTAGTAGATAACACTCAAAAATATTCACATGGAAATTTTAAGAGTGAGAAATTAAGAAAATTTAAAAATTTCATAAATAGTGTGGGTATCATGTTGGAAAGGTTAATTATAATGATTCCAAAAATGTTTTTTCACAATTTTAGGTATGTCTTCTTCAGAGATATGCTGGAAAATGTGCAAAAAATATGTATAAGTGTCTCCCCCTATGACCGATCCTAAAATTATAAAAAGAATAGTTTTTAGAACCCTATGCAAATGTTATGCAGCTATAAATCTAAATGTGTACAGAACTCTCGCAGTGTGAGTTCTAATTGTATTTGACAATTTTTTTTAATGTTTTTATAATTTTAAGAACCATTCTATTCTATATGTTGCTATAGTTTATAATATGCCTTTACATTCCCCTGACAACCCAAAAATAGGTTTGTGGCTAATTTCTTTGTTAAAGGTTTATCTCATGTTGGGACTAAAACAACCCTGGTGCCATCTGTTGGGCCCGGTTCTAAATATCACATAAAAATTGTATTAGTGTAAATGTGTCAATGCCGCACTCTTCTACAACATGTCAAGATACATACGTGCTCTACTGAGGGCACCCTGACCCACCCGCTGTGCGCTGTCAGCTTTTCTAAATATAAATACTAAAATCAGTATTTATAGTTGTGTTTGTGCTGAAATAAAAAATTTTAGACTGTATTTTTTAATTTTTTGGCATTGATTTCTTTTTTAAACATAGTATTTCATTTTTTTTATTTTGCTTATCAGTATATGCATAATGAGTGTGAGTTCGAATAAACATTGTCAATCAAAGCAATTAATCTTGGTGAAACACATTAATCTTGGTGTGCTAAATTATTCCTCCATAATTCTTTGGTTATTAAAATAAATATTTTTTTACTTGACTTCCATTGAAATTATGAAATTTCATTAAATACCGTTGGTTATAACATTTACAGCATTTAAGTAATTTACTTAATATTTGTATAACATCAAAAATACCTTTAATTTCAGTGGACACATGTATTCACTGCCTACAGATGTCTTGTAACAGTAGCATTAAATGCTTCTGCTGAAGACTTCGAAAAAATGTAAAAAGTGCAACATTTACTTCATATTAAAGCTACACATTCAAATTTTAGTGATGCATATTATTCTATTATATCAGTCCGATCTATGTCTTTCTAATAACGATAATAACAGTCCTTCACTTTCGGCTGTTCACAGTTCAATATTGCATTCAAGTTATCAAGTAGGTAAAAGTAATAACATAATTTCTTTCATTTCCAGACTCGACGAATAATAACAGTGACGGTGATCCCGCAACAAAATACTCCAGCATGGAATCAAAAGATTCTGCCAATGGCAACATTATGACTGAAACATCAGTTGTTCCTGCCACACGACAGCCCGACTTCCGCGATGGGACCACAAGCTTTACCCACCATACACCAGTCGCGAAACCTTCATTGCCATCTATAGGAGAAACCCTCGATAACCGGCCTCTGCAGAGTCACAACTCTCAGAATGAAAATAGATCTTCATACGATTCAGATTACTCAAACGCAAATTACTATCGGGCGAACGGGGATCGATGCACCGACAACGAGCGTTTTATACAGCAGAGAAGTGTGACTTTAAGTGAGGGCATACAAATACCAATTGTGGGCTATGAGGTCATGGAAGAGCGGGCTCGTTTTACGATATACAAGCTCAAAGTGGAAGACCCTGTCACGAAGCAGTCGTGGTTAGTTTTCCGTCGATACACTGACTTTGTAAGATTATATTCGAGGTTGAAATCGGAGAATATGAACATCAATTTACCACTTCCAAGTAAACGATGGTTCCGTGACAATTTTGAGCCAGCCTTCCTGGAAGAACGAGTTAGAGGTTTACAAACTTTTGTGAATGCAGTTCTCCGTCGAATGTCAAGCAATAAGATTGTTAGAGACTTTTTCTGCATAGACGAGCCCCCACAGGAGTTCACCTATCAACCAGAAGCCCAAGCCGTTTATGGAGCCCTGGAGGATTCTATATGTTCACTAAAAACACAGCTGAAACAGAAAGATACAACTATATTGTATTTACAGCAGCGAGTTGCGAAATTAGAGCAAATTATGTCGAAGTGCAGTAGCTGTAGGGCAAGTGAAGATTTGTAGCAGACAATGCTGTATGAGGTTATGTTAGGAAGTTGACACCAAGTCCGCCGATTCTGTGTTTGTTTAATTTTTCAAATGCAATTTATTTAACCAGCTTGCAGAGCAAGCTAGTTTTTAAATAATGAAATAACTTTTTTTAATTTTAGGATTTACTTTTAGGATTTTTATTTTCAAACGTGTAAAATGAAACATCCCTAAGGAATATACATATATATTTATGGAAAATGAATGCTTTAGAAGTAATATTATTTTGTCAGTAAGATTAAGAAAATGGGTGTGAGATAATAAAATGCCAGTCCGCTAAGTAATGGTTGAAACTTTTATACTGTTACTAATGAACTTTGAATAGAAAGATAAGTATAAGTAAAGAATAGACTAAAATGCTACAAATAAATTCAATCAGCTGACTAGCTTGTCATATGACAAGCAAGTCATAACGTCATCTGTCAAACGCTATTCTGACTTTGACCTAAGTTTAACTTTGGTATAACCTAAAAAAAGATATTTCAGAAAGTACATCTAACAGCATGTCAATTTTTACAATGACTGTGTTCATAATTATTTTAAGGACAAGAGTTACATTAAATACAATTCACGCAATCAAAACTATAGAGGAGAAATATTATTTATTTTATTGCAAGCTGCAAGAAGAGCAATGTTTATTGAAAACAACTTTTAAATGAAATAAAATTGAGAACTATTCTGTCAAGTAATGTTCTCATTTATTGTTAGACTTTTTAGGAGAAATTGTGATATTTTTTGAAAATCAGTTGTGAAATTTTAATTTGACCATTATTTGTTCATGCTGTTCTAATAATTTTTTATATGTAGCTCATGCTCTTTTTTTAGCATCTTATGCTCTTTTAAAATTGCAAAAAAAGAGAAAAATGCAACGTTGCCATGCTGGATTTTTTAAATAACTTTGGAATAGTAATTCTGTTGCTTTGCTGATTTTATTACTAGTAATTAATATCTTCATTATACCAACCTTATGTATGGCATAAATATTCTCAGAATAAGAATAGTATAACTTAAGTTTAAGCCTATTTTATTAGTAACAGTGTATAGATTTACTGTTTGAAAGTACCTATTCGACTCAACCTGTAACTTTAAGTAAATCTCACCAAAATTAACAGTTCATTTTATAGGAAAATACAACAGATTAACAAATTTATAAGGTTTTTGTAAACTTTTATTTTTAAGAGAATGTTTTGTCATAGTCTCATGGCAGTGGTATTATGACGTAGGTTAAAATTGAACTAAATTACAACATATCTTAAAAGTTGAATTTTCATAAATGTATGATGGACTTAGTATATTCTCATGTATGTTGGTACTATAGTTCTTTGGTTGCAGGCCCTTACGGAGAGTTAAGACATTTTGATAAATCACAAAGATCCCAGATTCATATGAAGTTTGACCTGGTTTTTTATAATGCCAGAATATATTAAATTCTAGTGATGATGAAAAAAATTTATAAGTATATCATTCTTTACAATCTATGTGTTATTCGAAATCATAGCATAGATAAGAAGCTCTGGAATAAGTAGTATGCATTTAGTCATAAAAGATATTGAGGGTTTAAAAGTAAATACTCGAAATATATTTTGATTTTTCTTGTATAAGTCATTGACAGTCAATGATAATGAAGTCTGTCTCTCCATACTGATCAATGCCAAGTTTAGATGGTTCACTTTTGATAATTCATCCAAAATGACAGATGTAAACATGAAAATGAATTATAATTTCAGTATTTGTCACATTTTTTTTATTTCTTTTCATATTGTGTCTTAGAAATTTTTTTTGTTGTTGAAAAAATGGTTTTTAAGCGGTAAAATGAACACACTTAGTTTTGTTTTAAAATATTTGTGGAACGCTAAATATGAGATGTAAAATATTAACGATTCAATTTGGGGAAAGCCATACAAGTATCTAGTTTTTTAATGAGTGGCGTAACCTTTCATAACAATTTTCCAAATTGTACTTCTGTCATGCGGAGATATTATAGATCTTTCTGAGCCCCTGATCCGATTCAGTTTTTCACCCACTCCAACTGTTGTCAATAAATGAAAATATGAATTGACACACCGTGAAAATATCTTATTCCACTTCCCTTCACTTATTCGATTCAGGAAATCAATGCTTCTCAAAATTAAAATGGGTAAAAAAATCAAGTACCATATCAGAGATTTTATGCAAGACTGTTGAATACAAAGTGAATTTTTAGGTGAATATGTGGATTGATTACATATATTAAAACAGTAACACGGTTCTATTCAAGGCATTTATTTTTTTAGGATCTCGTAGCCAAATGGTAAAATTGGAAACCTGTTCATGGATCCAGGGAGCATAGCTCTTTCGATTTAATACTGATTGTGATGTTTTACAAATCGATGAAGAATTATCTAAACGTATAAAAATGATTATTTAAATGTTTCGAAGTCATTGTAATCGAACATGAGGACGTAAATTTTTTTCTATAACCCTAGCCAGTAACGATGTAATTTGAGAGGTATAAGACCTCAAAAAAAAAAGGAACCAAAAATATCTGATTAAGTTTTTTGATATGGCATATCTTCAGAGTCTTCACAACATTTTGTAGAACCCCCCCCCCCATTATTCTCACTTTTTAATCACATGTCAAATATCTGTAAAACCAGGATCGTGGCATTTAGTAAGTTCTTCAATGCAAAAATATTTCAGTAACTTTCATTAACCTTCAAGCAATCTTAACAAATACTCTGTCAAAACTCATACTTTTACATCACAATTATTCCCCATTCCCATTAGTCTGTAGTAAGTTTATTATGCATGCAAATAACTACTGCCAACTTTTTTCCATGCGTCCCATGGCGCACATGTAACTTTTGTTTCAGTTGCAACTCAGACGTTGAAGCGATTACACATATATGGTATTGAAAACTCATTTCTTGTGTGAGATATGTGCAAATTAGATTCCCTACAGAAAGGCCGATTTCATTAGGCGCCATTTTCTGAACCATTTTGGGAAGTGAACTGACCTATTCATTTTAGATGATTTGTGTAACCAAAAAGTGAATTCACTTTTTCTTTCATACCGAGTGATTCATCTGAGGTGCTCATCACGGGTGAACTGTCTAAGTCTGGCTTAACTAAAATATATATTAAATAAAATTAGATTTGTGTGTTGTCTTAAGGGAAAATTCAATCAAAGAAAACTACTACAGGATTCAGCTGTCAAATATTTTATTTTTTTATTTGCAACATATTTCACACCGAGCCAATAAATCAGCCGATTCTGCAGAATATTGTTCTATGTGTATATTCAACTTTCTTATATTATAGTTTATATCGAATCACTGATTCCCCTTTGTTCTGTGGGAATGAATTATTTTTATGGTCTCTTTAAGTTCCCAATTCTTGTACAGCAATTTGCTATCAAACCTCAATCTTTGTTGAACCCCTCGTCGACCAAATTGTTATTATTTAAATCTAGTTTGGTGTTATTGGCGATTATACATTTTTATGGTGTTTATTTGATAAAATATTTATTTACAAATACTTTTTTTCATCACCCAAAACATACATATCAATTGTTTGATGTATTTACATATCACAAATAAAGCAGTATTCTTTATTAACCCATTCATCGCTAATCTTGTGGGAAAAGCTTTCTCAAGTGACTAATGTTTTACTCTGTTTGGTCAAAAAGTGTTTATATTTCACAAAAACAATATTCATTTATAATCAAAATAACTAAAATTGTTTAGTGGTCCGTGACATAGGTACATCATTGACCACTTGTGTTGACCACCAATGTCTTAAACATAGTCTTTGTATCGTAAGCAATGAATGGGTTAAAAATTGAAATATCCATTTTAATCTAAGTGCCTTAATATTTATGTCAATTATTTTATTATTCATTACATTCATTGCGATAAAAATATAATATAAATATATACAAACATTTGAATATGGGCTAAAATATGAATGTTAAAAAAAAAAATATAAAGCAAAAAGTGATTTTCAAAAAAAAAAATGTTTGTTGAGGCATATGGTATTTCAAAAGAACAGAAAATAAACATCATACGAAATTAAACGTAAATATGAAGGAGCGTCAGCACTCGAATAAATTTAAAATCTCATTTAGGCAAAAAGAATTGTTATAATTTTTCTATAACTACTGTTGTTCAGAATTCCGGCTTTAAAATTAGGCATCTTAAATCTAAATTTACAGAATGATGGAAATCTTCAAAAACTGCAGTTGGTACAACTGACAGAGAAAATTAGCACCTATTAACTAATGGTATGATAGTTCTTTGTGGGCTAAGGTGTTCTTCTGGAGTCTGGGCGTTTAGCACTTTGAAATCAGTATCTACAAGGCTCCATCATCTTAATCTTGGTTTGCTTTTTCTGTATTTTCCCGTAGGTTTCACCAGAAGCGTTCTTGGCAAGATTAGAGTCATCAATTCTGACAATTTGAGCAGCTAAGTTTAAACAATTTATTTTAAAAATTTGGTATTTTTGTCATTCATTTGATTGGTCTTTATATATCGTATATAGTTCTAAACTATATGTTCACCTCCATATATATTTATACATCATTATGTTAAACATATTAAGCAAAATATTTGTCTCGCAGAGTTTCAAAGTTATAGGTCAAAACTGGTCCGACAAGAGTTTTTCTACAAGAGATTTTAATTTTACTAAAATAAAATTCCTCTTATAAAATTCTTAAATTCTTCTCAAAATTATTTCTAAGTCCATAAAAAGCCGTATTTAGAGACATAATTCTATCTTTTACCTATTGTGAAATCTCATTTTGATAATTATGATACCCGAGTCCTGGTAGGTAAAGTCGTCAACTCTGTGGCAATTGTTTCTTATACAAAGCGTGTACGTAGTTAATCTAGGTTTTGCAGTTTTCTAAGGCTTTGAAAGCCTCTTTTAGTGTAGAGAGAAACAATGCCGATGTGATCTAGCATCAATGCAAGTCAATGTTGATGACATCGACATTTTGTTAAAAACAATATATACAAGGAAAACTAGAAATTTTATCTTGAATTTAATAGCGACAGATGGAGGCTTTTTAGTTACAGTCCGAGTGCACTACTCGGGTTAAGGGCACGTAAAATTAATTATGCAGGTATAGTTGCATTTGACCAATTTATTCTTCGCAGCTTGCACATAAAAGTTCCAGGTACGTTTAAGCAATCTTGTGGCGGAGCATAATGTATCAGATTGACACTCTGCTGGTCACATGTTGAATACCGTCTTCTTTTTTCTTTTTTTTATCTCTATCTGCTTATACAATATATTTTCTTAACATACCAAGGAAATTTTTTCTTTTGTTAATTTAATTTTTTTGTTTTAGTTATGAAAACATAAAAACATAACAGTTATTTATATACTTTTTTCAACATATTTTTATTTTTATATTATGCTATACATATGAATAAAATTATGTCAAAAAGTTCATGTTATTAATTGTACATTATTGTGGTTATAGAAGAAATATTTTAAAAAGTTGACAATTTTTTAAATTAAAATTTTTTAATTCTAGTTTTAATTAACCAGTTAAGTGTTGTTCCCAATTTAAAAAAGGAGTATACCTAAATTGTGTCGGAAAACTGAAGCTACGATGAGTGTACTTGCTAAACATTGGGTATGTGTAGCTGTTGTAATGTTGAATTAATTCGTAATCAAAAGGTTTGTTTTAAATTTTTTATAAAAGTAACAGTTTATTTCTTATGTATTAACATTAATTTACGTAATTATCTTAAACATAGTTTACATGTGACAGAAAAAGAGCAAAGAAAAACAATTATTGGAAGTGAAATTCCAATTTAAATTCATAATTAATCACTCAGTTAATAGTATTGAATATATTTGGCGTTAATTTTGTAGAAATTCATTATTCACAATTAGTATTATTACACAATGTAGTATTATTTCTACTATCTTTAATTTCTTTACCACGACCTAGGTTTCGTTGTATTACAACAATCTTTGCTTATATCCCACCTGAAGATGTTGTAATACAACGAAACCTAGGTGTGGTAAAGAAATTAAAGATAGTAGAAATAATACTACATCAGTTAATATTAATTTAAATTAATTAAATTTTATTTTTATTTGGGAAACTAATTTCTCTACATAACTAGGATACTACCATAAAAGAATATAATTTCTTTGTGACGAGTATGCTCATTAATCACAACTACCTGGTTAATATAACAAAAGAATATATATATATAACATTTAGAGAGAAAAAGGGAAAAAGTGATGAATGGTGAAATTTTAACCAATGTGATGTAATTCAAAATGTTTATTTAATATTTTTATAATTGATATTTATGTATATTTACATCCAAAAGATAGTCAACAAACAAAACCGAGTTTCAAATTAAAATTCCTCTGAGACGTAATTTGTTGATCTTGCAATAAGCAATATTCCTTATAGATTTTTCTATAGACTGTTTATAACATCTAAAATGCTTATAATAAAGAAAATATTCAAAAAATCTTTACTAAAATTAATATACTTATTTTTTTAATTAGTCTTTATACTTATTTTTTTTAACACAATCAATAATTAGTAACCTTGAACACATTACAAAATTCATTGACAGCAATAACGAAATAGAAGCTTATCGATGGAGATTGGCAAAACTAATAACCCTTTTAAAATTATATAAAAAGGGTTTATTTCTGATGGAAAAGCTACTTGATGAAATTAAATATCAGTGGAAAGAGTTAACACTAGATGAGGAAATACAAAAATCAATATGTATATAGTTATCACCAAATAAAATTCGGATCAGTTGAAAATATTTTACAGAAAAGCCATAAAACTGGATGAGCTATAAAATAATTCTGAACATTACAAAATAACTTCATAAGGAAATAAGCATATTTAATTTTTCGTAACCTACAAATGGATTAGGTATATATATATATATATATACACACATATAAATATATATATATATATATATATATATATACATACATATAAGATGATAAGCCCATTTTTTATGAATGTAATTTACAGCAACACTGCATGTATACATACATCAATCTATGTCCCGTATGTGTATTAATCTCCAGACAAATGGTAATGCATTCATAGATTGTGTATATTCCTAGATGCCATCCCTAATTTATGAGACGTAATTCATATTTGTATGTATTAAAAACATTGTGATAATGGCCTTTATTTTTATCAGTCTTCTGTTTGTTTTGTTAATGCTTTCCTCACTTGCGTAAAAAGTATAGAAAGCATTTGGCAAAATACAAAGGAGACTTAAGATTCACGTTATCTGTGTGCTACAGACACAAACAGTAGAATGTTTGTTGCATGTTACCTTTTTAATTCTTGTAATTCACTACAAATTTATTTTATTTCAACATATTACTATTTTACTCTCCGCATTCAGCTGTAGAAACATCCAACATTTAAAAAACATTGCTAGATAATTCTATTTTTCTCAATATAGCATATGAGACATCCATTCAGTTACATCTACATCAATATTACTTGGGAATATATGTTAATCATTTAAAGAAGTGTAAAGACTTAAAACCTACAGAATTGTTTAAGTGGTGATCTTTCACAAATGTTTAACCCTATGAGCTTAGGCTATAGGCTTGTAACAAATTTTTAACCCTATGACACAAGTTTCTCTATTACCATTTTTCATGACATCATGAATTGTGGCAATGTTGAAGTCTCTGATTATTGTGTGATCACCGGATGTTGTATGCAACCATTTCTGCTTACCTTTAAACTTCTGTCAAACTGTTTCACTTCTTCAGAACATGTAAATTACTTAATTCTTGACTATATTTGGGAACAATGAAATGAAACTACGTGATGTAGTATTATTTCTACTTTCTTTAATTTCTTTACCACTACCTAGATTTCGTTGTATTACAACATTTTCAGGTGGGATATTAGCAAAGAATGATTCTTAGGAACATCCAACAGCATTTATATGTTTCAAACACAATAGCGGAAGCTGGGTCTGTGTAGGTTTTCCCACTGCTTGTGTTAGTGAGTTTATTGTAGGGAAGCGGTGTAGGTTTTATTATATTTCCGAGAGTTATACGATATACCAGTATTTTAGTGAGGGTAATAAGTTCAATTGTTGTTATTCTATGAGGTTGTACAAACATTTTGACAGAAGGTTAACGGTTTTTGAATGCAACTTTCTCTACCAAAAACATGTATACCAGAACTCGAAGATATGGGTTGTCATTCATTATCAAATCATTTAAACTTTACTGAAAAAGAGTTCTTTTGTGTACGGCAAAGGCCATTTATCCCTGCCCGGCTTTGTCCTGCAAAAAATTCATAACTTTTTCATACTTACTCAGATCTACAAAATAATGGGCATAGACTTTTACGTACAATAATTGATTTTTTGATTGCACAGTCCAAGTTTCTTACAATCAATGTTCTTTGACAAAATCAATAGCATAAAAGTGCGAAATGGTGTATAAACAGTGCGGTTGCACGGTAATCATGAAATTCACTTCAATTCCTTATACAGCCATTTTCCATAGTTACAATCATTTTTCACAGTTACAAGTTTATATTATAATATATAAAGTCAAGAAGACATTGCGGGATGTTGTACTACTTTAAAGTGAAACTGAAACAAACGTTACAATTCCAATCTGTTTGGATAAAAACAATTGGTTAAAAAATTATTTGCTATTTGCTTCATTGTTGAGATGCTTAAATGTTAAAGAACATGTCTAAATACCATATTAGATTTTTACCCTGCCAGAGATCATATTAAGGTTAAAATTGCGTTAATCTACTGTTCGGTTCTATGGGAGTGGCACATTCTCAGGTTGATATTGGAAATTGAGAGTAGATCAATATACCCTACCAAAAAAGCGACTCATTGCTTGCATTCAAAGTATTCTATTACGCAGAAATTTTTGAAGTTATAAATTATTGTTGATTAAAAAGGGATTTGCTGTACAAAGGAAATAAGGCAAAGATATGTCCATTTCTACCCCATCATGATTAATTGAAAATTCACCATTTTTTCACCAGGTTATTCATCATCAGAACTGGAATTTCCTGATTCAGTTTACACCTCGGCTTACTAATTATAAATGAAATTATAATTAATTTTAAACCTTGATCAATATTATTTAATATTAGCAATAAAGCAATGTATAATGTAATGATATTGTAATAAGTGTTAAAATTGTATTTTGATTCTGGGATAATTATTATTATAATCATTAATATAATTTTTAAGGTGATTTTTATTGTCGTATGACCAATTGTAACATTTTTAAATAAAATTGTTTTCAAACAAAATGGTTCACATTCTTTATTGGTTTGTAAACGTAACGTTTTAAGAAAACTAATTTTAGTGGTTTTTTTATTAGTTTATATCTGCCCGAAATTTAGAGTAGTATGGCGATAGATATACTAACATTTACTAACCTTCGGACAGTTTCCTGTCATATGTAGTTATGGTATAACAAAATTTTGTTGCATTTTGTTTTATTCAGTCAGTGTATTAAGAAAATATTACCAGTGTAATTCTTGGGAATAATTAAATATTGTTTGAAATCAAAGTGTAATTGACAGTGACATCAAACAGTGTAACTGATTTCATATGTAGTATAAACCTTATAATTATCAACATAATGTAGGATATCAACCTCCCTCCTTAATAATTACAATGTTCTCAAAATATAGAACAATTTTTTTCCATTATTAGCTTATCTTACAATGTTTATATACTTTTTATTTTATTACCTATGATATAAAAATATAGTCCTAATGCAAAATTCAAGACTGAAGAGACCAGCACCTCGGGAACTTCTATAGATAAATAATGTTGAAATATGGGGACATAACACCGGAAATTGTGTATGATACTCTATTTTTAGGTTCATGATATCTGGCTAAATGTCAACAAATAGCTCAAAGGAAAAAAAAGTAAAATAAAGAAAGACAGTGGTGGGCTTAAAATGCTATTGTGGACATAAGATTTGAAAAAGTGCTTAGGACTGTCGAATAAAAGTTTGGAATATGTGGTTCAAAAAGGAGAATTTACTTAACATGTAGCACGAAGAAAACTTATTACCAAAGCATGTGGTGCCAACTTTCAAACATAGTGGTAATTCTATGAGGTTTTGGTAATCTTTTTCAGGCCGTGGAACAAGTTTGTTATAGAAGGGTCACCATGGAGCTTCAAACTCAACCTCATCAAAATTGTGTGAGAAGAACTAACCCTCATCGAAACGGGACATATGGAAGACCTTAAACGAAAACTGAAACAACATTCTAACGGTACATGTGTGATACATAAATCATGGGTAATTTTTCAACATTTGGTTATACTTTGTTTCTTAACTTGTTAACTGGGTTAAGCACAAATATAATTGTATAATTTAACTAGTTATGTTAACTAGTTATGATAGATAAAAATATATAGGTTTGACATAATAATTAATTTTACACAAGGTAAAATACCCAACCAGGAGTTTTCTTTTATGCTAAACACCCAGTTAACAGCTGTTACATTATATAGTGATTAAATCTCTCCTTTTGCACCTACAAATTTTTGTGTTTTATTTCAAAGTCTCAAATTTCTGCCTATAATTATATGTATACATAATATGGGGTAAACTATAACAAATAAAAACATTTATTAGGAGATAAAGTTTATAAACTAATGATAGTGAGTTCGAGATAAAGTAATTTCAACATCATTCAACGTTATTGTCATATATTGTAAAAATGGTTTTTCTGTTACTAAACTCTCATAACACGTTTCATCTACGTATTGTGGGATAAGATATATTAGACATATTGTTATAAGTATCTTATGCCTCTGGACATTCCCAATTTTAATTATGTGAAATTTATACCTTTATTTGTATTTAGACTGCGATATTTCCAACATAAATACCGCTTTCTTATTCTACTTGGCGAATTCCAGCTGTGCCCAGATACAAGAACATGCACTGTGCAGGCACTTCTTTGCTATCATAGAGAATCTTCTTAACATATTCTGGTATCGGTGAGTATTGGCAAGATGAATATCTCATCATAATGGAACTATACCAACCCGGTTGCCCACATGTTCGTCATTGCACTTCCAATCCACATACAAAGATTTTCTGAAGCGTAGTCTGATGATGGGAGCTGGATTTCATACTTCTTCGTCACCAGCTCAGCTCCAAATGATAGGTATAAAGTTCTCAAATTTTCATTATTTGACATTATTTCAAATTGTCATTATTGCCTTAACTTAAATTATACAAAATTTGTGTTTACTGCACCACTTTGCGGGAACCAAAATAAATGTTTTACAACCCCATAAATTTATATTACACTGAAGAAACCAGAATCCGAGCCTTTATAAATCACAACAGTAAAAAGGTGATTAAACAACACTAAATTATTGAGTCTTCTTGCTGAGCTCGATAAACATAAATGAAAAACATAGAGCTAGAAAGACAGCAATACACAAATTATTTGGAAAACAAAACCCACTTTAATAGATTTGGCTCTTTAGTAAGTAAAGGAAAACCTAAACATATACAAAACCAGTGGAATAGAAAGTTATCTAAAAAGTCTTAATGCTACACAAACCACTGATTACTCACTTAGAAAAGCAACAAAAAGACTCAATAGACCAGCTACTTATTATTCTCCTATTAGAAAAGAAAATGAGTTGTAGGTGAAAGAACTCATCTTCTTTTCTAACAGGCCAAAATGAAGATAAAATTTTGCTAAACCCTTAACCAAATTTTTAATGCACCAATGATCTAGGCTCCGTCAAAACTGAAGAGGTATGAAAACACCTAAACCAAACACACAAGTTGGATTTATCTATCAGAACATTTAAGAAATTGAAAGTTATCAATGTCATCAATAAGTTAGATATTCTAAAATCTCCTCGGCATGACCTGATTGTGGTCAAAACTCTGAGAGAGCATCCCGATATAGGTGCAACATTCTCAACACAGATTCACAATGCAACTCTATGGTCAAACTTTGTACCGACACTATAGAAAGTAGTTAAAATGAAATTAATCCCGAAACCTAATAAAGACTCCACTGCAATTAATCCTATTGGCCAATCAGTACTAATACCATTTAAGGTTCTTGAAATGCTGTTTTTCAAAAGCATGATGACTGAAATCATGGATGTTGAAACGAACAGGTGTCCCTAAGGGCACCCTTATGGGTCCAACACTATGTATTGTATATACCACTTATCTGTCAGAGGGTGATTCTTAATTTGTTGACATGTCAGAGTCAGGCTGGTCTAGCGATGACGTGTCTGCGCCTGTCGTCTCCCTGATGAGATGGCCCAGCATCTCTACGTGTGTGGTTGTACATGCATACATCTGTGTGCACTCCCACGGGCTGCCGTATCGGATAGTTTAAGCAAGTGAAGTGAAATTAATGGCTACCTTTAAATATGACATTATCAGTTTAATACAATTAGTGGAATCTAAGCCTTGTTTGTGAGATAAAACTTCAAGTGGCAGTAAAAATGAGATATAATTAAAAATGAGAGATTGGAAGAAAAAAGCTGGCAAAAAGTATGTGAATTTTTAGTAGATTTTTTCGAAGAAATGAATAAGGATGAAAACAAGTAACAGCTGAAATGTTGGTTACAGAAATTAGAATACACACATTTTTAATACTTTTTTCTATAAAAATGAAGTCAGCTGGCTGCGAGTTAAATTTTTGGTGATTGCCACGAAAGCTGACCTTCTTAACTTACAAAATACTAATTGCAAAACACCTGCGCACACCTCATTCTGTTTTGTTAGTCAATTTAGTTTTATCAGAAATACATTGTAATTGAGAATTTGCAGCTATCATTGCAAAAGCTAGCTGCAAAATCTCTTGAGCGTACAATATTATGTAAAATTACACACGCTTTTGGAAAACTTTTTTGAAACATTAATAGGCCGATGGAAGATTCTTTATTGCAAATTCATTGTCATCAATAAAAAAGTAACGTACTTTAAAATTATTTTCTGACATTATAGGTCTTGCTTGAGCAATATTTAATTCGTCGTATTTCAATTTTTTTAATAAAACTCTGTATTTTGTGAAATGGACAAATCACAGTCCTTTCCATACACTGCAATATAATAATTTGCATCAGCAATTGCCATAATGGCTATAGATTAATATTTCTTGTAATTAAAATACATCCAGCGTGTAATTAAATACACCCGTGAGAGAAGTTTTCAATCCGAATATGCTTTTCATTTATTGCACCCAGACACACGGAAAATTGCTTTGCTTCGGAATCCATCTGCAATATTTTCGTAATCACGTTGTGTCATTTCTTTAAGATGGTCTGACCTAAATATGTCCTATATCTTGCTGGTCGCATCTTTTATAATTAAGATTAACGTAGATCATCCAATCCTAAAATTATAAGACAATTCTATCAGTGTGCAGCCTGTAGCTAAATATGTAAAACAAAAAATGTATTCAGTTTAATATTTTTGTTTTCAGGACAAATTGTTGTGAACAAATGGTCAAATATGAAGGATTCTTTTACGTGTTCTTTACGAACAAAGTGGTCAGGCGGCAAACAAAGCTTAAATCTACAGCAAACACCTACAATTTTCATTAAAAATCATGCAAAAAATACTACAGCATCTTATATATATACTTACATATATAATACTACAGATCAATGTTATGAAAAAGAAGCCAGTGTTTTAATTTATTGAAATATTTATTGTTTTAGATTTGAATTGTTTTTTTTTTCCACCATATTTTATATTTTTTTATTATATAGTTTTGTCTTACTATATTTTTAACTTGAGAATTAGACTTACCTTATTGTAATTGCTAGCATTTCTTCAAGTAGTATTCTCATTTTGAATCGGGTGTCCTGTTTCTTAATTGTTTCATAATGATTTGATGCTATATAATTAAACGTTTCTTTAATCATTCGAAAATAATTAAAATAATTATCTGGGTCATCATTCAATTTAACATATAGATTGTAATATGTGCTTTCTAAATATCTTATTTCAATAATCTGATGCACTGAAAACTGCTTTTTGACACTTTGTTTTTTTCATTTTAAATAGAATAAATACAGCAAATACAATGTATTACTAACTGCTGCTATAGCGAGAAGCTTGTGTCAAGGTCGGACTGGGCCGGTGCTCTACCAACCAAATTAACAAGTATCCACCGGCATGTTGTGTGAGTGTCACGAATGCTGGTGCCGAAGCCAGTGTTAACTTATTAAAATTGCTCAGACTCTCAAAATATTCTCATTGGAAACTTTACTGATGATACTGCTATTCTTGCAGTTGATAACTCTAAAAAAGCTGAACTGAAACTCTAAAAAAGCCTTGTATAGTATCCAAATTACTAAAGGTCTGGTAGATCAGAACTAAGGAATCTAAGTCAGTGTAAGTGAACTTCATGTTAAGAAGATAGACATGGGACTAAACTAGTAAAACTACCCCATTCAGATCATGTTAGATACATGTGAGTCTACTTAGACAGGCGTTTGGCCAAGAGCTACAAAAGTTATAGTGGCTCATGCAATGTTTATGAATTTTATATGATCTCCAGCTAAATGTCAATATTTCGTAGGAAATAAAGGTAAAATAAAGAAAATTAGTAGTGGGCTTAAATTGATATTGTGGCCACAAAACAGAAAAGAACTGTTGCTGTGGGTGCTCACACATCGAAATTGGCCTATTGAAAATTTAAAAAAGTGCTTAGACCTGTTGAATATATGTTTCAAATATGTGGTTCAAAAAGAAGAATTTACTTATGATGTTGCACGGACAAAAGATTTTATCAAACTGCACGGCGCCTATTGTCAAGCACGTGCTGTTTTGGTAAGGCTTTCCAGGACATGGAACAAATTTGATGCATGAGAATAAAGAAGAAATCTGGAGCAGAATATTATATTTTTCGGGTAAGACTAATTGGCATTCATTGAACTTTCTAGCAGAGTATGGTCTAAAACCTAGTTCTATATTATACAGAGAATATTTAGAAGAAAATGCATGTTACAAAATAGGATATGGTCACCTCGGAGCCTCAGTCTAAAGTTGATCAAAATTGTGTGGGAAGAATTAACCCCTCATCAAAACGTGACATATGGAAGACTTTAAAAGAAAGCTGAAATCACATTAACATGTATAATATTAATGTGCATAAGCTATGGGTAATTTTTTGTCACTTAGGTACACTTTGTTTTTTAATCTGTTAACTAGGTTTGGCAAATATAACTGTATAATTTAATTAGTATGTTAATGACGTATGACAGGTTTATCCATATTTATAATAAATTTTTATTACTCACTTTCGATATAAAAGTATATAATAGGTTTGACATTATAATTAATTTTTCAAGGGGTAAAATACCCAACTAGTGAGTTTTATTTATGCTAAATAAAAATATAAAAGCTGTTATATTACATGATGACTAAATCTCTATCTTTCATACCTTCCTTGTAGTTATTTTAATAAATATTAATTATGTAGTCTCAAACTTTTAGCTGGTAGGGTATTTCAGCAGCCGTGGGCTTTTGACAATTAAACACATGAATATATTTCCTTGATATTACATGGTTGCAGTTTGTCTCGAGAGCAAATTGTGTATTTACAACAAAATTAGTTTAATGTAAGCATAAATTTTATATAGATTCTGAATAGCATGAATCCCCATCCTGCATCACTGTCGAAGACTAGTTTAATGAATTTAAGCGTAGCCATACTCACATCATTAATGGAATTTGAAAATATGCCATGAAGTTACTTTAGAAGAACAGAACTATGTGCAGATAAATCATCGTGTAGACTGGACATGAGAATGGAATAGCTGTTACAGGCACTGAAATAGGGAAGAAAGCTAAAATCCATAAAAACTGAGTCAAACATTTTGTATTTTAAATTTCCTACGCTAGTTTCCCGACATAATCCTTGTGTCATTTTACGTAGTAAAACTTGTGTGACTATTTTTATAGTGAATCATACCAATAACCAGACTTTAGCACCACTGCAATGCAACTTGAGCTACTTAGGTCTACTGAACGTTACTATCCACTGAACAGGATGCGGGGGTGACAAATTACAAAATACATTGGAAATGTGTACTCCATTTACCATTTCATTTACCCATATCGATATGCAACCCTTAGTTATATCTAAGTTTGCAATTTACAAATGTTTATCTTATTGAATATGTGGTACGATTCTGAAACTAAGGAAAAAAATAACCGAGTATTTGTGATGCGAATAATAACAGAGAGAGCACATCTAACAGCAAATTAAATTGTTTAATATTACAAGAATCGTGCCAATTTAGTATATAATACTATCCTGAAAAGTAGCCACGGCCAGCGCTGTTACCAGATAATACTTATTACATTGCAAGAGATAGCGAAAGCTTACGGTGTCAATTTGAAGTAAAAAGGTAATCTGCTAATGAGTACATCTTAATGAAAGTCGCCAATAATAGTAGAGATGAAGTATTAGGAAAAAGATTGTTTCATTTTTCTTTGAAAGACCATTTTATTATAATGTCTAGAGAATAATAGAACAATTAGTTGAAGATGAGGTGTATAAAATTTACCAAATATTTCATGAGTAAATTAAAAAAAAATACTATATTTTTTCCCTTCATCATGATAATATTGCAGTCCTTGGAATAAGACAAAGAAACTATTTTTTAAAATAATATTATTGTAGTATTAATAAGTCATCCGACATACAACGCTAACCCTAACCTTACGATTTTTAGTTAGTTAAAAAGTTAGGAAAAATATGTAGTCAATGTTCTTCCTAACTTGCTGTGAGTGCAATAAGCTTTGGCTTCTTTCCAAAACTCATGGATGAGATGGTTAAAGAAAGAGCTCTCCAATATGACAAACAAAAATAAAATAAATAAATCCATGTGTCAGTTAATAATAAGAGTGACAAAATCTACTTCAACTTTGCGTAGTAGAAAGTTGATACACTAACACAGGTGGGTCAATATGATCCACAGACTAACGTTTTAGTTTATTTTATAATATTTTACGAGACTTTGTTTATTTTCGGATTCAATATATTCTAAAAATAATTTCAAAAGTAGCAAAAGGAACTTTCCACACTACAATATCGAAGTAAATCATAGACATTAAAAAAATGTAAAGCAATTGAACTTACCAATATTTATTGAAACATGAAAAATAAATTTGACAGCTAATCAAACTTATTATTTTTAAATACACAATCACTGCAAAAAAAGAATAGATTGTTACGTCTAATAAATTTTATACTTACTTGATGCGTATGGATTGTTTTGCGATCGGAGAGAAAGATAGTAACTCCAGTTCCGACAATTTCAGCAACATTCAATAGCTACATACAAAAATCATCAATATTCCGAATGCCCCGGATCATCCGAGTTAAGAATTTTCATACAGAGTTAAGAATTTTCACACAACAAATTTCAGAAAAACGCTTCATCTACAGAAATAATCATCGTTTGTTAAATTGAAATAGTTCATTACGGTAAATAAATATACTCTTAATACATTATTTTGTTCAATTGTTAACTGACTTTTGTAGTTAGATTAAAATTTATTTACTGGATTATACATAGTTTCCTAGGAAATACCCGATTTTGCTGATTTTGATATCAATTCACATCTGATATCAGTATAATTTAAAAATAAATAAAATACAATTTTATTTTAATTTAAAATAATTAAATGAAATTGCATTTGATTTTCATTTTCTTGCTTTATTTGAGGTCACTTTTAATATAGCACTCCTTTTACCAACAAAAACACTAAAAACATTCTGAAACCCACATGTACAGTATGGGTTTTAGAATATTTTTAAGTATGCCTTATTATTGTAAATTTAAAATGACACATTATTCAATATCAAAGCAGGTTTTTGTTTTTATTTTGGTACATAAAGTGTCCATTCTCTTAATGTGGTAAAATTAACATTGTGCATAATCACAGTTTTTTAATATTTGGCTGCAACTTATGGAGGAATACAATATTTATAATTAAGTAATACAACATTAATATAAGGTTCCCTTTTTCGTCATATTTGGTCACAAGGTCCTAAAAAGTTTAGTCCAAAAACAACCAATCTTCTCAGTCTGTAGTATTGTTAGTTAATTAAAAACAGTTGATTTTACACTGATGGACATGTTGCCCTTAAAGTAAATTTGATTATTAGCAATCAGTATTACTAAAAACTTTGTGACATTGTGAAAGAAATATTTAAGAAAAGTATCCAGAAATGTAAGAAACATTAGAAGAGGTGCCTACGAAATTATAAGAGTTGGAGATTGATTTTGATTTGAAAATATCAGAAATATTGTTATTAAGTCTTATAAACAAATATTAATTTCTGAATATTCTGTATTACAAAATAACATTGAACATGGCGTTAACACTAATTTTTGTATTTTAACAAAACAAAGGGGTGGCATCTCTTAATGGTGCTAGTTAATGCTACTATTCAATATAATTTTTCAATCCACCTTTTTACGCATTCAGTTAAGTTGAAACCAACATTTTTCAAAAGACAGCTCTGTCAAAGTTTTCCAGTGTGTAATAGAATGTCAATCATCTAAAATGTCAATTAACCAAATATTCCCATTGATGTTTAGTCTGGATAAATATTCAAGAAAAGTTATAAATGTGTGCAGTTTCAGTAATGAATGTGGGTTCACAGGATAGACGACAGAACACTTGCTGAAGTTTAGTAGTAGTGGGCAAGCATGTGCTACCCATTGAACCACACTCTTTAGCCATTCGTTGTCTGCTGTCTATTCAGTACATGCAGAGCTCTTGTAGTGAACAGTTCCCTTTATTGGTACTTGTGTATTTAGGGATTTCCCTTGGTTTATGAATCACATTTACTGTACACGAACTGAACTCCTAACTGATCTGGATAAAAGATTCTCTATGGTACAGTAACACAAAACAAAAGTGTTCATCAAATTTTTTCAGCTATTGTAAATAGCCAAAAAAATTTAATAAATAATATTCAAAATATAAAAAACAGAAATATGTGGTACTTTGATTAAATTTACATCACACTATGTCACAGAATTTGTATTTTATACTATCTAAATTGTTAAGAGAAAAGAGCTTTTTCAAATTGTCATTTGGTTTGCACTTTATAAATACTTAAAGTTGCTTAAGAGCCAATTTGTGATGCTATATCTGTTTTCCAGTAAATACATATGTCAGAATATAGCTTATAATATATAATTTTTATTTATACAGTATGTATTTTATTAAAGAGCACCCTTTCAATACATAATAGTGCATCATGGGTAGATTACAATACGCCTTTTTTTTTTAAATCGTATCACTTTTTTCTGAAATTTAAAAATGTTCAGTCATTAACATGGAAATGCATCAAATATATATCTTATTTCGATAAACGGAAGAAATGTGCAATATTGCATAAATACCTTCCTTAGTGATGTGATAGTGAATTTAACTTTTCTAACTATCCCTTTCATTAAAATAGTTTTACAAAAGAAAAGGATAAAACAGATAAGTGTTCAAATTCAGTGTAATGTCATTTGAAAATCTTTAATATCCCTAATTCGCCCAAATATCTAAGATCATAAAAAAAATACCATCATAGATTTTTCAAATAAACTTATTTGAATAACTATTACTACAATATTGTTTTATTTATCATTTAGATAAATTATTATTTGCGTCTGATAAATTATTATTGTCTTCTATTAGTGTAATTTTAATTATGGTTGCAAATAAATTTCCATGGTTTATTTATTTTTTAATTACTTACAAATGCCTATTTAAACCAGGTGATTTGTGTTTGCATAATGCGTATTAGTGGTTTTTGTTAAATTTTTGTAATACATTTTTGAGTGAATGGAATTAGTGGATATTATGTTGTTTTTTAGTGCGAGCGGATATTTGGACATGACTTCAGTGGATGCTGTGTACTATTATGATACTGGCGAAGCCCTTTGTACAAAATTTAGATAAATGCTGAAATACATTCTAAAACAAAATAATTTGAATTTTAATAAAATTGCACAAACTAATTTTCTAATACAAATATGGACGTAATGAAATGAAATGTGTACTTAGTAAATGAATAAACTATGAAAGAAAGCAAATGTATCAAATTAAGCACATATCTTTTACTTTATTTTATTAATTTACTACTTATTACCATTGTAATATTTAAGTGAAGTTAATTATGAACGAAACCTACGCTTTTGTTTTCTAGTTTTTTCCAACAAATAAATGACAATTCATCTTTGACATACATTACATGTTGGCAAACTGACAATTGATGCTATTTATACAGGCTGTTAATTTACACCAAATTATGATTTCGTACAAAATTTAAACTAATTATTTTACAAACTAGGCGACTGATTAAAAAAATAACATTTTACGAGATTACACATGATTAATTGAACGAGTGGTTGAAATGGCACTATTTATTAGAGATACAACTGTATATTAAATAATATGCTAAATTATATAGGATTGCACAAATGCTTTTATTCAGCAATAAACAAAAATATTTACATAAACAAAGTTGCCGGGTCAAAAAATTGTAAAAAATAAAATCACAATATACATTTTGCAGGCACGATAGGCCTGTGTATTTTATTTTTATATTTGATTTTGGATAATACACAAAAATTGCATTAAAACTGCGTCGTTTTTTACAAATTTACTATCATAACACTCTGCGAACAAACACCGTCGCCTTGCGTCACCACACACATTGAAAACTGACATTTTTAAACATAGTTGTTATAATGATGATGTGATGGTCGAAGTAATGTACAAATTTGAGATTCTGCCTAGTGGACATTGCGTGTGAATGACGCATGTGCTCCCGACGAATAATAATCATGACTGGCTTTTTAACTGGTAACACTGAATAATGTCATATGGATTTTAGTTAATAAAAATAGAATATAATGATACATAGGCAAACTAACATTGTAAAGCCAATTTATAACCGTACTAATGATAAAACAGTCTTTGAGAGAATATTCAAACTATGTAATTATAGCAATGTTAAAATATATTAGGCAACAGAATATGACCAGGAATGCATAGGAATGGAATAAAAAGAGGTTTATTAATAATTTTTCATGAACAAATGCTAGGTTCTCTTACTTTTACCAAAGAACTTCAAAAAAATTCCATAGTTAAAGAAAATATCAAAACAATTGGAGTAAATTATTTCCAGCTTATTTAGGCATGATATAAATATTTTGACATTAATGTTTATTGAAAATATAGATCCAGGCACTCCATTTTACATTTATGAAGTTATATGAAATTTTATTCTCAATAATAATTCACGCTTCTTACTTAATATAAAAAATATTCTAAAAGCCAATACTATCATACTATGCCAATAAAATTAAAAAATTCGTCGGAAGCCATGGGAGTAACATGAAACTTAATTGTATATAAAAATTACCCAAAAAACAGCATGTCATATTTCATTAATCATAGATGTAATATCAATCTTGTACATCATTTTTTGCAGATGGCAAAATTTTTAAGTAGATTTTCATACTGTCAACATTATGTCAATATTTATCAGAATATTATTTTTATAAATTTCGTTGACTTAAAAATTCCTACCTACACAAAATAAACAATTTCAGAATTATTCTATCTACCTAAACCCTCACACTCTTTTTCGTAGAGATGGGAGTAGCCAGAGGTTCACATTCCAATGATAATTCAGTATGGTATCCCATCTTCTTTGCAAGACCTTTGGTCTGATGGGACACGGTATAAAGATGATTAATTTTTCTTTTGCTCTCAAAATGCACACATTTAACATAAAACCCTATGTACATATATTAAATGTGAAACTCATTGTAACATATCATCTAAATAATTGTTTTTCAAACAATGTTAATACTGAATTTTATACACCATGTTTACAAAAAAAATTACTCTTCTATTTTGTAAGCCATCGAAGAATTGCCAGAATGTTGCCAGTAATTATTATAAACATTGACAGTAAACTTTATGCTAATTTAACATGAAATATTGTCAGATTTTAAAAAACAGGTATTTTTTTATAATATCATCAAAAAATAATTGAATATAAAAATAATGCCTGCCAATGATTTTAAATGAAATTTTTAACAAATTAATTATCCGTTCTAATACATTTTCTAATTCAAGGCGTACACTTAAAAAGATAACACAAGATATTTTTTTCACATATCAGAAAGAAATCAATCACTCAGAAACCATGTTGCCAAATGCACAATTTGTCAAAATCTAATCAATTTATTTTTCACAGAATTTAATGCAAATTAACTTTGATGGCCAGTCACAATAAGCTTCCTTTAACTGCCATGCCGTTTATTGGGTAAAGTTTGCAAAATACAAACGCCACATCCTCAACAGAAACAATCTTCTATACTACTCTTCTAGATCACTCGCTTTGTTCATTTGTTATACAATTCTGTTCATTATTATAGCTTCAAATTGAATCCACACTCCATCAGTCTGAAATGAAAAAAAATGCACATTGTATACGTGAAAGTAAAAAAAGAAAATCACCTACGTATTCTTTAGTGATAACAAGTTTTATTATGGTAATACTGGCCCAAAGTATTAGTATTGGCCGGCAGGACGTGTAAGATATAAAAGTAATGATTTAAAGCTACAACATATTTAGATATAAACAGAAATATAAGAAAAAAACTTGTCAAGTATGAGTAGAAGTGGCGTCACATTTAGGCATGTATGAACATTTAAATATACATAGTATTTCTATTGAACAATTTAATTTTTAGTGACGTAATATATTGTCTACTATATCGTTAATAGGCATAAAAACATGGTCTATATTTAAATAATATTATTTCTCTCTATGTAAATATATAAATATATTGCCTAATATGTTTTTCACAGACATAATAAATGTACCTTTTAATATAAAAGCTAATTTTGCAATTTATATAAGTCAATTGTATTGAAGTTTGTATGAGTTCATTCGTGAAATACTACATATGATAGATTGGTCTATTGTTACTTGTAAACTAGTAGAGCCTCCTTAGCTGTGATAATATTATTTTTAATTTCATTGTATACATTATTATTGTGAATATATTTCAGTTATTCAAAATTAGCAGTTATGGTGATAGGAGTAGGGACATGTAACTCCAACAAAAATGATCTCTTTAAAGGTTAATATTTCATAAACAGATTCCTGTATCGAAAAGTGTTTATGGCATAACCTCAATATTTTTGAAAAACCTATTTAAGAATACCCTAAAAAATTGGGTATGAAATAAAACTCACCCCAACTTTACATGTACGGGAGGTACCCTAAAAACCTTTTTTTAAAAGACTTTATTTTATAATTTTATAGGGGGTTGTAAATATGTATAGCTTTGTCAAATATCACTCATGATAGTTTCAGCTTTATAGTGCTAATAGTCTGCGAGTTAAACGACTGACATAGAGATAGACATAGTGACAATGTAAGGGTTCCTAGTTTGACTACGGAACCCTAAAATAAAACAAAAATGAAACCCTTTTATTCAAAATCAAAAAATATTTAGAAAGAACTGGCCAGTTTCATGTTGGACTCTTAGATCAAGGGTTTCATACCATAGATATTTTAGTTAATTTTGTGGTTTCCCAATAAAAATTGAATCCGATCCATAATAGTCTTACCATGACTAAACATTTTGTCAAGATTTTTGCACTGCTAATTTTTTTTTTAGGAAACAATGTCAGCACATTGTTTTATTTTACCTGTAACCTTTAAAGATTACCTACTTTTGTAAATAACTTACAACTTGTGACTCCCACTCCGGAGATGAAGGAGAGGACATACTTTCTTGCATACACATTTAGCAATATGTAAAAAAAACTATACAAGCAGACATTACTATAAAAATAGTTTTAGTCACTCAACCACACTCAACCTGTTTAAAGGAAATAAAGTTACCTCACTCAACTTGGTTAAAAGAAATAAAATTATTCAACCCACTTTTCTGAACTCCTAGAAAGAGGAAGAAAATAATTTTAAGATTTTGACACAAGATTAGGAGTGAGCAAGCCACTATGTAACTATGCCAATTTCAAAGATGGTAGCATGTGCAGTTTCTGAAAAAATAGCTGTGAAACACAGATGAACAGACAAAATGAAGTCTCACCATAAGAGTTCCTTATTTACCATTTTGTTACAGAACCTTAAAAATCGTAAGAACTAAAAAATAATTTCAAACCAATAGACAAACAAATGATTGAGCATATTTATATCGAATTCACATTGTCAACATGAATTATCTTATAATTGAATTTGTTTACGAATTGAGACTTTTTATCAACACCCAAATAAAAAATGTACAAAAAATTTTACTTGTAACAATTTTATATAAATTATACAAATATTGAGAGTATTTAGAAATTAAATAATAAAAATGTTTAAAAACAAAAATCTTTTCATTTATTTTTACTGGAAAAACTGCATTTTTACCAAACTAACTATATGAAGAAAACTAATCATAATTGATTCATACATTAGTAATCAATTATATTGGTCTACGATTAATCAATGGTCAGTCAATTAATAATAATTGATGAACAAAATGTATGTAGAATATGAGCCAAGATAATGGATTAAGTTTACTCTCGAATATTGTGGAATGTTATGGAACATTGTGGACCATTCGAAGGCTTTTTTGTATGGGTGGGGCCACCCATTGGTAGGGGTATATAAAGCAAGATCCGTTGTGGGTTCGAACGTTAGTTTCTTATCAGTGTAGTGCAGTTAGTGAATGAAAACAACAGTGAAGTGTGTTTAAAGTGTACTTAGTGTATTTCTTAATAAAAAGTTGATTTAATTTATATTTTATACAATGCCCATACGTAAAAAAGGAGGAGATATTGCCACTTCAGAAGCAAAACAGCGAAAACAAAAAGAACAGCGAAAAAATTAAACAGTCGAAGAGCGTGAAGCATATTTACGTTCCCATCGAACTAGAATGAGCACCGTGAGAAGTAGAGAAACTGAAGAACAACTTAATGAACGAATTGAAGAATCAAGAATGGCGACACAATCTTATAATAAAAGACTGAATGCAAGCCAGCCATCCATAAAAATATCACCCAACGAGAAGCGCGGACAAAGACAAGTAAACAGTACAACCTAACAAATGAAGCATTCCACTACCACCTCACAAAAGAATATAACAAACACAAATATGTCATAGTCGGGAAAATGGATAACATCTGCTAATTTTCCAGTGCGAGAAAATTCAGTAGAGAAACACCAGGAATCTGTTGCATGAATGGAAAATTTCTATTACCATCACTAGAAGCACCAGGGAACTCCAGAATCAAACCACTTTCTTCAAAATATAAAAGCGTAAAACGCCTACTTCCAAATTACTTCCAAGGAGTTCTGCGCTTACCGTTTAATGATCAGAGACAATGAAACATACAGTCACATTCTCAATACTCACCGTTTATTCCAACAATTTCTGGTAGATATGTATGCAAACATAGAAGTAGAACGGATACTTTACCTAAGACTGAATCAGAAGAAACTACACACGGAAGAATACATCCACCTTCGAGACAAGCTGAATGTCCCAATCCGCAAGAAGATCCGGAGCTGTACGACATAGTTAAAATGAAAAAACATGATTTAAGGACCATGCGGGCAATTAAATCCCAATCCGTCATGTATGAGTGATGGAAAATGTACAAAAAAAATACCCAAAACCATACTTGGACGACGCACAAATTGGAGATGATGGCTATCCCAAATATAGAAGGCGATCACCCAAAAAAGGTGGCTTTGGTGGTATAACCCACTACTTTCCAAAATGTTCCAAGCACACATAAATGTGGAATACTGCAATTCAGTGAATTCCATTAAATTTGTCTATAAGTACGTGAACAAAGGCAGTATTTCAAATAGCCAAAAACAGTGTACAACAAGACAGAAGCGACAAGATCCTCATGAACCAAATGGGAAGATACATCAACAGTAACAAAGCAGTGTGGCAGATTTTCGGTTTTCCCATACATAAACACGAACCAACTGTGCAAAGTCTAGCAATACATTTGAAAAATGGACAGAGAGTTTACTCCACAAAAGACACCGCCAGAAAAATTGCAAGCGAATCCACCTACAACATTAACAGACCACAAGACAACATTAACAGCTTTTCTCCAACTGTGCCAAACGGATCCATCCACAAAAACATTACTATATGTCGATGTCCCTACCTATTATATGTGGAACACAACAAGTAAAACTTTTGAATGACGAAAACAAGGAATTCCAGTAGAGGATCATGCAGGAATGATGAAAACTAACACACTAGGTCGAGTATACATCGTACATCCGAACAACGCTGAATATTTCTATCTCCGGATGTTGCTACACGAAATATAGGGACCAACAACTTTCAAAGATCTCAAGACTGTTGATGGTTACCTATACCAGACGTAAAAAGAAGCATGCCAACGCTTAGAACTACAGGAAAACGACAATCACTGAATTAACACTACAAGAAGCCTCACTCACAGCCTCAGCTGAACAAGTCAGATACTTATTCCCCAAAATACTAACAACATGTAATCCAACGAATCGAAAACAGCTATGAGTGTCCTTCAAATAGAGAATATATATATATATACATATACATTATATATATATATATATATATATATATATATATATATATATATATATATATATATATATATATCATATAAGATAAAGATCTTTGCTAGTTGTGGTAAAGAAATTAAAGAAAGTTTAAAATAATACTACATCACGTAGTTTCATTTAATTGTGAATGATGGTAAACGTTGAAAAAAATGTCAACTTCTCTACAGAATTTTTAAACTCTTTACTCAGAAATCTCAACTCACTAAAACTATGTTGTGGAACAAGGACGATCGTCAAACGGCTATCGAATAACATCATCGAAGCCGAACTTATGACTGAAAAGAACAAAGGACACACAGTATTTATTCCCAGAATACCACTGATCTCTACTGAACTGCCATTCCAATTTAAAAGACTGCAATTTTCATTAAAATTAGTCTATAGTTTAACAATTAACAAAGCGCAAGGACAAACTTTAAAGTACTACGGTATCAACCTCAAAGAATCCTGCTTTTCTCACGGTCAATTATACGTAGCTTGCTCTCGAGTAGGAAATTCGAAAAATTTGTACATATATACCCCGGATAACAAAATGAAAAATGTTGTTTATAAACAAGTGTTGGTTGTACATAATTAGAATATGTTTTAAATAAAAAATTGTTACTTCTTATATTTTAAAGTTTATCCTTTTATTCAAACTACCACACAATCTCATATCAACTCCCTAAGCGAAGCCAGATACCCCAGTTAGTACTTTAATAAGAATATTGGGTACCATTAAATATTTATAAATGCCTAAATGGGTACAGAACCTAAAATTATGACGAAAATATTTTTGAGACCCTCATAACTAGCTATAACGATACCCCAGACCATACATGATTTTTTTTCCGAGTACTTATTTTCACAGCCCTAAAATTTCTTTATCCATATTTTGAGTATTATCTATTGAAGTATATGCAGATTACTACGCTTTATTACTATGCCTAATACCAAATTTCCACGTCACGTGATTTCAGAGAAAAACGGCTGTGATAGACTGACTACATACGCATAATTGATGTTATAAGGTACAAATCTTCTACCTCATATCAATCCTGTCTTATAAAAAATAGCAAACTGACATCCTAAAAGTGACACATATAAATTACAATGCTCTACGATTCCAAATTACGAGCTATTCTTGTAGTAGATAAATTATTGCGCAGATTGTTTACATTTTTTTAATGTATGAATATTATCAGTTTTAGCGTACAATACATTTAAAATATTTATTTTCTTTCCTTCTTATCTTAGCATATCAATGGGTAAACATTACAACGTAAATTAGGCCGCTATTAAATTCGTGCTAAAATGAAAAGATTAAGTCACACATGTGAGTAATATTGGGACTAAAAGACTTTGCAGAGCTTGTATTTTTACTTCAAAATATCAAACATTTGTTGAAGTTAAGAATCGACACAAGTTTGATAAATATAGCTAACAAAAACTAATATTAATCTTAATTCTTTTTGCTTATTTGCTTCTCAACTAATTAATTTTATAGATATATATTGGCTTTCTGTTTAGCACTTTGTACGCATTGAACTTTTTTAATTTATCAGCTCTTTGAAAATAGCGATGTAAAAAAATTTTTGCAAAAAACCTCAAAAATTTGTTTTCATTAGAAAGGTGGTTTCAGCTGGTATAATGTAACGAGCATTTCTAAAGATTACTCTGCATAAAGACAGGTTTGTCAGTTGAAAAATTTCTAAAGAAGATTTCTTTGTTGCAGTTGACTTTATATATCCTAGCTTGTAATAGTTTGTTTTTTTTTAAATTTAAACTTCAATCTTAAGATGTTATAACAGCCAACAGACACGTCTAGAAAATTAAAAATAAAAGCACCCCGAAATTTATAATAGAACAGTAAAATTAGCATATCTGTACATTAAAGACATTTACGACAAAATTATTTAGTGACAAATAATAAAAGTAATAGAAAGAGAAAACGTTGTTTATGTACTTCTGTTTGTTTGTCTGTGAGTATGTTTATCTGGGTGTACATCATGCAAGGACCGCTGGAGGGATTTTAATGAAGTTTTCACTGATGAATTTTGAAAGAACTACTAAGAAAGAATACATGGTAATTAAAATTTTAATAAAAAGCAACTTTAAAAAAATGTCTACTTTTCTAATTATTATAGATGGCGTTACGGATATTAATCTTACAGTAACTTAATAACATTTAGCAAAGGTCTGCGCAAACAAAATTGCGGACGTAGCTATCTAAAAATATAAGTAAACATTAGCTATCATATTGATATGTTTCCTTTGTAAACAACTTTTTTCTCTGGTATTTGATGAAACTTTGTTGTAAAAACCTCGTAACATTTCCTTGTTATTGCATAAATAATACTAAATCAATTTTATAATTTGACAAAAAATTAAACATTCCAACGGACACTAATTATTTTACATTTTTATTTATTGAAATAATACTACGCAAACCATTCTGATATACAATACTTGAAAGCTAGCACGAATTTTATAAACCTATATACCAAAAACTATATAGTCCTTTATTGTATCCAATCGCTCCTCAAATCATAACAGATTTGAGTTTGTTGAAAATCTTTGATTCCGTCCATGAATCATATCAGTTCCAACAATCAGGGTCATCCATAAACATGAGATCCTGGCATTCTGTGGTTTAGCTGAATAGACTCTGAGTGATCCTGAGTGTTCAAGTTTTTTTAAATCGTATAATCGAGGATCGTTGGAGACGACGCTAATTCACAGCAGAATGAATAACTCACAGACTGTCATGGCCCATTGCAATAAAAACCATTTTAGTTCTCTACATAATTCGTTATAAGAAGTGATGCACCTACCTGAATACATAATGAATTCGGTACTTTTCACTTTGCATCATTCTTTATGAAATAGACCTACCTAATATGAAAAATGAATGCATATAAAACATCATTTCGCTAAGTCGAATGAAGAACAAGCCAATAAGTCATCGAGTCAACGCAATGCAAGTCGCAAACCATTCACAATTCATTATTTGTTACTTCAAATCTTTCCTGAACCAAATGAATCAATAGGATTTCAAGTAAGTCAATCTTCTAATACAGTCACACCCTTGTTACCCCTACCTAGTTAAGATATACTATGCCTAAACATTCCCCGCTATTATATTCAGGCATTAGAGATCAAATAAAAGGCTGTAAAAATATGACAATTTGTACCTAAAAACTGTCTAGCATGAAGATTGTTTTTTGAAATAAAAACACAATATTAATTTTTCGTCGCCTGTTTAGCACTTAAGAAGCAGACAATATTAGAAGCCGTTATTAATCATTTGTAACAGGTGCCATTTCCAAAACAAAAGACAGGAAACTTGTTACTTGTCACGCGCTAATCGCAGTGCAAACACCGAGGCTCCGTACAAATTCTATTGTTTCAGCAGTTAAGTGTTAATTATTTTCTTGCATTAAGTTTTAAAATTGTATTTAATGTGAGCAGAAAGTTGATATGCATGTGTTATGTTACTGATGAGTTCTATTCTGTTCGGTCGTAATTTTGAAAATGAAAATGGTATTTATTACCTTAGGGTAGAACATTGCCAAAATGATTCCCACAAAAACAAGAAGTACTAGAAAGATCTCGCCATTTTTAGTTCACCAATGAATGAAGTGCAACTGTGCTGACAAATCAAATTACTGGGACAATGTTGCAACATTACGTAAATAAATGGGCATTTCGTTTTAGAGTATGTCTCAAATATATGGAGAGTGTTCTCATTCTTAAAAATAACTTGTCAAGCATGAATAGAAGTCATGCTCCAAACATTTAAAAGTAAATAGTATTTCTATTAAACTATTTACAAATATAAATTTTTCTCAACGTAATATATTGCCTGTTACATCTTTCAGAGGTGTTCAAACATGATGCATAATTCAACAATTATAAGATCTAGGATAACCGCTATAGTCCTGTAACCTTTACGTAGGTTTCTATAAATCCTGTTTTAGGTTCGGAAATAAGGGGAGAAAGTATATTTTGCATATTTTTTTAAAGATAGAAATACCTTTGATTATGGAAAAAATATTTTTGTGGTCCTTATTATTAGCCCTTTCAAACAATACGCCATACTTTCCCGATTACATAATTTGCACCCAACCCTCACGTCTCCCTAAAATTTCCACATAAATACTGTTAAGTGTTAGCTGTTGAGATATGTGAGAGTTAATACCGTGCTAAAATTTCAAACCGTTTTTCCCAGAAACATCGAGCGATTTCTGAGAAAACGGCTATGACAGACAGATGAATAAACACATGAATGATCTATAAGTGTTCCTTTTTTTCTTTTGAGGTACATTTTTTCTAAAAGATATGTGAAAACGTTAAAACTACAATGATTTTTCTGCTAACTTTAGACGTTTATACATTAAAGTAAGTTTCGTCATTTAGCCATTTAAAATAAATGTTCAAAATATGTTATCTTTTACCGAGAGACTTAGAATGTAAAAATCATAACATGGGATTTACTGTTATAAACCAAATGGATATGAATGTGTGTACGTACCGTTTCTGTGACATTATATGACAAAATAAAAAAGATCCATAAATATAAAGGGGAGAAATTTTAATTTAAACTAGGCACTGTCGTAGTAAAAATTTGTTACTCTAACACTGACGTGAGTCAATGTGACCCGTAGATTAATATTTCAATTTATTTGATAATTATTCAACCATTGATATTTTTTGTGACTAAAAATACTAGGATATGTATATTCTAAAAATAAAATTATATAAAAGTTGGGAAAGTAACTTTTTGAGCTACAATATCATGGCCACTAGTAGACTATGAAAAAATGCAAGAAAATTAAAACTGACTTTCCGATATTCACTGAAACATGAAAAAGAAAACCTTTAAGTAAAATGTTTGTAAAAGCATTTTTGAAAATTACAAAACTTACATCATAGATAATCAAAAACGAATCATTTTTAAGATCAAATAAATTTTATACTCGCTTGACTGTCTATATAAATAATACTTTGCATTAATTATCGAATGTTGCTGAAGTTCGAAATTACTCAGAGAACTTCAGCAACATTCAATAATTAGTGAAAAGGTAATTAAAACACAAAATATTGTGGGTCGTTATGACCCAACCTCAATAAGGCCAGATTAAACATGATTTTTTTAGATTTCCTCACAATTAGATGAACCTACAATATTTAAAGTACATAATTTCCAATCAGCATATTGACAGCTAGAGGTGGTGATATCAGCATTTTTCATACCAGGTGACCCAGTTATGAGTATGTATAAATGATAGGAAATATACCTGTTACAAAATACTAGCCAGTTGCATGGCATGCTTACTTGCTTGTCAGGTGTTCAATTGGGAGTATGTAACGTAAGCAGTTAAAAAAAGTATTCAATATTTTTTGGCTTGTTACATACGGGAATTTCGAGAACATAGTCTATATAAAATAAAACTATATTTGAAAACTTTCCTTCATACTTTATACAAACTTCAGACTATCTGTTGTAGAAATTACCATCTCTTACACTAGTTAGTTAAAATGTTTTTCTTATAAAACTGTTTGTCATGGGCCTTTAGTGACAATGAAAGAACACAAGAGTGCCGAATACAGTGAAATTTACATGGACTAGAAAATACCTAGTATGAAGCAAGCACAAAATATAACTATATGGAATACTAGCATATGTTAGGAATATGAGCTATTACATGGCACTTTTCAATTTCACTATTTCTTAAAAAAGGATTTATTCAATGGATGGGATAGCTTGCGTGTGTCCATAATTACTTTCTTTATTTTGCTCTACAGTAATTTAGTCACTATGAACAGACAGAATATTTAAGTATTTTGCAACAGGTATGGAATGTCATACATTAGTACGTCCATTCTATACAAATACTTTGTACTTCATTTGAAACTTTTGTTTTATTCATTTGAATCTCGTATTTTATTATATCTGAGCCCCATAACTTTTGTGTTTTTTTCAATTCACCATTATCTGTGGCTAAACAAATACCTCGGCTTAAGAAAAAGTTACAATTCGGGAAGTTAGTCATATACTTGGATAATAGACAATGGAACAAACCTACAATATCGATACTTCAAAAGAAAAATTAAATCTTCAAAATTCATGTTTCTAACAAAAATCTTGGTAATTAGGACGGTACAGATACATGTAAAATCTAAGAGACTTGATGAATTCGTAACTTAACTTCCATCTTCTGTGCTTTCGGATAAAATAAAAGATATATTTTATTTTATAATAAATCTCATATACCAATTATTTAAGTGCATTAAATGTAGGAGAAACACTTAAGCATTATGTTATACGCTTTTAATATTTATATCTTAATTGTTTACATTTTGCAGCAAAATCTCTTTACATGGAGCAGGATGTGAATGTGATAGATTCAAGCAGCAATGTGAAAGTGTGCAACGGAAATGAAATGGTGGAAGAGAGAATGCTTCAATATTTTGCATATCTTTTTTGTACAATTCCAATTTTAGTACATCTGTCAGCCAAAGAAACTATTAATGACGACTGTCCCTAGTCAAAATCGACATTTCCTAAATCCATTCGTTAAAGTGGGAGATGAAATAAAATTTCCAACTTTATTAATTTATTTATTTATCAAAAAAAACCCATGTCCAACTTACAGGTTACCCCAAAATGCTAGACATGTGCAAACTCTAAAAGTACAACAGTTTACAGTACACATAATAACATAATAATAATTAATGAAACAGAACATAATTAATGAAACAAGAAATTTATGAAACGTAAACTACCAAGCAACTCCAAAATAGCATTCTAAGCGGTTAATAGAGCAAACAACATCAAAATTGGGAGCCTCTCACAATACCACATTGATCAAAGTAAGTACGTGAAAACCTGGTGAATGCTGCAGAATGTTCATGTAGGCTCTAGGCGGATGAAATAAACTATGATCCTGTTCCTCCCACGTAACAGGAGCATAAAGCATTATCAAACCCAAGATCGAAGAATTATCAACCTAATTACTTACTAATTTAAAAAATATATGATCAAAGCAATTCCTATCAGAGTTGAAGGGAATTAATTACTTCTTACCACGCCCATTACATAATCTGAAGGAAACAAATCAGGATAACATCAGTTCGTTTTTTTAAAATAGAAATCTGTTAAACCACTTTTCCAAGTCATTTCATGAGATAAGATGACTGCATTGGTTTCAAGGATATTACAGACTAAAGGGTTGAACAAAGTCACAATACAGCCATTGTCATGGATATCATAGGAATATCACATAACAAATCCTAGCACACTTTAGGTCTTTTGACAGGTTTCAACGATATGACCATGAAATGTTAGATGACTGTCAATAATCACACCGAAGTCCCGCACAAATGGATACCCTTTCGAGCGCCATTCCATTTAATTATAATTCTGCATCAAGGGTACATGCGACCAGTTAAAATTGGCAATCATGGATAGCCAGCAGATGAAATACAAAAAAGTCAGGGAGCAAAAACTATTAGTGGTTAACAGTAATATATTTTGATTGTTTAATTAACTCATACGATTAGAGAATAGAATCCCAGAACCCCAATTAATTTTTGAGCCCGACAACTTGGAGTTCTATACCTGTGACCCTGGGATTTCTGAAATAATCACAAAAACATTTATTTCTAAAGTTATTACAATATACTAAATATAAATTGGTTAAAAGTATATCATCTGAACTTCAGAAACCTGCTTTCAATGCTCTTTTTTCAAGCAATTAATCTCTTTCGGAAACTGCCTAGTGGCAATGCGTTTAATGTGCAAAACATTACTTTGAATTCCATGAACGGTCATTTTATCAATGTTAAACTGTCAAGCCAACTCTCTAATAATGAAATGACTAATTCAAGCACTACTTATTTGATTTTTTCAATGTTGCTGTCAGTGGTAGATGTTGAAAGCCATCCGGGATAAAGCAAATATTCGACCATTACATGCCCCTCTTTCCCTCTTTCAATTTGTACCACTTCTTTGCCTGTGTTTGCGATATAGTCGAGTCACCATAAGCCTTTTTTAACAATTCGGCACAAGAAATTTCGTTTGAAACACAGAATTCAAGGCTAACTCTTCATTCAACTATCCATAATAAAATTCCCAGAACAACTTTGAGGCCGACCTATTACGACAGCTGCTGTAAACACACATTTGATAGATCCCGCTCAAGTTTGGCTTAGTAGTTAAGGAAGGTACTACCCCTACTCAAAAAAAAAGTTTTAGATTCTTTTTAAGCATTTCATTTAAATGACAATTCCGGAGAGTTTTTATACAGAAATTATGTTTAAATTAATTTCACTAAAATAATATAAAATTGACAAAATAAATTAGTAATAAGTTTCATGGCCTAACTGCATTTACGGTTCTTGTCTACATAATTTTCGTGTTTTTTGTAAATTGTTGAGTGACCAATCTCAACATTAATGAAGGTGTAAAAATAGTTTCTAAATTTGCTGTGATTTCGAAGAGACATTGACAAAACATTATGTAATTTTTCAGAAATATGTTCAATCCGAAACTTGAATAGTACATTCTTACATTCCAATCTAGGACCAGGTGGAATAGCCTTCTTACCTTAATCGACATTTAATTTTTTTTAAATAGTATCCAGAAAGCTCTCATAAATATCAACATCGATGAAAAACCAAAATTTTCCATTTTCTACTGATGAATGTGATAATTTATGTGCTGATGCCCATCAAATTGGTAGTCAAAAAGAGCAAATTTCACAATTGACGTATGTTTGAACTTTCTCTTAAGAGTACTAAAATAATAAGCATATTTGCCTGAGCGACAACAAGTACGAATAAAACCACCCAAATGCGATTAGACTCATGCACAAAGGGTTCCATAGCACCAAACAATATTAAAATTATAGCTTTGTTTCTCAGACACTGAAAAACAAAGTTATTGCTGCAATCCGTACTGACAATATTCCTATCTCGAAAACTACACAACATATCTTATTCAAGTGAATTTTCTTTAAAAATTTATTTAATTTTTTGTAGAATTTTACACATTTTACTTGAAAAATTAGCGTGGGTGGGACACACTTTTTAAAGACTTTAGAAGCGAATATCTATATTACAGATATCTTATATTATATACAGACAGACGGAGAAAAGAACAGGGCAAAGTAGCCAAATGTTAGGCTCCTACAAATTTAGCTACTTGGGATATGTAAATATTTATAGAAACCTCAAGCTGAAAATAACGAGCGACTAAAGTAAGAAAATTGTTTGCATCTCCCGGTATCATAAATATCCAAAAGCAAAGAGCAATGATTGAAAGGGCTAATCTTGTGATAATGAAAAAAAAAGTGGAAGATGAAAAAGTCCAGATATTGATACTGAAAAAAGTGTCGTTTAAAAATTGAAAATTATATAAAACCTCCAAGTTGAATTGAGAAAAAAGAGAGTGAAAAATCTTAAAAGGAAATAAACTTATAGGAAACTTGTGACAGAACACCTGGCTACCATTTACAGTAAGCTTACAAATATTTACTAATGATCACTTCAACCTCTAATTAACACATATTTTGTCCACTGTTAATCAACTTTTTACATTAAAATTTGAAAATTTTGAGTTTTCCAGAAAAACAAAATCTGCGTTAACTTTCTAGATATACTCATCATTTCTATTATTATAAAAACTTTCGTCATGAACGTTCAAAAACTACAAATGAATGTATGCCAAATGACAATGGAGTTTAGAGACGGAATAATACTTGGTATAAAGTACTAAATACAAGTAATAAGGTATATTAACTTGTCCAAGATGATTACGATATGTTACGAACATATATTTTGAACTATTTCGTCGAACGTTTTCTATTTCAGTCTTTCTTAAGAGGGGATTTATACGATGAATGAGATAGTTTGCATACATCTGTAATCACTTTCTTTCTTTTGCTCATGTAGTAATTGAGTTATTACGAACAGAAACAGAATGTTTGCGTTTTTTGTTCCACGTAAGTGGGTTACAATATATTTACTCCACTTCTACTGTGAACTAGGACTTTTGACGACAGTTTCTAGCTTTATATGTAACAGTCAACAAACATTTCATTAGTAATTCATTTCTGTATTATCGCAATTAGTAATGAAATTTAATATCGTAGATTACAGATGGTGCTGTTCTTTATTTTTTAATAACTAAATTATAAATCGATATCCAAAAATAATATATATATTTTTTTATACATTTGATTTCAAGAATGTTTGTATTCTATTACGAGCACATGTAAACATTGAAATTCTCTACTTCTACTTGTTTCAATAGATATTCAGCAGATTTCTTTCAATTTAGAAGGGGTCTTCATACTGAGTAGTCGCTTGATTTGCGGTGCGGTGTAATAAGTACAACTTTAACTTTCGATATGAACAGATATGAGTTTATCAATCTTATTTTGGTAGAGATCAAGAAAAATACTTAGTGACATATACTGTAATTGATGTGTAAAATCTTGGAGATTAGAGAAAACAACAGTTTAATCATTTAAAGGAACTGTAACTCCATAAAAACAATGAAAGAAGCTTTATAAAAAATGTTCTATCACAACACTTTAATGCGTTCAAATAATCAATGCAAATACCTTCCATAGACTTCAATTCTAAATATATTTAAAACGTAAGGACAACGATTGCAAACACGGAAAAAAATTCTATCAATCAAGTTAAACAGTATATGATGCTCTAACTAGCAACAATTTATTAGAACGTTGTGTTAGGACAAGACACAATACAGTCACATCAATTCAGAATTTGCTGAATGGTTTTAATCACACTTATACACAACAGCTGTGTTCGGCATCGAAAATATTCAAACATGTGTTATCAGCGGGGGCAGTGTTCAATAGCATTTCTAATAGTACTTTTGCATGCATTACACAAAATGTCAATCTTCTATGACATTGATCTATCTATTAAAACTACAATGTCAAAAGAGGGCTACCTCTTTTTACATTTTAGTTTATGGTTCAGGAATTGGTGTTTCTAGATAAGTATAAAAAAATTCCTCCCGCACCTAAATCTTCATCTAATATTTTATCGAAAATATCTTTCTCAAATTGATGTCAATAATATGTAAGAGACCAATGAACCAATATGAATAAACTAATTGGAATTTCGCAATATTGTTTTCTATAGCATTATCTTGTTTTTATATAGGAATTTTTGGGGCAGAGTTTTTTTTTAAATGCCAAAAACTAAATGGAAATATAAAAAAAAATAAAACTGTCAATTTCGACCCCTTCTAACAAATTTTCAGTATATAACAATCGGTCAAGTGCAAGCTATACTTGCACAATTAGAATTCTGTGCCATTGAGCCCCCAAAAAAAATTTATTAATAGTAATGCAGTCCGACCTTAGATACCAGAGAAATAAAAATAAGCATTCAATACGACGGCATCGTTCCACATAGTTGGATTTATTAAAAAAAAATTTGAAAATGTTTAAGGGCAAAATTTGTCGGAAAATTTCAGAAAAGTTGCCGGATTGAGCATTGTGAGAAATAATTTTTGTCGGAAAATTTTTCCATAAAACTTATATTTCAGCAGTTATAAAGAAGTAAACAATTACATTGTTCCTAAAAAATAGTCGCAACTAGAATTTTTGAATTCTGATAATTTTGTTTCAATCTTTACCCAATTCTCAATGTCCATGATTTTGTTCAGATTTTTCTGAAAGATGCTTTTAGTGATAAAAGTGGGAACGATTTCGAGACGTTTTGCCCGATAATAACAAATTCATAAAACAATAATTATATGTATCGTTGAATTCATGTTTTAATAAGTTTTCATTTGACATCCTATATATGATACTTTTTGAAAATTTTTTTTTGATTAAGTAGTAATCTTGAGAGCATTTAGGAATACAATCTACATATTAATATGTGAAAGAAGACTTTAGCACCCCTTTTGAAGTATATTGTGCGCACAGAGAAATGTGAGTTTTAGCATAGTTAAAGCTTATAGGGAGAAAGAGTGCAGGAAGCTAAAATTTATATATAATACATCTATAATAATATGCGAAGTGAAAACTTTGTACCACTTTTTAAGCGTATTGCGTGCATGGAAAAATGTGAGATTTGGCATAGTTAAAGCTTATTTGGTAAAGGAGAGCAGAAAGCTAAAATTTATATATAATATGTATTACACGGAAAGAAAACTTTCTACCACTTTTTAAGCGTATTGCGTGCACAGAGAAATGTGAGATTTGGCATAGTTAAAGCTTATATGGTAAAGGAGAGCAGAAAGCTAAAATTTATACATAATATGTATTAATTACATTAAATTATATATTACAAATACATTAAAAGGTTTTTATTTGTTTATGTCCAACAATAAAAGATTCATTGTTTATGTTCATATCGTCAATATCAAACACATAAATAGTCTGTGGTCAAACAGTCGCACAGAGTAGAGATTGCTGCCAAGGAATTCTAAAATGTCAGATTTATTGAATGAATTTCGAGCTGTGAATTTTGTGTGGTATCAATTGTTCCTTTTTTCAATAGTCTGTGGAGTGTATGTCGTTTATTTTATATTTTGTGTAATAGATATCTGCATTACTAATATTCAATTATAAATTTCATGTGTATTGCAGGGAATTAAGGCAAACAACACACGCTAACAACGTATTTGTACAGCACGCTCTCAGCTGACGTAATAGAAAAAAATTTAAAAAATTATATACAATATTTATAGAGGACCCTTTGACAAAAGAAACTCAATAATGTTCAAACTTAACAATTTAATGAATTACGGTCGAATTACGACCACTGGGTGACCACGAGTATATATTAAAAATACATCTGGGAAAAAACACATCCCTAAATGCGGTAAATTTTTGGATGATCTTTGCGAATAATGTGACTGAGCGGATGCTTTCAAGATAATGGAATATCTTCCTAATATGATCAGAAGAAAAAAGAACAACCAAGAAGAAAATAGTTTAATGTTTCACTTAGATTAAAATCCATCATTTTGTACTCATGTTATATACAGACGATAAAGAATTTTTAGCATCTATAAATCTTTTGACCTTCATCTTAGTATTATCAGTAGAATTGGACTTTTTACCGCCTAAATACCAGGTGAAGCATTGTTTTTTTTCAAACTTCCACCTCTAAAAATGGAGGTAAGGGGATGGGATGGAGGCCATCATCCCCTGTAGTTTTGATGCTAGAGGGGAAAGTATAAATTTGTATAATTTGAGTAAAATTAATTGAAAATTGTGGGAACCTATGAAGAAATTACAGACATATTGGATTTTTTACATAAAGGTACTTCATCCTGACGATATAACCTCACAAATATCTTTCTACAACTCAACAAATCAAAAATATTTACGAGGCTTTATACGAAACTAACATTGGTTTATATAAAAACAAAAAAGCACTTCCTAAGCGACAAAGCTCTCAAACTATTTCGATATAATCGAGAATTAGCTAAACAAAATATGTTTAATTAATACTCACCAAAAATCACCTCAAACGCTCGCCTCATTCTGCGGCAGCCAAGTTGGCATTGTAATTGGCACCCATATTCTCCTTATGACCTGGGGACAAAGCATGTTTCTTCACACTTTCCTCCTCAACGATGCAGTTACAGTACTCGCAGTACGCCTGCCCAAAATCTTTCAAAACGAAACGATTCCGTGCCAGCATGTGCCCATTATGCTTCAACTCCAAATAGAACCGGAACACTGTTTCCGGATTGAGCTTTTGACTGAAATGATCAGCAAAGACCGTGTGCGCTATTACGGCACGCAATGAGCCAAAATTATTATTACAAGCCACACATTTGTAACCAGAACTCTCATTACCGATAATATACTTTCCCTTCATGTAAAGGTTAATTGCATCGCGCCGATTTACTTTACTGTCTCGCTCCGCTATCTCTGATTGATGCTTCACACTCGATAGAATGTGCATTGCAATTGACGCAAATGATTGCAGCGGAACTTTACATGCATCACAGGTAAACTGCGATGTCTCGGGTGATGTAACAATCTTATGCTGATCGAGAACAACAAAATCCTCAGGCAACGCTTTGTTACATGCCAAACGTAAGAATTTGGCTAACGAATCGAAGTGTACATCACTTTCTGTATGCTCACAGACACTCGACAAAGATGGCATTACAGTATCGCATATTATGCAAATGAAATAGTTTCCGAAGCTCCCATAATATTCCAATGGCCGACAGTGGTTCTCATAGAGCAATTGTAGCTTTCTGGGCGCAGAGTTCTTCAGATGTTTCTTTTGACGGACGTGGTTAAAGAGAATCTGACGAGGCCCTTTTAGAAGCATATCGCAACATGGGCACAAGTTTGTTGTTTTTCCATTCGGTTTAATGAAATTTTCAACTACGATATGATCTTTCACAGATAACTTCTTTCCGTTGCCTGTTAAAGATTTAGCCCAGTCTAAGGCTTTCGTGCCCCATTCTTCTGGAATAACACCATCAGGTAGAGTAGCCTTCATTTTGCGATAAACCTTATCTGAGAGCTTGCTCATATGGTTCTCGTCGACGATATGATTCACATACTGCTCCAAGGTGTCCACCTTAACTTTGCATAGTGCGCATTGATAGGAATTCCCCTGCACATTGTCTTTTGCGGTGCTTTCAGTCCAATTCATATAGTGCAAATTTCGCAAGAACTTCAAATTTGCTTCCTCTATCTTTTCTGTGGTGCGGTCACCAAAATCGCACGGTATATGCTTATCAGCCTGCAGCACACATGAGAGATTGTGCACGTGTGACTCACTGAAAACATGCTGTAACACGCTGTCATACCTAAAGCGAAGAGTGTAATACTCGCACGCCACACAAAAGAAAGCCGGTTTACCTGATCGATCATCTGTCAAAGTAAGCAGCTTGTGATTGGAAAGCAGCTTTATAATGGCACTCTCGATGGGACCATAATACCGGTATTTCTTGATTTGATTCTTCACCGTCTTATCATTTGTTTGTTCATTCTCATCAGCTTCATAATTCTTGACCATGTCTACCCCGACATTCTGATTTACATTATCTTTTATGCTCATTATAATGGGAGCAACGGAAGAGCTTAGAGCACTAAAATCTATGTTTGATATCTCAGCGACGAGAATGTTAAAGATGCTCTCGTATAGTTTTATCGATTCATCATAATCAGCATCTTTGTTCAAAGAATTACGTCTCAACGCAGCCTCCAGTCGAAGCGCAAATTCCTTATCTAAAGTCTTCAAGCTGGGCTCGCTAAACGCAACAAACTCATTACGTTCCATGGCTGCTTTTCGCCGAGACAAAGTCGGCAACACGATCGGTTTTGTTTCAGCAACTTCAACGACTTTAGGATTATGTATCTCTAGTTCAAAATGCTTCATTAACGATGGAAGTATGTCTTCCGAGTCATCTATGTTTTCAAGGACTATATCGCAATCTGCACAAATATGAACTCGCTCCGCCTTTGAATCGGTTGCAATAATATCAGCCTTCAAGAGATCAACAGCCTCTGTGACACAGATGCTGTTAAAACGCTGCCGTTGTTTGGAGCGATCCTCGGGTACAAATATGTATTCAACAGAGCTCATCTCCACTCTTTCACGATGAACCTTTTCTTGGTATTCTTTTAAGCGTTGCAAATATTTTAATATGACAACATTTTTATTGTCCATTGTGACTGGGTTGTTTATGACCTGATTCAAATGTGATATGAGTTTCCGATAGGACCCCTCATCGCCAGCGAAGCTTTTTATCGTCAACGATGACATTTGCTGGGTTGCAGTCTCTACTTCATCTCTTTGTTCCTTCGTGCAGTCATCTTTCTCATTCTCCACATTCAACTCTTCCGCTTTCGCCTCTAAAGTTGGCATCTCGACGGATGACATATTGAAAGCAAAGTTTCCTTCTTTTGGTTTCTAAATTAATAATACAGGTACAGTAAAAGTCTAGAATGGGCGCTCAGATCAGAGTCTCTATATTCGATATTGTTCTTTCCGTACAATAAATTTTTTTTGTGCTTGCGATGTTACATATAATTTATTTTACACAGTTAATGGTATAAAAATATTTCTTCTCTAGTCTAACTAATTTGAAGTTTTTAAAACAAGACTGAAGTTTTTTGTTCCAGAGCAAATACGCAGGATAACAATATTTGTCTCGACGCATATAATTTGTACAATGAATGGAAATATTTTGCTATATAATATTTTGAAGACAGTTTTCTTTTAATTTAGTAGTAATTTACACCATCACCGCATGTTTTTTCCACGATCTGAAACAAGTTTTGAAATTTCATTGCTAATGAAAAATGTAAACATACAATTTTTAATTTAAGTCTTTTCCTATTAGACTCATGTCACTCTTATATTTACATCTCGTTATGATTACATTTGTCGTTAATAGAGAAGATGTATTAATTCAATTACATTAATCTCTCGGTATTCGCAGGTTTATTATTTGCAGTTTCGAGTATTGGAATTTGCGATTTTGTAAATTTCATTTGTTCATCATACACACAACTACATGCACTCGTAAAAATGTAGTTTTAATTCATAAAGATATTAGTAACATATCGATCTACTAATGTGAATCAAAACGACGAGAATCAGTCACAAACGACTAAAAGACGCTGCAAGAAATTATGGTCAGAAAAACATTACTTCTATGATAGAAAGGAGTTTCAAGTTTAACAGACACTGGGAAATTTGATAACCTTAGAAAGGAGCTCAAAAGTATGAGTAACAATTAAAAACAATCTGAAATTCCCCATTTATCCTCAACGGAAAGAAATAGTTCATAAAAGCATTTTACGTGTATAAACATTTTCATATATTTATTAGGTGCACTAACTTAACTAAAAGATTGTTTATTTGTGATTTTATGCCAGAAATACCATAAAAATAATACATTATTTCATACATCATAATCATGTTTCTCCTTATTTTCTAAAACTGCGATTTTTTTATCCACAATAATTTTAAAAAACCTATCCCCTGAGAATAGCGGCGAGTGATTATTGTACATCTATATGTGTTGATCTGAACACCAAACTTATATATCAAATATATTTTACAAGGAGTTTAACATAGATGGACCTTAGAGATAAAATTGTGGTCAATGAAAATAGTTTTATTATATATAATTGTTAAAAGTAACAATAATAAAAATGAAACAAAATATTTTACAGTAAATTTTTAAATTGCAAACTTTTATTATGCCCACGGATTTTCTTATCAACCACTTTTGATCTTTTGTGTCCAAATCTGTATACCCACATCTTTCGTGTCCAAATCTGTATACCCACATCTTTTGTGTCCAAATCCACTACATAGCAACATTAAAAATTTAGCACTGCCATTGTTATAAAAAAAACCATCCATCCATTCATTGATGTACTAAGATTTAAAGCTATTAAAGAATTTCATCAATTCATAGAATCTTCTCATACAAAATATCATTCATTGTCATACTTCTGTAAGTCCAATCAAATGCTTTTAGTCTATACACTAACTAACGTTACACAAAAAACTAAGTTTGAATTGACAATATTATATCTAATTTGATATTCATACTTTCATATTTCATGAATTAGCAATGCATATCATAAATTTTTAAATTCGTGTATTATCTGAAGTTGCTTTACAAATAGAAAGGACAATTTACAATTCATATCCAAAACAGTGTAATTTGCACACAGATAGATTTCCATTCGTCACATAATAACAAAAGTTTCATCCAAATTGGGCATCAAGAAGATCCCATTAGGGCCAATGTCTGATTAGGAATAAGAGCTTATAAAGCCATTGCCTTTATAATAGAATGACTAAACTTACTGTTACCATTGGATATGTAACAGATTTGACGCATCTCAGGTGTAGTAGAGACAGATAGATGTTCATTCTTGACCCTACGGATGCAGTGCCACTATAACATTGTTACTCGACTTGCATTAGTGTACGTCATGATGGATTAAAATATAACACACATTCAAAGATACTCAAAAAGTGGTAATGGCTATAACACTACTGCTAGTTTAGAGCTACAATAAACGTCACAAATCTTATGATATTGCAGGGTACACTTAAAAGCAATAAATTATATAAATGCAAATTAAAACATAAATATATTATAAACAACTTTCTTAAGTACAACCAAGTTTCTCACAGGTAAACAAACTTCTCACGTTCCTGTAAAACTTCACTTCACACATTGTAAATCAATCAATAAACTTTACCTCAATCAAGTAACTTTACTGAACATTGGCAACACTATATAAAACTAACGTAGTTAGCAAGATAAACTTGCGTTTTAACTTTTAAACAAATTGGATTTTTTCTACAGATAGCAAGTCAACGCTACGGTACTTCCCATTCTTGCGAGGTTATTAAACTAGAACAATTCAGCAGAGATAATATTATTTTGAATCTGAGCTTACATTTCAATTAACATATATGTATTCTAGATGGGTATATAATTGAACATAAAATTGAATCCAAAACAACATCCAGAAGGACATAAACATACAAAAACAATCAATGGCAGTTGACACTTCATGTTATCTAATGTAATAGTGATTAAGAAGATGGAGTCACACAAGTGTACACAAACACACATATCACCATTCACTTTGGAATTAAACAACAAACACAACACTAGATACTGGCTTTTATACTATAATGAAGCAATGAATATTCAACATTTTACTATTATTACTAGTTTATCAAAAGAAATAATCCGCAGACATAAAAATTGATAAGTCTAATACATTTAGGCATATGTAAATTTAAGATTACGATTACAGTATTGCGATTTTAAATTATTACAAATACTAATATTATTTTTCACCTTGTAAATATATTGCTAGCATATCTTTTAGAAGTGTATAATATTGTTAATTTCTTAAAAAGTGTTATTTTTAAAGTCATTGCTATTGTTTTAGTAACACTAACACTATTCTATATCTAGTAACACTATTCTTTAGTAAACTTTGATTTTAGCAGTTTCAGAGATAGAAAGGGGAAAATAATTTTATTGACACTTTCAGCAATATCGCTTATGCTATCTTACATAAATTTCGACAAAAATAGCTCCGGAATCCTTCCATCTCGTTCCTTCAACTGATATCCTTCATAAGACAAACATTTTTAGCACTTTATTTGACGCCTCAAATATCTCCATGTAAATATTTTTGAGTTTTAACTATTGAAATAGATATAGGTTAATATGCTTAACTGTTATGCCAAAATTTCAAGTTTCTACGTAAAACGGTTTCTAAGAAAATTTTTGTAGACTTTTTAGCAATATCTCTAAAATAAATCATTTTGAAATTTAATTTCTCAAATAATAGTTTGATATCCCACAAAATATACAAACTCGAAAAAAAAATATGCATATTTTACTTGCTTTCTTGAATAATATAAACATTTTTGAGTATTAACTATAGAAATAAACACAGGTTAGCATGCTTTATCACTTTGCCAAGTTTCTTCGTCAATCAGTTTCTGAGAAAAATGACTGTGACAGAAGAACAATATGTGGGCAACCTTTTAAGGGGTATGCCTGGTATTTTTTCTTTTAAGTTACGCAACCCTGAAACACTGGGAGCCTGAAACACTGGTAAGCCTTCAAAGCTAATACCTTTAATAAGTACAGCTGAAGTTCTGGTTAACATAATAAAAAATATAATGTTTGACAGAGATTCTCTTCAATATTTCAGGGAAAAAAATTATTTTGTAGTTTCATTTAAGTTAATTTTGTTTAATTCCAAATGTATGTGAACATACTGGTCAGTTTCACAACTATCAAAATTCAGAGAACTAATATGGAAAACAAAGCATTTGTATAAATTAAAACATTCCAAAATTGAATTTGACTAATTTACCCAAGTAGCGCATTATAATACTTTAAATGAAAGAAATATTTAATAGAAGTGACTGCGAAGCGATGGCAAATTTGACAGGTTCTTGCATTCGATTTCAAATAACTATATACGCATAAATATAAGAAGTGTCTTTACAAAATGACTTTATATTTATCATTACGAATATAATATAGTATAAACATTGTTTTAAATATATAACATATTGATTGTATAGAAGATTTGTCTGAAAAAAAAAGATTGTTCAGTATCACATGTTATCATGCCAATTTCAAAAAGGTGAAGATGATTTCGAAGAGAAAATGACATTTCAAAGAGAAAACTTGTAGCTGCAAAAATGATGAAAAAATTTCAATAACGTTGAATAAAAAATGTCTTCTTTAGAACTCAAAAAAAAAGGTATTCTTTTCAACTTAAAGTGAAAAAAATTTGAAGAAACGAAGGAAAAGCTTTGTTCTCTTTTAATTTCAGACAGCATAGCATAAAAGTTCAAAAAAATTACAATATCTAACACGTTATTTATGTACCTCAGTACGAGTTTAAGTTATTATATACGTTGTGCTATCAACATCAAAAAATAGTGAATGAATATGTGCTTAACAGGAAGAAATAGTTTAATGATCATATATGACTATTACGTACAAAATGTATGCAAAAAAAGCAAAAAGAAAAAATGTTGCCAATAAAAATTCAAGTATAAAACTAAAATTATACTTTATCAAATATTTGTCCCATCTCTAGAATCAAACGTCAAGTAGTAGTGTTTTTGGCTGTACTAAGTCTTCTCATATTAGCAGAAGACATTTTTTAGCTCTGCTTTCCGCCGTGTCTGCCAACCCCGGAAGATGCCGGGGTGCAAATCAGCATAAAAATTTATGTGACTGAATAAAAATTTAAAAAAATATGGGTGTCCATATAAAACCAAAATTTAACGTAACATTTTGATGTTGCCTCGGTTGAAATATTATCAAAGAGGCCTTGCAGTCAATGTGTTAAAACCTTCTTTAAATTGCCCTATAAACCAGGATCTCTATTACCAAAATACCTTTTCGTTCTTCCATCTTTCCATAGTATAATTCCAAAACAACAGGAGCAAACGGACTGAAACTTAGTATATTTTGTTAAATAGGTTCCCACATGTGTAACAAATCTAAAAAAAATTTTATTATATACCTTCTCAAAAAATGTCATAGGTTAAAAACATTTTTTTTCTTTTAATAAGTAGTAAATGCCTTATTATGTTGAATTAAGGAATTACTGGAACCCTAAAACTAACAAAGTAGAAAGTAAACTTTTCGTTTAGCGTCATAATTTTTGTTTCATAACTTTCTATGTTTGTCCCTAAGTGCGGTTGGAATTGCAGTAAGCCTGCTGTACACATTATTTCATATAAATTAAACAATTAAAATAAATAAATACAACACTGTCATTTACACATGACGCTTTTTATAAAAAAAGACACAAGTATGTGTTATATATTTATGATTTCAGTACATCAATACCATGGGACGAGTGACTACTCTCATACACATAAACAAGCTATTAATTTGTTGCTAATAGCCATATAAAAAAATCAACAAATAATGACATTTAAGTCACAAGTTCAATTGGGATTTTTACGTATTTCATTTTTAACCTTGAAATTCTTACGAAAACTTAACAAATGATAAGTATATTGTACACAAATGCGAAAAATGGCAATAAATACAAAATATATAATTTAAAACACGAACAACTTTACTGCAGGTAAATAGGCAAGGGTATTATTTATGTATTGGTGTAATTTAAAATAAATAATTTCCATAAAACACGTGCGCCGACTTCGTTCGGGTGAACTGCGTCTTGACATATAGCTATTACACACCCACGTACTGGAATAGTACTTGTTTTATATTTAATCAAAAATGATTTTATTACGCAATGATCCATTTAAAAACCATCAAAATAAACATTAAATTGCCAAACATCTCCTCGGAACACTTAAGAAATGTACTAATTAAAAGACAGGGCGGCTTACGTGAGAAATAAACATTATAACGCCAAATAGAGGTCACAGCAACAACAGAAAGATGAGAATACTACATTTAAAATGTTATTCAAATGTAGTATATTAATAGTATCGCATTGAAAACATATTAAATGATTGGAATAAACTATAGACAATATTAAATGCAAGAAGTAACAGTTAAATAACCATTAAAAATTGCCAAAACTCGTTGCTACGTTGACAACTAGGGTAAGGTTATAGACGTGAATGAATTTGTATTCGTTTATACAGACGTGCGTACGAGGGATTTATTGTAATGTTATTATTGAATTCATTTGTTTTAATTAAAATGTATTACCTGAAAATGTAATTGTTGTGCATGGCTGGTAGTGCGCCCTAGTTTTACACCGGGCATGCGGTGACAGTAGTGGATGACAACGTGATTTTTCCCATTTTCAATACATACAGTCGTTTTAAAGTTACATTTTTTATTTTTAATTTGCAACAGTGAACGTGGACACTGAGCACTTCTAGATTGTTCTAGTATAATGCGCATTGTTGGTAAAGTAACAGGTGATGAATATGTTATGTTTATTTTTTTATAAAAATCAACTTAATTAAGCTAATATATATATATATATATACACAATTTATATTACTTACTGTATTAATATCTTTGGTTTTTTTATACCATGTTAAAAAAGTTTCACCTACAACATTTTTAAATTATCAATTTATTTCTCTTGAATATTTAGTAAACTTTATGGAAAAGTAACAAAGATCGTTTACTTCTTCATTTTTTGTTGTTTCCTGTTATACAGAATGGATGAAACTTTTTGTCGAATTAATTTTTGTATTTATAACCAATGTATTTATAACCTTTTTTAAAGATGTCTACTATACTATCAATACTTTATGAGTATTGTATTTTAAATTGAAAATAAATGATTCAAACATAAATGGTACTTCTATTAATGTAATAAAAACAACTTAAATTTTTATTATTATTTGGATTTTGTCGCATCATATGTTTACTATTTTATTTACAATTTTATATATGTATGTAACTTTAATGTAGAACTTTAAAAACGTTAAACGGGTCTTCAAAATAAGTACTTAACTATTTGTTTTTCGTTTCATATGACAAAACAAAGTACATATAGATTAATGTAACATGGCTAATCTGATAAAATGATCAATTAGAATATTTAGCTGTTTTTTACTATATGTTTCTAATTAATACCAATAAACGGCGAGTAATAGTGCATATTAGCTGTTGTAAGCATTGTTTTTTTTACATAAAACCCTATACTTACGCATGTTATATCAAACCACTCTCATAAAAATTAATAAACACTTACTATATACACTTAAAATTAAAATATACTAATTATATATAGGTGTCCCGTAAGGAGTGGACAAACGAAATGTTATGATTGAGGGGGTTATTATACATATGAAACAATAAATTGCATTATCCTTGGCCTAATAATTTTAGAGATATGATTTTATAACTTTTTTAAAATTTTTGTTACTCAATTACAGTACATGAAAAGTGATGTGAAAAAAATGTATAGTAAACTTGTGGAACTTTATTTCAAAAATATCTACAATTCACATAGATTCTAAAAAGGTATAATTTTCTGGAATTAAGTCATTTCATGACTTGTTTTTATTTTTATTGTTTCATATGTAATAACCTCCTCTATCCGACATTTCGTTAGTCCACTCCTTACGGGAAACCCTATACAATAATATACGCGTACTATATTAAATTATACTCAAATAAAATAATGATTAAAAATAAAACATAATTTTTTTAAACGATGTACTCAGTGTCAAATAATGAACTAGCTTGGCCGATACTGAAGGAAGTCGAATTTACCCAAATAGTGAACTCGCTTGGCTGATACCGAAGTTCAATTCAGTTCGAGTTTACCCAATTCAGCGTCACCGACCCGAGCGTCATGCCTCAGTTTCGTTCACTGCTCAGAAAAAGTGCGCATAATGCGCCTAAAAAAGCTTTCACTTCAATAACAAAGCAAGTATTTTTAACTCAAAAGTTTGGCTCACCCCAGATTTTTTTAAATATCATTCATTAATTGCAATCAGATTATAATATTTTTAGTTTTGAAAATTATGACACTTTCCCTATTTTTTTTAGATGTAATTACCTACTGGTAATGTAAGCTCTAAATTAATAAAAAATTATTCATGACTTCAAATTATGATTGGATAAGATGGAAATTTGTTTGCTAAGGCGATATTGCCAAATGTATTCAAACGGACTTTGTGTATTTTTAAATACAAATAATAAATTAGTGTTATTCCATTTCACAGTAAACATTCATAGCGCCGTTTTTACTATTGGCATACGTTGAAGTGAAATTATAAACCATAGAATCTAAGGGAATATTAATTCCTAGCTCCTTGATTCATATGTGTGTTACGCCAGAACAATTCAGCACAGTTAGAAAAATAGTCAAACAAATGGATACGCTATTGATAGCTTATCCTTAGTACAAGGTATCCGATAATATTTATAGTTATAAATGAGCATAATTTCTCATGAATATGTAATATACGTTTAATAAAAGAATTAAAGTATTAATATACCTTTTTATATTAAGCTCCAAATTCCAAAATGGTATTTTAGAAAACATGGTCGTATTTACTTAAATTTCGCATTTTGTTTTTAATTTTTTTTTATAACAAAAGCATCAAATTAATGTTTATTTTTGTTTCTTGCAGCACTGAGACTCATTAATGTCAACATCAGTCAACATTTTATGCAAACATATAAACTTTTTTGGCAGTATGTGATAATGTGAAGTGATTGTACGTATATAGTATATTTAATTTGCAAATAAACTTCTGCATATTGCACTTCAAACATGCGTTTGTAATGATATCGAAATTCTCAGCCAATTTTAATTAGCCTCGATATACTGTTTTGTATGGTCTGAATAATTTAGCGACAAGTTCTTCTATAAATAGTTTTGAAAGTTAAAATTTGTTTGCAACACTTGAAAACTTGTTATTCTGAGTGCGTTTCGGAGTAAACAATAAACTTTGGTGACTGAATTGAGATTCGTGAATTTAAATAGGTTTAAACCTTATGTGTGGATACTTATTTTACATTATGAGTTGCGACTTTCGACATCGTTCCAGATCGTAGTCAAGTTACCTTATTATATCACCTGCTTAAGGTCAGTGGAAGCGTTTATTTAATAATAGTAGATTTTAATCTATTGTATAAGTTCATTTTAATGAAAATGTATATGTTTATCACATATATGGATTGTATAAAAATTACGTTTTTTTTACGAATTACTCAATGGAACTGTTATTATTAAAAAGACGAGTTAATTTCGCAGATTATACAGATTACGCCATGTCTATGACTATTTGGAAACTAATAATAAATACCATATACTGCCGTTACTACTGTTGCCTTATATCAAAGCGTATATTATACATAATAATCATATAACCCGTATATTATACTAAGGCTACGTTCCACTAGCAGCCGGCAACGCTCACGCCTGCAACCGCAATCGTGCCCATTCCACTAGCTTGTCAGCAACGCAACTGTCAGCCAAGTGGAATGCGTTATGAACAATGTATATGTAACTGTGAAGAAATGGAAGATATCGAACAAAAATTATAAATTAAAATATTGTATTCTTTTATTATGTATTAATTGCTAAATAATAATTTACTGTTACCGTAATTGTAAAAGTGTAATTTAATTCCTATAAAAATTAGACGATTGCATGTTTTGCATATTCTGGTGTAACCTTCACTTCTCACAGCTGATAAAGTGATTCTCTCAATCATCATGTTTATTTTTTAAAGATGAAATAAATTTACTTGTGTAAACTTCATTTATCGATGTGTTAGACAAATTGACAGATAAACGACCACAATGATCCACGTCTATATGTGGGTCGGAATGGGCTCAATGCGGTTGTGAACAATGATACCATCAACCATAGTGGCTACAGTCGCCAAGTGGAATTATACATTGCTTTCGCCAAGTGGAAATATACTCGCTTTAAGCGGGGGCGATAATCTAGCGGAATGTACTCATAGTAAACCCATTCACTTTTTCCCTGCTTGATCCCATTCACAAATTCTCTCTTGTACTAAGAAAATCTTCAGATACATACAAAACATTAATGTTAAAAATGAAATAAAAGAATATTTTAACATCATAAATCTACACAATGATTATTAGACTTACTCTAAAAACATGAAGTGAAAGGTAAATTAAAAATATGCATAATATAATGTAGGAACCGAGCAAGATGATGTTAGTGCCATCTGGTGATAGATTAATAAACTTTTGTTCAAACTACTGTCAGTTTTTCATATGAAGTCCCCGTATTGTAATCAAACTTATATATAATGCCTAAAATGGCAGTTGGTCTATTGTACTCGTATAAAATCATATTAACAATTCATAAAACAATACAGTGTTTATTCAGTGACTTTTACTATCTTCTGTCTATAAAATACTCCATTGGTATTGACAAACATGCAATTAAAAGTTCTTATTTCTGTAATTTTCAAACAACCTTTTTTGCACGATCCATGTAGGCTAAATGCTTTCAATGTGAGATCATTGCAATAGAATATCTGTGGTAAGAATAAAAATGAAGATGTTTCATTCAGAATGTGACTGAAAGCAAATGAGGAATTGCTAAAATGATTGGTCTCATAAAAATGGTTAAAGAGAAGCCAAGAAAAACGGTATATGTACCGTTTTCTTGGCTTACCTGTATGAAATAAAAAAGAAATAGATAAATTAAATGTGTAATAATAATGTCATACCTGTCTACACTGGCTAACCAAAATTGTTTTGTTTGTATGGGATATCTGTTATTCTGGAAACAAACACTGTATGACCAAAATTAAGTGAAATAGTAAAATTTGCTGAGGGCGTTACTATTTCACTTCATTTGAAAAAAGCGAAATGACTGTCGAAACAAGTTATGAAATACAATTACCTAAAGTACATTATATATATATAACCGACGTTAGTTATGAGACATCTTTTGTGCTTTCATAGATGGTCTTCTGTTTTTGTGACATTATCTTATTTAAAGAATTCGCAGTTAATCCGCCCAAGTCTCTTTGCCTTATAAGTTTCTTTTTCCATCAATACTTATAAACACCTTTTTAGTCAGTCTTTCCTCGTCCATAAGTTAAATGTGTCCAAATCAGCTCAATATTTCTTTCTCTATTCTGACAATAACAGTTCGACATTGCATTTCTTTTTATACCTTTATTTGTAATTTTATTACGTAAACATTTCCATAGATATTATCTAATCAGGTTTCAACCCAATATATTGTTAAAATAAACAGGAAATAAGTGCATGTGACATGTGCAATCAAGGCTAACGCCAAGATTGAAGGGTATATATGTGGCATGCATTCTGTGCTAATGGACAAGCACTCAAAAATTCACTTCAAGCGGAGGGCGATAACACAAGTGCACTTCAATTGCAAAGGGTTCCAAAATTTTTGATGACAGAGTGGTCTTTGATGATTTCTATATGGGTTAGTTCTCCAACAATATATAAAAAAGCATTGATCTTCTTCGCTCTATACCATAATTTCTATTGAGTTTGATCTGAAACCTCAGAACCTGAAAAAAGATTAGAAAATTTCAAACCTTTCTGTAAGAGATTTTGGGAGTTCTCCGTAGAACTTTAAACAAATTGTTTTGTTTGTGTAAATGAAAAATCTCCGAAAGCATTGAATGCTTGGCGACATGAATACTAAAGGAAGTATACGGAGATACAGTATAAATTGACATTGTAACTATTTTCTTTAAATTGAATATGGATGATCGTCAGGAACATGGGGCAGTTTCCTGACATTGTGTTCAATCTCTTGGAGGATACGTGAATATATTCCTTATAGAGTCCAGAAGTTTACCCGCCTCCTATATATATATATATATATATATATATATATATAAATATAAAAATATATATATACATACATACATATATACATATATATATACATATATACATACATATATATACACACACACACATATATATATATATATATGTATATATATATATATATATATATATATATATGTATATATGTGTATATATATATATATATTTATATATATATATATATATATATATATATATATATATATATATATATATATATATATATATATACTCTATTAAGCTTTATCACATACTTGAGGTATAAATGACATGAATCATTCATAAAAACTATTGATTGAAACAAACATTATTAACAAGATTACCAAAATGTCACTTTTTTATTACCAAATGTCACTTTGTTAGCAAACTTTGTAGATATTACGACTCAGAAGCTTATTAATCCTCACTAATAATATAAATGAGAATGTGAATTTGTTTATTTACTCGCTTGTCCCACTTTAACGCCTCAACTACTCAACCAATTTCCCTGAAATTTTGCATACGTATAGCCTGTAACGTTGATATGAAGATAGGATACTTTTATTAGATAATTAAAAAAATAACCTCTTGTAATTTGTGTTTTTACTTTTGTATTAGAATTTATTTTGGCATAATATAAGAGTAACTTTATTTAGCATGCAAATAATTAATGGAAATAAAATAACAAAAGGACTGGACAATTATTATAAATGCGGTTGGTAACAGCTAAATTCAATCAAATAATTAAATTTTAAAAAGAAAAATGTAAATGCAAGGAATTTCTTAAACTTTAGATGGTTTTAGTAAAAAATTTACTAAAATAAAATAATCATAATCTAAATAAAATAATTTGAAGTATTTAATAAATGATAAAATAATAATTTACCCATACCGAAACTTAACCTCACTTAGAGAAAAATACTTTAAAAATCTTATAAGCACTATTTCTATCATGAATATTTACAACAAATAAATGTTTTTTATTAAATGAACCACTATTAAATTTCAGTCACTTAAAAATATTATTTAAAAGCACAGATATAATCTAGATTTGTATAAATATAAAAAATGTGTTGTCTATTTGCAAATACCTCAATAACTATTATGAATATAGTATCAGTCACTACAGGCATGTAAATATATGTTTAGTGAGCAATTTCATCCTGTCAATCTTGAGCAAATTCATACTCTCGAATTTTGTTGGATCGTGTGGGCGCATCGTGACCAACTTCATGCTGTAGAGTTTTGTTGCGTCATAAAGTTTCACTCTCATAATTTTTTCTTGCCTAAAGAAGTATAACTTCCAAAAAACAACATCAATGTTTTTTCCCTTTTCCTCACAAGCAAAGGCACCGGAAAAGCTAGTGTTTTTACAAATTCAAAATAGCCATTCATTTTTAGGAATTCATACTACAACCCTTAGTATTTCACCATTTCCATCTGTATGTGACACACACAGTTTGTGCCGTTATTCGCAGACTATTAGTACTGAAATTTGTCATGGGTGTAGTTACATGTTTATAATGTCTATAAAATTAAGTAATATAATCTTTGGGAAAAGAATTTTTTAGGGTTTCTTCCCTACATCTAAAGAAGGGGTGAATTTTTTCTTTGCTTACCCTATTGTGTAGGGTATCGTTGATTATGTCTTTCAAAAATTTTGGGTGCTTCCCATGAACACTTTTGATACATGGACACGTTTAAGAAATATTAAGCTTTAAAGTGGTCGTTTTGTTTAGGTTATGTGTCCCCATCCCCTAGCAGCTAAATCGCTATTTTTGTAAATTTGAAAATTATCCACAATAGTAATATGTATACACTAGCTGACCCGTGCGAAGTTTTCGCACTATATCGCCATCTAGCGTGTTCCAAGTATACAATTTGGCTCACACAGATGGCGCTCATGCCAATTGTTACAAAATTAATTTTTTTATTAACAAAAAGATTTTTTTCGAATTTTTTTATTTTTTTATTTTTTTAAAAATAGCTTTGTATTTTATATTAATTTTTAAGAGTTTATATTCACAAGATGTGTTAAATTCATGACATATATCAAGTTCACAATATATATATATATATATATATGTATGTATGTATATGTATATATATATATATATATATATATGTATGTATGTATATGTATATATATATATATATATATATATATATATATATATATATATATACTCATGTACATCTGTTGGATTGTGTGAAAAGTAATGATGCCTTTTCTCTATTTCAGTATTGTTTATTAACCTTTTGCCATCTTTCAGCGAGTTTCATAATTCATTGCTTATAGAAAGACGAGTCATTATCAGCGAAAAATTTAACAAAGTACTAATTAATGAATTCAATCAGAATTGAATCTAATACCACACAATGAGTTTTGAGGAGTGCAATACAAATGAAAATCTGGCTATGCACATTTAGGCAAATATGATGTGTAATAAACACATTCCATCCAACCTCCAACAGTTTTTGATGGGTGAACAAATTTGTATGTGGATCTGCATTGTCCGGATGAAGTCCTTTATGATCAACGAACTCTGGATGTATTTGGATGATAGATTCGTTCAAACTGTTCAATTATTGAAAAATACATTTGGGGGTACTACCGGTATTCTTTAGTAAGAGCTTCAAAAACACGATACTGTTAAAATTTCACCTTCCATCCATCTTAAATCTTTTGCTGCCAGCTCTCCATGTGTCAATTGTCAAGTGACAACAACAACAGAGGGGAGAATGACTATAGCATTAAAAAAACGAATTAAGCACCCCTGTTTGAAAATCCAAATTTGACAATGGTCATTTGTTCAAACAGTTTCAACACATTATGGACGTATGATGAGATATCTTGCAATTCATGTTGTGTGATAAGTGGCCGTTGACAGGATATGTTTCATTTTCCACTTATTAGCCAAGGGTGGTTATAATGCAATGATAAGTGATAGCAGTTTGGTATTTTTGGTCACTTGTAGTGCAAAATAAAAAAAGTTAATTCACATTACTGTACTGGGTACGGTTAGTAATGATAAAAAATATCTGGTAGTTGATGTGTTAATAAAAATAATCATTACAAATAATAGAATGAATGTTTATATGTAATTTGCAAATTAATAAGTGTGTGAGTATGAGAGCTGCCATGGTTTTTGAAGTAAAACTTCTTTACGCACACTTGAATTGGGGAGTAAGCTGGTGAATGCGTGACGAGAGTGTTACGAAAAGTAAATATTACAATATGTCAGTGAAGACGGAAAGAGAGAGAGTTACGTTTCGTATATTACTCTAGGGACAAGAGAGAGAGGTGCGAGCACACATTTTCTTTCTCTCTTTCTCTCATAGCCAGTTACGTTTCGTATATTACTCTAGGGACAAGAGAGAGAGGTGCGAGCACACATTTTCTTTCTCTCTTTCTCTCATAGCCAGTTACGTTTCGTATATGTAAGACACAGTGTAAGCTTATTGTCTGTTGGAGGTCAATTTCTTAAATATTCTACGTTTAAAGTAAATAAAATTGTAAATTCATTTTAATGTTCATATTTTGTGAATTTGAAGTTTTACTTCAGTCGTGTGGTCTAAAGCACACTCGTTTTTTTTTAAAAGTTTTAATATGAACCATTAAGTGTGCAATGGAATTAGTTATTTGAGTGTTTTATAATATTACATAGTTTAAATTTATTGAAATCTAAATGGCCATAATAGTTGAGTATTTTATAATATTACATAGTTTAAATTTATTGAAATCTAAATATTCATATATTATTGCATATATTAAAATGCAATATATGAAGCTACCTATGTAATAAAATTGAACTGTCTGACTCTAATTTGAAATAAATATTGTTTACCAAAATTAACATGTAAGCATAAACAACTGTTTTTAAGGTGTATTTTTAATTTCATCATGTCTGCCACAATTTCACAGTTTTTACTCTTTGAGACCTAGTATCTACATGTAATTTGCGAGTATGTGCTTCGTATGGATATCTCAATCAGTATTTAGCAAAATATTCCATAGAACTCTTTATACCTTGTACTTATAAAATGGGAGTGTACATTTTTTTTCCGTACGTTACCTGAGCTGAAATTTGCCAGGAGTATACTAAATATATATAATTTATAATGCCTTCAAGGTTAAGAAATAAAATCTTTTAAAAAAATTTTTAAGAGATTTTATTTCTTAACGTTGAAGTACCCTAACTTTCCCTACAATCTAGAACCTGTAAACGTTTGAAATTTTTCTCTCGGCTGTTTTTGAATATTTGAAAAGTATTCACAGTTTTTATGACATGCAGATGTATCTACAAAAAATTCATGGAAGTGACTTAAAAGAACTGTAAAAATAACTTTGTATTTTAAATGTATATTTATTATGTCTGTGTAAGACAAACAATTTTATTTATTTATTTAGGTTACATGGTGAAAAATAATATTAAATATACATCACCCTTTTACACTTGTGAAAAATGTCATCCTCATCAAAAGCAGGCCAAGGCTGACTCGCTGATCCTCCTCTACCTGACCCTGTCTTTCGCGATGGTCCTCCACCAGTTTATTCCCATTAGTTGGAGGTCCTTTTCAATGTCATCTAGCCAACGTGTTGGTGGTCGTCATTTTCATCCTTTTCACCGTCCTTCAATCTTCGAAAAAGTCACTTTTTTGGTAGGAAAAATATCAGCATATCTGTAAAGATGGCCAAGCCACCTAATATGTGATGCTTTTATGGTTCTCACAATGTCAGTTCCACCATATTTGTCATATTTTCTGTAAATTTCGTAATTGTGAAGAGTTCTGCACATGTGAAAGACGTAGTAGATAATATAAATATATTATCTAATGTAAATACATTGTGAAAAATTAATATTTGTGAAAATTTTAATTATAAATACTATGTACCCTCAAATGTTTAAGTGCCTATACGTGTATGGAACTCTCACAGTGCAAGTTCTACTCGTACTTGACAGGTTTTTCATTTTGATACCAGATATGTAAATAATGATAATTTGGAAAAAATAAATTATTGGTAAGTAATATTTTCTCTCCTCTGATTTTTTGATCATGGCTTTGAAACATCTGAAAATATTCCAGATTCTAGCTTTTGATTATGTCTTTCAACAAAATATTTTAATTTACGCCATCGTTTTATATCTGTGAAAAATATAATAGGGGCTGTTCAAGTATTACGTGAGCACTATTGGGGCGGGGGGTCTTTGCTTTGCTTATTTTGGATGACATGGGGGGTAGGGGAGTCTAGATGATGATTACGTCATCGGTAGTTATTTACTTGTTTACACGAATGGCAACCCTCACATTGTCTTTGCTTGAAAACGAAACGCATTTTCGGGGATTCCCTAAAAAAATGCATACGTTTACGCACTCGCTTTAGAACTGAGTAGGGGAATTACCGCGCGCTATTCACTTGTCTAAATTTCCTCTGTCAATGTATTGTTTCGTTTGTATACTATAGCGAGTAGACGTATTGTAAGCATAACAAAGCACGTTAACATTTGTGTTACCGTTGATTCCATTAGCCAAAGTTTAATGTTTAAATAAGATGTCGTTTCAAATAGACATATCCAAGTTATACCAAAAATTGTTTGAAAGTTTTAAAAAATCTCATACAAGTACGAAAGTACAAAATGTACAAAAGTTAGTTAACAAAGTGTGGAGAAATTATAAATTACAAGGAAAGTCCGACAAGGAACTAGATATTATTGTATCTAAGAGAATTGAAGAAGAATTGCAAGCGGCGACTAAGAATAAATCCAATCTGCTACATTTTTTTTCCAAGGTGAGCGACGAATCTAACGTATTGTTTGAGGAAGATTCGATTTTTTTTTGTTTTTTTTTATTATTAGTTATTTTATGGATTAATTTAAACTAAATATTGGAAAATTACGTAGAGCTATTATTTAGAGTATATATAAGTCAATTATTTAAAAAAAATAATTTTTTAATTTAATTTTCAATGTTTAAACAATTAAATAAAAAAATAAAAAATAGCCGAATCTCAAACAATACGTTGAATATACATACATAAATATATATATATATATTTTATTGCATACTTTGTATTTATGTAGCTTAATAAGAGAATCTTTAGCAGAACCCATAGAAACTTTTTATTTTTAGGCAACGACTACCTGTAAACCTTCAGAAAAAACACAAATTATACAGCCAGCTTCAAATGTTAAAAAACAGGAAGAAGATAAAATAAAACCCGGTAATGAATCACAACAGCAATGCGAAAATAAAGAAAATGCAGATAAACAGAGAGCAAAACCTTCTCAGGAAGCTATGAAAAATAAGATTGCTCTACTCGAAAAAAATCTGAATGCTTTGTATTCTGCCAGAGATACTATGCCAAGCCGTGCTGAAGTTGATAAACAGATCATTAAGTTGCGCGAGGAAATAAAAATGGTAAAACAGTCTTTAAACAGGAAGGTTCAAAACGCAGTTGCCCAGAAGAAACACAGGGATGGTATGAAAAGAAAGTTAGAAGATATTTGTCATGAAAATCCAGAAATAAAAAAAGGCTATCTCTGAGGGATTTAGTGGGACGTCCTAATCTTGAAAGCAATCAACCTTCACTATTGTAAACAATTGCGGATATAGCTTTATTTGGGAGTGCAGCAGATGATAGAAGACGAACGGAATCTATTCGCAGCGTAAAAACTCTTGATGAACTCACACAAGAATTACGTAAAATAGGATTTGACATTAGTCGCAGTGGGACATATCTTCGTTTGATTCCCAGAAAATCTAATTCTGCAGAGGGACGAAGACATGTATCGACAGTCCCTGTTAAGCTCATTCGGGCTCAAACTAATCACCACAAGAGCCACTTAGATAGCAAGTTCGCTGAAACATCAATCCATTATTTAGAGAACATAGCATCCATACTTGGACCAGATCAAGTATTTTTCGTATCTCAAGATGATAAAGCTCGAGTTCCTATTGGCATAACTGCGGCAAATAAGCAAGCACCTCTTCTAATGCACATGGAATATAGAATCAAATTGCCTGATCACGATTGGGTAATCACTGAGCGTCATAAATTGATACCATCTGTTTATGCTGGTATCAAAATCACTTCCAGTATGCTAGGACAACCGCAAGCCGCTGGATATTCTGGACCAGCATACATAGCTATTCGAAGAGGAAAGCATAGTTCATCTACTGCTAATACTCATGCTCAGGATTTCGAGACGCTTCTCGAACTTGAAGAGTTTCGACCATTAGCTAAAACTGACCATGGACTAAACCAGTGGTAATCATGACGGTTGATGGAGGGCCAGATGAAAATCTGCGTTATCAAAAAGTCATAGGGTTTGCTATACAACACTTTAAGCGACATGATCTCGATGCATTGTTTTTAGCTACCAATGCACCTGGAAGAAGTGCGTATAACAGAGTAGAGCGCAGAATGGCTCCTCTTAGTCGGGAACTGGCTGGTTTATGACCATTTTGGGTCTCATTTGGATGAACGTGGCGTTACAATTGATGAACATTTAGAAAGATTTAATTTCTAATTTGCAGGAAATGTATTACCTGAAGTATGGAGTTCAATGGAAATTCATGGCTATAATGTTACTGCAAAATATGTTGCGGCAGGTGAACAAGATCTTCCTGATTTTCCAGACATTAAATGGTATTCAGAACATGTGCGTGAAAGCCAATACTTGCTTCAAATTATAAAATATAGAAATACAGAATGCTGTCGTCCAAGAAGTGGCCTATTTAGATTACTAGACAACAGGTTTCTTCCACCACATGTAAAAGTAAAACAAACAGTTGATGACTTGGTTTTGGATGAAGGAGGGCAATTTCTTAATCTTCCAGTCAATTTAGCTCTACGCTTAAGTGCTTCACGCAAAGATTTCCTGCAAATGCCCTACGATTAATTTTGTCCGACGGTAAAATTGAAGCTATCAAGTCGAACATGCAAAACGTGTGGTCTTTATCATGCTTCCGTCAAATCACTAAATCGTCACATCGAAAAGATCCATAAAAAAGTAAACACGCCCACTGATAGGAAAGTTAGACCTGTAAGAGTCGCTGCTTGTCGTGCTAATGAACTGATGTGCATTATTCAAAATTTAGAGCACCATGATGTCGAATGGCTCAATGAGAACGACGTAGACATTCCAAAATCGGATGAAAGTGAGCAGACTCACAACACTGAGCAGCAATCCAAGCAATCCAATGTCATCGAAAACTTAGAATCATGGATTCAGCTTTCATGGACTGAAGACTGTTAATTTGAATTTAATATGTGTACCAGAAATTTAAAATAAGTTTGTAATGTTCGTAAGATTATAATATTTTTGTACCTTACTCTATGTTGAATACCGTATCAGTAAAATCTAATCTCAATCCTAAATCTATTTTGTTATTTTTAAAATTATAATTATAATATTAAAAAAAACAATACATTAATTGAAAAATGCCTACGTAAGCATGGGGGAGGGGGTAAGAGCTTTGCTTACTTTTGCTGACAAATCTGCTTATGTAATACTTGAACGGCCCCATAGGCAATACATTTACGTTGTGAAAAATTAATATTTTCTAAATGTGTATGGAAGAAGTTTTTAAATGTGCCCCTTTTTGGTCTAATTATATATTGTGATGTTTTCCTCATGAATAGGCTTTTAATTTCTCTAATCTGATCGTCCCTGAAAGACACACCTGTCGTTTTTGTAGCACTATATGCTGTTCTGTGTGTGTATATAACTATGCAACATATACACATATAGATACAGTTCCATATTGAAAGATATTATGGATAAAAATGCACTTTTATTCTATAACCACCTTTTGCCTGCAGTTGTTGAAATTTAGTGATGGAATGATTTTCCCTACCGTAATCCAGCGCAGCTGCTACCTTCGGCATTAATACCAATTTCTGTTTACCTGCACAATAGGAGAAACCTCATTAATATTATATAAACAGCTCTGTCACCTCAATACGTACACTAATGTTTTATACATAAATACCTTTCAGAATATACAATTTGCACGATAGCGAACACTGAACAAAATTAATCTAGCAGAACTCAAGTTATAAGCGAACAGATAGAAAGATCGACAAACAGATGTAACCTTATATGTGTGTATGGTGTCCAGGAATAAGTGTCAGACAAAGGAAGACGTTATTCCTTGACTGAAAAATAGTTGATTGTCGTTAATATAAAATTTAAAAGATAACTTTTTCAGAAAATTTAAAATAATATTCATTATTATGAGTCATCTGTTTTGTACACACAATACTTGCGCACATTGTTCAGACAGATGTGAAGACATAGCCACTGCGGATAAACACCGCACTCCGGGCAAGTATAGACCAGGCAACTATAGAGGTCGCTACCAGGAAATAAAATTGTTAAAACAAAGTAACTAAGTTAATATTGTTTTATTTCTATACAAGGAGTTACAAATATAATAATAAAATCTAAATTACTTGGTAAATAAAAGAATCAAAAAGCCAAAGGATGCAATAAACTAAGATTTTTTTGCATTATAATTCTAGTAAAGAATGTAGACGCATTCTTTCGACGACCAAAAGAAGGTATTGTTTTTCTTCTTTGTTTTGTGATTTGCATTTAAGCTGAGGTGTTTAGGAGAGTAGTCAGAATCTTCTTCATTTAACGCGAGTCACATTTTCTGTTTAGGTTCTGAACAAACTTGTTTGTCGAAAAAAGTGATTGCGACAAGCTCCTTCACTCAGGCACCACAAATGGCCCAAGATCTTTTTAAAGCCACTTTTGCTATTGTTTTGTATATATTTTAAAAATCTTTAAGCTCTTTTAAAAGCCACAAATAATTTCTTGGTGCCGAATATGCTTCAGGAGCTTGAAACTGAAAGACAAATTTCTGTAAAGTACAACAATGAAAACAGAAATTTCTGTAATTGTTTTGAGTTCCCATTTCATGATTTTGAACTGATCAATTTGGCTGAAAAATTTAAGGTAGTAAATTGGCTTTACCATCCAGCATGCACGATGAAGAGCAGCTGAAGCTATGAACAATATTCTTTTGCCTAGCTATCCCTCATGAGTTTTAATAATAATGTGTATTTAAGATGAGGTTGATAATCATGTAGTTATTTTTCAGTAAATGAAATTATTTTGTTTGAAACATCTGCCATGCATCTAGAAGCATCTGGATCTGAAGATACTGTGTCGAACTCTGTGGGGTTAATATTGGGCCAAATAGTTCTAAAATGTTTAAAAATCATAAAGTCTGACCCACTTGATGCACCAAGAGCTTGCTAACATTATGGTGACGGGCTAACCAAAGCAAATCTTTTTCCATCTGGTTTAGTAGGATATAGGCGGTATTCCTTAATCCAGTGTTTACTGTAGAAGTGTCGAAGCACATTATTTAACAATGGTGTGCTGTGCTTTTTGGGTAGGGCAAGCTATTAAGAGAGGCATATGTAGAAATATATATATATATATATATATATATATATATATATATATGTATGTGTATATACACAGTGTCCGGGAATAAGTGTCGGACAAAGAAAGATGTTATTCATTGACTGAAATATAATTAATTGTCGTAAAAATACAATTTAAAAGATGACTTTTTTTCAGGAAATTGAAAAAATATTCATAATTATTTGTCATCTTTTTCATACATAGATATTTGCATACATTATTCAGACACCTATCTGCCCGGGTTAGCACCGCGCTCCAAGCAAATTTTGGGTGTAAGAGTTATGTGTAATTTTTTTCTACTCAATTGGAAAAAGGGCATCTTTTGTGTGTTATTTCAACGACAATTTTTTCCTTTATAGCCAACAAATAATGTCTTTCTTTATCCGACACTTATTCTCGGATACCGTGTATATAAGTGTATGTTGCTTCAATATCTCACTAATTCAGTGTTACCCAGTGCTGTTTATCAGAATTTGTCAAATTACTTAAATTGGAACAAATGTAGTTTAACACCAATCGAAATTTCACTGCTAGCAAGCAGTTTATTAAATAAAAAAGTATATATTACAAATCACATATTTAAACAAAAATAACTTTCACATGCAATTATCTCATATTAAAAATTTATTTACAATTAAATGAAATTACGTGATGTAGTATTATTTCTACTTTCTTTAAGTTCCTTACAACGATCTACGTTTCGTTGTATTTCAAAATCTTCAGGTCGGTTATTACCAAAAATTGCTGAAGATCTTTGCTAATAGCTCACCTGAAGATGTAATACAACGAAACCTAGGTCGTGGTAATGAACTTAAATAGAAATAATACTACATTACATAGTTTCATTTAATTGTAATTAATGAATTTCTACAAAATTAAAGCCAAATATCTTCAATATTTAAAAAATTTATTTGAAAAGTATTTCCGATACAGACAGCATTTTTTGTAATAAACTGCTTGTTAAAATTTTTCAGCTTAATTGCCATTCTTAGTGACACTAAATACTGAATAAGGAAATAGAAACGTGAACTTATATAAAAAAAAGGAATAGAAAAACATGAGGAAGCAAAAATGATTGCAGAGGTTATAAATTTAATATTTAACAGCCTTTCTTGACAGTAAAAGTACATTTAAATCGCCTGTTTTTGTGAAGATTGTTAATCTTAACAAAAACAGGTGAGTGGAATATTTTTATAAAGTGCATTTTTTATGAATATTCTTTCATTTACTGAAATAGAAGTGATTTTTATAAGGTGTTTAATGTCTCCATACTCGCAAGGCAAGGGTGATTTGCCTCTGGGCATTTACTTTTTCTCTTCACTTATTTTAGGGTGATTTACTTTTTTATTTTAATTTAATCTGTCTGTAAGGATGACTGCATTCTCATAGCATTAATGGTGGTTTAGATTATGATACCACATGGGCGTCGACAGTTCGACATTTAATTGTTAGTCACCAGTTGACGTCAGTAAAATGTGTGTCGAACCACAGGGCGGAAGCTTTATAAGCCAATGATAATGTCGCCGCAGTGTAGCGCTTGCAGTTGTCAGAGGCAGATAATGTTGTTCACACACTATGTTACAATTTTATAATGTGTTTGTGTGCAAGCTTGTTATAATGTGTTATCTGGTAAATCCAGTATATAACTTCTATGATTACTGTACCGGATGCGGTTAAGCAGTATGAAATTCAATATTGGTATTCGAAGGTGTTTTAAAGATTTGAATATAATTTAAACTTATTATGTTATCTTTGTCCATTGCTCATTGTAAGTGCTGTCTGACAAGTGTTTTTTTTATTTAAGAATTTATTTATTTTTGTTATTTGTAACAAATTTTGTTATTTGTGGAATTTGTTATTGATTAGAGTTTAATGGTATGACTTTTGGTAGTGTGGATGAGCACCTGAACCCCAAATTTCTTGGCCTCGCAATGCCTTGCGTTAGCTACAAGCAGTGTTCTCTCATATTGAACATGGATATCCATGATCTCCTTCTTTGACGCTTTATCCACATACTTTTTGTTAAAAAGCAATCGGACCTTTTTGAGATAGCCTGATGGATGTCATATACCTGCGCTACATGATCACCACCATCACCCTGATATCAACTCCAACAAACTTCTTCTTGTCGAACAATAGGATGGGTTCCTGAAGTTTGTATTGTAAATGTCTGAGCTCGACCAAATCCAGAAGTCTGCCGTTCACACAAAACACCAGGTCCGCGCTTACAGTATGCCACTGCTGTTGCCGTTTTCTCACTGCCGAATACTTGCACGGCTTGAATAGGTTCGCATCGCTACCTTTCGTGCGGCAGACATTGTGACTAGACTTAGCTTAAATACCATAAATTAAATATATTTAACACTAGAAGGGCCAGCGCCGTCAATTTGGCAGTTTCATGAAATTAATCAGATATAACTTTGTATCAATGTTTTTAAACACTCTCATATTTCATGACTTTTTCTAAACTATTGTTTTGTAAGTTATCATATTAAAATAATTTTTTAATAATGTTTTTATGTCTAAAGATACAATCAGTTATACCTAAAATGGCCGCTGCCGTCATTTTGACAGTATAGCAAATTAAATCGCTGCTGCCGTCATTTTGACAGTATAGCAAATTAAATCGCTGCTGCCGTCATTTTGACAGTATAGCAAATTAAATCGCTGCTGCCGTCATTTTGACAGTATAGCAAATTAAATCGCTCACTCGGCAACTTGATATGTATATATGCATTATTAATATATTGAAGGTAGATATATATTTTGGTTTATTTGTGTTCTTAATATTTATATTAGTGAGTGTTCTGGGGTCTGTAAGTCGATTTGTGTCAATAATAATATATTGTTCACAGTGAGTATGCCCCGTATACCATATGCGGAAATAATTAAAGTATTAGAGAGGCTTTGTAACATAGATGAAAATAACTTTGGCGACGAAAGCGATATTAATAGCGTACCTGTGCTACACACTAGAATTGAAGATGCTGGTCTTCTGCCTGAAGAGCAATCGTCATCCTCCATTTTTGAAGAGAAGTTGCCACTACTAACAATTCATGTGATGGTGGAGAGCGTGTCAGGATGCGTGCGGGGTGTAGAAGATGTGTAACTCGTGTCGAGCACACATATTCACGTAGCCATAAATGGTACAGAGTGGACATGCATTAAAAATCAAAGCAACAGCAGACGACGAAGTCAACAAAACGTAATGGGAAAGGTTTCTGGAGTCAGTTCGTATTCAAAATGATATGTCGAGGATAATGATGTTATATCCGCCTGGAGATTACTTATTCACAAATCTGTTTTGAGACGTATAAAGTTATGTATTCAGAAAGAAGCTCAACTAAAAACTAATGATAATACTTGGAATATTTCTCTGGATAAATTAGATGCATTTCTTGCCTTGATATACGCTTGTGGAGCTTGTAATGTTAGCCGCTTAGAACTAGATCTTTTATAGTCGATGGAGTGGGGATCACCTGTTTTCGAAGACACTATGACCACATATATATATCAAAGAATTACTAAGATATTTACGTTTGTCTTGAGAATCCGACCCCATAGCTAACAAGTTCATTGAAAACAGTCAGATGAGCTACATTCATGGTGATAATTTGACTGCAGATGAACAGTTATTTCCATCTAAAATTCGTTCTTATTTTTACTACTACGTTGCAAATAAACCAGTTTGGTATAAAGTTTTGGTTATTGGCTGATGTTGAAAGTAAATACTCGTGTAATGGTTTTCCATATTTAGGCATAGATGATGAACGATCAAATAATGTGGCCTTACATGAACTAAAACTATTAGAGCCGTATTTAAAAACAGGTCGTAACTTTTTCACTTTCCTAAAATTAGCAGAAAAACTGAGCGCTGAAAACACCAGTATTGTATAAAAAATGCGTCACGCAAGAAAAGAAATAGTTGCACTTTGTAAAAACATTCGTACAAGATATGAATTGTTTATCTTGAAAATGAATGCAAACATCATGCCTACTGTTTATCAAAGAAAACCTGATAAAAATGGGTTTTGAGTACAATGCATCCGAGTGTAGATATTGGTAAAGATCCAAAAAAAAACTCCCTGAAACTATTAAATCTACTATAAGACAAAAGTAGGTGTGGATCTAATTAATCAAATGGCACTCAAGTACACAGTGAGAGCTGACACTCGAAGATGGCCAATGCATATATTTTACAATATACTTGATCTAGCTTGTTTAAACTCTTGGGTTATCTATCGTAAAGTAACAGGAAAAAATAATCGCTTGTAAAACACCTTGATGCAGAGCACTCGAAAAACAAAAGTAACGCAGCAATAACACAAAGCTTGGGGAATTATTCTGTTACTGAGGAAGTTGAAGCTACTAATTTACAAAAAAAGTAAAAGGTGACAGCATCAATTAAATGTAAATCATAATTCTGATATTTGTGGCATGTGCAAAAAACCTGTTTGCGGCCAATGTGTAAAATATGTAAAAAAAACGAGTGTGCTTTAGACCACACGACTGAAGTAAAACTTCAAATTCACAAAATATGCTTTAAATTAACTTTAAAATGAATTTACAATTTTATTCACTTGAAACGTAGAATATTTAATGTATTGAACAAAATAATAATTTATAAAATTGTTCAAGAACGAAATGAAATTACAAAATAATCAAAAAATTACCGTTCGCGTAACGCCAGCAAACTCGCATATGTATATATTTCATGCCCTGGCTATGACAGGAAAAGAGAAAGAAAATGTTGTGCTCTCTCTTGCTCCTACAGTGTAATACAGACAATAGGCTTGCACTGTGTCTTAGATATACGAAACATAACTGGCTATGAGAGAAAAAGAGAAAGAAAATATATGCTCGCACCTATCTCTCTTGTCCCTACAGTAATATACAAAACGTAACCCTCTCTCTTTCTGTCTTCACTAACTTATATCTCCCTCTCAACTTCCGTTCGCCTCGCATCACGCATTCACCAGCTTACTCCCCAAGTCAAGCGTGAATAAAGAAGTTTTACTTCAAAAACTAATTTATGTTACAAATGCTATAACTAATAAATTCAAGTAGCCGTTTTTGCAATTTTTATTACAATATTCACCGTTTATCACAATACTTGCCGTCAATTGGACAGTTGCAGCCCTTGAAGGTAGTGCACTGGGCCGCTATATATACATCACATATTTATAAATATGTGATGTATATATAGCGGATATTTAGTGCAAGTAATATGTAATTGCTTATAAGGCATTGTGCGTCATTGCTGTTTAACTTGGTTGCTTAAGTTCCAAGACCAAGCTTTATAACAGCTGTTCTACGATTAAGTTTAGGAAGTTACAAACGTTGATTTACATACTGTACTGATACTAATAAAATAGGCAGATGATCCACAGTTTGATGTTTTATCAATGTCTTCAATCTATTTACCATCCCAAAAAATAGTCAGAGACAAACTCGACTCTTGTCCACTCTTTAGCAAGTAGTTCATGAACACTATACGCAGAGTATGCATTGTGAAGTTGCCTATGTGTGCATTATCTTTGTGTGAATGCACATTTGTAAGTAAGTACATCTAAGTTCTTATAATGAGCGAGAAGGATCATGCCATATTTACTTAATATGCCAGGATGGTGTAGCTTACAAGGCTTAATATGGGAAAAAAATTACATTCAATGTTCTTCACGTTGTATCTATTTCGACAACTGATAATGTGGCTCGTGGTGTGTTAATATTAAAAGTGATGAGAAAGCATCCGAAATGAACGGTTACTCTGTTTTGTCTGTGATTATTCTAAGGGCTGGAATGAAGTCAGTCACTGTAGACTTCGAAGATGAAGTTTATTGTAAAGAATCACTTTCTTTTTGTTTCAATAAAATTGGCTTAATACTTGAATTTCACGTAGCAAGCAGTGTATTTTGATCTAGTTTTCAATGTCTCTGCATTCGCAAGGCGAGAGTGATCTCTGATCTATTTTTTGCCTTCAGTTAATTCAGGGTGATTTACCTTTTTATTTTAATTTAATCTGGATTTAAGGATAACTGCATTCTCATAGAATGAATGGTGGTTTAGATTATAATACCATTTGGGTGTTGTCAGTTCTACATTTACTTGTTAGCCACCTGATGATGTCAGTAGTAAAACGAGTGTCGAACCACAGAGTGGAAACTTTATAAGCCGATGGTAATGTGGTTGCAGGGAAGTGGCTTGCAGTTGTCGGAGGTAGATAACGCTGTTCACACACTATGTTACAATTTTATAACATGTATGTTTGTTTGTAAGCTTGCTATAATATGTTATCTGGTAAATCGAGTATATAGTTTCTACGATTCGTGTACTGGATGTCATTTATCAGTATGAAATTCAATATTTGTATTCGAAGGTGTTTTGAAGATATGAATACAATTTACACTTATGTCTTGCTATCAGTGCTAGTAGACATGAGGTATGCTTGTAAATGCTGTCTGACACATTTTTTTCTAGTTTAAAATTTATTTATTTTTGTTTTTTTTAAAAAATATTTTATTAAGGAATTCCAGTCTATTGAATATATATATATAATGCTAGAGATGTACCGATTAAGGCTTCTGCCCACTATTCGGCTGATGAACAATTGACTAGACAAAGTGCTGCTTTGACACTATTCATACCTTATCTTATTTAAATAATACAAAAATAAATTAAAGTCTGATTTGATTTTTGTTTTGATTTATTTACCCAATCATATCAATCGTGACTGATATTTGGGTGTGATTGATTAGATATTTGGTTGTGACTTTTTACTCAATAAATATTAAATAAGATGATTTCAATTTAATATTATCTCTTCATTTAAATATATGTATTAAAATTAATATAACTATGAAAATATTCACTGCATTTTCAAAATTGACTAATCGGTAGTTTTGTGGATTTTGCCATCTACTCCCCAACTAGTCTGCTTAACATCTGTAATAATTTTTATTAATATTAAGTATATTTTTTTAATTACAAGAAAACATTTTGTTTCAATGTTTTTATGGTTTTGGTTAATTTAAAACGACATTGAATTTTTGTCATACTAAAATGATTCACTACGTTATTGATCATAAAATTTTCTTTAACAAAAATTCTTAAATCCTGTCGTCATAGTCTAGAGACTATGATGGAAAGTTCTATAAAAAGAGATATTCAAGATATGGCACAAATCTTTATGATTTGTCAAGCAAAATTGAAGGGAAAAACCAAATTCTAAGAAAAATGTGTTTGATTATAATTTCTTTGTTCTATCAGTCATCTGACATAAATAATGTCAAATTGAAGGAAAAAACCGAATTCTAAGAATAATGCGTTTGATTATAATTTCTTTGTTCTATCAGCCATCTGACATTATATACCATTCACCTGTTCTATCATTCCAGTTGTTCATTATGAATCTTCTTTGTTCTTTTCTCAAGAATATTTGACTATTCCCTAGAGGAAACACTTGAAACTAGATAGGAATTACCAAGTAAGTAGGCGGCTCCATTAATCTTGCACACTGACAAATTTTTCTTGTAAGCGCTTCAATTCCTGTTATCAGCATTGTTTTAATCTATTCAAGAAAAACTTGATGTCTCAGTGAACATGACTGACTACTGATTAATTTTTTACTATAATTTTAAATGTGGTTTGTTGTATCAAGAATGCCATCAAAAAACGACTAATACATATTTTTGATGGAATATTGCAATGTTACAACAAATTTCAAAGAGGTAACTACAATGTGGATGACTATGTACTGGGTTGTATTGCATGGTATGTATTTGCATAGCGCATATAGATAATTTGAAAGATTTTTGCCATTAACTCGTGAACGGTCAAGCTCAATTTTATATGAAGATATTAACCTTTTTCTTAGCCCCGTTGTGTATTATAAAGCAGTTGTGTTAGCCTCATAGCCGACCATCACTGCTATTTAATACAAGAATGTATACTTCAATAAAGAACTGCGATTAAAGTCACATCTCAACATGTGTTATATCTACTACGACAATGCACAGACATGTAAATTTTTAAATCTATCTGGGCTCACTGTCTTAGTTCGTGTTTCATATAGCCCAGAATTGTACCTTGTTTTTGACTTTTCCTGTAGGTAATGAGTTACCTAAAAGAGGGTGAATTACTGACTACTTAGGACTTCGTGCTTTTAGAACCTTATGTATGCAATGTAGATTTATTATTAGAGTTGTGCACCTCAAAAGAAAAAACGGAGACCTTACAAGACCACTCACGTGTCTATCTGTCTGTCACAATCGTTTTTCTCAGAAACTGTTTGGTCTAGAAACCTGAAATTTGGTATAGGAATAAGACATATTAACATATATAAAGACATATTAACGTATATATGACAGTCAAAAATATTCATAAGGAAACATTTTTTTTCAGTCCATGTACAGTGTGGGGGTATTGTTTGAAAAGGTCAGTTGTAAGGGTTTCAAAAATATTTTTCTACAACATTAGGTAGTATACCCGCGGAGATATACTGAAAATATATTCCCTCCCTTATATCCAAAACTACTCACCTTAAAATTATGATAAAGTAGGGTCTTTAGAAGTCTACATGGGGTTGTATGAAAACCATAGCGATGATTCTAGATGTCATATTTTTTAAAATACGCATTATGTTTTTATGCCTGTGAATTACGTTGTGAAAATTGATATTTCTCTATACTTAATCCGTGCCATTTTCCTTATAATCTCTGTAGTTTAATAGAAATATTATATAACCCTTAAATGTTTATAAGAGCCTAAATATATACAAAATCGTCCTAATGCGTTTCCTACTCGTATTTGACAGGTTTTATTAATCGTTTATGAGATAAAAAACAGCAGTTTTCATATTCTTACTTTTGGCACCTTTAATCTCAAGAATTTGTATTTTGACGAAAGTTTGTTGCGTTTCTCTAATAAATATTTAAAAACATGAAAATAAAAAATGTGTGCATATGTATATGTGTGGTGCATGTGCCTACTGTTGTGTGGTCTCCTGCTTAAATCAATGTATTGTTGGACGAACAATGGTGTTTGGATGTAATTCATACATACTTTGAAAATGGCTCAAATTATTTTTTTAAATATTCAATTTTATTACTGCTCACTTAGAGTTATGAAAGCAGCATGCTCACAGATTGCATCTTCATTATGATGTGTTTTTTTTGTCGACTTTGAACTGTCATTTATTCTTCATGAAATTTACATATCCAAAGATTTTTTAATTTCTGAAGTATATAATTTTTTTTTGTATTGGTAGATGAAAAGCTGAAGGGTAATTCACTGACATATCATATTTCAGTGACATAGGGCACTATCGTAACACCATTATGTGTCAATTTAGATAAGTATTGTAAGGTAACTTGACATTGAAAATTTGTTACCCGGGTAATAGAATAGCATCTTGGTTGCCGCCGATTGCATAAGCCAACATAATACTATTTTAACACCATATATAAGTAAATTTTTATTATAAACTGTACTCAGAACATAGAATTATATTATAAAAAGTAGAGATGTATCTTTTATGAATGAACATATCAGTGCAATCCTATGTTTTGTAATGAAGGAGTGCCAATACCGTTCAAGTGATTTCATTCATGATTGTTTAATCAATATTGATGATTTCAATTTGAGTCGATCAGTAGCTTTGTCCACATCATGTGTTACATACCATGGAGACACATGGCTAACATTTCGTTAGCGATGTGTCTCGCCAGCCACGTTTATTCCAATAAATTGGATACTTTATGTAAATAAACATTAGGTATTATAAATTATTTAACATAGAGAGGAACGCACAGCAGAGTTACAAACTGTGGGACGTAATATAAACAGGAGATTCAAAGTAGGCTAGTGTAACAGATTAATAATTGAACTAATATATCGATTATTTTTGTTAAGACAAACTTACATCCGTACACATTCTTTTTAATGTAGGTGTACTGTACCATGACTTGACGACCATATATTTACTATATTAGGTTGTATAAATATAAATATATATATATATAAATACAAATAAAACTATTGATTGTTTGTTAAGTAATTAGTATTCAGCAATTCACTGATCGGAGTGATCACATTCACTTGATTAATTGAACTTACAATATTTACCGATTTAATCTTCAAAAATTTATTAGTTTTATCAGCCGAACCAATCAAAAAAGTCCTACGTCCATTTATTTATAACATTTGAAATGTTAACAATTTTTGATACACCTGAAACATTTATTTAAGAGAAAAATGCATCGGTAACAACTCATTGGTGTCAGTAAATTGTTCAACTCAATAATCAGAAATTTATTATCAGTTATTCCAGGAGACGGTAAATATTTGTGGTACACCAGTGCATCTGCCTACACAAAATATGGTAAAATGTATACAAACATCTACTTTTAAATAAATGAAAACTGTGACCGACTGCATATAGTCAGCGGCCAGAATGTGAGCTGGAGAGCTTTTGATCAATTTAATCAAAAGAACAGGGTGACAATTCAATCATTTGTGATGTTATTGACGAATGATTGCAGTCACAAAATTCAATTGATTTGCCTCTGCCTAGTAAAAAGCAACAGGTGTATGAAATTTTAAACTTGAACATATAACACACTTGGTTAGCACCTTGCAAAGTTATAAACGTGCAATTTGGCAGCTATAAATTGGAAATCAAGTAGATGTGAAATACCCCACCATTGTAAGTATCAGTTATCTTATAACCAAATTAATTAATGCGAGAACATTAAATACTTGAATGGGTGACTTCATAGAAATATTACGTGATTTTTGTTTTAAGAGGTTAATTTTTAAGTAGTGGGCTTGTTCTTTTTGGTTGCACGGTGCCTTTTTTAGATTGTGTTGTCACTTCAAATTCCATTCTTATTTCTTACTCTTATTCTAAATCTATTTTAGTATGGATAGCGATGTTCTGTTCTCAGTACCAATTGGAAATTGCCACAACCTTACTGACACAACCTTACCTTATTTTGAAGATTCTCTAGGTTTATGTTTTTTCATGTCATTGTCTGTTTCTCTGCTCTCTACGACATGATGATTTCACAAATAGTAATTTTTATGAGAGATATTTGCGACAGTTCTGAACTTCGTGTGACTAATAAATATTAAACGAAGCAATAACTGACCAACGGAACCTTGTTTAGTTCTCTCTTCTCTGAAAAGTTAAAGAGAATAGTATATTTATAGTACCATATATTCATGAAATTATTTGCCTGTAGCCCAGATTTACGTTCTGAAAACTTTAGCCAGCTTGAAACTTTTACCCTAAGCATTGTTTGCTCTTCACTTAATTCGTGCCACTTTCTTTATAATTATATCCGTTTTATGCCCTTCCTTTCATTTTTTCCTCAAAATTATAACAATATAATTTTTGCGGTCCACCTCTGAACTAATAAATTACATTCCTCAGTTGTGGTCGACTGGAAGAAGTTGCACTTGTAGCAATAATTTCAAAGAGAAATAAAGTTTAATTTCACAGTTTACATTAGTCAGTTAAAATGGAGCCAACTATAATGAAATTTTAGTGACTCTGAATTACACCTTACATCAGTTGAACTATGAAAAGAAACATAATTTAGTTAGATTGCTAACCCTCATATTGCAAAAATGTAAATAATAAATGAGAGACATTTTACTTGCAAATGGAAGATGTATACAGTCGTGTAAATTCTAGCACTGCATAAGTCATCAAATTAGTACGTTATTTTTATACCTTTGGATAGAGAATCGAAAGGTATGTATTTGAACTATTTTTAAACATAACTTCTTTAAAAAATAACTGTATAGTTAATAAATACGAAATGAGATAGTTGTTTATTATTGTGTTAATTACATGGTGTGTCATGATATTATACTAGTTGACTGTCTTGGATGTGTGGCCCGCACACATCCGAGAAGGGACCATTTCTGCGCTTATGTTTGAATCATTGTTTTATTTAATAATTAGTTATGTTTAACTTATTAAAGGTGTTCTCAACTGTTTAGATATTTATTCTGTATTAATCTTGTAGCACAAAAATATTTATAACATTCTATAATACTTAGCCATATATATCTTCTAACTCTTTTGTTGATTTCATGCACAAGTCTTTCAAACATTTTTATGTGGTTATGATTTATTTGGATATTCAATGATTTCTTGTGATATGATGGTTCATTCTGATCATTTTAAGAAAATATGAAAAATACAGCCTTAGTTTTGTTCATATATGTCATGTATTCCTAGTTATAGAGCAAGTGGCATTATTTATTTATAAAGTACCTTGGAAAGGAAAAGAACCATCGCAATTACATCCATCATTGAAATATCCTGGAAAATTCATGAAGTTGTATTCATGAAGTGTACTCTATTATACATTCTGAAATATTATTTGTAAAGGTTGTAACAAACATATTGAGTTGATATGAATGAAAAATCAAGTTGATGACACAATGTTTATTGATATGAATAAAAAATCAAGTTGATAATACAATGTATAATCAATTATAATATTTGGAAGTGAGCCTTTTACTATTGGCCTCATAAAAAGACTCCAAGTCACGCATCAACTTATGGACATGCTATATTCTAGGTTTCTCTTCCAAGTCACCCTGCAAACTATGCTCTAGGTTCTCCTCCCAATTATGATGTGTAATAAGCAAACCGATAAGAGAATGACGGTTACTGACATAGCTCGTGATATTAACAGCCTGAATTGGTAATTGGCAGACCAAATGCTAGTAGGACTAATATCCTGAAGGTTCTGTACCATTGTATCAAAATTTACTAATTATTTATTTAAAACTAAACAAAAAAAAACCAAGAAATAGTTTGTCACATAATAATGCCATGTAGAATTATAAATTAACAATTTCTTCCTTCGCTTGTGCTATGATAACTACAATCTGGAATTTGTACCAAATTTCAACAATCCTTGGCCAACGGGAAGTATGGAAAAGATTCTGATTTGTGTGTCAGTATCAAATATATTTAAAAGCCAATTTTTTTATTGTCTAGAGTTAAAAGTCTAAATTTTTATGCTATGGATTCGTAGACCCTTGGTATTTGATATAATTTTGATTTGATACCTCTTGCTGTACCTGAAAAAGGGGTGCTTGATGGGCATGGTGATGGACGACAATATAATTCTACAAGGATTCTGTTTTTCTTATTCTGAGACACGGAACTCTAAAAATAGTCTAATTAGTGTCAATAGATAAGTATCTTGTGCAAGAAGAAAATATTATTGTAAAATTCTTTTATCATGCTATGTCGTAGTTGTCCACTTTGTTTACGTGTGCTTTACCAGGATGTTAAAGAGATTTCAGTTCGTTTTAATGACGTAAATGGAATAATATTTAGTTCATTCAAGTGAGCGTTTAGGGTGAGTTAATTATTTTATTTCGTATTGTCAGCATAAAAGAATGCGTCAATGTGATATATATTTAGCTTGACCTTAATTTTATCATTAGGCCACACCGGGAACCAATTCGGTCATGTGAACAGTGTGTTTGATTATTTTCCTTGCTAACAAATTATTGTTATTCTTCTGTTCCTTGCGCGTGCCAGAATTTATCTGCGGATGTGCTTAATAGATAATGCAATACAAGGATTGAAGCAAATTGAGTGTTGTCAAAATTAAATTATTGATGGATTTAGAAACTGACAAAGTACGTGGATATCTCGGAATTTATTTCTATTTTGATTGATGATCTTCATCATCATTGCCTTGACCGTATCTTTTTTTAGACCTATGTTTCCTAAAAATTTTCACATGGGTGCGCTAGTATTCTATTAGCAATTCAGATAAGACATTTTCCTTAATCAATTTATATAAGTTGGAAACATTTTGCGCGATCATGCAACATGTTGTTTGGTCACTTCTAGCTCAGCTAAGAATTTGAGACTTGGCATTTGAATATTACATGAGTTGTAGATAGCTAGAAAAATTAGACATTGACAATTTAAAAAAAACAAAAAAATTATTTTTTCTTTAAAAGTATTCACAAAATGAGTACATTTTCAAGTCAGTGCCATCTATAATGTTTCCATAGTTATCTATTGGATTTAAGGCGCTACATTTACGTAATTGGATTGGTTTAATAATTTACGTAATTGGATTGGTTTAATAATTACCTTTCTTTAAGTGTTAAATGGAAAGATTGTTTGCTATCATTAAGATAAGTCTTGTTCATCTTTCTTAACAACTTAATTTACTCAGATAACCATTATAATCTACAAACAAATTGTATTAGAATTATCCACTTTTTCATCCTATTTAATTACAGATTCACCTACAATTGCACAAGCTTAAAAATAAGAAACAAGAGAAGAGAGAATGCCAACCAGTGTCATCAGTTAGTTATGACTAGTGCCTTCATCTAATAACTACCAAAAATCAGGTTTTTTGAAGATTTCATTCCATGACAAAAACATCAAATGATCTTGAACGTTACTATTGATTAGTTACAATTTTTGTAGACTTTCTAATGAAGGCCAAAAATCATGTTTGCATACCCTATATTATATAGGTGAAATTTCATAGGAGAATGTAATAACAGAAATACTCAATAGATGAATAAATAAAGTTGCACTTGTTCACCACAAGATGGCCATAGTGTGTTTTGTTATATGCATAATATTATGTTATGACAGTTCTGATTATGAATTTTGTTCTTGTATTTGTTTTTTGTTTTAGAATTATGTTTTAGTATGGCTCAATAAATTCTTTTTAATTTTATTGTTAGAAAGTATAGTTTTTATTGTATAAACCCGATGCAACATATTTAATAGTCTAAAGAATACAATCAAGGATATCATAAAAATACTCCAAAAATAAAATAGAATATTGAGTATTGTTTGTCTTAGGCATAATTGTCTACTAAACTTATAAACAAAATATGGTTATGGTACGTATTGTATGTTTTTTTGTTATATTTAATATTCGTCATGTACGTCATGTAATAATGCTTTGACAAGTTCTTACCTACAGCAGAGTCGTGCAAATTATTAGATAGTTTGGGAGCCTTGACAGAGGTTTTAAGGTCGATATTACCTCATATATGAAAAAGTATTGATAAAGAGTACATGGAAAAATATTGATCGAGGTTAAATTACATTGCTCGACTTTAATTATCGATATTTATTTATACCCAAGAATTACACTGGTAATGTTTTTTTGAATGAGTACTACGTAAATTAAGTTTCATTGTTGCAAAACTACTCCTGTCTACATGATGATAGTGGGATCCATATTCGTGTGGGTATTATCATTTAGTCGAAACGTAAGAAGTGAGTGATTTTTTGTATTGTTTTTTAACATTTTTATTATTGCTTGATATTAAATGACCGTTAAAATTGTGAATTATTTGACGAAGCGCATAATATTCTTCAAAAAAATCGGTATTTATAGTATGTAGTATTGTACATAAATAGATATATATTTTGTTAATTTTGACAAAACCCCGAGCAGCTGCAACCTGTTACTTATTTATTATTGATTTATAGATACTTGAAAGATACTTGATACTTGAAAGCGTTGAAATTAGCAAACTTGGCAGAGGTCCATACGTAAATTGGCTTTGTCATTTTTCTTCAACTCTGACATAAGCTTTACTGTATTGATATAGTAGATGCATTATTATAATATTTCTAGCCCGTATGACATGATAATTTATACATATAAGCAGCAGTTAATAAGTTGTCCGCCTAGGCAAGGGATTGTACCATCAATATCTCAGTGTTGTTTTTTTTTAATAATAACTTCCAAAATTATTATTGTTAAGTTTTTGATCTGCTGCTATATTTAGTTTGTTTTTGACAGTCATTTAAAGGGAGCAACTTTTCCATTTTCACAAAAATGGATAAAATTGAATATTGGGCAGTGATTAGATATTGTTTTTGAAAAAGAAAATGAACGATAAGGCCTACTGAATTAAATTATGTTTATGGACGCTCTGTGGCTTCAATATCAACACTAAAATATTTGACAGCTGAATTTAACCATAGTCATATGACTGTATTTAGAGGAGTTTATAGACCGTCCAAAGAAATCACACCAGAAATAGTGAATAAATTCCATTCCAAAATTACAGAAAAATAAAAAAACTATGGGATAGCCAAGGCTGTGAACTTGCTGAAACCTAAACCCTCAGTTTAAAAAATAAAATAAATTTTGGCTAAAAGAATGTGTCTTGTCTAGGTCTCTAGGTCGACTACTTATCAACTGCCCTTTGTAGATAGCCGCACTAACTACTTTCCTAAATTACTGCACATATGCATCGTTCTTATTCTATTTTTAAATTTATCTCTGATATACTCTTTTCTGTATTGATATAACAGATTTATTTCTGTTATTTTTAGGGTTCCGTACCTCAAAAAGAATAACAGAATTCCTATAAGATCACTAACGTGTTGGGCCGTTCGTCCATTATAACCATTTTTATCAGAAATAGTTTCACGTAGAATCTTGAAATTTGGCACAGTAGTAAAAAATATCACATTGCGTAATAGCTAAATGTCAAATATATTCATTTTGAAACTTTAAAGAGGGCAAATTAGGTACTCGAAAAATGTTTTCTTGAAGTAAATGTGTAGAGTGGGATGTCATTTGAAAGGGTTAATTATAAAGAGCTTAAAACTATTTTTTTGTAAACCCATGTAAAGATTATAGGAAAAATAGACTTCTTTATTTTTTAAATATAGGGAATATTTATTATATATGTTTTTATGTACGAAAGACTTATTAGGCAATACATTTACATTTTTTTATTTTCAAAATCAATTTTTTTTAGAAATCATGCGATGTGAAAACTTGAAAGTTGGTATATTAACACATCTTATTCATCCATAAATTTTATACATATTTTACAACACTAACTTTTTAAAATTATTTGTAAAACAATTAAAAAGGAGGTAAATATATATACCCAACAAAAACAATTTTTCTCATTTTATGTGTTACGTGGAATATAATTCGAAAACGATTGTTGTTGCATATTTAAATATATTCTAAAAAATATTTCTGAAACTATTTATCCAAAAATCATGATAAAAATAGGGTTGGTAAAATCTGACCAGAAAATTATAGCGATTATCCTAGATCTTATATTTTTGGAACATAATATTTTGCAATATATTGACAGTTTAATAGAAATACTATGTACGTTTAAATGTTTATAAGTGCCAAAATGTGCACAGAACCTTTGTTGTGCTAGATCTACTCGTGTTTAATAGGATCATTCCAGTGTGTTTAAAGCTAATAATGGACACCACTTTTTAATTAGACATAAATGATTACATTTCTGCACATAAGTGTGACTGCGTTTAAACGCCGTTTATCTTTTGTTTTTAATTTTGTCAGCTTTATCTAACAGCGCACTTTGTGAAGAGCACAATCTCCTTCATTGTAAAAAATTTGAATGTGACTTTTGCTAATCATTTCTGCAACAGGAAAACGAGAGTAATATTTGAATATTGAAAATTCTGCAAATTAAATAATTGTTACTAATCCACGTGTAAGTAAAGTATCTCTTTTGATTTTTTAAGCCAAGGCAAAGAGGTGAGTTTAGATGACCGAAATTCATGTGGATAAAAGTTGGTAAACACATAACTGGATGCTTAACAAGCCCTTTTAGCTACCGTACAGGACAAGCATGGTCTTGACATTTTTTTCAACTTCATTGCTGCTTCAGTAATGGTATTATGGAGATATTTGCTGGGCCATTATGTAACACATTTGCTGCCATACCTACCAGATCGGACAGAGAAAACTGTTTCCTGCGGCATCAGTATTGGAAGATAGAACTAGTTTTTGTGAGTTGTATTTCAAGCCATCTTCAGTAGCCGGTTAATGAATTTTAACATTACTACTAAATGCAAACTAGCACAAAAATTTATGGAAAAACATATTAAAATACTTTTTTTATTTTAATGGAAGGTGAAAAATGACACTGAAGTTGGATAGATGGTAATGAGTGATTTTTACCCACTAAAAAGCACCTTAACCACAACCAGCCCAAAGTAAACCAACAGTGACTTATTTAATTTTTGGTATTATCACGCGGCTGGATCACTTGTCATTGCTGTTGGGTTCTAGACCATGAATTCATAATGTTTAGTTCTCTAGAGACTTTGTGCGATATCGGCCACTTTGAGCACCGCTTCCATTTCAGGGGTTCAAGGTTTCAAATTTCCATTGAGCATGTTGCTCTGTGGAATACTAGGCAGCAAGAATTTACTTCGGTTCTGAATATTCTTTTAAAGTATTTTAATGTTTTTGTTATCTGAGTAAGATTTAAGAATCTAATAAATTTAGATTAAAGAAGATTTAAGAATCTAATGTATTCAAATGTATTGAAAAAATTATATGGAGGACCAGCACATGGATATTTTTTGCAGTTATACCCAGGAAGCTTAATATTTTCGGTGTGGCTCCTGGTGAAATATTAGCCAATTCAGGCTGCAGTCAATGTGTTGTTAACATGATATTAATACGAATGGTTGTGTATTTTTCCATTTCATTTGTTTTTGTTTTACATTTTAAACCCATTTGTCTTTTAGGTACTTGAATAAGTCCAATTCTTTGCTTAGCAAACAAGTTTTGTTTTGATACCCAAATAGTTCTGAAGATATTTTTTTATCTTTTATCGGTAGTTACTTTATATGAAAAATATACAGTACGACTCCCATTTGAATAGTGTTTATCTCAATTTACAATTGACAACTGGAAACGAAACGTCTCATTGTTAGACATTAACAGTACTTTTTGATCATATTTTTGTTGATCGGAATTTTTTTTATATGTTTTCTGTTATCACTACAGATATATTTAATTTGGTTTTTCATTTGAATTTTCTGTAATTTGATGGTTTATTTAGAGCGGTGGAAATTCTGGAAAAGGCTGTACCGGGCTAAATGGTAATAAATAACCCAATAAAAGGTAAAGGATTTCCATGTCTGTGTTGGGTAGAACAAATCAAAACAATTTATACTTCTAAAAGTCAATTTCTTCTAACTGCTAAAAGTTAAACGCAGGAAAAGCAGAACAAATTAAATTGTCCTTCTTTTCCTGCAGTCATATTCATAGACCATTGACTATCTATAGTTTGAAGTCAAAATTATATACACACAACAAGCTATACGATTGGTGGAGGGGACAGCTTAAATGGATCAGTCTGATTGATGGAAGCCCTCTTAGAGTAGTGTGAAATGGATTGTTTATATAACCAACAAAATGTTAATAACTCGCATCTCCTGTACACAATTTTGATATGTCCCTCATAGTTAGAAATTGTAAAACTGAAAAAAACCTTATGATTTGGTTTTCATTTTTAATTACTGCTCCATCCTTGATTCTGGCAACATTGCTGTTAACTTGCTAGCTTTCACTCGCGACTCCGCTGTGTGGAGATATTGATGCTGCCTTCTTTGTTGCTGTAAAGCATAAAGTCGAACCCAATATCCAGTTAAATATATGGTTTAAAAGTGCTCTGAGCTTGTCTGTATTACTCCGGTGTAAACATGGAAAAGCTGGAACACATTCAATAAGAATAAATAGAATGTCAAATATTTATTTGATAAGATAAGGCTGTCTGGTCGTGAAAGTTTCGTTGAAAATTGTCACGTAGCGATCTATATTCTCATAAGCGCATATAAAATTATGTATATTTTGTGAAATAATAATATAATTGTTACGTAATAATAATATAATTTAAGGTAACTTGTTTCAAAAGGAGAAAACGGAACCCTCGTAAGGTCGCTCATGTGTCCTCTTAAATCTCCCTTTTGTCACGGCCGTTTCATTCTAACTCTGTTTGACGTAGAAACTTAATATTTGGCAAAGTGATAAAGCATATTAACCCATATATAACTGAATTGTTATCGTTCAAAAATATTTGTATAGACATTTTTAATCCATCCAATAAACTATTAATTTTTTAAATTTCTTGTACCATGATATATTAATTAAAAGAGCAAATTATAAGAATTCTATAACAATTTTTATCAAAATTTTATTTTAGATAGTTCTAGAGGTATTGTTAAAAATTTTCATCGAAATATGTCCAACGCCATCTCCGAAATGACTACCGTAGTAATTATGAATAAAACCAGCGTTTTTAGAACTTAACTGGATAACTATTGTGTTTATTCTAAACCTCATAGTTTTTTAATACTGATGATAATTTTACACCTGTGAACGATAAAATAGGCAATATATTTACGTGATGAAAAATAATATTAATATTTAATAGACATATCCACAAATACCCATAAATGCCTAAGTTTGTACTGAACCATCGTAGAGCGAATTCTACTTGCACTTAACAAGTTTATTTATTTTAATATATTTCTAGATATCACATCAAATTAATTTAAGACCTATGAAGTGTGCTATTGTACATAACAAACCTATTGGAAATGCAATAATTGGGATGGTTATCGTACAGGTTTTAAGCCTGAATGTTTCTTTGTTCCATGGACAGATATACTGCATTAAATATGTACATATCAGTGCAGACCAAAATTTGACTATGTATTGTAGTGTTTACTTAACGTAGTTGATACAAATAAGGCCTATGTTCGAATAAGGAATTAAGAACGATAAACTCAACTTTGAAAACATGGCAGTTGGTATTTATTTGTGTCAAGCACCTTATTTATTGAGTTACTTATTTACTTCTTGAAACCCCCGTTTTACCCAAAGCGCTGGGCATGTGGAAGAATATAAACAAATGGTTTTAAAACAATAACAAATTAGACAGAAACACATCATCTAGTGATCGGTTGGGAACTATTAAGCAACTCCATAACTTCATTTCAGAAGCGGTCAATGAAGTAGAAAAAATATTTAGACTTTTTGCATCTCCCAGCACTTTGTTGAATAATTTGAGTGCACAAAAGACAAGTGAACGCTGTGAGATGTTCGTGCATGCACTAGGTAGGAAAATAAACTATGACATCATTCTCTCATGTGGTAGCTAGGAGCATAAAGCGCTAGTAAACTCAAGAATAAAAGGTTATCAATGAAACTATTTAATAACATGAAAGATATACTTGATGAAATGTAAATCCCGTCGGAGTTAAAGGGAATTACATCCAACTATAATCATTATAAAATCCAAAGGGAATAAAGAAGTATAACACCCATACATTTTGTAATGCAAAAATTGTATTGACCTTTTTTTAATATTTATATCTATTTATAACTTCTTTGACTCGTTCGTCCCGTTTATTGCCCTGAAAAAGCTTTCCCGAATGAACAATCCTTTCTTCTATTTTATCAAAAATTGTTGCTTTTTATAAATAATTTTAAGATTAACAACGAATGAGCTAATCACTACTAATATAATATATGTGAAAATTTGTCTGTTTCTTTATTTGTTTGTCTTTCTTTCACACTCAAGCAGCCCAATGGATTTCGATTAAATTTTTGCATTTAGAAAATATGTATTCAAAATTAAAAGATAGGTTATATATAATTATGCTATCATATTCAGGAGCAGAGCAGTGAAAATAAACTTTAAAAGAATTATGTTATTATTGATCTTGCGAAAAACTAAATGTGTTTTCATTATTTTATTTAAAAGTAGGGGGACATGCTCCAATTGACATGACAAATTTATGGGGTAATTATTGTATGGGATTTAGTCCAGACCATGCCATTACCATTGCTTAAATCACGTAGAACTCGGCACTGCATCACACAAAATAATTACAGTACACTATAATACCAAAAGCATATGGGCAAAGCCACGGGTAAATTTAATATCATATAAATGAACTTATAGTGGATTTATTGCTATAGGAGCAATATCTTCCAATTGCCAATAGTGAAAAATTAATTTCTAAAAGGTGACTGCAAGTTTGTAGTTGCCATACAATTCAGACTTTCGTCCGATATCCATTTGACCATTTTTATAGGCATGGCCAATGAGTGATTTTTTGTAATGAATCTAAGCTTCTTAAGCCCTCTTAATGTGGTATCAAATCAAATTATGGCACTTCTACAGCATTCATTAATGTTATATATATATATATATACTTTTAGCTATGAATGAAATTCAATTCACTATTATTATTTTCCTTGATTTCTATTCTGTTGAATTGACTTGGTGAGAAGCGTGGCGCAAGGCGGTGAGCTTTCTCCGCTCCATTTTTCAGTTTTTCCATCTGCAAATTTATGCACATACAGATTTGAATAGTATTCATGCTGCAATTAATTCTCTAAATTTATGTCTCAAATTATTATCAGCCAAAGATAAGTCTGTTATTAAATCCAATAAAATTTCAGGTAGTTATTTAATAAATAATAATAATACTGTAAAGGAACTTGGTCTATTGATTGATTAATATCTTAGCTGGCAGCCTCGGGTAAATGATTCAATCATCCATTCTTTGATAGAATCTTTCACTCTCTAAAATGCTTCCATAGATTAATTCTCTTCAAAATTAATCTTATTATGTTAAACTTTTTTAATACCTTTCCTTGACTATGGAGATGTCTGCCCTTCAGATCTTACTAATCAATTATATTAAAAGCTAGAAAAACTTAAAAATATATGTGTCCGTAATCAAATTGACCTCAAAAGATATGATTTGTGATCAGCACGATTTTCATATCCTTCCATTATTTTATAATATTTTAAAAAATCCACCTAGACCTGTAGACTCGGTGACAGATTGAAATTAGCCCATGGCCCTAGATTTACGTTCTAAAATCTCATGCATACTCATTCTCATTTCCGAATATTCCAGACATTCCTTTGCTGTGTATGCTATTAAATTATGGAATTCATTGGATCTTAACATCAGAAAATCATCTAAAAAAATTATCCTGTGCCTTTGTCAATATATTAACGTTTTAGTTCCTTATTTTTTTCTGCTTGTCAATATTTTCTTTTCTTAATTTAAAGAAGTATACTGATTTATTTTTTTTAAATTATAATAATTTAAATTATTTACAATCCACCTCATAATTTAATTATGTTCATTCCTTCGTTGTAGTCGCCTCGAAAAGAATGCTCTTATAGCAATAAGTCTGCCGTGTGTGCAAATGTTACATTAATGACTAAATAAATAAATAAACCACTGCCGATAACATTATTTAATAAAAGTAACAAATATTATTTATGATAATTAATATTTGACGTGCTAGGCTGAAAAGGGATGAGCCTTAAAGGAAACAGGATATGAATGCGTTATTACCATGAATGAAATTAATAGATGTAGGATTTTTAAAAAGATTTTTGGAAATGTATGTGGACAGCGCATTTCTGACGTTTTGATTTATTCTATAACTTGGTTACGTAAACTAATGAGGAAATTGCATAACCGGATATGTTAGTCTGGCATTGAGATAAGAAGGTCTATGTAGATTGTATAAAGCAAAACAATGTAAATATTGTACTGAGAAATGAATAATTTTTTTCAGAAAGTTACGTGAATTGTGAAAAAAAGCAATACAATTTATAAGATTTTTTTTATATTATTTATTACCTTAAAAACTTCTAGAATATCTATACATTTTTAAAATAATACAACTATAAGAGTCGTGAATTCCAAGAATATATATATATATAAATATATATATATATATATATATATATATATGTATATACATACATATACACAAGGGAAGAACCACTGGAGACATTTGTAACTGTATCTCTCATGCGTGTGATTTCCTGCTTTCTGAAAGCTATTTTGCAAAAAAGTTGCAAATAATTTTAGGCGCACATATAACACAATAAAACAAATATCGAATAATAGTCTTTGTTTTGAAGATCAATTAACCCTCTTTATTGCCAACGAGGGATATATCTGATATTAACGGATATTTCCGTCCATCATTTATAACTTGAAAATGCAGTCACGTTATTATGAAATGAAAACATTTGTTTCATTTATTACCTAAAATATGAATAAATTGAACTTAATCTACGGCAAACATAGTAAAATAAAACTAATATTGTTTTGAAAATTAGTTAAAAACAATGGTCTGCAAATATCGCATGATAAAAGTCTACTTTAGTCTACACTCAGATGCGTGGCGACAGATATATCCGTCACGTAGTGATCCTCCCAAGTCGACTTTATTGATCGACACCATACGCGCTTGAGCTAAGTGTTATTAGGTGTGGTCAGCTCACGGACGAATTTGTTTAAATTTTAATCTTACTTTTTTCTATTAAACTAACATGTCAAAAATAAAATACATACAGAAATAGGAAATACACAGAAATAGTAACTTTTTCTAACATAATTAAAGTAAATACACTATTCGATGCTTAAAGAAAAATATACACTTTGGGACTGTAATCTGTAATAATGCATCATGGGCAGATTGCAATACACCTATTTTTTTTTTTAAATCATATCACTTTTTTGATATTTAAAAATTGTCATAAGTCATTAACATGAAAATGCATCAACTTATATCTTATATTTCGATAAACGTAAGAAATGTGGTAATGTTGCATGATTACACTTCTTAGCGATCGATAGTGAATTTGACTTGAGTAACTATCCCTTTCATTTGTGTAGTTTACATAAAATGAATAAAAAAAGAAAAGGATATCAAAAATTAATTTCAAGGCTAACTTTGTTTACATTTCGTAAATCAAAATTATTGCCATTTAAAAATCTTTAAAATCCATTAATTTTCCCTCAAATATTAAAGGTTATAAAAAATATTATTGTTGATTTTTAAAATAAACTTGTTGGAACTATTAATATGATATTTTTTCATTTGTCGTGTAGATAATTTATTATTCGCTTCTTAATAATAAAATAATATTAATTTTAATTGCTCATTTCAAATTCAATCTTTACGGATTATTTATTATTTAATATGGCAACCTCACATTTCTTCCGGTTAGAATATTTTTGAAAGTTTAGTTTGACATAACACAACATATTGGTTTAATGCGATTTTATTATATTAAATGATTTTTAGTGGTGATATCGAGTGAGTGAAATTATGACTATGTCGTTTTTAGTGCTGGTGGAATATGGTATTAGTATGCCAAATGCCATTATAATAGCCCTAAGAATATACGTCGAACGTTATCCAACAACCAAGTCTTGTTACAGTCAATTCAATACAGGTCATGTCAGTGACATCAGATGATATTTCTTCAACAATATCGATAAACATAGAACAAAATATGCTAACTCATTTTAGTGGGAAGCAAAATTCGAATACCAAACGAACAACGTAGATAATTTAAGTCAAAATTATTGTCGGATGCGAAAGCGCGGTATGGGGAATTACGGGGAAGACACTTAACACGGAAACGGAACATAAAATTTAGGTATGTATAAATACTAAATACATTTTAAAACAAAATTATTTATATTTTAATTGTATGTACGTATGTTTAATAAACTAGGTTTTTTGAAACGGATATGTGAAATTTAATTTTGACACGACAATTTGCAAAGTTTGCAATAGGCGTACACGTTGCCAAACTGACATTTAGTGTAAAGGTTATGGCACAGAATAGAGTACAGAACGGACACTCCCATACTAATACACACCAAAAAAGTGGTCTATGTTTATATGGATAATTGGACCCTGACTCACCAGGTGGCGCTTTGATTATTACCAAGACCAAAAGATGGCGCTGTCTAGGTAGAATTATCACCCATAGATGGCATTATGATAAAACATTGAATTAGAATTTATTAAACAATATATTAAAAAACATTCTTATTTTCATAAATTTTTATTAAAACTTTAGAGTAACTAAAATTTTACAAAACATATATCAGAGATTTTACAAAACATATATAATTTTACAATTATAGTATTCTAATAGGTAATTATTTCAAAAATATATTTGGATTTCCATTTCAAAAAGCATGCTTCAAGGTTTCTCTGACTTTCCCGCTGTTCAGGTTGATTATAATCTGAGAAGCTTGCAGCGCTGTGTCCATAATAGTTTATGGATGTCCTCTACTGCAGAGCTGAAAGTAGAAAAATACACACGGACAATACATACATATATGGATGTTAATGCGTATTCTATGGTGTTTATTTCTTAGCGTGTCTCAATGGAGAAAATTTATTTCCAAATTTTGTTAAAGCTTCAAATTCAAGTTGGTATTCTTACAGTATTACAGTATATACTTTATTAAAAGTATTTCCTCCAGGGTTTGTCAAAATGTTTACATTAGAATGTTTGTCGTGAAAGGGTTATTCTTTTAATAAGTTCAAAATTCTTGGTTCAATTAAAATGTTTTGTATTGAAATTGACCTAGATGGAGTTTTTAAAATTTATCCTTGAATATTAGATTTACAAATAATAACTTCAAAACTTAAGAATTTTACATTCATAACTAACCTAATTACTATATTGAAAACTTCAACAAGTCTGGAACTCCTCAGTTTTTGTAGGCTGCCTCTCTTTGAAACGCTGGCTCTGGTTGAAGCGGCTTCCGGAAGTATGTCCTCCTATAATCATAAACAATTCACAAACATATATAATATTTGGATATAAATTGGCATATATCTGGCATGCAGTAAAAATCCATGTTACTGTTTCCAAATAACCTATTAACTCCAGACATTGGATGATTAATACAAAATATACATAATTTATCTCACATTAGTCGTATCAGTTATCATTGAAATTGAAAATATATACTACAAGATACACTATGTATAATTAGTGAAGTGGTTAACGTTTACCTGTATCCAAGTGTTGAAAACTTGCAACAAAATGAATTAAATAAAGTAAAGATATTTGTCTATAAGCCTGATATTAAGTATTCAATCAAAACGCAATCAATTGTATCACTAGTTTATATATACTTAATGTTAAAGATGCTACCTGGTCAGTACAATTCCTTGTGCATAAATTCTAAATCTAGACTATGTATAATTTTACTGATAAATTACCTCAGATATTCCTTTATAGGAATAGCCTCTAAACTAGTACTCGGCTGGTCTCTCAGTCGTTCCAACATGTCTGGTTCTATCACTCTCATTGTAACTCTCATTTCGGTCGGTGTTGGCAAATTTAGACTCGGCTTTGCATTCACCTGTAACAATTTCTTAGGTGAAATAGTTTTAAAATCATGAATTATAAAATGATTCTCACAAATTCTGTAACAGTGATTTTGAAATCCGGCTGCCAACTCATCTCGGCGACATAGTCTCAACCATTCCATCACCCTGTGAACAAAACAGAAATTTCGTATTAATTTATAGTTCTAAACATAGTTATTCAGGTGTAAATGTTCACGTTGACGGAATTAAAAAATAATTTCTTATATTATTTGATAATAATAACCAAACAAAAATTACGACATAATTTGTGGTTATAAACATAGTTGTTCATGTGTAAATGTTCACGTTAACGGAATTAAAAATACTTTCTTATATTATTTGATAATAATAAACAAACAAAAATTACGACATAATTTGTGGTTATAAACGTTGTTATTCATGTGCAAATGTTCACGTTGACGGAATTTAAAAATACTTTCTTATATTATTTGATAATAATAAAGAAACAAAAATTACGACATAATTTGTGGTTATGAACATAGTTATTCTTGTGTAAATGTTCACATTGACGGAATTTAAAAATACTTTCTTATTTTATTTGGTAATACAAAATTAAACTACGAACGATACTTACAGAGTTTTACATTTTGGAAGATTGAAAAATGAGATTCCTTTGGCAGTTTTTTGAGTATTACGACAGCCGGTTACAATACACGCCATTACTATGAACTATAATACAATAAAAATAACTTATTGGTACGTAAATGAATAGGAAAATACGAATGAAAAACAGTATTAAATATAAATTTTTTCCGTAGAAAATATATGCGAGAGGCCACACAACAATTTTCAATATTGTACTTTTTCAACACTAAGTAATGTCATGCGTGTGTTATAAGCTAGACAGCGAGAAAAAGTATGGCGTCCAGCCGGAAACCCGTAACTTGAATCGTCTAAACGCCCTCTGCTGAGGAATCTGACATTAGCGTTTCAAATTTTCATTTCCGGTGAGCCCTCTTATTTGTTACTCTATGGTTATAGGGATGTTAATATAAACATAATTAATGATTTCATACAAAATTTAAACTTTAATTATTTTATAAACTAGGCAACTAGTTTAAAAAAATAACATATTTTTGGATTACATATGATTAATGGGACAAGTGTTTGAAGTGACAAAGTTTCCTTCATATGCATACTGAAAAAACTTTAATCTCTATTTGAGTTTATATTTTATTTAATAAACTATTATTACACAATTTAATATGAACTCCCATCGAGTAACGAAAAATATCAATAAATGTGTATATTGACTTAGTTGCCATGACGCCCGGAGCGGATACGGATACATCCGTCCGCATACAGACACACTTACGCCTGTTCATTCAATGATAACTTCTGGACGCCGGTGACGGATAAATCCGTCCGCTTGTGTTGATATGTTAGTATTGAGCTCTGCGGCGATTGTGATATTATTTTAATTAAAAATGAACAACAGCACCGTTGTGGTGAAGACTCGGGAGAAGAATTTGAGTTAAGTGCAAGCATATTTTTTACATCAATGTTATATCTATTTATGTTTTAATTTTACCATCACTCGGGGGCCATAAATGTTTGATTGTTGGATAGTAAAATTAGCAAAGATGTAGAAAATTAGCGCGTAACTGATTTCAAGTATAAAATGCTTAATGTCCGTTAGATTTCTGTCTTATATATGGGTACTTAACAAATTAGCGTGATTTTTTTCTTCAGCGGAATATTATCACATCGATCTAAATATATAATAAAAATGTAGAATTTGAATTCGTGTGCATTGAAGATATTTACGGAAAAGTGATTAAAATGGAATATGATAAAAGTAATATACGTTTTGGCATTTTTGTCTGTGAGCATATTTTATTTCTTCCACATTACGCAAGGATCACTAAAAGGATTTTAATGAGGTTTTTAAAGGTGCCTTTTGTTGTACAGAGGTATATAGGTTTTTTTTTATCAAAATTGATCTACTGAATAAAATTAGAATTAATAAAAAGAAATAATTATATTGATATTTCAACATAAAATCACATATATGAAAAAGTTTACCCCTATAATTATTACGGATTGCTTCACGTATATTTTAACTTTCGATCATACAGTTTACTTGTTTATTTATATTTTTCAAAAGTTCACGTGGACAAGTCACAGGCACAGCTAGTCTTAAAATAAATATTGTATGTAATGTCCGAACTGAGATATTTATTTGCTGTTCGTTTTACTCATAGCAATTATGCAAAATGTAAATTCTCATCAGTGCATGGAGGCTTACATTTTTTAATTTATAAAGAAATGGACACATTTATTATAAATATGTGTGCGCCTCTCCCAGTCGCATGTTGTCTAATGTCTGTGTTTCTTGTTCGTGACAGCCTTTCCTTATTCATGGTAAACATTAGGAGTGTTTTTAAGTATCTTGTTAGCTGCACATTTCCAGAAGTTGTCGGCGCACATACTGTTGATGGATCCACGTGCACAGCAGCTGATATCAACTTTCTCTGCAGCTTAGCGCTTATCTCTAGTAATTTTAACACTATATTAGATTCAAAACTTTATTATTTTAACCAGTGCACTTGCTTTTCCGTGCATAACGGTCTTCCCCTTGGCCAGCAGAGGACCAGTGCTGTCTTTTAGCAGAGATTATGCGGAATACACTAGATTTAGGGATTCCAAAAATCATAGTGATGTCTATTATAATGATAGTCGCATGCTGAAGTTAAACTATAAACTTAGTTCTCGTCTTATTGTTAATGTCCATGGTCGGTAAGTGCCAAAATCACAAAAACGATTAAACGACCCTTTATAGAGCAATAAACTTTAACAATTAATAAAATTGTTGCTGCATAATACTGCATAAATATGCCCTGACCAATATAACAAATTATAACTTTGAAGGCAGACAATAGAGTTTATGTGTATTCTCACTTTTAAGGCTTACATATACGCATAGTAGATTTAATGTTCATCCCAGTTAATTGACCCACCACTCTTGGTAATAACAATGTTTCATATTAAAAAGAGTAATTTCACCTTTAGTAATAGTGTATATACACATACCATTACATATCAGAGTATAATGAGTCAGAAAAAGCTTCGACTAAAATTTGTTACGTATAAGCAGAATGATATGAAGAAGACAATGGACTGTTGTACTTATTTAAGTTGATATTGTAGTATGTGTGTGTGCACGTGCACGTACGTGTGCGTGCATGCGTGTGAGCGTGTGCGTACGTGCGCGCTTGCGTGCATGCATGTTTATATGTATTGAAATTAGTATGGGTCTGGTAGTGCAGTGTATACCTTTGATACGGATCGAGCTTTATTTTATTTATAAACTTTTCCATTTTGGATCCAAATTAGAAAACATTTAAAAGTGAAATTATAACTTTATACATATACAGTCCACGATTGTGTTAACAGATATTAATCTCGAATGAAATTTATTTTTTATACTTTTCTTACTTTGATGCTACTTGTAGTAAACCTATCACGTTTATATAACCTGCGATATAACATAATTAGTTCCTTTCATTTTGTATTTGTATCTCTTATTGATGGTACTAATTTTATTTTATTACATTTTACGCAATTGACTCATAAAAAGATACTCAGTAGTAGCAGAGGCATGTCTTGGTTTGACTATAGTTCAAAATTCTTTTTACGTACAATGTTACACAATTTTTCGATACAGGTACTTCATTACATATTTTATTAGATTTCGAATTCCATTTACAGTACATACTTTAATATTTATGTACAACTGTTTTTCGAAATAAATTATCTTATTGCGATATTTACTCCTTTATGTATAACGCTTACGTGTTTGGAAGATACACAGACAATAGGCACCAAATGATTAATTAATAAGTTATCAGCGCAGCGTTCTCTTGTCTGTCCGATGTCAAGTCGACATAGCGTAAAATAACTTGTTGGTGGATTAGGTTCTATACATGTATATATTTCACTGTAAATTTTATTCAAATTTAAATATCAAAAATTAAAATCCATCTACGATAGTTAACATTCGAATATTACAGAAATTTTAACAATCTTTCTTGGAAGTAAATTGTCTTATTCCTCAGTTTAAATGTTAATACTTATGTGTTATATCAATGGAGACACGTAAACTGTAGATATCGATTAATTAATTAACACATTATCGGCGCCGTGTTCTCTTTTCGGCTCGAATCCAAGGTCAAATCAGCATGGCGTACAGAGTAACTTTAATTAATAACTTATTAGCGGTCAAAGGACTAAAATTATAGATAAAATGCAAGTCATATATAATTTTTAGTTATATGACTTCATATAAGTGTTAATTAAAATGTCAGTTACTCGTTAAATAATAATTAACCTAAAAAATGGTTAACGATCTTTTAACACAAATTTTTGGAATATAATTGATATCCCGAATACGAATTTAACGACTCGACTGAATTAATCTCTATTGTTATTTAAAATATATAATAAATCTTATTAAATTGGATAAATTAACTAGAAACAAATTTATGTGCAAATAGAAGGTTTTGTTTTAATATTTATAATATAATAAAAAACCTCAGTGGCATTTGCAATGTTAGCAACGATGTATTATTTATTAATTACATCATTTATTAAATTTGACTAGGAAAAGTGAAACTCCATCATTGTTAATAACAGTCATTAGTATGAAAAATTTTAAAAAATAGTAAGAAGCATTCTAATTGCTAAAATCCTGATTTTTGAAATTCTTAGTATGATTGCTTAATTGCTGTGAAATATTAGAATTTATCACAATTAAATGAAACTACGTGATGTAGTATTATTTCTACTATCTTTAATTTCTTTACCACGACCTAGGTTTCGTTGTATTACAACATCTTCAGGTGGGATATTAGCAAAGATATATCTTTGATATATCACCTGAAGATGTTGTAATACAACGAAACCTAGGTCGTGGTAAAGAAATTAAAGATAGTAGAAATAATACTACATCACGTAGTTTCATTTAATTGTGAATAATGAATTTCTACAAAATTAACGCCAAATATATTCAATATTAGAATTTATGTAAAGCAGGAAAGTTATAATATTAAAAAATTGTTATATTTATAAAAATTAAATATTTATGATATGACATACACGAAATGGGTGAAAAGTTTGTGTTTCTGTTTTTAGCCAATCAGAAGATAGAGCATTGTGACGGGCGGATGATCTACATTTAGTAGTATTTTGACCTTAATTATTTTAGTTTTATTGAGCCTTTACTCCATTGACTATTTTGTATCGAGTTCAACTGGGACACGATTCTCACATTTCAGCTGTCTGCTAATAACCTCAAAATCGTTTGATTTAGCCTTTGAAATTTATATTACAGATAAATTAGTGGTAGTTTTCTTGTGTTTGCTGTATATGGTTATGAGAAAAATAGCAAAAGCGTAACATTATGCACTCTCACATTACATAACTGCCAAATAAAAGAATCGTTAACGTCAATGGGTTTAAAGCTTGTAGGAATTTTATTTTGATGCGTAGGTTGGTTTTGTAAATTTTGCTATAGGTTAAAATAATGTTTTTTTAGGAAAACGTTTTTTTGTGCTGTTTAATGATCTTTTTACTTTAATTGATGGATCTTAATTTCTTCTTTAACAATAATTCATGCATTTATCTAATTGTATACCCCTATTTGACTGGCTTTTGCTTATATCTACTTTAAATTAAAACATGTCACCGCCTTTACTTCTTTGGATATTAATGTTTTATACGTGAAACTATACTATAAACGCAACATTTTCTTTGTTTCCGTGCCGGAACACAATCTGCAACAGACCAGTGTCTTCCTTTTCTGCTTAGTCCTCTGTTTGGCCAAGTCTCTATTGATTAATTCCCGTTGATTTTGGGTATTTTTAAGATCTGTTCAGCCACCCGGAGTTGGATCCTCCTTCTCTTCTGGTTGCTTTAATTTTAGAGAATGTGATTTTTTTAACAGAATCCATATAATTGCTGATGATATAATATACAGTAGAATCCGGTTATAACGACGACCAAGGGACAGGTGATATTACGTCGTACTAACCGGAAGTCGTACTAAACGAATAGACAATTTTTGTTTTTTATTAATCACATACATAATGTATTTATTAATATTTAGGTGACCAGCAGATAAAAAAAACATTTAAATCAAAATATTTATTTATTTCACATACATATGTACATAACTAAGAATGAAAATAATTGTACATAATTTTAATTTAAATAATCAATATACGTCCATAATATACCGGTCTATATAATCTGTATAACTAACAACGAAACATCTAGTGCAAAAAGTCTGTAATTGTTTTATTGTTTTTGGTTTTTATTTCTATAGTACGAAGTACGGACTGCATTATGCAAACGAGACATAATACTTTTCATGGTATCATCTTAAAAATCAGAATGCACAAACACATTTAGCAGTGCTGCAGCTTTTAGAGCTTCAGATACACTCGGAGTGGTACAATTTTCTTCCAGGCAGTCGTCATTATTATCATCGCTATCTTGGCTGTTGACGATAACATTTTGTAGACTATTTTCGTCAGTCGGCTCCTCACACGTTGCGAGAACTTCATCAATAGCAGAATATTGTTCAAGTTCTTCATTTCTTATGGCAGTCCTGTATTCAGAGTGAAATTCCGTCGTTAAAAGCGGTGGGTCGTTGTAAGCGGAGTCGTAATAAACGGAGGTACTTTCATAGTGGCTCATATTACAAACAATATGCCTGTACTTACGTCGCTAAAAACGAATGGTTGTTATATGCGAAGTCATACTAAACGGACTACACTGTACTATATATTTAGCAACCCTTTTCGAAAATTCTTTCGACGCGGCTCAGCATGAAACAAATCATGAGAATTAAATTAAGAGAGTGATACGACCGAGTGCTCCAATAAACCGTTAGTTATTAGACGTCTCCGTGCGTCTTTGGTTGTTTCAGCCCCATCTTTGTTATCTATACATCCTTAACCATTCGCGAATAGTATCTAGTACTAAGGAAAATATGTATTGTCAGTGCAACTTGATCATTTTGTATTTTGATATTTTACTTTGTAATTTGTCTCCATAATTTCAATTTGGGTGGTTCCGTAATTTTGTTTTTTGTCTTTTGAAGTATATTTGTTTTGTGTAAAGTGCAAAAAAAGTAATAAATTTGACGTCTGTCATGTGTTAACGAACACACTCATTATTGTAACATTCTGTACCAACATTGGACAAACAGAACACTTATGAATTCACCGCGGTGACTGCCCGTTTGTCTGTCACAGACATTTTTGTGGAAAATGATGCCTCAACGCCTGTAGCGTTATGTATACAAAATTTAATTTTGATTTTGAAGGTGAATTTTTTCAGATAATTTAAAAATTAACAGATTATTTTAAAATTATCATATATAATGAAATTGAGTTACGATGCGTGTCCAATATAATATGATTTACATTTTTTTAAATTTTCCAATATTCCACAAAAAAAACTTCAAAAATCTCTTTCCTCCGGTCAAATTAGAGAAAATACTGTCGGAAACAATTGAAAATAATCTGGTTAGTTTGTGAATAAGGTATATTTTCTATGAAAATTATTGCTATGGCATTATGTGAAGTAGTTTTTTTTGTGACATCCAAAAAAACGCAGGAAGATAAATTTTTCTTTATAGTTTGAGATTATTTATTTAAAAACACGTATAAATATACTGTTAATAATATAACACCTGTAACTGAAACGTGCGCGGCATCATATCCGCATAACTTGAAAAGGCGTCTGTACGAAACACCAGTTGTTCAAGCCCGAATTGTACTCTGCCATTATTACTAGTTAAATATTGTTTAGTGTTATAAATGAAGTAAAATTGAAAAAGATTCGGTTTTGGTTTTCATTTTGTATGAGGATAAATGTTGAAATCGATAATTGCTACTAAATATTAAATTTTTTTATTAATGACATTTTGTAGGTTATTCCCCGTTTATGTTTGCGTGCACCGTAAATCTGATTGAAATGGAAGTTGAATCACAATTTATGCAAACTAATTTATTTGTAAAGTGTTAATTTATATTCCATTAATCTGTTTTAATTTTTTTTATCGTAGTATCTTTGTTATTGGATTCAATTTCTTAGTATCGACGTGGACACCAATTTACCAAACATTATTTTTCTGATGAATTGTGTTATGTTTGTGTCGCCAAATCAAATGTAGTCTTGCTATTAATTTACCATTAGTAAACGCATCTCAAAATGTTTTACCTCTCTTCTTTTTTTACTCTTTTTAGGGGTTCCGTATCTAAACTGACAACCCTTATAGTTTTGCCATGTCCATCTGCGTGTCACTACCGTTTTACTCGCAAACTGTTATTTATAGCTGTAACACTGAAATATGTCACGTTTATACATATTTATGACGCCTACAAAGTGACGAAATAAAATGTTTAAAAACAATTTTTAGGGTACTTCCGCTACATATGAAGGGGGGGGGGGGAGAATTGTTTTGTATACCCCATTGTGTAGGGTATTCTGGAATATAGGTCTTTCAAAAATATAGAGGTTATCTCATAAACACTTTCAATACAGGGATGCGTTTACGAAATGTGCTTTAAAATGATCATTTACTACTAACAAAGTTATGTGTCCCCATACCAATCACTTAACCATTTATTTTTGTATATTTGAAAAGTATTCACTATAGCAGTATAATAACGAAATTAAAAAGAAAATTATTATAACTGAGTACGCTGAACTGAGTAGGCTTTACTGGTTTACGAGTAATAGTCGACCAATTTATGACATGTAGTTGTGTATCTAAAAACTCCACGGAAACTACACAAGTGACTTAAATCAACTGCAAAAAACCGTTTTATTTTAAAATGTCCTTAAAAGATATAGTAGGCAATATACAGGTGTCCGGTAATGAATGGATTATATACAAAAAAACATTATGTCAAGCCATACCCAACATATGATTTTTTAAAATGAATGAATTTTATATGTTTTTTGTTGTTCTAATATGTTAGGGTAACTTTTTCAATCGATAGACTGTAAATAGTAAGACTAATTTTATTACTTTACAGAAAAAAACAATATTGACTAAATTGTTCAGTGCAAAATTCGATAAAAATTTTTTTTGTCAAATTTGATGTATCTCCTGCATAAAAAAAAGTATGAGGTATAATTTATGTAAATATATATATATCTGCGTATGATAGTTTGGGTAGAGGAAAACTATTTCAAGCGATGTTGGAGTTGAGAATACCAAAAAAGTTGGTAAACTTAATAAAATGGCCCTTAGAAGAGTAAAGTGTAGAATAAAATTGGAATCGGAGCCGTCAGATGTCTTTTATATTGAAAAAAAGGACTAAAGCAACGAGATTCTCTTTCATGTCATTTGTTCAATATTGCCTTAGAAAAAGCAATATTTACGTAGACGATTCAGCAAATTATATTTTTGTTTCGCGTACGATTAAAACGAAAAAAATATGAAAAAGCACCGACTGTAATTTTCTTATTAATTACTAGCTGTGCCCGTAATCACTAGCTGTGCCCGTAATCACTAGCTGTGCCCGTAATCACTAGCTGTGCCCGTAATTACTAGCTGTGCTCGTAATGACTAGCTGTGCCCGTGTGCAGTAAATATAATTAAAAGAATATCACAAACTTACTGCTAATTATTATGTCATTTAAATGTGAAATGTTTTGATAACCTCAAACACCAAGTTTGATACTGGATATTCCCAAAAATTCACTTCGATAGTTTTTGTTTTTTTTAAAGTATCGAAATAAGTCATTGATCTCAGATCAGATCTCAGATCTCATATACGTTTTGGTCTCTGGTCTCCCATATATGTTTTGTTTCAAATTATGTGTCAAAATATTTTTAGTAAGAGATTAAATTTTGTTATGGATAGTCAAAGCTTGGACTTATTTTCGAATATGAGTATCTTCGTGGAACTAACGATACGCAGACATCGTGAAATACCAACGAGATATTTGGTAAAGATTTGGCTAGTGAACCTACAGGATGTTAATGGTTTGAAAAATTCTCATCTGGCGATTTTGATCTACTAAATAAACCACTTGGGCGACCTGTGGGTGAAGTAGATAATGAGGAGCTGAAAGTTGCAGCAGAAGCGAATACATCTTAAACTACACGTGAATTAGTAACAGGATTAGGGGTTACTATCCTGATAATATGGAACCATTTTAAAGGTATCGGTAAGGTTAAAAAACTGGATAGATGGGTTCCACACGAATTTAATAATCGTCAATAGAGAAATAGTTTTGAAATCTTTCTTTGCTGTTGCGGCATAAAAGGGAAACATTTTTAAATCAAATTGATACGTATGTTCGAAAATGGATCCTTTCAAAGCATTGCATGCATTCAGTACACTGGTTGTACAAAGGTAACGTGCCAAAAGACACGTCGAAACCAAATTTTCACCAAAATAAACTAATTGAATAATACCAGCGCTGGATCACGCTGGTATTATTCACTGAAGCTTCGCGAAACTTGATAAAAGAATTAAAGTGAAAGTCTACTCTAACCAATTAGACGAAATGATGAGGAAATTTGCGATCAAGTTGCTGAGATAGGCCAGTTCCCTTGAAGGACAACGCTCGACCACATGTCGCGCAAACAACTTTGCTCAATTAGCTATCGTCTTTCCCAGACCTTGGATCACATCTTGCAAGGAAATATATTCAATAAGTTGTAGAAACACCTTTCACGATTTTATCACCACACGTTCTCCAGATTTCTCGCTGCCGGTATTATCAAGCTGCCATCAAGACGGCAAAGCTATGTTGATAATATAGGCGCATACTTTGTTTAATTTGTACTGCTTCTTCCTTGAGATATAATAAACCAAACTTTCAATTCGAAATTGGACTTTTCATATTTAATGAAGGCTTAAATCGATAAATTATCAACGCAAGGTAACAAAATATAATTGGCAGAGGTGCACAATTAAATTTATTTAGTATTATTAATAGCTTTTGTGATATAAATTATTGATAATACCATAGATTAGCAAATAAATGATGCCTCTCTATTTATTCCCTCCTTTAGACAAATGATAGTGTCATGTAGTTGTAGTACATAGTGTAATACTGCAGGGTAGGGATAGGCAAAACTCTTACCACAAAACCGGCGAAACATTATTTCCTAGAAAAAAAAACTCTTATCAACTATGATACGGGTTGCAGTGCGTGCCATTGCCTTGTCACAAATTTAAAAAAAACTAAAAATAGTAGCATTATCACTATTGGTTCCTTCTTGACTTAGTTATTTTTTACCTTTTGTGTAAAGTTTCTAATGGATATCATTTGGGTAGTTGCTTTCACATAAAATATCCATAAATCACCACAATAAAGGCTTTAGCGTAATTTTAAGTTCTGTATCTCTCGAAACACATTATTATACCTAATTAATTGACATACGTTTAATTTCGATAGGATCTAGTTTTTTGTCAATATATTTTGGGACAATTTTCCAAAAATAAAAAAAATAGTATTGGAAATAGTTTGACGGTAATAAGTTGCTTGGATTTGTTTATATATTGTGTGTAGCATATTATTTTTAGATCAGACAGCATATTATACTCTTGCCACAGCGATTGGTTCACACCTCATATTAACAATATCCTCTGAACAACGCGCTCGTTAGCTCCCACATATTGGCGTTGACATAGAAAAACTTTAGATTTTTAATCGATCACATTACAGAGAAACGTTACATTTTTAATTGATCACAGAACAGAAAAACAATATTTTTAATCGACCACATTACAGGAAAATGTATCGTTTTTAATCGATCACAGTCTAAAAAAACGTAACATTTTTAATCGATTACAGTACAGAATAACGTAAGATTTTTAATTGATCACTATGCAGAATAACATAAGATTTTTAATCGATCACGGTATGGAAAAGTATTTTTGGAACTTGTTACGGAGATGAAATAAAGATTATTTCAAGGATTGTTACCTTTCATATTGTCTTGCCAACACCGGTTAATAAAACATCTTGTATTGAGACGTATTCCGTGTTACAACTTGCACTTTATATGTTACCACATTTATCGAGTCAGCTGCTCAACTTAGTATTAATTAAAATGATCAAGTCTACAAATATGGATCAAAATTGAAAGGCATTTAAAAACAAAAAACTTTAATGTTCAATTAAAATAGAACACTCAATAATGAATTGATTTTCTGAAGCTATTCCCACCTTCAGAATGAAATAGACTTAACTCAATAAAATTGGAAACTGTGCTAATAGAATTAAAAGGTTCACAAAAGAGGTCTCTGTAACTTATAGATTATAATATAGTTGTGAACATGTACCATAAGTTCATATCTTGGTCTCTGAAACTAACTGCCTTTATCTCAACTATTTGTGGAAAACACTAAATTTTAAATATTTAAACGCCGTTTACCAGTTATGATTTTTGAGTTTAGTCACTTTCATTCTGATAGTGCGATTATATTCCATTTCCTGGTAGTTTTACATGTAAGTAGTTGATATCTTGTTTCACACTCTTGAGTTTTTTAAGTGAATAATATTCTAGGAAGTAATGAAAGAGCTGATATATGCTGCATTTGTATTTTTTAAGATATTCAAGGTGACTATTCGATTATTATTATGAATATGTTATAGTTATATATGAGAAGACGAGATTTAAGTTAACATATGCAGGATTATTCGTAAAATGTCTAAATGAGGTGGCCATGGATTCCTAGCTATACGAACAAGGCGTACAGCCGATCGACAATAATCGGATAAAGTAAAACACTTGAAATTTAATAGTTTAATACAAACGCCCCACAAAAATCGACCCTACAAAATAAACGAAGCGACGCTAGCCGACTCGCCGATCTGAATTGTACGGTTTTAAACCCGCTGTCGGGGACCATCGAAGGGGACTTTATCTTGTCTCCGAAGGAAGGAACGTGTGTCGACCGAGAGGAAGACATTTGGTTATTGGCTCTCGCCATAGACATCGGTATGTATTTAGCAGATTTTCCAAGTCGGCTTTTGACAAAAATCGACAAGTTGTCGGCCGCCAATTCACCACCTTCAAAAATCATTCGACCGCGTTGGGTGTCACTATTCGAACGTAGGGAAGTCTACGCTTAAGTTTTATCGACTCGTGGTATTAGATTAATAAAAGTATAGTGTGTTCTCTTCATACTATTAACGAGCAAAATTATCCCACAGATTGCGGCGAGACGAGTTAGTAAGGTGGAACTCGGCGCCTCTAATCATGAAGTGAGTTGGAATGTGTTACATCGATATGAAAAGTCAATATTATTGATTGAAACGCAATATCGACTATTTAAATTTAAATGAATATTGGAATGTTCTTGGTGTTTGGAATAAGTAAAATTTAAGAGAAGCTTATATTACATTGTCTTAAATATAGTATAGTTGTCGCTTGCTAGGAAATGTTTACAGCGTAAATGCTAACTGTTGACGCACACCACATTTCATCATATCGATCTTCTCCCACTATTTATGTTCAACAGCTTGACTGAATTTCATCTCTGGAGAACTTACATCCACGTTTAAAGTTAGTAAATGGGTATATTCGGAAATTGTTCAGTGATTATTCCGAATACCGAGCGGTGATACTATAAATATGCTTAATATTTTGTTAAGATAATATTTTTAATAATTCCATAATATTGAATATATTTGGCGTTAATTTTGTAGAAATTCTTTATTCACAATTAAATGAAACTACGTGATGTAGTTTTATTTCTACTTTATTTCAAGCTAGGTTTCGTTGTATTATCGATCAATCGAGAAAATGTCAATATTCTAGTTTTGAGTTTCAAAGTTGAGAAAAATTCACTCCTTAAAATAATAAAAATATGTATTTTTTGCATTCAAATAATATCGGAACATGAATGTCAAAAATTCTTAAAGCATGAATAACAAAAGATTCATACAACTTGCATGACATCGGAATTTGTTCTATATGAATCCTCCAGCCAGCCAGTGGAGAGACATTGAAGGTCCTCGGGCTCCACTGCATCGCTCTCATGTAAACAGAGGGACCAACGTTTGGACTCAAATTCACCTGTTTGCTCAGGAAGAGTAAGGCCACTGTGCAAACATACATGATATTTAACCCTTTACCATACATTCTATGGACTCATAAGTGGCAACTGCCAATATCTTAAAGATTATTTGGTATTTTCGTTTCAAATTCTTATATAGTAAGCCAGTTAAATCAAGTCCAAAAAACTAAATGTAGGTTTAAGTTCACAAAAAATGTCGGAGGACTATTGGTGAGGCGAAATGTGGAGCGCTGAGAAAAAACTTTAAATTTATCGAATTTATTTACTCTCTATGATGTGTCAGTTAAGTTGGATGTGCATAAAGCATGCTCTACATGTGGTCCTAAGAAAAGAAAAAGCTCCTGAGAAAATATCTCCTTTGTGTTGTATATTTTGCAGAAATGATTTTGCAAAAAATGTTTCTGTTAATTTACTATATAATCTATGTAAACAAGTTAAACCTTTGGTTATATATATATATATATATATATATATATACATAAGTCAATCTCATCGGAATGATCATCCTTTAGTTTTCTTAAAAATACATATCTAGATAATTAATAACTTAGATAAACTTAGATAATAACGTAGGGTATATCGATAATAAAATTATTAATTAATAAGTTCAATAACAGTTAAGTTCATTTTTTTCATGAAATAATTATTCCGGTATTTTAATAAAATGTATTTAAATTTAATTTTTTTTTATTTTTGATGGTTCAAAATATAATGTTTGACTAAATAAATTAATTTATTATAAAATAGTATAAACCTTCATAGTCAATGAAAATTATAAAAATTTTTTTAGTTTAATGATCAATCAAGACAATCGTGTATTAGGTTTGAATATTTATGATCGAGCTAAGTTTCGTTGTATTACAACATCTTCAGGTGGGCAATTAGAAAAGATCTTTGCTAATTATCCACCTGAAGATGTTGTAATACAACGAAACCACTTATAGAAAAAGATAAAGAGTTTAAATAAAGTAGAAATAATATTATATCAAGTAGTTTCATTTAATTGTGAATACCATAATAAGCAATTATAGCATATTCTAAATACTGATGAACCTTCAAAATGGTCCACGTAGAGCAGTAATCAGAGATATCGTGGGCAATAATAGTACGTTCAAAATAATCACGTGTTATTATATTGAGAACAGTAAATACGTATGTCAATATCGATAATACGCAAAAATATACGCAGCCCTTAAATTATAAACAAAAGAACCGACCCGAACTACGTTCACATTATGTTTCTCTTTCATTTTTAGTATGGAAGAACGAAACAGAAAATCGCTAGTGTCTTATCAACAACAATGTAGAATTAAAAATAACTCGTTCCTAGCGAATTATTTTTAATTCTTATAAATATATGTACGACTAAAATAAATAATTACTGAATATTTATCAAGAAGTTGGTAATAAAAATAGTGTATGAATGTAATGAAACTTGAATTTATAGTTTCATCGTTCTTTTCGTAGTCACACGACCGCATATTGTTTTATACGTTGATATCTACTCACATGAGTGGGCAACGAAGGACTAATTAAAAAGACAAGAGACTTTCGAACTTTTGTCTTTCGGTGGGTCATATGCTATATATTATAATAATTATAAAGTCTTTGCTCGCGATATGTTCATCATCGATATGCCTAACCACTTATCTGCGCCCCTCGCCGATCCCCGAGCACGTAAGTATATTATGAGTCGACAACACGTTTAATACAGGTTAAACATGTTGAAATGCTAGCGTTAAGGTAAACGATCGATTAAGCATATTGGGTACAAGCGTACAACGAGTATACTGTATTCCAGATAAAAGACATGTTTTAGGAATTTAATGTTTAGAAACATTAAATTATGGGCGAGGTACGGAAAATTATTATTATGCCTTCGCTCTCCTTTTGAGTAATAATGTTAACCCGGCTGCTTCACCGCAGAGATAAAAAGTAGGTACCCACTGACTTAACATTTTAATTTATGTTATAAAATATTGTCTGATCGATCCTTGATGTATTTGGTATTCAAAATACTTTTAAAAATTATTAAAATGTAAAACTTATTCCAAGAATCTTTGCATCATAAAATTTGTAGATTGAAAAAAAAATTTAATTGTTTTCGATATTTATCGAAACGTGAAGGATTAAATTTTAATCGAATGAAACTATGTCGTCTTGCGTTATTTTACGTTATAGCTAATCAAACTCATCTATATACGTAATAAATTGTCACAGAATATAATTCTGTACATGGAAAATATTTTAAAGAGTGATTGATTTAGCGTGACAGTGGATTCCAGAAAACCTGTTTTTAGAATGTTTGTCTGTGTGTCAATTTGTTCTTCAATCACGCGAAATCTACTACACTGCTATTACACTGTTGATATCCTCGAGCAACATATAGGATATTGTAACATCCAGAAAACTTTTTATCTGGATATTACATGTAGGTATAAAAAAACATCCAGACTTGGTGCGTATTACGATATTGGTACTGCTAAAATCGTCTATTAGCATTTTAATTTTTACCTATATACAGGTGTTGGTTAAATAGTTTAGCAAAATGTATCTTCGGACTCCTTTTGAAAACATGGAACTAAATAATTGGTAACATTTTTTGTCTTGGACCTTTTTTCCGGAGAAATTATTTATTTTTCGATATGATTTTTTTTTATTTACAACTTATTTAAACGTAATTATATTTAAACGTTTCATTATTATTAGAACCTCGATGTAAAATGAAACCCAAGAAAACACTGAATTACCAGTAGAATCAAGGTGCTCGGTGCGTCGCGTCTGTATTGTTTTGATAATGCCGCGAGGCATTTGATGTGCTTGCACAGTAGGGCGTTTGACGTTCGATCGAATCTTGACTTTCGATAAAAAAACAAAAAAAATAATCATATTATTTTATTCTCGGGACCCCATAGACACCGGTTTGTTATGCTAATTAAAAACAACTGTAGATAATTTGGTGCGACAAGAAATTTTTTCAGTGCTAAATATTTTTTTGTGTTGTGCCTATCTATCACACGACAACAGATGCGATCGAGAAAGGGAGAATACCCTTTGTCAAATGGCTGGAATAATAAATCCCAGTGTCGGAGAATCAAATCATCATTCATCGTGTATGTAATGCAGGAAATTTTGTGATATGACGGGATGCCACTTAGATACAGAGATCGTAGTTCTTGAAGATATGTATGTATATATAATTTTGTAAATAAACATTTTTTTAAAATTTCATCTAAGACATCTGACGCCTTCAGACAAAGAAAACAATATAACAACGCCATCTGTATATTAGATTAAAGTCACCAGTACATATATTAATTCCTAAAAAAAGTTTCTAGACTTTTGGTCAGTAAGAAAAAGGAAAATGGAATGCGTGCAATATATTTTCATGACGGTTATTTGAGTTAAATGTGCATTTGTGATGCTGTTGCGTTAACTCAATATTTTGAAATTGGGCCAAAAATCACTCAGAATGAGAGCCAAGATCTATTTTATGAAAATTGTTTGTTTGTTTAAATCCTAACTATAATAATATAAATGCGAAATTGATATTTTTTGTTTATTTGTCTCTCTTTCACGTCTCGAATATTCGATTGATCTCCGTAGAATTGTTACGTCATGGAGATGAACTTGGGACTCAGGACTTTCTCGGAATAGGAACTGGATGTTTTTTACTCAGTTATACAAATTAAATAGTACAATATTTTAATCTTATTAAGAATATTACGTCCGTAAAATTGTTATTTATTTATCTACTTTAATGTATCTAATTGATACATATGGCGGACTTATTGCTACGTGAGCAATCTCTTACAATTTTTAACATTATTTGTCGAGATATATGGCGATAGTCTCGTTGTATCAGGGACAAATTACGACATCTTAATCAAAAATAAGAAAAAAGACTATATTTCTTGGAAAAACAAGCAAGAACTAGAAACATTGTCTTTGGTTTGGAAGAAACAGAAACTTCACACCCAAAATTGGAAAATACCTTAATATCAATTTTACTGAACGTTACCTCTCCATTAAGCTGGATTGTAGAGATATTTAAGAGGTAAAAAGAATAGGAAAGAAAGGAGAAAATCCTCGACCAATTATGACTTTTTCAACCTTAGGATTAAAAATAGACATCTACAAACAAAGAGGGTCACTGAAAAAACCTCATACTATTTAAAATAAGACTAACCATCCTATGTCCTAGAAAAAGGAAGGAACTGCAAAAACAAGTACTCGAAGAAAAAGAAAAAGAAAAAGGGAATTCTGCAATAATTAAATACGACAAAATAGTGATAATAAACAAAAACATCACAAACAATAACAAAAGAATGGTCTCTTCGTCACTTGAAAGCAACCCCCACATCCAAGATGAAAAAAATACCCAAGTAAACAAGAAAAATAAGAAACAAACATCAATACAAAGATCATCAAGCATATCTGAAGGTGTTTTGAAGCCGGGCTTGCTTAATTTCTTGACAACGAAAAACTAACAATTTGCCGAGTAAACAGAGCAATCAAAACAAGAAAATTTAGCAATTACCGCTCCACTCCCACAATGAAAGCAAGGAAAATATACCAGCAATACATAAACAACATCTTCCAAGACGGCTGGTCCCCGTGGAAGATTACGACCAAAAGACTCAAGTTAACCCTCTAAACAAATTCTACATACTTAAATACAATATCAGATCCCTAGCAATACATGAACGCCTAATTGAATTAAACGAAGCATTACAAGAAATCAAGCACGACATAATTAGGTCTATCAGAAATAAGCTTTGGAGGAGGCCTTTACCTGTGGAAGGGTTCTTGCAAATATATAAATAACGCATACTTAAATTACATTTATATATATTAGTTAATTTACTATGTACATAATATACACATTTGTGTAAAAAAATCGATTTTGTAAACTTAGCTATTTGCGAGAAATTAAAAGGCTTTTTTATGTTTTATTTATTTTAATCAAAAATCCACCAGACCCGCCACGGGCAAAATGAAATCACAGAGCTGCAATCGTCTCGCCAGCACACGGCGGGCCCACTATAGATGCCATCGATAATAATTTAAATGGATGCACGACGACAGCTTAGAGGGAGATGAAGTTAGCGAGGAGCGGAAAAGGTAATCGTTTGTTTCGCTTTCTACCTTTCTCTTTGTACTTGTGTAAGTAAGAAAAAACTGACACAAAAATGATTTGAATTTAGAATTATTTATATTTCATGTACACAAGTGATAATAAGTATCACTTTCGTTGCCGACCGTAAAAGGCGCGTTGGCTTCTCCATTAGAGAGGGATTCGTAGCTCCATTGTAGTAAAAAATATTTTCTTTAATGTATTTAATAATTTTTAATAAAGAGAAATGTTTAAATTTCTTAGTAGGAATGACAAAATGCTGGCAATAACCGTAAATTTTCTGTAACTTTTTTTGGTGTTTTCCGATGAATGCCAGGCTGTTGTGGAGACGATGTTGGAGTTATGCTCGGCGTAGCAATATTTACAAACTCCTTGTCTTCTCCGACTTCTTAAGTAGCTTACAGTCCCTCCTCTGGACCATAAACTATAGCTTCCTGACTCTCCAGATTAAGTTTTGCTTAATTGGAAGAGATCAGATGTCGTTTTTGCATGGATCTCTCATAATAGGTAATGAAATAGTCGATGCAAGAGTTTGCTTCGCTGTAAACGGAGATCCTTGTTACGCTTACAATTTCACCAAGGAGTTCCTTCCCTTGGCGCACCCTTGAATGATCTCTGATAAGTCATCTATTTGCGGGGACAGTGTACTTCCAAGTTCAACTTACTATTATTCATTCCCAAAGGGAAACCTCGTTGGTGTATCGAACTGCAAGCTTTCGAAGTATTTGTTCTATACCTGCAGAAATGGCTAGCTGCGTATTGGATATTGTCCAATCTTTGATTGCGAGATGGGATAAGAGATCTCAACCAAGTCATATTTGCATGTCCCTTAAATTATAACTGTTCTGCGTTTATTTATAAACTAGGTGTGCCAACACGAATTCGGTATAAGAGAAGTTTTTAGGTATTTTTTAACGTTTTTATTCTTTCAGAGCTCTATAAGTATAAAGTTTACTAAAAACTATAGTAGATGGCGTTGGCAGTATTATATCGTAATATCCACAAAGTCAGGGTGTTTTTATACCTGTAATACCCATATAAAAAGTACTCGAGCAACATATAAACTATTAAGATACCAAAATTTCATCAGAATCAATGCAGTAGATTTTGGGTTATTAAATAACAAATTAATACACAGACAGATAGATAAAAATTCTAAAAATAGGTTTTCTGGCTTATATTTTCATTTTATACTATTCTATATTTTTAAAATATTTTCCATGTACAGAATTCACTCTGTTACAATTTTATTATATGTATAGATAATCAAAATACAAAATTCATTCTCGAAATAATACAGGCTGTATTTTTACTTACGACATATTTTCAGAAACCTGATTTCCTCATTATTCTGAACGTAGAATGTTTTTGTATAAAACCTAATCTTCTTTGAAATAATCGCCTTCAAAGTCCAAAATAAGAAAAACAATTTTTTTTTCATAAAATTGCTTCAATACTGTGGAAAATAACACTTGTGTGTTGGAAAATAACACTTTGAAAATTATCGGAAAATCCTTTTTGTGAAATTAAATATCACTTGTAAGGTTTGTAGAGGATTCATAATGTTTGACATGGTATTATTTTTCCATAATTTTTATTATAGAATTCATCATATTATTATGAATAGGGAAAAGTAAAAACTGTTTGCAATACATATGAAATTTAAAATTTAATCGTAGTAACACTATCTATTACAAAAAATATAAAATAAACGTTTTTTTACCTTGACACACACTCCACAAACTATTCAAAAAGGAACAATTGATATCACACAAAATTCACAGCTCGAACCTCAGTCAATCTGCCATTTTAAAATTTCTTGGCGGCAATTTCTACTCTGTGCGACTGTTTGACCACAGACTATTAAGTGTTTGACATTGACAGTATGAACGTAAACAATGCATATTTTAATGTATTTATATTATCATCTATGCTTTCAAGTACAATAGAAGTAAGTACCTTTAAGCCAATCTAAATTTTTCTTAAATATTTTTTTATTAATTTTGAACGTCTGAAAAAATTGTAAAAAAATGAGTTTATTAAAAAAATACTTACCAACATGTTTAATTTTTTCTTTCGTTTTATTATACATACACATTTGGTTTTATTACATATGTTATCAGTAATAACACGAGTATAAGAAAGAACGACATTAAAACGTAGGTCACTGCAAAAATATTCGTTTACATTTATTTTATATTTGTTTACGTGTATGCGTTTGTATATTCTAATTACAATTTTCATTTAATATCAATATTTTATCTTTTTAACCAAGCAACAGTGACATAGATATCCATTTTATAATATTGTTGATGTTACCTAGCCTCCACTAAATATTCACATTGTCAAAGGTTCTCTCTCAGTAAAGGATAACGAATGCCATTAACTAAAATTAAGAAATAAATAAAAAAAGCCTTTGTCGTGTCTTCTAAACTACTCAGTTTAAGCGTTTTAGTCCTACTTTCTATGCATACCGTAAATAATCGTTGACCATCGATATCGGTATGTAATTGGTGCTCAGCACAACACTTCCCTTTTTTCCATATTGCATGTACACTTAATTACATTTCCTAATGCATTATTCAGTACGACAGCTATAGTGTTATAAGACATGCGCATTTTTTTCGCAATTGGTTTGGTAATTGGAAACTGACAAAAAAATCTTTTCCTGCTTTACTATTTTGGGGTTCTGTAACGTAATGTCTATTATTATTTCGTAATATCCATCTGTCAGTCCGTATATCACACCATCATAAATATTTCATTTTAAAACCGCTTATCATGAAATTTTACAGGAAGACTTAGTTCAATTATGTTAAAGATGTGTGTACAAAATGCGGCCACTTGAGAAGCGATGTGTTCTAGTCGTAAACTCACTAATAAATGCGTAGCGACGCCGCTTGTGGTGTAAAACTACCCTAAGACGAAACGCCTTATCTTGAATTTTACATTTTATTTTGAAACTATAACGAAAATATATGTTTTATATTTTCTTATAGTCTTATTTATTTTGTATTATTAAAATGATGTCGAACTAACAGTAGCTAGTTATGACCTAGACGGTTTGTAACTACCAATAATATGAAAGACAAAAGAATAGGAGAATCACAGTGGAAATACTTTTAAACTAGTTAAATCGTTCACATCTTAAGCCCTAAGGAAACCACAAACGACTGAAACTTACCCTATCGTAATTCTCTCAAAAATTACTACTAAAAATCGAGGAAAGACATACGAATGTGCTTACAAAAACATTAGATTACTGATTACTAAAAATTACGGAAGATACTAACTACTAAAGATACCACGTTTCTTGGTCACACTTTTTCTTTTGCGCCGTTACACGTTTTTACATTAATACTTTTCCAAAAAAGTGTGCCGCTGTGAAATGTAAAAATTCAATTCAAATCAAATTTGTAGACCAAAACAAACGTTTTCGCCAAAAAATTTTGTTTTATATTTGTTTTTTTTTTTAAATGAATACTTTTCCTTTGCTATTGTATATTATGCCACTTTAGTTAAATAAGCAATAATCGATAGTGTTTTCATTTTGAAAATGTAAATTCTAAGAAGAAACGTCTATGACTCTTGGAAGTGTCGGGACCCTGACGTGACAAACTTGTATTTTGATCACACCTTCAGTTTCTCGGTTTCAAAATCTTAGCACTTATTGAATGTGATTGTCTCTAAATTTTATTGACCTCTATTATCCACTAATTCCGGAGACAATGTTTTGATAAAACTTCATTAAATGTGATTCCGTTTTGACTTTCTAGATTTGATCGTTATTTGTAATCAGTTCATATTCTAATTTATTGGTACCAGTCCAAAGCGAATATAGACAGAGGTCGTGGGCAGTGATACGTGGGTGCTGATAAAACCACTTAGTGGTCACTTCATCAGTTACGCTTTTAATATTTCTTTTCCCACAATAGGATTTCCAAAACTCATTTTTTTGTATTATATCTGCAACTGGGTTCAAATTTAAGTTAAATGATGGGCGGTTAATATCTGTAATTCCGCCTGGTGTAAGTTCTAGAAAATCAGCGCCTTATCGACGAATATACAGCACATCTCAGTGTCGATTGGTAAAAGTATTGTTAAGTCTCTGAGTGCAGTGTATTCGTTATTTTTATTACATGTAGCTGAAATCATTCTCGTATAAAATATGTTTGACTAATTAGGTGTAATTCCTAATTACACGTCTCTTGCACGCTTTGTCAAACCAAGAAACTGTTAGTAACTTCTGCATATGCTGCAATCAAAGCGAGCTAGGACTTTTTTGAATTGTTTGCACCAAGATCATGCTGATCTGCAGGGTTCAATACTAATTCTTTAAGAAACTCTTTTTTTTGCTTCTTCATATACTCTGTCATTCATGTCCACCTCTCACCATAGTGAGAGTCGTGATAGGCTTCGTTATTTTGTTTTGATTCATTTAAAATTGGCGTCATCGAGGCTTTTACAAAATGTTTCTAATGTATTTATTTCCGAACAACCGTCTGATTTGAAAATAAAAATATGCACAAAAATTGCAAACAGCCTTTATTAAAATACACTACTGCAGCTGCACATCGTCTGCTACAGCAACTCGGAGAGAACATTTAATTCTCTTTCCTCCTACATATTTGGAAAAACGTAAATTAAAACTTTCTTCTAAATTATTCGTTTGATTATGAACTAAACTGTAAGAATGTAAAAGAGCCTACGACTGATGCCAGTTATTGTGTGGAAAACACCACTACTTGTTAATTCGATAACGAAATTCTCATTAACACGTTTTTGTAGTACAAAAATAGGATTAACGAGGGGTTGATCGCCAAATATGTGATAGGGCTATTAACAATATCTGTTGTTACATTATCAAGTTTTTCAAAAAACTGAATATTTTGACTGTCCCAATGTTATACGGACGAGTCTACACCCCAGCTATTGCAAGTTTTCTTCTTTGATAATTTTCCGTAATCCTTGATAAGTTTCAGTACTCTCAATGGACTGGCTATGTTTGATTGTATGTTTGATTGCTTGAATTGAAAACAAGGATTTACAATAATTACGAAAGAGTAGGTTTTCACATTCCATTTTATCTAAAATGACATTTGTATAAGGCCATGAATTTCTTAAGTGCTTGAGTTTCCATCGGTAATCAATTTTGAATAAGTGAAGTTATATTCCAGGAGAGATTTTTCATGAATGAGGTTATATTCCAGGAGAGATTTTTCAAGTCTGCTTCCAATTATGGCTGCCTCCATTCTAATTGAAGGACTTGTCCATTCTAATTGAAGGACTTGTATAATTTTTAAAACTGGTATGCGTTGGAGGCTCAATAGTTTTGTTGGACGACAGACAATAAGTGGGATAGTACTTATTTTTTATCTATGGTATAATACTTTTAAACCTAGATAACTAACTAAACCTATAATACTTTTAGCCTATAATACTTTTAAACAACTTTCTCACTACGATTACTGCAGCACCTGCAGAATCGTTGCAATTAGTTCCATAGAACCGTTTGGATTTACGATCATCTGTTACTACAGAAATCATTAGTAATTCGGTTTCATCTACACTGCCAATAGATTTTGCATAGTCTGCCCCTTCTTGTGTCGCGTCAGACCTTCAATGCTCTACTGCTTGTTCACATCAGATTACAAATGATATCATTAAAATATATAATATAAATTACCGAGACATAGACGGAATATAAATTACCCTCTTGTTAGTAGGAAGGTCGCAATGGTGTAACTGACTGAAAATAAATATACACATTCACATGATAAAGGTATTTACTACGTAAATATCATTAAACTATTACATTTAAACTTGACGTGATGAACATCCTTCAATAAAACATTTAAATTAGACAATATTTTTTTAATTCGGCTTAAGAATAGTTAATTCAATATTAGTCACAAAAAGTGTGTAATGGAGATCGGAGGAAACTGTATAGTGAGAGTTCGGAGGAAACAGTGTAACGAAGGACGGAGGAAACAATCTAACAGAATTAGGAGGAAACAGTGTAACAGAAGTCGGAGGAGACAGTGTAATAGAAGTCGATAGAAATACACTGTCTCCTCCGACCTCTGTTACACTATTTACTCATTTCCTTCGACTTCAGTAGAAGTCAAAGGAAACTGTGTGATGGATGTCAGAGTAGAGTGTGAAGGAGGAAGGAAATTTTTCCCTGATAGATTTTGGCATGACGAAATGATTTTGGCGAGGAATGAGTTGATAGAAAACGAAAAATTGTAATCACAAGTATAAATGAAGATATGATCTATTTTTAGGGTTCCGTATCTGAAAAGAGAAAACGGAACGGTTATAAGATCACTCAAGTATCTGTCCGTCTGCCACCGCTTGACGTAGAAACTTTAAATTTGGCTTAGTAATAAAACATATTAACTCGCTTAGATCTCAGTAGCTAATACTAAAAACTATTTATATCATTATTTTTGGCTGAGAGAGGGGGTAAATACTCATTTGTTTTTGAAGTAAAATTTCTTTACGCTCGCTCGACTTGGGGAGTACGCTGGTGAATGCGTGACGAGAGCGTTACGAAAAGTGTGATCGGGCGAGGCGAACGGAAGTTGAGAGGGAGATATAAGTTAGTGAAGACAGAAAGAGAGAAAGTTACGTTTCCTATATTACTGTAGGGACAACAGAGAGAAGTGCGAGCACACATTTTGTTTCTCTCTTTCTCTCATAGCCAGTTATGTTTCGTATATCTAAGACACAGTGCAAGCCTATTGTCCGTATCACACTGTAGGAGCAAGAGAGAGCAGTGCGCGCGCACATTTTCTTTCTCTCTTCCTCCCATAGCCAGTGCATGAAAGAAAAATATATATATATATATATATATATATAAATATATATATATATATAAATATATATATATATGCAAGTTTCCTAGCGATACGCGAACGGTAATTTTTTGATTATTTTGTAATTTCATTTCGTTCTTAAACAATTTTATAAATTATTATTTTGTTTAATACATTAAATATTCTACGTTTAAAGTGAATAAAATTGTAAATTCATTTTAAAGTTCATATTTTGTGAATTTGAAATTTTACTTCAGTCGTGTGGTCTAAAGCACACTCGTTTTTTTTAAATTCCATATGTGATGTGGGTATTTAATAATAAGATCTTCAGAATTATTTTTTCATAATTTAGGAAGTATATCTTCAGAGATACACTGAAAAGTATGCAAAAATATGCCCCATCACCTTCTTTACGAAACTACTCAAATTAAAATTACGAAAAAAAGGTGGTAGGAAAACTATAGCTACATGTACTACATATTTCTAATGTTTAAAAAAACTTGGTAAAATTGAGGTTTTCGCCTAAAATGTAAATAAGCCATTACACAAAAAAAGTTAATTTTTTTGTGAGTATCGTTTTATATATCGACATAGGGATGATTTTTTTTATTGTAATGTGTATTTTTTAATATATACTATACTTTGAGCTATTTCGTCGAAGGTAACAGTTCTGTACTTTGTCTATGGAAGCATTTTACATAGACCGGAAATTCATTTTTATAAGTTACTTTGTTCTGGTTGCGCATCAAGTAACATTTATTGATCGTAATAATTTTAACATCGATCTCAAATTGTCGATTAGAAATTTTGTTATTTCTTTAGATAGTCGAAAGTATTTTACGAAATTATTATTTGGTAAGGTAAATAAACATGAGACAAGTCGCAATTCTAGGGAACGGATTTTATTGGCGCTTCTGCAAATGAAAAATACTTTTTAGGAGATAAACAATTTAAGGATCTTTGTTGGTATCTAATTTATTGCATACAATCATTTTTATGGGGTAACATGTACCATTGAATGTTTAAACTTGTATACGCACCTGTACTCCATTCCACTTGGAAAACGAATGTTTGTAAACAAACAAATTCGACAGTTCACGTATTGTACTCGTAAACTTTTTTCTGATATTCACATTAGTAATTTAATATGGATTAACTTGGTATTTATGATTAAAAAATATAATGTTTTGTTTATACATTTTTATATTGTATGCATACCTAACTTAGATTATGTACGTTATATCTTATTGTTAAGAGAAATAAAAATGAGTAAGATCAGAACTTTTAAATAATTTATAAATATATTATTACCAAAAAAATTTTAACCAAATTTCCAACAGCTACTAACAAGTTTCTTATCTTATTTTTCCAGGCTCGATGCTGGCCGTCTTAAAAGACTGGCGCATTTAAAAATTGTTGGTAGCCAAATCCCTACTAGTAAATCACGCTTTGCTAACCTTCAACCATTATAATTAATCTATCTAGTATATACTCTGGCATACAAACAAACAATACATTACTTTTTAAATATAAATAATATTTTAAAATATATGATACACTAATGTATAGAAATACACATGTTTCATAGAAAAAGTACTCTGCAGTGCAACAATTCACAATGATCTCTAAATTTCGCAATTCGTATTAGTAAGATAACGGGGTAATAATACTAATATTTATAATATTATTGTCATAGTTTATTAAACTACTGTAGTGATTAGAATATATATATATATATATATATATATATATATATATATATACATATATATATATATATACATATATATATATATATATATATACATATATATATATATATACATATATATATATATATATATATACATATATATATATATATATATATATATATATATATATATATATTATACGCACACACGAGGTCTGTTAAAAAACAGGTGCTTCCAATTTCGCGGGCTACGTACATTGGATTCGAATTTTTTTTGTTATGTTGGTGCACATGTCCCCAACATATGTTGACATTATCAGTCATTTTGCATTTTTAGTTTGTCTTTGACAGATATAAAGGTTAGACGTGTTTTGTCGTGCTTGGCGATTTTTTACTATACAAAAAAATAGATCGAAGAATATGTATTAAATTTTGAGTGAAAAATATAATTAAGTGCTCCGATGCACTTAAAATGTTAAATAGTACGTCAACAACAGATGAAAACGTTAAAGCAATGAAGAAAATTATTATGGAGAATCGTCCAATTACTATTAGAGAAGTTGAGGAAGTTGGTATGTCGCTTGGCTCATGCCATGCAATTTTTTCGGAGGTTTTGGGCATGAAGCTTGTGACAGCGAAATTTGTTCCGAAATTGCTAATTTTTGACCGAAAAAGCCATCGCATGAGCATCGCTCAGGAGCTGTTGAATGACGTCGACGACGATGTAGATTTGCAAAAGGGTCATAACTAGTAACGAAACATAGGTATATGGTTATGACGTCGAAACCAGAGCCCAGTCATCCCAATGGAAGCGACCGGAAGACCCAAGACCAAAAAAAGCTTTTCATTTGCTCACTGTTTTCTTTGATTACAATGGCGTGGCGCATCGTGAGTTCTTGCCAAAAGGTTGTACGATCTATTAGGAATATTATCTTCGCCGTTTGCATGAAGCAATACGAAGAAAACGCCCTTAATTGTGGAAAAACCGGTCATGGATATTGCACCACGATAATGCGCCAGCTCACTCGTCATTGCTGGTTTGTAATTTTTTGACCAAAAACCACACCCTATTCATGCCTTAGTCACCGTGTTCACCAGATTTGCCCCCTGTGACTTCTTTCTATTTCCAAAGCTGAAAAGGTGCATGAAATGACGACGTTTTGCCACGAATGAGAAGATTAAGTCCGCATCGCTGGAAGAGCTTGACCCCATATCAAAAAGCGCATATCAGAAGTCCTTTGAGGACTGGAAAAAGCGCTGGCACAAATCTATTGTATCTGAGGGGGATTACTTTAAAGTGGACAAAATATTGATGAATAAATGAATATTTTTTGAGAAAATAAAGTCACCTTTTTTTTAACAGCCCTCATATATATATATATATATATATATATATATATATATATATATATATATATATATATATATATATATATATATTTATATATATATCGTTTAATAATATTTTGTGTATAATATATTTATTGCGGTTTGTAAATAATCGTTAATGGATTGATTATATATTTTTGTGTTGTTTGCTAACATTCTGTATTAAAATGGAATGGTATAAGTGTGTATGGAACCTTAAATGTCTTTAAATATACCTAAGTATGTGCGAATATTAACATGTTTACTTTTAGCTTCTGAGTGCTGAGTGTCCTTTAAGTGCTTTGTTGATACAATATTGGTTGTACTTTTCCTGTCTAAATTGACAAAAAAATTGACGTGAACATCAAACTTTAATGCGAGCTGGCGTAAATCTGCGTTGTAAAAACACAAACTTTTATACATAAACGTTATTTTAAATGTTATCAGTAAGATAATTGCTTTTTAGATTTTCTCGTTTACCCTATTTATTAGAGGTCGTAAATTAATTTCGTGCGTAGTGCTAATAACTAGTTACGGCGCCCATTCCGTCGCGCGCCGTGTTAATTTGCATTTAATTAATGATACAACTAGCCAAGATGGCCGCCGCCTGCCCACGCCCACATCATAACTAGGGTGGCCAGATTGCCCGCTCTGCACGGGACATTAATTATTATTATTTTATAATATGCTAATTTGTGTTGACAAAAATGACATTATTTTTCGAATGGATTATTGAAATATTAATATATTAGTCGAAAACTGTACACAGTAAAACCCGCTTAATACGATTTCTCGCATAATACGCCATTTTACGTCAGCCCCTGCAACTTGAGGCATGTTTTCATACATTCTTTCACGCTCAATACTATTCGTCATTCCGTTTAATACGCCATCTGTGCTGTGCACGTTCACACTTATTATCTCACGGGGCAGCGGCCAGCGACGAACTGAGCGAGCGATTGCCGGCCGCAAAAGTGCTCATTCACATCCCCGCATGCCCCCGCCGCGCTGTTCACCCCGTGTCGTCACGGGCCTTGCCGACTGCAGTCGTTTTCTAGATACATTTGTTGATTTACGTCTCGTGTCACACGCCCTGAATTCCTTTTCTATAATTTGTTGATTTACGTATTGTATCTGCGTTTGTTAAAAAAATATTACAATTAAGCGAAAAGCATTGTCACTTCAAGAAAAAATGAAGATATTAAAAGTTTTTGATGAAAAATCACAATCAAAAAATCAAACACAGCTGCTGAGCTTCATTTACCAGTTTCTACGTTACGTACCATTTTAAAGAATCGAAAATAAATTAAAGAAAAATACAGATTTTGGTGTGAAGAGAAAAAAGCAAAAGGTAGGAAAGTTTGATAAATTAAAAAAAGTTTTAGTGGAATGGCTTCTTCAAACACGACCTTTAAAACTGCCCATAAATGGTCCCATATTACGTGAAACACCACGTAAAATTGCTGGAAGCTTACAAATCACAAATTCTAACCCTTCAAATGGCTAGATAGATCGTTAAAAAATCGCCATGGCATTGTGTACCGTCAAATCAGTGGGAAATTGGAGACAGTGGCACAACAATTTGTTTATACATAGATGGCAGCACTTCCTGAATTGTTGCAAAATTATGAACCGCGAAACATTTTTATTGCAGACGAATTCGATTTATTTTTATAAATTGATGCCAGATAAATCCTATATTTTCAAGGGAGAAACTTACCATGGTGGCAAAGCAAGTAAAGAGAAACTGACTTTCTTGGCCTATGCCAATTCTGATGGGTCGGGAAAGTTACGTTTGCTAGTGATTGGTAAGGTGAAAAATCCACGTTGCTTCAAAAACGTAAGATCGCTCCCTGTAACATATGATGCACAAATTCGAGCTTGGATGACCGGTCTTCGTTTCATCGACTGGTTAAAAGCTTTAGGTGATCACTTCCAGATTAAATTTAGATGCATAATTCTATTTGTCAACTGCCCGCTCACCCTAAAGATGTTGAGCTAAAGAATATCACGCTTGTTTTCTTACCTCCAAATGCATTATAAATGTCCTTAAACAAGGTTACAGAACTCGACTGATACATCGCTTTCGTAAAGAAATTGAAAACCCTTGTAGCAAATGACCCTGACTGTGCATGTTGCGATCCTAAACATTGCAGCAGCGTGGGAAGTAATTAAGCCTAAAAAATCATACAAAATTCTATCAAGAAAGCAGGTTTCAGAAATAACGAAATTGACTTCGTATTTAAAAAAAAAGAAGAACCCGTGATACTGCAGGGTTTTCTTGGATATTCTTCCATTGATGACAATGTTGCATCCTACGAAATCCGATCAATTGAAGATTTTATTGAAGATGTTTATAACACACAAAAAGAGACCCTAAGTGTTGATGATGAAGATGAAGAGGAGTCAACTCCAATTTTGTCAGACACCCAGGCATTATCAGCAGTTAACGATTTAAGGTGCTATGTGGCTTCTTTGGGTGAAAGCGAAGATGCACTGCAATATATTGAAAAACTTGACAAACAGATGTTGATGCATTATAAAAATACATCAACATCTTTTTGTCAAACCAAAGTAAGTGATTACTTTAAGTAACGTAATTATAAATAATAATACACTATGCTATAACGTAATTTAGAAATACGTACATAACATTATAATAACTTTCTAACAACTTTATAAATATATAATTCAATACCTATAGTAAATTACACAATACGTTTTATTACATAATACGTTTTATTTTCCCTATCCCTCATAATACGCTTTCTCGCTTAAGATGCGTTTTCGGCTGGGTTCCTTTGAAATCGTCTTAAACGGGTTTTTGTGTAGTTGATAAATAGTTGTGTGAATGATCAATTTTAAATAATGTTTAGAAAAGGATTTTCGGTTTTAGACTTTAATACATCTGTCAACAATCCAATTTCGCATGTTTATTTTGTTTTCAAAGGTCTACATGCAATGACCTTATATTTCTATAGACACATCATTAAGGCTCTAAAATCCTCTAAAGATAAGATCACTAATTATGGTTGTATATTGTCATTTCCTTATTTTATGGAAACTTCTATCTCTGTAGTCTTCTTGCATTATGTCATCATAATGTTTAAACACTCTGCACTGCCATCCCATTCGCACACGCCAGTGTGCCCTAACTTGGCAACTCTCAGTATTAAAACTATGTATTTTTGGAGTTCTTTGGCAAAATTGCCAAAACGGAACACTAATGGGATCACTTCGGTATCCGTCCGTCACAAACGATATTCGCGGAAACTGTTCGACGCAAAAATTTAGCAGAGATATAAATTATTGTAGCCTAATTATAGACGTGTAGTATAGAAACGTGTATTTTGATTCTGAGGGTGAAATACAAATTGGGAAATAAAACAATTTCTCCATGATTATTCGTTGGGGTGTCAAATGAAAGTTTATTGAAGCCCGAATTCAACCATATATACAGGTGTCCAGTGGCAGATTTCAATGTTTAAAAAATTGTAAAAAAACCTACACCTCTAATACAAAGTAGGTTTATTTTAACTTTATAATAAAAATTCGGATTTTATTTTTTAAAAACCACGTTTTCCAAATGGCGGCCATCGAGTCTGACACACTCTTCGAGTCTAGCACGCATGTTTTCAAAAACGCGTTTGCAGAGCGACTGGGGTATCCTACTGACTACGGCTAGCATATTTTCTTTAAGTTGTGTCACAGCACTCGGATTTGTTTTGTAAACAACGGATTTTAAGTATCCCCATAAGAAAAAGTTACATGGGCTTAAATCGGGTGATCTACACGGTACGGTACCGTTTCGGGACATGTTTTTTTCTGGAAATAACTGCCGCACTGTATTCATGGACACATTAGCAGTGTGAGATGTCGCCCCGTCCTGCTGGAACCATGTGTTTTGGTTGAAGGATAGACTATTCTGTAGTTCTACTCTGAAAAAGTCATTTAACATCTGGGCATATCTCTCCGAATTCACAGTTACAGTTTGACCACGTTGATTGTCAAAGAAATAAGGCCCTATGATTGCAGATGCAGACATGGCACACCAGACTGTTACTTTAGGCTTATGTAAAGGCTCTTGATGCATTTGTCTTGGGTTGTGGACATCCCAGTAACGAAAGTTCTGCTTATTCACATATCCTCCAATGTGAAAGTGAGCTTCGTCACTAAAGAATATGTTGCCCATCCGGGTAGCAGTACGAAATCTCAACAACATCACCTCCGCGTAAGTTTTTCTTAATTCAAAGTCAGAATCGTGTAAATCTTGAACAATTTGAATTTTATATGGATGGAACTTGAGCTTTTTTCGCATTATTACCTGTAAAGTTGATTTCGGAATTCCCAATATCGATGAACGTGTACGCAGTGATAAACGGGGATTTTCAACGACAGAAACCATAACACACTCGACGTTTTCATCCGTGGCTACCAATGGTGTAGGTCCTGGTCTGGGCCTATTTAATGTTGATCCTGTAGCTCTGAACCTTGCTACCCATGACTGAATGAGGTTAATCGATGGTCCATCACGTAATCTACGAATACTGTAACGATTATTAAATCGACGGCGTGCTACATACGGCGAAAATCCACTCGAAATGTACGTCTCGACGGCAAAAGCGCGGTGCTCTCCACTCCACTGTTCCATGGCTACTAAAACATCCGCACCGCTTGCGCTTCTAACGACGCATATATATATATATATATATATATATATATATATATATATATATATATATATATATATATATATATATAATATATATATATATATATATGTATACATATATATATATACACACATATATATTTTTTTGTAGAACATTTTTTGGGGACAAAAACGCTTAAAAATTCTGTCTTCTATCCTTTTCGCCAGAAGGATACCTCAGAAAACTCAGAAAAAACTCACGAAAATTGAGAATTATGTATAAATTGAAGGAAAAATGATCAGGATTGAAAAATTTCAACGCGAGTAATTTTTACGAACAATTTAATTGTTTATTACCACTGTTGAACCATTGCTTTTAGAGAAAAAGTTTTTCGATAAAAACATTTTCTCATGATGTGAGGTATGAATTAGGCCCTACACGTTTTTTCAAAATCTTTTATTTGGTCCAGTCGAAACGCTGTCTATCTAGTTTCTCGAATACGCGACGTGATACGGCATTAGTGCGTTCGACAGTAGATAGTGCGGCAAATGGGGCCCCTTTTAACCACAAAGTCGGTTCTGGATGAAAGAATGGGAGGTAACCCTAGTGACGACTTGTGCATGTAGCATGCACGTGTTTTATAAATAGCTGCTGAGGCTCGCCTCGGCAGGATTTCCCCACAAATGGTCACTTGTACGCGTTTGGCAAGCGACGCTTCTGTGCGGGAATTACACAAGTGCAGATAGATTATTATACCGTTGTAGATAACGACTAGCATAGTAGTGACTGATTTTTCATTACAATGTAGTGACTGATTTTTCCTATGCTTCGCGATGTCATTTTGCCAAATGTCGTTTTATTTATTTTTAAATTATAGTATTGAGCATGATTTTACGATATGAGAAAAGTGGTCAGTGACTCTTTATTAGTCAGTACTCTATCAACGATTCTCACGGAGATCATCGAACCGAGATAAAGAATATTTATATATTAGGTTTTCAAGTTCCCGATATACTGATATTGGGAAAAAAATATTATTAGCTTATTATATAATTATGACTATGACCATTAATAAATTGTTGAGATGCTTTGTGTGACTGCGTGTTTAAAAATAGGTATAGCAATCCACTATCTTTCATTCTGTGTCCTATCCGATTACCGTGCGGTGGCTTATTATATTGACTATAATAACTTTGTTGGTAGCAGCTCTGAAAATGGATGCCGAAGATGTGTTAAACCAGCTTTCAGAGTAATGACGTGTTTCTTCGACGTGGACCTCTCTTTTCGATTGGCTATCCGCGCGTTGGAAATTTAATAATTAGTAATATTAATTAATAATTTAGATAAAATTCAAGAAATTTTGAAGAGATTAGGTTTACGAAAGGATTATCTTTTTCGTTATATATATTAATATTAGTTTATGAGGTAACTAGTCGTTACCTCAATTTCGTACGCGCAAACCACCTAAAAACGTACCGATGCCGTTTTTATAAGAATACTTCCACATTTTACCTCTGACCACTATATCTTTGGGTGGAAAACTTCATTGCGCTATTTAAAACAGTTAGTGCCATCTATAATTTAATATAGGTACACTATATATTTCTTTCATTACTATGCGTCTAGTAGCTAGGCGTTTCTTTGTTGTTGTTTTACTAATGCAATGTAATTGAATTTTTAAAACATTAAATTCGTGTACACTTTGATTGAACTTCAGTGCTTTTCTAAAATACATCGAATTGATTTATTAATATTACATAATGCGTACATAAACAAACAAATGCACAGACAGACAAAAATTCCAAAAATTATATTAACGCATTCCATTACTTACGTTTCACCCCCACCCCATAATTTTTTTTTCAAATTTTTTCAATGCACAAGCACGCAACGTTTACAATTTTATTATATGTACAGATGTCCATATTTTCGTGTCGTATAAATTAACAAATAGGTTTATAATATAATTGAATCGTTTATTTTTAAAAGGGCACAAGTCACATATTTTGTTAAAATTGGTTAAGTATGAAGAAGTGTTTGTCTGTAGTCCTTACATGGAAAACATTTCCATGGAAAACGGTACTAGTCCGCTGCTTAATTGCAGAGCTATAGCTCATGTCACTTATCATTTATTTTGGAAAAGTCATAAGTCCGAGGCTTGTGCCTTTTTCATACTATACGTCACGTTAACATTATAACCTCTAAAACGTCTTTGATAAGTGAAACGGAATATAATGTAAATATTACGATTATTGATAAACAACGGAAGAAAGGTGTAAGAAATGACGAAAACTATGTGCAGAATCCACGAAAAAACAGGGACTTAGTGGAGGATAGTACACAAACTCATAAAAACAAAGTTATTCCAGCCGAGATTGTTATTGAGAATTGCAGGTAATTATTTAGTACGTTGTAATGGTATTATAAAAAACGGAAGAAAGGTGTATAAATGACGAAAAGTAGGTGCAGAATGTACGAAAAAAGCAGCGACTTAGTGGAGGAGAGTACACAACTCATAAAAACAAAGTTATTCCAGCCGAGACTGTTTTTGAGAATCTCAGGTAATCATTTAGTACGTTGTAATGTTATTATAAGAAATGGAAGAAAGGTGTAAAAATGACGAAAAGTAGGGGCAGAATGTACGAAAAAGCAGCGACTTAGTGGAGTAGAGTACACAACTCATAAAAACAAAGTTATTCCAGCCGAGATTGTTATTGAGAATTACAGGTAATCATTTAGTACGTTGTAATGTTATTATAAGAAACGGAAGAAAGGTGTAAACAATTACGAAAAGTAGATGCAGAATGTACAAAAAAGCAGCGACTTAGTGGAGGAGAGTACACAACTCATAAAAACAAAGTTACTCCAGCCGGGACTGTTATTGAGAATTACAGGTAATTATTTAGTACGTTGTAATGTTATTATCAGAAATGGAAGAAAGGTGTAAAAAATGACGAAAAGTAGGTGCAGAATGTACGAAAAAAGCAGCGACTTAGTGGAGGAGAGTACACAACTCATAAAAACAAAGTTACTCCAGCCGGGACTGTTATTGAGAATTACAGGTAATTATTTAGTACGTTGTAATGTTATTATCAGAAACGGAAGAAAGGTGTAAAAAATGACGAAAAGTAGGCGCAGAATGCACGAAAAAAGCAGCGAGTTAGTGGAGGAGAGTACACAACTCATAAAAACAAAGTTATTCCAGCCGAGACTGTTATTGAGAATTACAGGTAACCATTTACTATGTTGCAATGTTATTATAAGAAATGGAAGAAAGGTGTAAAAAATGACGAAAAGTAGGTGCAGAATGTACGAAAAAAGCAGCGACTTAGTGGAGGAGAGTACATAACTCATAAAAACAAAGTTATTCCAGCCGAAACTGTTATTGAGAATTACAGGTAATCTTTTAGTACGTTGTAATGTTATTATAAGAAACGGATGATAGGTGTAAAAAATGACGAAAAGTAGGTGCAGAATGTACGAAAAAATAAGCGACTTATTGGAGGAGAGTACACAACTCATAAAAACAAAGTTATTCCAGCCGAGACTGTTATTGAGAATTACAGGTAATTATTTAGTACGTTGTAATGTTATTATAAGAAACGGAAGATAGGTGTAAAAAATGACGAAAAGTAGGTACAGAATATACGAAAAAAGCAGCGACTTGGAGGAGAGTACACAACTCATAAAAACAAAGTTATTCCAGCCGAGACTGTTATTGATAATTGCAGGTAATCTTGTAGTACGTTGTAATGTTATTATAAGAAACGGAAGAAAGGTGTAAAAAATTACGAAAAGTAGGTGCAGAATGTACGAAAAAAGCAGCGACTTAGGGGAGGAGAGTATACAACTCATAAAAACAAAATTATTCCAGCCGAGACTGTTATTGAGAATTACGTTACTCATAATATTTAGTCAATCTCTCATAATTTGCACTAAGATAGAGAGAAGAATGCCTCGAGTCGGTTTTGAAAAGGCTAAAAATAGATTTGGAAGCTTCACGTGCTCTTTTGAAATGAATAATAGAATTGATAGTGACAGAAAAGAGGACTCGTTGATTATTTTTCTCAAATAAATTTGGAAAATACCACAAGATGAACGTGGAAAAGAAGTGTGCTATGAAGATAGAGAAACACATTTAATCGTTTGAAGTAAAATCTGTCCATTATGATAATTCTAAAAAACATAAGAAAAATGCACATGTTTTTAGAAAATTATCCAGAGTGCCAAAACATTACATACAGTCTTTACTTGAAATATTTAAAGGAAAACTTCTCTTCGAGTTTTGGAAAACCACAATTTGACACTTGTTCTAAATGTGAGGAGTAGAATTTAAAGGTTAAGAGTACTTTCTGGTGTGAATCTGCAAAAAGGACTGCTGGGGATTAGTTTTTATTATATAAAACTAAAGCAAAGAAATTCTATAGAAAAATAGAGCAAGGGAAAAAGGGCATTGAAATCAGGTAAAATGTTTTTGGTTTATACGTAGACTATATGCAGAATCTTCCTCACATTCCTGTCCAAGAAGTTTTTTATTATAGACAGCTCTGGGTTAATGAGTTCTGTATCCATAATCTAAAAACTGATAAAGCTATGTTTTATTAGTGTATTAATAACATAGCCAATAAAGGCCCAAAGGAAGTTTGTTAATTTTTGCAACACTACATAGACAAGTTTGTGCTACCTAAGGCTAATGACTTGTAAATATTCTCAGACGGATTTGCTGGCCAAAATAAAATTAATACAATGATAAAATTTCTTTTTGCTTTAGTCCAAACTAATAGATTTAAAAAAATATGTCGACCATTTTCCAACAAAAAAGAGGTTATTTCTTCTTGCCTTGCGGCCGAGACTTTGGTCTTGCAAAAAGGAAGGATTTTACAGGTTTTATCTTCCAACAGTGTTCGAAGATATCATTGCATCAAGTTCATATGATGGCAAAATATCAGCATTTAAGTAAATATTGAAATGGTTACAGATGGTCAAAAACTGGTGGAAGTTTTATAAAGATAACGCCTTGCATGAAAATGTACTTTAATGTGTTATCGTGTCATGAATTTTATTACGATTACTCAAACACAGTTATTGTGCAGACAAGCGAATATACTGAGGGATTAGGTAAGTACGATTTCAAATTAACCTTTGGACAAGAAAATTAACGGAAAAAGCTTCAGGTATAAAGTACTAATAAATAATAAAAAATTGAGGACTATTGAAAAGTCATGAGGTACATTACTTCCCAATTTATGAGTTTTTGTAATGAAATCATCATTGATTGACCGACCAAAATGACTGAAACTATTGAAGAAGTTGATGATTACAGTTTATTATACGGAAGAAGAAATAAATGTTTCAGATTATGAATAAAACTTGTTCACTTTATTTATTACAGCCATGAAAGTTTTGAAAAGTCCAAGTTTCATAATGAGCTATATCTACATTACCGGCGACATATATCCCTGATTAATATAACAAAATAATAACTTATACAGGCATTTATTAAATGGAAAAATGTATGTTAATGATTCCTTACAAAAAAAATAATTACACAGTTGCTTGTACCTTCTAAAAATGTTAAAATAGTGGACTAAAGTTCCTTTTCAAAATAATCAATTCAATTGATTTAAGAAGTGAATAATGATCTAGCTATAAATATTCGGAAAATTTTGTTTGTTATCAATGTTCTTTTAAGATCGGAACTGATTTTTGACTTGTATAAAACTACATCTTTTCTGGTATCAGACGGGGGTTCACAAGAGTAATAGGTGACGAAAATATCTTCTTAAAAATTCTTTTTGTGCTTATATCTTCGAAATTAATCATTAAAGACTTTAATATGAATATGACATTCGGTATATTATATGGGCTTAATTGTAATAAAATTTTGACACTACTTTTTAAGTCTTGAACTAAGTGTCATTGCAAAATTTATTCTATTCTATTTTGTATGCTATATTCTTCTATATAAGAAACAAATCACTGCATTCCGCTAATGTAACCTGCGTGTACATGATCCCGCAAGCGTAAACCAATTTTTTTATACTGACGCCACTCACCCGACATTATTCGCACTATGTTCTATCACAAAAAGGAAAAAAAATCGCAAGACATTAACATCGTCTGTTACTAATTTGTTAAACTCTGAAAGTTGCAGTCGTAATGTTTTTTATCAAAGTTGTTGATGATAGTATGTCATGGTTGTCAAAAGTCCAATGAACCTGCCTTATTATTTATGACTCATTGGAGTTGTTCACGTAAGTCGAGGATGGTCGATCTCCTCAACCGCAAGATATTATCACTGATGGCGTTTATAAGGCCATATGCTAGAGAGTTCAGATGGTTTAAGAAACGCGCTTTATAATTGTTTACCTCCTAATGATGGCACTTTAATATGACGACAGATATAGTTTTTATAACAATACCAGAGATTATTTAATGTCGGCTTTTGGAGTTTGTTTGAATCGTGTAACAATTATTAAATAGATTAGTCAAACATTTTATACAAGCAAATGTATTTAAACATAAAATGTTCGTAAATATAACACTCTTATAATTTTTTATACGATGTATTGAAAGCAACTGGCAGTGTAAAGATGACGAAATTCATACATTGTTAGTCTATGGCATAATCCATACTTTTTAAAATTAGAATTGTCCGCTTGGCGGATGACGAAAAATTACTTACGAATGCGAAAAAAGATTTTAACATAAAAAGACTTAATAATAGAGAATATATTTTTATTTTAGTATTCCATCCCTTATAGGATCATTTGTTTGTTTGTCTGTCCGTCCATCTTTAACAAACGATAAAGCAACCCAATCAAGTCCAATACACAAAGCCAAATTCTGGTGAGTTATGCCGCAATCAAGTCCAATAAACAAAGCCGAACTTGTTAGTATGAGAGCAACATAAATACGGAAAGATGCACTGTAAAGTAAGAGGTCACTATCCATCTCACTCACACTTAGCAAAATGGTGCCTCTATCCGTCTCACTCACACTTCGTAAAAGTAGCATCACTATCCGTCTCACTGACACTTGGTAAAATGGCGTTACTGTTCTCCTTACTCCCATTTGGTAAAAGAAACGTTACTATCCGTCTCACTCACACTTGGTAAATGACGTCACTATCCGTCTCGCTCACATTTGAACCTTAAAATTAAGAACTTAGGGAAAACCTAGTTTGCATTAGTAAGCATTAACACTAAGTACGGGTTTTAACTTGAAATCAGGATTCTTTGGAAATTTTTTTTAAAGAAACAAACCAGCAAGTTTTATAATCAATTTGGAATCTGGACTAAATGCGCCACCTTTTAAAGTAACTTGCCAGAATAGCATAGTTCATTTTTTTTTCAGTACGAGCAGTCAAAATCAGGTGATTGAACATTTTGAGTACAGGATTGGGCTAAAAAGATTATTTTTTCTTTGAAACTAAGGCACTTTTGTTTTTATTTTAGACTGTGATTAATAAAATGGTTATACAGGATTAACAGGAATTACAATCAAGAAGAATTTAAATTCATAGTCACAGTACTTGAAGAACGTCGCAGGGTGGCAATCGTCGAAATTTTTAAAATACCGATATATATATATAAAATTGTCACGATCCTCTGTATACAGAATTCTATTTTTTGACACTTTTTGAATGCTATGAGCTGTCCATATTAATTTTTTATTTTTTTTGTCTCTTTGCTTCAGTTCGCATAAAAACGACTCAACTGATTTTTGCTGAATGACCGACGAACGCTCCGGAGGACGCAGTAGCTGAGAAGTGTAACAAAACTTTTGGAGGTAAGTAAGTGCTTGGAAGGATCATATTATTTACTGGAAAATATTTATTATATAACCATCATATTTAATTTATGTTTTTTAATTATAAAATAACAATATAATATAAAAAAAAAACAATAAAATTTCTTGATTCATATCGATGAATGCGGCAGAGAGCAATAATGTAAATACTTATATAAATTGACCGACAGGTGGCGTTAGTGTAACGTTATATGTCGGTGAAACTTTACGCAACTACCCCATCACGTTTCATATTTCAATACAAGAAAAGTTCCACTTCAAAATATTTTCACATCCAAGCATGTTTCGTAGCTTTTCATTTTATAGATTTATGCATCGACACAAATTAACCTAATTGATTCTTTATTAATATATTGGAATTTTACATCTGTATTGTTAGCTTTCATTAGATCTGAATAATTCCGAAATTTTATTTTTTTCCCCAAAAGTATAATGGACCATAAAACTGCAAAGTTTTGAATTTCTACGTTGAACTAATCAAATTCTAGAAAGCTGCAGTAAACAAAAAAAACAATTTGAAAACTGGAATCAATTAAATATAAGAAGTCGGATAAACGATAGAGGGACAAAGCTGTGATCGATATAGGAATAACTTATTTAAGTTACGCATGAAATTGTCAGTTTAGGATGCGTTTTATACGTCAAAATGAAGTTTGCTCCAGAATTTGGCAGCTTACAGAGAAAGAAGTATTTTTCGATTGCCCATCATGCCACAAGGCACGATTCGCAATCCAGCTCCGTGAGCATTTAGGGCTATGAATTTGGAATTAAGAATACATGAAAAGCGAAACTTCCACAATGAAACGAAAAAAGATAAAGAAAACAGATTTCACATACTCAGTAGACATGTTATACCAATATAAAACAAAAAAAATGGCTCAAGCAGGTTTTTGCACGATAGATGCGATGAAAGAGATAGCTAAAGAGAGAACGTATATAAATGAGACTGCATCTGTATGTGTATTAAGAGTTGTGTCGAAGACAGACAATAATCCTGTCTTGAAGACGTTATGACCCCGTCGTTTATAGAACCATCGCGAAGTTATGGCTGTTCAAAAATTAACCCAATATTTTTCCCCAATTTTCGGTGATCCTTTAATTGTGCTGAATAGTTATGTTCACGTTTTGCGAGGCTAATATGCTAATACATTAATTCATCAAACCGCAGTTATTTTATATTTACATTAGACAACATAATGTTATTTTGCAACTAATGTTCGCCCGCCATCTTCATTTCGGTTTTTAAAATATTGTTTTTTTGATCGGCGGTTAAAAAATGACCCAAACTTTCCACAAATTTTCGGTGATCCTTTAATTGTACTGAACGGTTATGTTTACGTTTTTTGAGGCAGATATTATAGCCAAACAAGTATCCATTACACAAATTGTCTCAAAAATATGACCACTTTTCTGAGTTTAGATCACATCTTAACTGGAGGACGCACTCTTTATAGTCTTTCGTTACCTTGTATATAATATCTTAAATGATCCATACATACCGTCTTACTTCAGTGCATACATAGATCCATACATACCCTTCTAATTCCTGGATTTATCTGTCCTTTTATGAATATTATATATATGTTTAGGAGGCTAAGTTGCGAGATTCATTCGATTTCAATATCATAATTTCACCATCTACATGTGTATACACTTTCAAAAATGGTCTGATAAAGACTGACTTCCACAGGTGAAGTTAGGAGAGGTATTCATCTAACTTTAATGGTAGCTACAACCTTCATATTCTTTGGTTACTTTATTATATTTTAAACGATCCACATAGATCTTCTAATCTCAGTACCAGATTCACGGATTTACGAGTATCTTCTCATAACCTGGATATACTTTCAGCTCCTTCTCAAGCTCCTCGTTAATAAATACTGTTCGTCCTTTTATGAAAATTCTATTTTTGTTTATGTTGCCAAGTTATGAACTTCACTGGATCCCATCATCAGAAAAGTTTCAAAAGTTATCTAAATAAGGCATACCTCTCCTAATATTAGAGTTAAATTTTTTTATGTTCACATCCTGTTTTCTCTTACATCTCTTCGTTCGCTATTTTCGTATTAGACATGTCGTTTTTATTCATTTGTTTATATTTAATTAAATTTTTATCATTTTTATAATAATTACAGTTTATTGCAGTATACCTCAAAACTAATTACTTACATTTCTTAATTGTGGTTTATTGACGGTGCTTGCTTTTATAGAAATAAATACATAGTATGTAAGTTACAAGAAATAAGGAAATCATTTGTGATGGTATTGTGTTTAACTGTAACCTTCATAACCGAACAATTTTATATTACAATTTATCGAATGGCTATGTGTTCTGTAACATATACGTATGTTTAAATTATAAGTAAAGTTATTAAATCAACTTATTGAAGGAAATCGTTAAATATAGAATGTGGTTTTTCCTGACACTTCGCCATTCTGAAATTTCACGGAAAATATTTAAATAATTTCGCGTTTTCTTATTATATTAGGTTCATTGTACATAAACATAATAAAGATCAGCTCGGTGTTTGCAGTAGTTTTCCGGAAATGTTGCACAAGGACGTATCGATTGAAATACGCTGTTCGTACGTTGATTTACGTTTTTAGCAAAATATTAAAATTCGTACAACATAATAAAACAATACATAAACGTAGATTAATAAGAAGTGACACGAAATGGAATTTTGTCGATATATATATATATATATATATATATATATATATATATATATATATATATATATATGAGATTTTGCATCTAATTTTTATTAGGCAAGATCCGCCTTTTTAATTCAATCTTATGGAATAATGAATCATATTTGAAATTAATGTGAGTATTTAATATGCACAATTTACACAATGGGCATCCACGCATGGCAAGGCAAGACAGATGTCAACATCAATTAGGTGTCAATTTGTGGGTTGGAATCCTGGATGGCAAAATTATCGGTCCATTTGAACTCCCACCGAGGCGTAATAGAGTTCGTTATCTACGGTTGTTAAGAGACGAACTTGGAAATCTGTTGAATGTAATACCACAAGATGTACCTGACAGGATGTGGCTACAGCACGAAGGTGCACCGGCCCACTTTTTGTGACAAGTAACTGAAAACTGAAATGCAACTTACCCAAATCAATGAATAGGACGTGGCGGGATAATTGCATGGCCACCACGTTCCCCAGACCTGAATCCATTGGACTATTTTCTATGAGGATATTTCAAGGAGGCGGTCTATGAGAATACTAATGATAATGAACAACAATTAACACAAAAATTATTCCATGTGTCTGAAGTGGTAAAAAACAACGAAAGGGCCTTACAGAGTTTAAAAAAAAAGTTTTTAATACGATGCTGGTTATGCTTAAGAGCTAGGGGAAGGCATGAGCATTTACTGTAATAAAAACAAACATAATAAATGCGGTATGATCATAAATACTACACTTTTGATCATAAATACTAAACTTTTACCATGACCGAAAAAATTATCAATAGTATGGGTTTAGGAATCAAAAACATGTTATCAAATGATTTAATACCTAAAAATTATACCTTTTTGAAATTGAAGATGTTTTTGAAATAAGCATTGTTCAAAAATCACTTTTCATGTTTCATAATTAAAAAGATGCACATGTTTTAGCGTTTCATTTTTATGTTGCTAATATAACGAATAAATTATATTTTAATTAGGAAGACGAATGTTCTCTTAAAGATCTTGGACAACCATTAAAAAACAAACATTTAAAAAAAACGAGTGTGCTTTAGACCACACGACTGAAGTAAAAATTAACAAAATATGAACTTTAAAATGAATTTACAATTTTATTCACTTTAAACGTAGAATATTTAATGTATTGAACAAAATAATAATTTATAAAATTGTTCTAGAACGTAATGAAATTACAAAATAATCAAAAAATCACCGTTCGCGTAACGCTAACAAACTCGCACATATATATATATATATATATATATATATATATAAATATATATATATATATATATATATATATATATGTATATGTATGTATTTCATGCACTGGCTATGAGAGGAAGAGAGAAAGAAAATGTGCGCGCGCACTGCTCTCTTGCTCCTACAGTGTGATACAGACTATAGGCTTGCACTGTGTCTTAGATATACGAAACATAACTGGCTATGAGAGAAAGAGAGAAAGAAAATGTGTGCTCGCACCTCTCTCTCTTGTCCCTACAGTAATATACGAAACGTAACTCTCTTTCTGTCTTCACTAACTTATATCTCCCTCTCAACTTCCGTTCGCCTCGCCCGATCACACTTTTCGTAACGCTCTCGTCACGCATTCACCAGCTTACTCCCCAAGTCAAGCGTGCGTAAAGAAGTTTTTTTTCAAAAATCATATCTGTTTCTTATGTGTGTACTGTGTATTGTTTCGTATGTGGAATACCGATCACCGACATTTCATTGGTCCACTCCTTACGGAACCTTGTATATAAATATGTCGATATGTCTGTGTTTTTCGGTATATCTAATCGCTCCTTTCTTTTTTGCGTAAGTAAAAATAATTGACTTTTTTCCAGCAATTTCTTTCGTCCGCACGCTTATCTGACGTCATCGATCGATACGTACATTCTTCGAAGCGCAAACCGCGTCTGAGTTTATTCGTAAACAATGATAATATAATTAGGGCAATGAACGTACTGCGTCTTCGAGCACGCTGCATATAAACATACGTGTACGCATGCAATTGCAAAGACTGCATCTGTTAAATTGTCAGTTGACCTTTAGCGATAATGAAACGAATTATGCTAAGATTTGATGATGAAAATTAATTTCGTAACAAGTAAATATGTATATGATCATGTAAATGTCGAACTTAGTACGAAATTGGTAGATATATTAGCTTTATTTAACGGTGACCGTTACTTTGACTTGAATTTTTAGGATTATGAAATTTAAAAAACTTGTTTTTCATTACTACATAAGTATGTTATATAAATCTCTGATTTTGTTGGAATCGGGGAAATCAACTAATTTTGGCTCAAATTTGTAAATATAATAATATTTGATATACCATGAAATATTATTAGATTTATAAATTTGTACAATAATAATATTTCATATGAAATGAAAGCCACGTAAAAAATGCATTGTAAGATGATTTTTGTGCGTATCCAGTTTTGTATAAATTAATGTACGTTAAGAACTATGCATCTTTGCGGAGTGAATTAAGTAATATCTATTGTATTTTTTACTTTTTATAAAACCAATGTGATTGATTCCAAATGTTGCTATGGTAATGAAGCATAGTTTTACTAGTGGTAATAAATAAAAAAGACTTCCTTTTAAACTTTTTTATTTCTTATTTTCTAAATAGCACAGTGAACATAAATATGAATTTTAGATAATTATCTTAATTCTTAGTCACAATTAAATGAAACTACGTGATATAGTATTATTTCTACTTTCTTTAATTTCTTTACCACGACCTAGGTTTCGTTGTATTACAACATCTTCAGGTGGGATATTAGCAAAGATCTAATCTTTGGTAATATCCCACCTGAAAATGTTGTAATACAACGAAACCTAGATCGTGGTAAAGAAATTAAAGAAAGTAGAAATAATACTACATCACATCAAAGTAGAAATAATACTACATTTAATTGTGAATAATGGATTCCTACAAAATTAACGCCAAATATATTCAATAGTAATTCTTAGTATAAATGCGGTTAAGAACCAGGAACCTTTTGACAAGTTTTTTGATACCATATGAAAGAATACACACTAAAAACGACCTATTTGGAAAAAAATGTACAGCTGACGATTATTTATTATAAAAAAAACGAGCGTGCTTTAGACCACACGACTGAAGTAAAACTTCAAATTCACAAAATATGAACTTTAAATGAATTTACAATTTTATTAACTTTAAACGTAGAATATTTAATGTATTGAACGAAATAATAATTTATAAAATTGTTCAAGAACGAAATGAAATTACAAAATAATAAAAAAATCGCCGTTCGCGTGACGCTAGCAAACTCGCATATATATATATATATATATATATATATATATATATATATATATATATATGTATGTATATATATATATGTAAACGAAGTGAGTGACACTTCATTCAGCATGAAGTTTGCATATGATCTGTGCTAGCTGTCACTTGGACATGTCGCCACGCCACGATAGAAAAATAGGTTATGTTCTTAGAAACGATCAATGAATTATAATATGATATAGTATAATATTTTAATACTTTGATCGTTTCTAAGAACATAACCTATTTTTCTATCGTGGCGTGGCGACATGTCCAAGTGACAGCTAGCACAGATCATATGCAAACTTCATGCTGAATGAAGTGTCACTCACTTCGTTTACATATATATATATATATAATTTTTAATATATTTTAATATATTACTTTATTTTTAATATATTACTTACGGCCCGAAGTTATATTAGTTACATTCGTATCGTTTCTTTTATACACAGTATATTATAAATTTATATCTTTAAAATTAATTACCTTAATTATGTTTTTATAATAATTACAAATGCAAAAGTTAATAGCTATAAATTAAAAAAAAATTTAAAAGTAGTGAAACTTAAGTTGGTATGATTGATAATTTTCTTATTTGACGTTTAAGGCTTATAAATAGCATTTTTAACGTAATTTAAAATTATTCTATTTCATTAATTTTTTTTTATTCCTTTGTGTGTGTCAAGTATGTAATGTCTAACGATAGATTAATTGTAAATATAGTGGAAGATAGGCATAATACTTGATTTTTAAGTGCACAGTGTATACACAATTAAATGAAACTACGTGATGTAGTATTATTTCTACTTCTTTTTATTAAGTTCTTTACCACAACCTAGCTTTCATTGTATTACAACATATTCAGGTGGATAATTAGCAAATATGTTTGCTAATAGCCCACCTGAAGATGTTGTAATACAATGAAACTTAGGTCGTGGTAAAGAACTTAATAAAAAGAAGTAGAAATAATACTACATCACGTAGTTTCGTTTAATTATGAATAATGAATTTCTACAAAATTAACGCCAAATATATTCAATATTCAATGCACAGTGTATGTTAAAAATTATTATAGAATTGTGTGTACTTGGCTCAACCGATGCCTAAACTTACCCGAATCTGCTGATAGGTTACATCATGTCAGTCTTCATTATGAGCCGCACAGTATTGCTGTTATCTTCATATGTCGCCGTCGAGGGACGTCCGCCACGCAAATCATCACTGAGCGTGATATGACTATGATGGAACTCGTTAATTAGTTGTAAACAGCACGGGACCAGACTTTATCTTAAAATACGAATATCATGAAAAATAATTAAATGAAAATTGTCTTATGTTAAATTCATCTTGACACATGGCACACGCAATTGTCGAATTATAGCCAATTTCCAAAAATAAATGAAAAATTCAAACGAAATACCTCAAAATATTGTTAAAGAGTTCGATTTTTGGAATTTGAATTAATTTTTTATTACTATTCTTACAAGAGGCTAGTTCTAATAATTTTCAGTGCTGCTCTCGTATGTACTTCTCTAGGAATGAATTGATTATTTCGATATCTTATATTCAATTAATATATTATTTTCGTTTTGATACCGATAATGTTGTTTTGAATTATCTTTACTCTGCTTTGTTACCAGACTTGACATCCTTATAATTTCGCCATGTTTGTCTATCTGTTTCGTCTATCCGTTTGTGTACCACAGCCGTTATACTCGCGGACTAATGTGTGTGTGTGCGTGTGCGTGTGCGTGTGCGCGTGCGCTCGTGCGTTCGTGCGTGTGTATGGTAAATGATACGTATATTATATTCACATGTAACTTATTTCTCGTTAATATTTGTTAAACGTTTCGATATTTATGGTTTTATTTTGTGTGTTAAGAATAGATTTCTTTTTTTGATTTTCACACATATTTCGAATAATTAATGTTTGTAACAAAAATTAACTCTGCTGATCGAAAGATAAATAATCTTACAGAAATTAGATACAAACTTTTTAAATGAACATATTATAATGCCGCTGTCATGAAAGTAATATTTTACGTAATATAGTATTCAGAAATGCAATAAGTATTTGAATTGAGCATTTTAATGTAGGTTAATAATATAATTGCGCAAAAAATAATTATAATATTTAGACATTTATATAAAAACTATTTTAAAATTGTTTTTCAAACGAGGAGATATAATTCGTATATTTACACTGCACTTTCTCCGCATCTACTAACTAAAACTACACTTACTAATTATATTTAAGTAATATACAAAACAATTGTTTACACTAAAACAAAGTCAGTCTGGCATTTTTTGTTGATATATAAACTAAAAAAATTATTACTAAAACTATTTATTTACAACTATTAAAAATAATTAAATAACATACGAATTTTTTTTTAAATTGAATAGAAAACAAAACAATTCTTACGCAAATATTTTCGATGCTAACTTCAAGACCAAATATCAACAAAATCCAAATTAAGTAAGTCGGGATGAATGACTATTGCTATTTCGTTCAACGCGTGCTCTTTCACTCAATTCGGTATAGCTGCCACTCGTTCGTATCATATTTTGTCATATCGTATCTGATTAGGCAATATCGGTATCAATCTGCTGTTTACTATATTCGAAATATCCATATTCAGTACCGTATCTGTGTTACTTGAATATGCGTAACTCATCACGTGGGGCGATATAGCGTTTCGTCCGATATATAGTTTTACGACATTGATACGATATACAGTTTTACGATATTTATACGATATATAATTTTACGATATTGACACGATGTATAGTTTTACGATATTGACGCGATATATAGTTTTACGATATTGATACGATATATAGTTTTACGATATTGATACGATACACAGTTTTACGATATTTATACGATATATAATTTTACAATATTGACACGATGTATAGTTTTACGATATTGATACGATGTATAGTTTTACGATATTGATACGATACACAGTTTTACGATATTTATACGATATATAATTTTACGATATTGACACGATGTATAGTTTTACCATATTGCTACGATATATTGTTTTACGATATTAATACGATATATAGTTTTACGATATTGATACGATGTATAGTTTTACGATATTGATACGATATATAGTTTTATGATATTGATACGATATATAGTTTTACGATACTGATACTATATATAGTTTTACGATATTAATATGATATATAGTTTTACGATATTAATGCGATATATAGTTTTACAATATTAATACGATATATAGTTTTACAATATTAATACGATATATAGTTTTACGATATTGATACGATATATAGTTTTACGATATTGATACGATATATAGTTTCAATATCTATATACGTTTTGTATCGCCAAGTCCTAATGTAGAGTGGGGGTAATTTTTTTCGTATACCCCATTGTAGGGTATGGTTGAAAAGGTTTTCAAAAATATTGAGATGTGTCATGAACACTTTACATATATCAGGAATAATTCGTAAACTGTATATATTATACAGGGTTCTGTTTACGAAATATTAATTTTTAAATTGGTCATTTTTGTTAGAATTACTTGCCCCCAGCCCCTACCAGCTAAATCGCTGCTTTTTAATATCTGAATAGCATTCACATTAGTAGTGTATATAACGAAATTAAAAGCAAAATTATCACAGCTGAGTAGGCTTTACAAGTTTACGAGTACTAGTCGACCAAGTTATGACATGTAGTTGGGTACCCAAAAAGTTCATAGGAACTCCATACAAGTGGCTAAAATCAATTACAAAAGTAACATTGAATTTTAAAATGTCTATTTATTATGTCTGTGAAATATACACCAGCCAATATGTTTATTTATTTACGTGGTGAGAAATAATACTATTTAAATACACATCATGTGTTACGACTGTCAAAGATATCGTAGGTAATATATAAATGTTGTGAAAAATTAATGTTTACAAATAGTTTAATAGAAATACTATGTACCTTTACATGTTTATAAGTATCTAAACGTGTACTGAACCCTCGTAGGGCGAGTTTTGTTCGTACTTGATAGTTTTTGAAGTAAAACTTCTTTACGCACGCTTGACTTGGGGAGCTGGTGAATGCGTGACGAGAGCGTTACGAAAAGTGTGATCGGGCGAGGCGGACGGAAGTTGAGAGGGAGATATAAGTTAGTGAAGACAGAAAGAGAGAGAGAGTTACGTTTCATATATTACTGTAGGGTCAAGAGAGAGAGGTGCGAGCACACATTTTCTTTCTCTCTTTCTCTCATATCCAGTTATGTTTCGTATATCTAAGACACAGTGCAAGCCTATTGTCTGTATCACACTGTAGGAGCAGGAGAGAGCAGTGCGCGCGAACATTTTGTTTCTCTCTTCCTCTCATAGCTAGTGCATGAAATATATATATATATATATATATATATATATATATATATATATATATATATATATATATATATATATATATATATATATGCGAGTTTGCTAGCGTTACGCGAACGGTGATTTTTTTATTATTTTGTAATTTCATTTCGTTCTTGAACAATTTTATAAATTGTTATTTCGTTCAATACATTAAATGTTCTACGTTTAAAGCGATTCAATATATAAAATTGTAAATTCATTTTAAAGTTCATATTCTGTGAATTTGAAGTTTTACTTCAGTCGTGTGGTTTAAAGCACATTCGTTTTTTTTTTCATTTGATTTTAAATCAGCGATCACAAGCCCTCTGGCAAACATTTTCGCAAATTTTTACTCTATTTGGTTTAAAGATAGATTCTTTGTCACTTAAACAATTTTTAATTTCTATAAAATTGACTAAAATCGCTTAGTGGCCTATTTGGTTTTTTATCTATTAACGCCTGTGCGTTCACTCGTACTGACCAGTAGTGACGCACCCGATGCGTCACCGGCGATAAATTGGTTAAAATAACTAAAATCAAGGCCCGTCGAATAGTTCGATCGACCACGATCTTCTGTTTGTATAAGTGTTTTTGTCGCGTTCTTTGAAAAGCATATGTGTTTGTTCACTTGTTGCGTTGATTGTACTGCCAATGACGCAATGGTGAATTTTTATATTATGCCCCTGTTTATTTACAGCTTAAAAGTTAGAAGTAAATGAATATACCACGCGGAGTTCTTTTGTTTTTATAACACTGGACGTGTGTCGTAAGCGCTCGTAGTTTCCTCGTACGACCTGCCCTACGTTCACCCGGGTAAATGTTATAAGGTCAAGGATTCGTGTAAACAATATTATTTTAGAGACATGAGCGGTAATAAAAATTGTGTACGCGCAGGTTACTACGCTATTTGGCAGTGAAACTTCTCAAGAGTATGTCAAGATCACGTGATGCTTCCATGCAGCTAACTATTAGGGCAGTGGTTCCTAACCTTTTCAATGTCACTACCCCTGTGAACAAGTATGGGAATTGAGTTTACCCCTAGCTAATTTAAAATAATTCAACCACACAAATTCGAACAAAAATATCTTTATTAGGTAAGAAATTGCACGTTTAGGTAAGTAGTAATATATAAATCTCGGACTTAACTAGTGTGAAGGTTGATATTGCTTTGCATTCGCAAGTTTAACAATATTAGGTTCGGTTTCACTCAACGCGCATCTCATGTTATACTCCACATTCAGACGGTTTCTGGCTTTTGTTTTTAAGGTAACAAGAGTCGAGAAACCAGTTTCACATCTGTATGTTGTAGCAAATGGAATCAACATTTTTAAAGCTCTGTCAGCTATAATAGGGTATTCTGCAGCTGCTTTTCGCCAAAATATGCCGAGTTCATTTTTTCAAAATCAACTTTCAATGAGTTATCCTCCCGTAGTCCAAGAAACTCTACTTTTGCTGACACATCTGCGTCCTTGAAAATATCGACGCAAGTAGAAAATGGTCTTAAAATCCAGGAGTAGGACTCACGACTATCCATGTTCGGAAAATATTGCTTCAGTGAGTCTATCACAGCAGTTAATTTACATTCCTCCTTTACATCATCATCTTTAATGTATCGTGGAAACACCAATAATTGTGAACACGAAGCAACATCTGTGGACTCGTCCAACTGCAGCGCAAACATAGGACTTTCCTTTATTTCAGAAATAACGGTTGCTAGAATATCTGCACTCATTTCACAAATGCGACTTTGAACAGTAGTATTTGAGAGTGAGATTTGTTTAATCTTAGCTACATATTGCTCACCGATAACAAGTGATACTGCATCACACAAACGAGGTTCGATGAGGTCCTCTCCTATAGTGTGTGGTTTTTTATTAAGTGCAATGCGATAAGCAATTTTGTACGAAGCTTGTAGACACGATTCATTTGCTTTCTGCATATTACCTGTAGAATCCAATCGCGAAGACTTCAGAATCTTCTCCTTTTTCTTAAAAAAATCTATATTTTTATCTGCGAACTCCTTGTGAACTTTCTCAAAATGTTCTTTTAATTTGCTCGGTTTCATGCTTTCTGGATTAAGCACTTTATTACATAAAACACACTGAGGCTTTTCTATATTCTTGTCTACGATACTTGTGAAACCCCATTGTAGAAATGCTTTTTTATAAGTGCGCTTTTTGCCAGATGAAGTAGAAGCCATGTCAAAAACACCTGTAGGTACCTAAAACAAAAGTCGACAAATAAATACGTAAACAAATCACTCGTGACAATATTAAGAAACGCTGCTTACCTTTAAATTTAAACAATCCAAAAAATACGATTTCTGCGATGCGGAACATATAAAACGCGTGTTCTTCCTATGGTTAGGTAATTCAAAATGAAACGGTCGCCGCGCGTCGCCGGCCCGGCCGCCGCCTCTAGCCGCGACGAAGCCGTGCTTCACCCCTCCCACACCGCCGCTCGCCCGCCGTCGCCGTCAGCCGCGCGCGTGAGAGCGCCGTGCTACCGTACTATTATTTTGTTTATTATTTTAATACTTTTTTGTGCCAACTCTGTTACCCCCCCTCCCATAGAATTGCCGTTTTACCCCTGCGGGGGTAATTACCCCCAGGTTAGGAAATACTGCATTAGGGTAATGCGCGCACTCTATTATGTTTAACGCCGGTGAACGGATCGAATTCGGTAAAGAGAAAAGGTCATACAGGGACTTTGCCTATAATAAGTCAAAATGTATTTGAACTACAGACTTGTTTTTACACGGGGGTCATTTATTTATAATTAATGTACGTATATTTCAAACAATATTATTTTTCGTTAAGTTATAAGGAACTTCAATAGAATTTGGCATCCATGTCGATATCAATTTTCTTATCGATGACACCAACAAACTGACTTGTTACTGAACTTGGCCCCTTTTTAGGGTTCCGTAGTCACATGACAAAAACGTAACACTTATAATTTCGTACTGTCCGTCTGTCTGTCCGTATGTCACAGCCATTTAACTCGGAAGCTATTAGCACTATATAGTTGATATTTTGGGTAGGCATCTATCAACCGCTATACTATGAAATAGTGGAATTATGTAAAAAAGTAATATTAGGCGTGGCACTATATAACTGAGGCACTCCATACATGAAAAAAGTCCTGTTCATGTAGGCATGTGGAGTATCATTAGATAGATCTTAAAAATCATATAGAGGTTTCGAAATAACTTTTTTATTTAAGTCAATAGTTGGTGAGATATGTGCTTCTAAACTCTTAAAAAAAACGAGTGAGCTTTAGACCACACGACTGAAGTAAAACTTCAAATTCACAAAATATGTACTTTAAAATTAATTTACAATTTTATTCACTTTAAACGTAGAATATTTAAGGTATTGAACAAAATAATTTATAAAATTGTTCAAGAACGAAATGAAATTACAAAATAATAAAAAATCACCGTTCACGTAACGCTAGCAAACTCGCATATATATATATATATATATATGTGTGTATATATATATATATATATATATATGTGTGTGTATATATATATATATATATACTTCATGCACTGGCTATGAGAGGAAGAGAGAAAGAAAATGTGCGCGCGCACTGCTCTCTCTTGCTCTTACAGTGTGATATAGACAATAGGCTTGCACTGTGTCTTAGATATACGAAACATAACTGGCTATGAGAGAAAGAGAGAAAGAAAATGTGTGCTCGCACCTCTCTCTTGTCCCTACAGTAATATACGAAACGTAACTCTCTCTCTCTCTGTCTTCACTAACTTATATCTCCCTCTCAACTTCCATTTGCCTCGCCCGGTCACACTTTTCGTAACGCTCTCGTCACGCATTCCCCAAGTCAAGCGATCACACTTTTCGTAACGCTCTCGTCACGCATTCACCAGCTTACTCCCCAAGTCAAGCGTGCGTAAAGAAGTTTTACTTCAAAAATGTGTCCCCCCCACCAACTTTTCCAAAAAATGTGTAGAATTCTGAAAAAATTAAGGTAGTAGACTTAAAACAAACTTTCAACGAAAATTGGTTGAATAACATATGTTGAGTAGTTTTTGAGATATGGTATATTTTTGGTACCGATCGCAGCAATAACTTTGCTTTTCACAGTCTCATCGAGTAATACAAACTTTTAAGTTTAATATTGTTTGGTGTTACGGAACCCTTCGTGTGCGAGTCCGACTTACACTTGGCCGGTTTTATGTTACACAGGTTTTTGTTGGAATTCATCTTTACCGCGCCTATAGAAAACAGGGAAAAAATTAAAACAAAATTGTCAATTCTATCGCATAAGAAATGGAAAAATTTACATAATTTTGAAAAATTAATTAATATTTTCGAGCTGACCGTGGATAACGGACATTTTCACCATCTTTTGCGTCCTAATACATTAATAATACAACGATTTAATTATTGCTTACGTATATAATGACCACAATACACTAAAATAATGGTTTTGTTATGGTTTGGTTTTAAATAATGAGTGATTAGTTATCGGAAGTAACTCATCAAATTTTTGTAATAGTCGCTTTTTTATTTGGCTAGGTATCACAGAAACGATGACATTTCATATTAATCAAATGCAGATGGTGTTGGCGTAGCGTGACGTGTCGTTGTGTTACGAAACAATTTTATTTCCGACATTCGTAACGCTTATGGAGCGTAATATAATATTATAACGCATTTTATTGCTACGTTACTCAAGGGCATTTTAAATGTTGACCTTATTTAAAAGTGAATTTAAACGGCTACTTTCTCGATATGGTTGGATAACGTGATTTGTTTCGTAATCTTTTCAAAACATTATACTATTCAAGAATGTAATTAATTAAGCCTTTGTCTATTTGTGCAATTACAAATGTATCACTTCTATATTTATTACGCTTCTCACAACATAATATTTTCCACGAAATAATCTCGTTCACTACTTGCGTTGTTCTATTTTTAAAGTACCTATACTTATGTATCTAACAAACGAAGCGAAATATTTAAACGTGTGTATGTTAATGTCTTCACTTTTTGTTAATCGATTGTTTTTGATAAACGTCTTATTTACATATAATCGGAAAAATCGGTACAGTTTAATCTGTATTTTTACGTAGACCAAACTGTTTATCGTAAAATTACTATACTGTTATATGTTATATACTGGACCCGGGTCCAGATGTCGTTATCAAAATAACTATCATGTTACCACAACTATTTAACTTATTGTTAGGATCGACGTTTATTCAATTAGATGTCTTAAAAAGAATACTTTATCTAGTTTTTGTGGAATTATTTAAACTTAAATATACAATTTAAAAGAGACTGATAAATAATATTGCGTTACACTGCGTTTGGATATACAGAATGTGTCTTCATTTAATAGCGTCTCTTCAATCCGTAATAGTGCATCATCGATAGATTGCGATAATTGCAATTTGAAAATCTATAACATCTATAACTCGCCCAAATATCTAAGATTATAAAAAATACTATCTTTGAATTTTAAAATTAACTTATTTGAATAACTATTAATACGATATTGTTTTATTTATCATTTAGATAAATTATTATCTGCTTGTTAGTAATAATATTAGTCTAATTTTAATTACGATTTCAAAATAAATCTCCATGGTTTATTTATTATTGAATATGGCAACACTTACCAATGTCTTCGTAAACCAAACAGAACGTTTGAATTTTTTTGTAGTGATAGTTGTTTTTAGAATGGCAGTACGCGTAATTCGTATCACTGTTTTTTTTTTTATTAAAGTTTGTAATACGTTCTCTAGTGAATGGAATTAGTGAATATATCGTTTTTTTAGTGCAAGCGAATAATTGACATGATTTAGAATAAACCGAATGCAAACAGCGTACATCCTAAGAAGTTGCGAGGCTCTTATGATATACGCTGAGCGATACCCGAATTAAACTTTGGTAACAGCTAAATGACAATTAATAATACGTTATATATTGACAAACTGATAATTGACGCAATTTACAAAGGCTGCTAATTTACACATAATTATGTTTTCATACAAAATTTAAACTTTAATTATTTCCAACACTGGGCGGCTGATTTAAAAAATTAACATTTTGCCAGATTGTACATGATTAATTGAACGATTGATTGAAGTAGTGCTATTTAGTGACCATACATGTTGTATATTTAGTCATCGAAAAGTTAAATAACTAACTGACATGTTTTAAATAGTTCATGTTAATGGACAGTTTACTTCCGCGGAATTTCCACACTCAATTAAGGCTACACTCTCCTAACAGAAAATTAAAGTTTTTGCTAGAACCTGGCGTGCTTTCACAGTTTTATTACAAAGGCGTATACATAAATATCCAGTCCATTCATTAAAAAATATACGGTATTCGACAGATATTCATCGACAACAGGTACTCGTCGAGGATGCGAAGTTGAGGAAAGTATGATTGTGAAGACAAAGGATGGCAGATCGAGACTGTTGAACCGTGAGTTTATAAGCGTTTCGAACTTCCGCGCATTACAGCGTATTAAATTAGCATTTTAATTAATTTTAAGTACGGCGGCTCAGACGGAGGTGAAATTTGCGGTGAGCGGAAAAGATAATCGTCTGTTTCGCTCTCGATCGTTCTATTTATACATGCGTGAAAGTAATAGAAAAACTGACGCAAGAATGAATTGAATTGTTTTATTATTAATTAAATATTAATTAATTGAAAGTATCACTTACGTACGCTGCCCATCGTGAAAGTCTCTTTGGCATCTCCGTTAAAGGTGGGTTCGCAGCTTCTTGATTGAAGCAATTTTATAATGTTGATGGAGAAGAAACGTAATGCGAGGAAGAATGTATTCATAACGTAGTGTTAGAGTTGACCGCAAAATGTCGATACGGTAAAGCAACAAGATAAAATGTTATAAAGGTGTTGGTACACCCAGCACATGGGGAAATAATTTTGTGCTTGAGCGGAAGTTGATGAGTAATTTTTCTTATCCATATTTCATTTCAATTTTTACGTAACAATTATATTAACAGAATAAGGCTTAAAAAACCACCAATATTTAATGTTTAAAAAGCTGTAACAACATAAATTTTTTGTCTCATTAAATCCTGTGCAATTTCCTGGCTCGATATATTTTTTCCTCCTTTTTTTAGTGGTTACAATACCCATCGAATTGTTCAAATTATAATCAAATTAACGTTTATACTCTAATAAAATACCACCTCCACCCCTGTTTAGAAATAGATACAAAACTTGTTATATTAAAAACGACATATAATTCTTAGTATCAAATATAAATTATATCAGTGTTAAGGAATAAAATAAATGTTTATTAAATATTTATAATTTGAAGGAAATAATACGAATTTATTTTTTTTTATTACAAATATGAAAACACATTTATCATTAAAAACAAATTGTAAAAGGGTATGCTTATTTCAGTTCTACGAAATTAACTCAAAGAGTAAACGTGTCTAGCTCTTGGCATGTTCATAAACAAAGAGAAAAGGTTATTAATTCGCAAAATGTCAATTTGACGTTTGAATTGATCTATGGTCACATTATATACGAGTAGATGTTTGTAATAGAGAACATTTTAATTGTTTGTTTATGGAAATATTTCGGGAATGAAATGGAGGCTGGTTCCTTAATAAATAATTATCATTATTTGGATAAAATTATACGGATTTATTAAATTCTTTACAAAGTATAAAAATGCATTTAACATTAAAATCAATGACATAAGGCTTGTTTATTATAACTCTACGAAATTAGCCCAATGAGCTAAATGTGTCAGTAGTTCCGGACATGTTTATAAACAAAGATAAAGGTTTATTAATTGGCAAAATATCAATTTGACGTTTGAATTTATCTATGGTGACATTATATAGACGTTTGTAGTAGAGAACGCATTGATAAGTTTTCGTTTATTGATAAATCTCCTTTTAATTGTTTGTTATAAACAATTTTCATTATTTGTACAAGATCATAAGGATTTATTGAATTTTCTTACAAAATATTAACACATATCTATCACTAAAGACACATCGTATAAAGCTTGTTTATGGGAGTTCTACGAAAGTAGCTTAAAGAATTGAACGCGTCTGTAATTCATGTGTTTATAAGCAGCGATGAAAAGTTATTAATTTGAAAAAATTTCAATTTGACAGTAAGATTAATCTATGGTATTTAGTATAGAGAATTAATTGTTTGTTTATGGTTAGAATTAACTATTTGTATATGACTTTCTACCAAAGTACGTATTTTAGTAATAATAAATTATAAATATATTTAAAAAAAATGTTCAAACTGTAACTGAATTTCAAATTAATAAGATGGCGGTTCGAAAATATTCTATAATAATCACGGAATAATCGAAATTAATTAATATTTACATTGGTATATAAAGAAAGATTTGCGTCAGTTGCCTTTTTTTAACAATTATTTATAAAATTGACGAAATCAACAGGAAAACTCTGTTGACGTCGAAGTTGGCGTGCACGCACGAACAAACGGCGCGTTATCTTTGTTTTGTCTATATAGATATTATATTGCTTTTATCACTTATCTGTTTACCCTTCTTGGTTTTTGAGAATCGTCAGACAGTACGGCGCGCGGAGATGGCTATAGCTAGGGTTGCCATTTGGCATTTTGCTTTTGTGGTGCCAGGGTAAACTCGGGATGAATTTCTAGATCAACCTGGGAACTTTAAATAAAAGCCTAATGGTAGCCGACGCACAGCCCAATTAATTTGTATTATTCAAACTGAATAATGGACCTTTATAAGATCATGCACGTGTCTGTGAGTACGTCTGTCATAGCCGATTTTCTCAGAAATTATGTGACGTAGAACCAAATTTGGCATATTTTGGCATAAAGACGAATTAAACAATTTAAAAAAAAAATAATTTAAAGAAAATAATTTTATATGTCGTGTGGGGTGTCATATGAAAGTACTTGTTATGAGAAATACAAACCTATTTATATTTTCATAATTTTAAATTTCAAATTTAAAAAACCTCGGTTGGTAAAATCTGACCCCATGATTACATGGAAAGTATTTCGATTATTTCCGAAACTATACGATTTGATTTTTAAAACTCAATAAAAGGTTTGCACTTTTATTGAGTTTTAAAACTACAATAAAAGGTTGCTTATCACTTTGTCATTACCGCGCGGCACCCGGTGTGCGGTTCACTGTTCCGACGCTTAATCTTTTCGTTAACTTTGAAAAATATTGGTTATAATTTTCTTATTTTATATTTAGGAAACCATAAAAGTTGACTCGGTATTCCAATTTAACAACTTTATAATATAGTGTATAATCTTCCTACGTTATCGATGTTTCTGTTAACAGTATAATAACATATATAATTGTTAGCTCTATCTTGCTTAATTTACATCTGTCAGCCCTAGCAAATCGTGAGTATCACTCGGCGCTGAATAAATATAGATATGCGTTGTATCTGCGGCCTTTGCGACTGACTGTTCGCGCGATTCGACGAAGAGCGCGCCAAAATAACGTTACATCATTTCTCTGTAATGCGAAGGAATTTGGGGCTAAAGTTATATTTGTAGCTTTATCATAAACGCGTGATTATTTTAAAATGAACGACAAAACGACATTCATAGGAGAAGACGACGACGGAAAAGTATACATACAAAAATTTAAGGTTACTTAATTTTTTTGTTGCCTGCAAATAGTACGAGTAGAACTCGCACTGCGAGGGTTCCGTACACACTTAGGCATATATGAATATTTAAGGATACATCGTATTTTTATTAAACATTGTTTAGCATATATTTCACACGCATAAAATATCGCAAATTTTTTTAAATCTATGAGGTTTAAAATGATCGCTATAATTTTTTGGTAAATTTCTAGTAACTCTATCTTTCGTTGGTTTCATTTTAGCGACGGGGAGGCGGGGGTGAGCCTGTTTTTTTTAAGTTAGCAATATCTCTAAAAATGTTTGGGAACATAAAATTTTGAAAAAAAATTGTTTTGGAATCCTTAAAAATATCTCTTTTAATAGGTACCACACGAGTCATAACATAAAAAAAGAAGATTACTTCGTTTACCCCGCCTAAAAATTTCATATACCAAATATATTTGAATGTTATCTCTAGTTTCTAAGAAAAAACGGCTGTGACATATGGACAGAAGACGATTTGAGTACAAGAAGCAAGATTTTTTTTCTTTTGATATTAAACATTATTGATAAGAAATAAAACTAACAGTAAAAATGTAATGGAGCACGAAATCACTTAAAATAATCAATATTGGTGGCCGTTTAAATAAGTAGCCATTGTCCAAGTTATTTAAAAATAAACTTTTAATTGACAGTGACATTTGTTTCGTATATCGTGCAAGCCACTTTATTGTCCGCTCTTTTCTAGTTTTACATGGCTTTTTTCGACGACATTGTCGAATTTGTAAATTTCATCGCTTGACATGTTATATCTTGTATAACGAAAGCAATGGGATACAAGCTGCACTTTGTTTCATCTAGACAGCTTAAAAAAAATCCGTAAAATAGCATTTACAAATTACTGTGAAAAATAACCTCACTTTTTATAAGAAATACTAGATTGCTCATTTTCTAATTCATTCTTCTTTTAAAAAAACTTTTTGGGATTTATTTTTTTCATTCTAAGTACTTGTATATGATGACCATTTTTCTTGTAAAATCCGGGTCCTAACATCATATGAGTGTTTGTCGATCGCCTTTGACAGTTCACGCCTATTTGACTTGATTTTTTAAATTGTTCTATTTTGGATTATAAGCACACTAAATTTATATATGTCGTATATTTTATATAAATCACTGTTATACTTTGAATTTTCGAACTCGCGCTGAAAACGTAATTTCTGTAATGGCGGCTAGCGTGACGTCACATATAATGTAAACAAACAGTCCTGCCCGCTGAAGGGGATCATTATTTATTTTCATATTAAAATGGTATGTAGTGCGGCAATGTACAAATACGTCTATACGTTCACACAAAGTATTCTTTTCAGGGCTAACGAATCCTAAAAGACGAAAAGTCGCTGCAATTAGCCTGGAGAGATCCAAACAGCATTATAGCTCACTCAAATGTTTTCATGTTTGAATATATTTCGATGTAAGTAATTTTATGTGTGAAGATCATTTAGATGTAAGTAATATTTGTGTTTTAAATATTATTATCGATATCAATGCCTATAACCCAAAAGAATAAGAACATTAAATTTTGGTATGAATGCGTTTTACTCGCTTGTGACGTAATCTGGCTTTTAACCAATAACATGGCGTTTGCGACGCTGATTGAATTTCTAAAAATATTGTGATTTCTTTACGTTTTTTATAAAATATAAACTTATTCTATCGAAAATGAAAACTAATACGCTTATTTACATTATAATATAATAGGATGGGGTCATCCCCATCCTATCAGATTCACCAATTGTGGTATATTTTCGATGTTGTCAAGTAGTCTACTGTGTGAGCATTATCTATTTTCACGAGTTTTGTTGCAGTGCCTCGATCTGAATACAAATGTTTAATTTTTTTAGACCGTGCTCCCTGCATGCTAGAGTATCGTCAATTCTTCGTTGTGTCGAAAGTAGCCACTTCGTTAAAATTTGAAATAAAACTTTAAAAGATCTCTCTCTGTCTATCTAATAAGTTCCGCGCCTTTAAAAACGATACACGTAGCGTATTATAATTAGAGTTGGATACTTCTATGTGTACGCGTATATTTGTCGATGGCCTCTATAGTGTCTATAAATAAGGAAGATATTTTTATTTGAATCAAGGTCGCGAGGTTAAAAACGGCGGAAAATTTCGATAATAGAGGTAGGGTTAAACCGGTAATATGGGTGGGCAACATAATTGTTGTAATCGACAGCGGAAATATGTGTTGCAAACGCGTGTAGTGTGACGTATGTACCGACACGTCATCGTAGTGTATTTGTTGATACTTTTACACAACAACGATTTCGAATCGTTTACAAATGAGCTCGGTGATTGGTTTCATTGTGAGTTGTAATTTGTCAAGAGCAAATTATGTTTCTGTCGAAGTACGCAGGGGCGGAGGGAGGGGGGGTGGCGGGGTTGGAGTAAGTTTTATCGTATTTTAAAGAGTTATTATTTTTATGGTTTTGCATAATTCAGTTTAAAAATGTTCCGCATATGCGGTTACTATCTGGTATTTGATCTATCCGACCCATATTTCTGCTATCCGGTCGGACACTGAATGGCTTAACATCCGTCAAAACCGGATAATTGAACCAAATAGTTGATAAAAAAAGTATTTAATTTACTTTAACCTAAAAATTACAAACTAGTTAGTGTTCAAAATTACTTGAGGGCAAATTAAAATGAGTGGAAACAATTTTTTCAGAATTTATTAGTAATAAAGCATTACATTTGTTTTTATGAACAGTACCAGCTTCAAAAGAAAAAACCTTTCACTGTATACGCTGCTGCCAGAGTACAAAAAAAACTTTAGCTAATTTTGTCCAAATTTGATATTCTTTGGCGTTAACGAATCACGATGGGAGCGAATCGCTACTCGGACCAATACAAACTCTTTTTAAATAATATTTAATATTAGTGGTAACCGCATTTGTTCTTGATTATCGTTCGTAAATCCATAAAAGTATCTTCAAAAAAGTGTCATCAATTTCGGCAGCACCATCAGCACTATGCATATCCTGAATTTTTTCTCTTGCTGGTTTGTGAAGAATCATCTTTACAAGAAAATTCGTTAAGCTCAGATCTTCACGTAAAATTCCGTGCTAAGCTATTTCAGCCTGAACTGCTCCGAAAAATATTATCAATGCCTATAACCCAAAAGAATAAGAACATTACATTTTGGTATGAATGCGTTTTACTCGCTTGTGATGTAATCTGGCTTTTAATCAATAACATGGCGTTTGCGACGCTGATTGAATTTCTAAAAATATTGTGATTTCTTTACGTTTTTTATAAAATATAAACTTATTCTATCGAAAATGAAAACTAATACGCTTATTTACATCCTGAGTTTTTTCTCTTGCTGGTTTGTGAAGAATCATCTTTACAAGAAAATTCGTTAAGCTCAGATCTTCACGTAAAATTCCGTGCTAAGCTATTTCAACCTGAATTGCTCCGAAAAATATTGCCTAGAATCTCGGGTCCAGAAAGGTTGGAGTAGGTAATTGTAATTTTTAAGGGAAAATTTGTTTTTTTTTTGGACGTTGTTTGGAAGTTGTTTTGATGTTGGACAAAAGTTTCAGGCTTTCTTCGGGTCGTTTCCTCTTTTTGAAGTTAGTGCTTTCACAATGCGGTAATATGTAGAATAACTTCGGAGACGTGTGAACCTCGGGAATTCGTTATTTAGGTAATTTTTTCAGAAAGTTTGAGTAGTTGGATATATTGGTTAATTAGTTCCCACTGATTGGGAGTTTAATTGTTTAAAGTAGCGTGATCAGAAGCATGCAGACAGGTTTGTTTCTGTTTTGACAATGGCTATAGCAAATAACATGTTAAAATCCAACGCGTATTGTCTGACACCTTGGAGTAGAAGATCTCCTGGCAAAATTAATCTTGAGTTTAAATTGTGCAAAGCCCGAATGGTTAAGGTGTGTATTTTGAAAGGGCTTTAGTGCAGTAATTTCAAATAACAAAATTCATAAAAACCTACGGGAACTTCCCGTTAATCTACAACAGAATCCCGAAATTTGGCGCTAAAAATGATCTCATGGCACAAGTAAAGGAAAAAAATCCAATAATTATTCAATTATATGTGGAATTATTACGCGAAAAACTTAATTTTCTATTTTTTTGGTATAGCAACTACTTGCTAAGTTTTATGATAAAATAACGGTACGGAACTGTCAGAGAGTGGGTGCTACTGGCACTTGACCCTCTTTTTTAAATGTTATATGTTGACTATTAGAGTGCATTTTTTTCTCTATAAAAATAAAATGTCCTGTTCACGGTTATTTTTTCTCCCTGACTGTTTCCTTGTGAGTTAGCAACCCTAGGCAAGGCGTGATGCGGCACCTAGACATGTTGCAAATTAAAAACACTAGCGATTAGAATTGCACTTTTATTTTTAAATAAATAAGTACAAATGAGCATTAAATATGTTTGTATATACCTATACAAAATGCAACATCTGTCTGTCCGTTCGCTTACAACTTGAGTTCCGCTAGATGGATTTGCATATGATTTTCACCTGTCGTAGAGAATATTTGTACTGGAACCGGTATTGACCGTTTATTACACATCTCATTGTCACTGACAACTAAGCGAATCTTGTTGACTACGTAAGCGAAACCGTAGACACCAAGCTTTGTAAAAATAAACAGAAAGGTACCCATTTTAAAAATGGCGGTTAAGATTTATCTGTCGTGGCTATACATTTAAAATTTAAGTATCATAAAAATGAAACTAAGTTGTTAGAGTTCAAGTTCGCAACTAATATGTTTATTTATTAAGTGTTACGACAAGCGTATACAACTGCATTATTGGTCATTTGAATGTCATTCAGAATTTGTTACAAGCATATAATAATAAACCTGTCCCGTGTTGTACAGTTCATGAATAAAAATACATAATTAATTTATAACAATTTGAAATGTTTGCTCATTGCTCCATTTGACACTTTCGTCAACTTGTGGCCCCTTGACATTTCGCACTCGGCACAGACGTCACACCGATGTATGATTATAATAAACCGAAATAAATTGATATTGTTTTATGGCTTTTACGCAGCAATTGTGCTAATGCGTGGGCACGCCCATAAAGTCGACATTTTGCTTGTATGCAAGACTTATTAATTAAATATTCAAATCGCGACCCGCCATTTTAATAAATTTGCAATAAACCTCGCCATATCTGCGCACGAGACCAGTTTTTTTTTATATTGGCAACTATGTCACTGTATTTGTGTGGATCGAGAATCTCTAGATGTCGCATTCGCTGGGAGTTGAATGTGTTGAGGAATGTATTGAGGAAAGATTGAATAACTTTTGTGATGTTCGTCAATAATCCTGGCGCTACATAAAACGTTATTCTAGACTAACGTTTATTAGCGCAAAGTTGTGAATTGCGTTCGGAAGACAAAAAGGCATTGTCCTGAAACTTAGCGCAGAATTCTGCTATTACTTTTTGTCTATATCTACGGACGGAAATCATTGCAATATGGCGGTTGATATGTCTTTTTCTCGTCTACGTTTTTATCACGTCGCCTGATACTAAAATTAAATCATCGACTAATTCGCATATGAGTCAGCATTGTGCAGGTGTTTCAATAATATACAAGTGATTTAAAAGCAGTTCAGCAAAAATGGGCTAGCGTTACAGAATATTTGCAACATAGCACCGATGGTATAGTTTAATTTTTTTGTTTAATAAAACAACGTATAATGTTAATACGTTAATACTTGATATTGATTTGAACAATAATCTTACTTATCTAAACTCTTGCGATTTGAACAATGATGTTACTATAAAGAAATGGCTGTCAATTGATTATTAAACCTCAAACTTATAACTTCTATGCAATTCTTTTTTTCTTATTTCAACTTTTGTGTTTTCTTGGATTGTTTTTTTAATATGAATTCAAATAAATATTTTTTGTTAAAACGTAATTTTTAATGTAATAAACAGTGAAATTTTCATTGATGCTAAACTGCATTTTGTTCATAAATATAATATGATTTTCAAAATCACAAACTGGTATTTTTTTATAATAAAAAAAACCGAAAAATTCAGAAACTTACAATAAGAGGGAAAGAAGAAAATGAAATATAATTTATAGTCATTATACAAAACAAAAGAATTATTTTCATAAATGCTCTTATATTTGGTAATAATTAAAAAATAATTCTCAATAGGAAATAAAAATAATAAAAACATAACTAAGTAAATAAAAGCTTTTGAAGAAACGATTATAAACAATAATCAATATCGCTTTTGAAATATGTAGCCATTGCCTAGATGAATTAAAAATAAAGGTTTAGCTGACAGTGACATTCGTTTTCGTTCTGTGTTTAGTGCAAGTGGATATTTTTTCGAGTTTTACGTGAGTTTTTTTAACGTCTCTGTCGCGTTTGCGAATGCCGTCCTTCTCTAAAGGTTAAATTTAAACTTTTACAACTCGGTCAATTTTTAAGATTATTAAAAAAAATTCACTCTTCATCAGCTTGTACCTTGAAATTATGATTAATGAAATAAAAAAAATTTAGTCAAATACCCAATTATATATTGGTGATATAGAGGATACAATGGGACACAATATGTGCTTTGTTAGATCTAGATGGATCAAAGAGTTCCGTTGATATAGCGATCGCAAATTATTGTGATAAATACCTCACAATTTGACGATTTGGATAATAGTCTCTATGAAATTATATTTTTATTTCCACTATGAGTGATATTTTTATCCTTTTAAGATCTGGGTACAACATTACATGGACTTTTGCAAGCCGCCTTTCATACATCACAAACCATTCGTAATAACGTTTTATCCAAGGGCTATTATATAGAATATTTTGCAAGCATAAATTTCAGATGGATATTTCAAGTGGAATATAGCAAAATATTCAATAAACAAATTCATCTGATGTTCGTGTAAAATAGGGGTACATTTTTTTTGCATGCACCCGTCGAATGGTTAAGTATAGGATGTGTGCAGTGACGTTGTACAGGTGTTTGAAAATTAAATTAAGGGTTTATTTTCCATTTTTAAAGCCGCATTTACGAAATGTTAAAACTCGACGTGATATGCCTCATGCCCTCTAATTTTCCAACCGTGCTTATCAAGAATTGTAAGCGTTTGATTAGAATTTTCCATTAAATATGTATGGTTAACTTGGCACGAAAATTTCAAAAGATATAAACAATTACGGAATTGTTTAAATTATCTCGATTTAAATGCGTATAATACGACTTAATAAACAATTTACTAAACTTTAGATTACTTTATACAAAATTGAACGTTACGTGTTTTTGTAAGGTATAATTAGATAGGGGCCACTATTTATATGAAACTGATCGTTGTGTGTTTTTGTAAGGGATAATTAGGTAGGGGCCACTATTTATATAAAATTGGTCGTTATGTGTTTTTGCAACGAATAATTAGGTAGGGGCCACTATTTAATCCAATTGGTGAATTTCAATATTACGCTAGAAATTCAGACGTCAACTGTAAGATACGTTTACTTGAGTGACCGAAATAACGTTCACTGTAGTAATTATTTCTGTATATTCACGTTAGTGTTGCCAGGTTCGTCGAAACACGGATAAGTGGCTAAAAAAATTAGTATAACATACTTAAAATCGGTACATGAAAAAAAGACCATTCACAAACATAAATGGAAATATTCGTTTATGTTCTACAATGAAAGTGCAATCATAATCGATTGTAACTTTTACTTTAATACTAATCATTCACATTTAAATGAAAATATATTAGCAAAGATCTTTGCTAATTGTCCACCTGAAGACGTTGTAATACAACGAAACCTAGGTCGTTGTACAGAACTTAAATAAAGTAGAAATAATACTACATCACGTAGTTTCATTTAATTGTGAATAATGAATTTCTACAAAATTCTAAACGCCCGTACTCGTTTAATCATTAACCAATAAGATTTTTAATAAAAATATAATAACCCGACGAATCTCAATAGCTAGGCAAAAATCATACGTAAATTTTGGAGGGAGTGGAGGAGACAAATTAAATACTCGCATCCCCTTATGTTTTAAACTATTCAACCTAAAATTATGTGAAAACAGTTTGCCTTCTAGCTTACGCAAAGAGTATATAGGAAACCTATAGCGATATTTCTAGATGTCATAACTTTTTAAATACACACCATGTTTTTACGTCAGTGAAAGATATGGTAGATAATATATTTACGTTGTGAAAAAAATTACATTTGTAAATAGTTTAAATAGAGGCGTGTTTTTAAAATAAGTACCGTTTTTAAATAACACCGCCGCAACGCTGCCGTCAGAGTTTAGCGCATGCGCACAGTGTACCTACATCTCTTTGAAAGCCTTAGACACCATTACGGGGCCATTCGACTGTGTTTACTCTTGTTTGTGTGTTATTAAAATGGCGACGTCGATTGAGAATCTCGCCGCCTGCAAAGCGCGTGCTGTTACTCGTTTTCTTAGTGCTAAAGGCTTGAAAGCGGTTCAAATTCATCGCCAAATCAGTGACGTTTATGGTGAAATCATTATGAGTGATGGAACGGTACGGAAATAGGTTAGGACCTTTAAAGATGGCCGCACAAACATTCACGATGAGGAACGAAGTGCGCGACCTTTAGGTCATTACCGACGATTTGACTCAAAAAGTGGACCGTAGAAGTGAAAGAGAACAGACGATTCACGATTTCATCTTTATCTAAAGTGTTTCCTGCAGCCTCAAGAAGTGTTCTGTATTAAATTGTGACCGAACGATTCAATTATTGGAAGTTGTGTTCACGCTGGGTGAATAATCAGGCGGAAACATTCTTTGAGGGTGGAATACAACAGCTGGTCCCACCAAGAACAAGTGACAAGTGCCTCAATATTAGTGGGAATTATGTAGAAAAGTAGAGTAAAATATGGGCTTTCACATGAACAATTTTTTTTTTTGGAAATGTCTACTTGTTTCGTTTTTATTTCGAAACAGTACTTTAAAAACATGCCTCGTAAATACCATTACCATGTGTTAACAAGTGCTTAAATGTTTACTCTCGTAGAGTGAATTCAATTCGTGCTTGACAGATTTTTGTTTATCTATATCTGTATGGTGTACGTACTTGCCGGAGCAAGAACACATTAATTAAAAAAATTATACGACAAAACCTCAGCGAGAATTAAACTTGACCTGTGCTAATAAAAAAAAAATAAGATTTTATAATAAGTTGTAAAACAAGTCAAAAAGTTGATGTTAATGATGTTAATAAACTGTAATTAATTAGATAACATAATAATAAAGTTGGAAATAATAAAGTTTTCTGCACCGTGTCCATCTTCGTTGCACTGATACAGGACCTGCAGTGTAAACATGTTATTTTAGTCGAGCAGCGTTGATATAAACAACGGCCTGCAGTGTAAATATATTTATTTTAGTCAACATTTTAGTCGAGCAGCGTTGATATAAACAACGGCCTGCAGTGTAAATATGTTTATTTTAAGTCAACATTTTAGACGAGCAGCGTTGATACAAACAACGGCCTGCAGTGTAAACATATTTATTTTAGTCGAACGTAATGCAATCGTACAATAAGCGCGTACGTTTTTCGCCAGTTTTGCGGTTGAGTCACTGCGTTTATGTTATTTACAGTAACAAAACAATCTACTCAAGAAGATTAATTTAAGAGTGGAGCTATTTAAGAGCACAGAATGTGTCACTTAAAAATTGTACATCAATCAAACAATAGAGCAAACTTAAGTGGACGGTCGTAATACATATAACTCGGATTGTGGCGGACAACTGACCAACGTTGTAACTAACGCATATAAAACGACTTTTCTTAGAATTTTAATTAGATTTATTTTTAAGAATTTAATTTTATTGCTGAAAATTTCCACAATAAACATGTCGGCCTCGCCATCTCGGAAACTGTTTTTCAATATTATGAAAAACCAAGGTCACTAGATGCTTATATGAAGTTTATCGGAAAACTGTAGCGATCACTTTAAATCTCTCAGTTTTTGAAAAATTGGTGCTATGCTTACGCCGGCAAAGGATATACTAGGTATATTCACATGGTGTATTGACATGGCGAAAAATAATATTAATAGTTATATAAAAATATTGTGTATAGTGTTATTTTTACACCTACAAAATATATATATATAAGACATATTCACTTGGTGCATTGACATGGCGAAAAATAATATTAATAGTTAAATAAGAATATTGTGTATAGTGTTATTTTTACACCTGCAAGAGATATACGAGGCATATTCACATGGTCTATTGACATGGGGGACTCACTAATTACTGGGGAAACCGGTACTAGCAAGGCGCCGGCCAAAGACCTTGCTCGCCGATATTGTGGGTCTATTGACATGGCGAAAAATAATATTAATATATAAATACAAATATTGTGTATGATGCTACTTTTACACCTGCGAAAGATATACCAGACATATTCACATGGTGTATTGACATGGCGAAAAATAATGTTAATAGTTAAATAAAAATATTGTGCACCCTTAATTGTTTTGGGCGCTTAAATGTGTATGGAAACTTCATAGTACAAGTTCTGGTAAAAATATATGGATTAATAAGATGTATTATTACGTGAAATTTTATCTTTCTACATCATATAATATCCTATAAAATAGACTGGCAGACGTGGATGATCTGATTGTTTCATTTTTCAGTTTAAGGTACGCAATCTTAAAAAAAAACATTGATTCTAATTAAATATAAAACTATTTACCGATCGTGAACTGCCAAGCAACTCCGTAATCGCATTGTGTAGTTATATAACATGTTTTTTTTAAGTTTAATGCAGTAAGTACCATATCGATATTTATATTTTTAATTTCACGATAAAAATTTCTGCGACGCGCATCGCATTATCGTTAAATATTTGTATTCTATCGTAATAATTTCCCCGCATTTCTTCCACTGTGATCTCATTGCGACCGCATTCAATTTATTTTTGACGTTATTTCGTGTTTTCCTGTACACACTTCTCATTAATTGAACTACATAATACGGTACTTGACTCATTCTAAATTTTGATATTTTTCGTACAATATTGTGAAATATAAGTTAATTAAAAACCAGTCTTGAAAAAAAATAAAAAATTGATTGAAAAATAAGCCAGTTGTAGGCTTCTAAATTTAAAGATACTGATAGAGTTGGGTATATCCCTGTCTCTTTTCCTCTCGTAGAATATAATGTGAAATATTAAAAATGACCTCACAACACAGTATTGCCGTCCTTCTCCAAAGGTTAAATTTAAACTTTTATAACTCGGTCAATTTTTAAGATTATTAAAAATATTTTTCACTCTTCATCAGCTTATACCTTGAACTTATGATTAATGAAATAAAAAAAATTAGTCAAATACCCAATTGTCCATAACGACGTCCGTTCTTCATCGTGTTCCGTGTCACACCATTTTCGATATTCCGTGATTTACCTCAACACTACAATTGCTACCTTTATTTCACGTATACATTATATTTATTTGGACCGGTTACCTAATTCAGCCTAATAGTGCTCGTATCAAAGAAGGACGTCCTGTAGTATTTTAGTAGTGGCCCGAGATAACATCATTGCTTTGTGGCTAAAGTTAGTAGTAAACAAAAGAAGTAATTGCGAGCAGATATGATCTTATTTAAGCATTAATTCGTACCAGTCCGTACCGTTCGTATTATTTGTACCTGACTCATGTAAATTACTAGTAATCACATATGGACATCTACGCGTCAGGAAGCTTTGTACTAGATGAATATTCCACGTTTAAAGCAAAGCTCGGAAACGCTATCGCGTAAGACTGGCGCCCCTAAGAACGGTATAAGAAATCAATAGAGAGCCAGCCAATGTTGTAAGAGATAAAGAAAGCTGGAAATAAAATGCCTTCCGCGGGGTCGGTGTTTGTTTACAAATTGTTACCGACAAAAAAAGAAAGAAAGAAGTGGTGAAAAAAGACGGTAGCGTATTTCTTTCAATTATTACGTCATTATAGTACTATTATCTGACAAATTACCAGATCGGTTACATTAGACTGGAACTTGAACATTTGATTACTTTTTGTTTTGAAGAAAATCTGGAAAAAATGACTCAGCAGTGGAAACACTTTGGAATGTCAATCCTCGGAGCATTTGTAAACAAACAAATGATCTTTGAAATACTTCCAACGTATAATTAATGAGTCGTTCGTCCTACAGTCGTGATGTAGTATCCAGCTATTTTTATTTATTCCCGACGATGAGGACAAACTGCATTTGTTATATCAGTACAAATTATACTGTGGTTACCTTCCAAACGGCCGTGTGTGGATCTATTATGGCGGAGATTGCATCGAGAAACAATATAGTTTTAAGGAAACAAATCTAAAAACGGAAACGCCATTTTTCCACGTCATCATCGTTATATTTCTCAAACATTAAAGTTCCACATTTCTTTTTTCTAGTCGTTTCTTCCATTTGTAAATTTAAAAGGCAGTATTTTCATGCTCATAATATTTAACCAGACATGGACTATGACAGAAGAAGTTAAACATACTATTTCTGTTATTGAAAGAAAGATTTTAAGAAGTATTTTTGGTGGTCTAAAATGTAACAACATAAGGAGACGAAGAATTAACTCTGAACTTTACAAATTATTTAAAGAACCGGATGAGGTCAAATACATTCCAATTCAAAGAATAAAATGGGTAGGGCACTTGAGAAGAATGGGCGACAGTCGGGCAACAAAAAAGATCTACTCAGCCAGTCCATTGGGCTCCCGAAAAAGAGAAAAGAGAGAGACCTAAACTTATGTGGCTCGACTGCCTGGAAAAAGTCTTTAAAATCCGTAATGATTTTAAAGTTGATGAAAAGGTGTAATGAACTGGATGTCTCTGGCCGAGAACAGGAGAGCTTGGGAATTGATTCTGCGGGGGCAGGGGCCATCCTGCTGTCAAGCCATTGAAGAAGAAAAATATTTAACCTGGGCCCACAGTTTAAACGTTAGCTACGCAAGAAAAATTCATGACGTCAGAAGTTTTTAATTTAGTTACCTCAAAAATATAAATTATAGAGTTTTGTGGTAATTGTCGTTTGCAAATTGTAAGGTTTTCTCTATGGTACTTTTTTGGTAAACTTGCAAGAAGTTTAGAAATTTTAATCTTGCCAAAACCTAGCGTGATTGTATATTTGTTAATAAGGACGTCTCGCGAACGGAACGGAGCTTCATCATCATATTCTATGCAAAGTGTATCCCAATTTTCCGACAGCCATAAAAAGTATTAGATGAAAAAATATTCTGGCGCAAATTAAATTGGTTTCAAAGACAAAATACTCAAATTGCCAACTAAACTGTCAACATCAAAACAGAAAATTGTAACGAAAGTGTTATATATTCAAAACTGTGGTATAGTTTTATAACCCCATAAGCCCACACGGGAGCCGGTATAATAAACTTGATTCCGAAATATACAAATGCAATATTTATTGAACTTATCAAGCTGCTTTTCATATCTTTAAGGTGAACAATTTTGCGTCGGATTCGCAATTACCGTTAAAAATTCTGCTTTAACCTTCTATAAGCTTGGTGAATACAATTACGCCACAAGACTGGTGGGGTCCGGGAGACCCAGAAATAATATTCTACATTTAATGACTTATTTTAAAAATAGTATATATCAGACTATATAATAGGGTTATTAATGCATTTTTTAAATAAAAACAATAATGTATTTTGTGAGAAATATTTAATCATATGACAAAAATATTTAACAAAAATAAACGTTTCTTTTCTTTGAAATACATGATTTAATCTAGTTATAATCTAATTATTTTGGCGTCATATTATAAAAAAAAGCATGATAAGAACTTAGTTTTATCTATTCAGTTATTAAAATTAGTTTTTCTCGATTAAAATTTAAGATCGCAAATGGGCTTGGAATATTCTTCCCAAACACGTGTAGCTTACGATCTTTTGTTATTAATATAAAAATTCACCTTATACGACTATTAGGATTTTTTTTGAACTGGTTCACGATCATCACAACCCAAATGTTTGATCTTCGTTATCATTTTCAAGCATTAATTGTCCAATTTCATTATATCTTAGCGGCCTACTCATTATTATTATATAAAAATATTAATTATGTAGCTTCTGAAACAATTACAAATAAATACAATCACTCACAAACAAAAATGAAAGCTAAAATAACACAAAGAATATAACTTACAATTTTACGATGCCGTGAACCTGGTGGGGTTTATGACGCCCAGCACTCGTGCAGACACGTCTTATGCGCACGTGATCGCGCAAGGCACTATGAATTAACTAGGGATCGCTGGCGCATGTATCTAACTGCAGCTACTAATAGCTTGAAACCACTAATGTTCCTTTTACAATAGTTATAAAGTTTTGAAAACGGTTTGGGCTTTTAAGACCCCACCAGGTTCGCGGAAGTTCAAAGGCTTCAATTGTGTTACTATACATATATTAGCCACATTTACTGTATTTGCGAGTACTTTAACTTGGCAGTCGATGGAAATTACGCATTTGAGCATACAATTAAACATTCAGCCAAACTTTGAAGATCACTTCGCAGGCGTAGTAATGCGCGCGATTTTAGCATGTACTCACTTTTTCGTTTACTGTAACGTACTTATTCGTAGAAGATGGAGTCATTGTTATATTGCGTTTGACAAAAAAGACCAAAAAGCTTTTCTTTTTAAAAACAAAAAGCTTCTCTGACATATTTATATAGAAGACAATATATTTACTTCTTTTTCTCTTCCCTAATTGTTTTGTTTCCGTTTAGCCAAATTTCAACCTTCCCATGTCGACATTGGACATACTGTTATTAATTTTCAAACTATTAGCATTTATAAATGTCGCTTTCCTTACTATAATCTTAATTATCATTCTTGGTCCTAAAAAAATAGAAAAACATTGTGATACCGGTTTTTCGAACCTAGCATAAACGGCTAATAATTGTTTTTTTACGCAAGCAACAAATGTTTAACGTCTTCCAAACTCTTTTTGACTTTGAAGACGTAAAGTAACAATACGTCTACTGTCGTAATTGCCAGTGATGGAATGACTCTAGTCTTAAATAGCACGTAGCTTATTGTTCACATTCACTTCGGTGTTCAAGTTCGGAAAAATGTATTGGTTGCTTAATTGTTATTCTTAGCAATTAATATGCAATAAACTTATATTAAGCAAGTATAAGCAAGCTTTACATCCAGTTTGGAGTTATGGTATACAATTATGGAGCTGCTCCAGTAATTCTAATATCCAAGTAGTACTCGGTACAGTCGTATCTGTGAATCTAAGTTTGAGATGATAAATGATGTTATTAGTAGATTTGCTATTTCTCACCAAAAGAGACTCCAAAATCACATCAACGCAGAAGCGTCCAGACCCTTAAATGTGCAAAATATGACTAGACGCCTCTGAAGGATAAAACCATTTGAATTTGCCAGATATTAGAACAGTAAATGATTCAATGGAAATATCATTCTTTAGACAGTATTTAGTATATTAATTTAGAATCTAATCGTTAGTTATGTAACTACTTTTAATAGAAATAGTAACAAAAAATCATTTGGGTTTCAGTAGCGCATTTAACACTGTGGATTTCAATGTATATTTTTATTCACAATTAAATTAAACTACGTAATGTAGTATTATTTCTACTTTCTTTAAGTTCTTTACCACGACCTAGATTTCGTTGTATTACATCTCTAGGTGGGCTATTAGCAAAGATCTTTGCTAATAGCCCACCTGAAGATGTTGTAATACAATGAATTCTACGTCATGGTAAAGAACTTAAAGAAAGTAGAAATAATACTACATTACGTAGTTTCATTTAATTGTGAATAATGAATTTCTACAAAATTAACGCCAAATATATTCAGTATATTTTTATGTATAAAGTAAAGTGTAAAATTTGATACAGCAAAGCCAAATACTGTAAACTTTCGAACGACTCATTTTTCATCGAGTATGGTATGTATGTTCCTGGGACATTGGAACGGTACCAATAAATAGTGAACACCTCCAAAAAGTAACTATGCCAAGTTTATTTTTTTCATTTTTTATCCCTTTCTTGTTTGGTTGACATTCAAACTTGCTTATTAAGGTTGAATCTAGTTTTATGTGCGTGCAAATGCTACAGCATATAGACTTAAACGCCGTCAGTGCGCGAACGCCAGGTTCAAATTCTAGTCAGGCCGGAAAATGTTATTATTGTAGTTTTTCTATTTTAAAACAATATCGGAACAGGATATTTAAATTGAAATCATTAATAAAGAATAACCAACCGCTGACCAATAGTTTTGCTTCCGCCGTTGCAAATAGATGTACTTCGTATAATCCACTACGTAGTAGTATACGTCACCAAAGACGGGATTTCGGGCTGGTGACACCAACGGGAATGTTCTACGGGGAAAATAATACCTTCGTGCTTTAGCATTCGTGCGTCACAACCTGTCGGTTAAAGGAAGAATTTAAAAAAAATTGTCTAAATGCGTGTCGAAACACGAATAACGTAAAGTTCCTTTGCTGTCTATATTAGTCAAATTTATTCAATATTTATTTTTGAATAAATTTGACTAATTTTTTTATATATTTCTTTAAAACCCCACGCCCAACTTCCAGATTTACCAGAACGCTGGGCATGTCGAAGAAAATAAGGACAACTGGTTATAAAACAGAAACACACAGTAATTCGACCAAACATCGTTCTAACTAGTGTTCAATCGTTAATCTAGCAACTCCCTAATCCATTGGGTGCACCTCGCAATGCTCTATTGAACAATATGAGTGTGCAGAAGTCAGATAAACGCTGTAGTATATTCGCGCGCGCTCTAGGTAGGTGAAATAAACTATGACATCATCCTATCACGTAGCTAGCTGTCAAGAGCATTAAGCGCTGCGAAACTCAAAATCGAGAGGTTATCAAAGGAATGATTTAATAATTAAAAAAAATGCACGATCAAAAGCAATTTCCGTATGAGTTGGAGGGTCTTACATCCGCCTATACTCATTATAAAATCTCAGACGAAAAAATAAGGACAGTATCCGTACATTTTGTTAGACAAAATTAATTGAACTTTTTTACATTTCGTCCAAGATCAGGATAATATAAGTAGCTTCATGCGGAGAGCAGCTTCTTGTTTCACGAATACTACAGACTAAAAGAGTTAAATAAAGTAACAATGCATTCTTAACTACGGACTAAAGAGGTAAATAAAGTAACAATGCATTCGTAACTACGGACTAAAGAGATAAATAAAGTAACAATGCATTCGTAACTACAGATTAAAGAGTTAAATAAAGTAACGATGCATTCGTAACTACGGACTAAAGAGGTAAATAAAGTAACAATGCATTCGTAACTACGGACTAAAGAGATAAATAAAGTAACAATGCATTCGTAACTACAGATTAAAGAGTTAAATAAAGTAACAATGCATTCGTAACCACGGACTAAAGAGATAAATAAAGTAACAATGCATTCATAACTACAGATTAAAAAGTTACATAAAGTAACAATGCATTCGTAACTACTGACTAAAGATATAAATAAAGTAACAATGCATTCGTAACTACGGACTAAAGAGATAAATAAAGTAACAATGCATTCGTAACTACGGACTAAAGAGATAAATAAAGTAACAATGCATTCGTAACTACGGATTAAAGAGTTAAATAAAGTAACGATGCATTCGATATCATGAAACCGTAGGACGTTATTTATCAAACGATAAGAACCACACTGTAGGGTTTTTTTTATAGATTTTTCAAATTCAAGTTTAAATTAACTTAACGTTATATTACTTTCAAGCTTATAAAAAGGGCTTGAAAATAAAAAAAATGGTAAACGAAACTCATGTGTATAAAAACTAAACCCATGGGGAGGTATGTTAGCATTTTATTTATTAATTTTGTTTGCATACACATTTTGGCTATACATTACAGGTAACTTATTCGTAATGATAAAAAAATAATGATTTAATACAGTTTAAACAAATAAATTAAACTTGAGTACAGAAAACACAAGAACTACAAAATATAAGCACTACACATTTCTAATAGTTTGCTTTCACTAATCGTAATTAACATCAACAACAACAACTCTGGTGCGATCGCGTGGGTCAGGTGGTTAAGCAGTTGAATAACGTGGAAAACTCCTCTCTAGAACTGGAACTCAACGTTCCTCAAAGTTCCAGACAATAGTATAGCAAAAAGTGACGATTGCGTGAGCGTAAGAAGTTGTTGTGTACAAAGAATTAAAGTTTATTTAATAATTTAAGACAAATTTCATAAGCGCATTGTCTTTTCTGAGTTGCAAAGAATTAGAAACTCGCACATCCAAGAGGAAATCGGAAGGAAATATAAAAGGGCTATAAGCATTCCGTTTCATGAACAGACATCGTTGGAATGCCTTTTGTACACGTTCAATCATGAAACTGTACTTGACTTCGTGTGGGCGGATTTCGGTTAAAATCCGATTCCACCAGTCGGATTCTAACCGAAATCCGCCAATAATCTATTAATTTGTTCATTTGAACACAAGTCTGGAAATACAGAAACTGTAAGGTTGTGAGAGAGGGACGGATACGAGGATTTTTGTAAGAATTTTTTTCACTGCGGAAACCTAACAAATATTAAAATGCGACCAAAAATAAAAACAATGTTTTCTACATTTCCGTACAAAATTTCATTAAAGCGAAATGTTTTTTGGAAATTTTTTATTGAGAAACTTGCTGATTTTACATATCGTTTGACGTAATTCCAAAGCGTTTCATCTACATGTCACGCCGTCCTAACACCACCTATAGGTCATACTTAATAATACAAACATTACAGAAAAGGCTGAAAGTCCATTTCTTTGATGGCCAGAAAATTTCCAAAAAAGTTTGGTAAAGCTTTCAGCATAATATTTATCCGCTCCCGGAAACATTGTTTTTCCGGAGACTTTCCTAAGAGGAAATAAATATATTTCTTTATTTATTTGTTAGCAGAAAAATTGATATTTCATCTTTACAGCCTGCTGCCGCTTATAAACGTAGATTAAAATGTCAAAAAAATATTGAATACTAATGGAAGCAGTGAAAACAATTATAAATAATAAATTAATTATTTAATTTCCGTTTGAACATTTTTTTAAAGCGTTTGAAATATTCTAAATCTATTAATTGTACATATAATAACGAGATTTGACCCAAAATAGTAATTTTAATTAAAAGAAGTATTTTTTTTATAATCGTTTGAACTGTCGTGTGAAGTCGTTCAGTCGTGTGATACATCCAATTGATGACTTCACGCTAAACAAAATTAACAAACCGGTTATGTAAACACTACAGAGAAATCATGGTTTTTCGTAAATCGATCGCTTAAAATGGCTTTATTCTTTTCTAATATTTGTGCAGTCTTTTATGAAAGTGTATCTATGAAGAATGTTTGTAAATTAAATATTAGTAAAAATGCTGATACGAAATAACTATTTCTATATAACCTATGTATTTACAGTGAAATATTTATATATCTCTATAATAATACAGCCAGCTTTCGGCAAGTTTGCACTGTTCGCTTTGATAAAACGAACTTCCTTTCCATTCAAAATGATTCACCGACATTATTGATAATCAACATCCGTAATAATGAAGTTGACGCGATAAGTCAAACCGTGTTTTTTCTCTTTAGATTAACTTGGCGCGTTTCGATTGGTACCTCTATATTAGGGAGTTATATATAAGAGGAGAATGAGTTATATATGTGTATAATACAAAAAAAACCGGCCAAGTGCGAGTCAGTCTGACGCGCGAAGGGTTTTGTAGCACCAACCAATATTAAACTTATAAGCTTGTTTTCCTCAAAGACACTGAAAAACAAAGCTATAATATCTCAAAAACTACACAACATACCTTATTAAAACCAATTTTCGTTGAAAGTTTATTTTAAGTTCTATTACTTTAATTTTTCAGAATTTTACACAAGGTTAGTTGGAAATTTAGAAGGGGCGCGCACTTTTTAAGGCTTTAGAAGCGCATGCCTTACCTCACATGGTGAGGCATGCGCTTCTAAAGCCTCACTATTGGCTTAAATAAAAAGTTATTTTGGAACTCCTATATCATCTTTTAAAACCTACCTAACGATACACCACACGCCTATGTGCACTGGATTTTTTTTTCCATTATTCCACTATTTCATTATAATAGTGGTTCATAGAAGACACCATCCAAGTTTCGTCTATATAGTGCCAATAGCCTCGAATTAAATGACTGTCACATACGGACAGACAGACGGACAGGCCGAAATTATAGGGGTCATTTTTGCCATTTTGGTCATTTTTGCCATTTGTCTAAGGAACCCTAAAAACGAAACATACTGAACTATTTTTTTCTTAAATTTATTGCACTTAAATTTGATTGTCCCGGCCTTTTAGCCCTAACAACTTTAGACACCATTTAATTCTTTTTGCGTTAGAGGTGTGAAATATCCACTTAAATTTTCAAATGTAATGATGAACGTATCAATGTATTTGGCCGAATACTAAAAATTACGCCGAATGAGCTGATAGCAAATAGTTGGCGAATATTCGTTGCAACTATAGTGAATATATTATTTTTTCTCCAAATTCGACAAACGCAATGTGAAAACCGCAAAACTGGTACATCGGTTCTGATTCAGGAGAGTTAAATTCACGAGAAAATCAAAAACGCAAAAGAAAATTATTATTAGCTTCAATTATTTTTACATATAAATATTTTATTGCAATACATTTAAAAACAAATCAAGGCATCGGCGAAAGAACGCATCAGAGAAAACATAAAAAAATGTGCATGGTTTACGAGTTTTGAAAAAAAAAATAAAAATCCTTTTTGTCTACTTTTCGTTATCAAAGGGAGATGTGACTAAATTCTACATTTAATTAAATCGTTTTATGACCATAATTCAAAAATGACTTCTTTAAGGCCCATTAAAGAAGGAAAGGTGGCCGATTGGCGCCACTGTGTCACATAGCTTTTGTTCACGCCATTTTACAACCATTACAATCGCCGCATACGCAGTACTAGTCAAAATAAAAAAAAATAATTGATGCTATTCCGATTTGTATATTGTTGTAATAAAAAAAAACTCCAAAGTTCGTCAAATGTTCATTATAGTAACAAAAAGGCGGAAAAGTACTGTCGGTTATTTACACAGTGACACGTTTGAATTTGGTATTCACGGCTGAGCACGGCATCAATCTAGTCTTGTAACACTTTCGGCATTGTGTTAGTGGGCAGTGGATATCATTAATAATTAATTATGTTATAATGTATAACTTAAGAATGTCAACTATCAGAATTGACAGTTTTTATTATCTGTGTCGTCTCTTGATAATATCATTTATGCTATACATATTAGTGTACAAAGCATGATTATGACAGATACATTGACTGCTAATGAGACAAAAGACGAAATAAATGTGATAAATTATAGATAATGCTGCTTAGTGATATCTGACAGCGCAAAAAAAATGGGATGATACAGTAGATCGCTCAAAATTGAAACGTTGCGATGAATATTATTAAATTATTATTATATTATTGTTTATTAGGTGGATCTAAATCTGTACAACCTGAATATGTTTTTGTAAATATTTCAAAATTTCTACAAGTTTGTAATGAAATGCCCATTATACACGGTGTCCGAGAATAAGTATTGGAGAAATAAAGACGCTATTCGTTGGCTATAAAGGAATAAATTGTCGTTGGAATACATAAAACACGCCTTTTTTTCTAATTGAGTGTAAAACAAATATTACACGTAACTCTTTTTAACACACCCAATACTTACCTGGTAGTTATTTACGAGTTATTCCCCTGAGCGGCGCTGAATAATGTGGGCAAGTGTCGTGTGTATATAAAAAAAGACAAATAATTATGAATATTATTTTCAAGTTTCTGAAAAAAGGCATCTTTTAAATTTTATTTTAATGACAATCAACTATTTTTCAGTCAATGACTAAGGTCTTTCTTTGTCCGGCACTTATTCCCGGACACCGAGTACATAATTAAAATAATTTTAATCTTGACAAATGATGACAAATGTTTGAATCATGGAAAATGTTGCTCAGTGATCTCTGACAACGTACAAATAACAAACACAATGGTAAAGTAGAGCACTTGAAGGTTGAAATGTTGCATTAGGTGGCGCTAAATCTGCATAATTGTGTTGTTTTTTGAAGTGAAACTTCTTTAGCATCGTTGTGATTTGATAATCGATGAAACGAAAAAGCGACAGTATAGCATCGTTGTGATTTGAAAGTCGATGAAACGAATTGTGTCTGGAGGGGGAGGGGGAGGGGGGAAGGGAAGAGGAAGCGGGATTATAAAAACTTTTCTAATTATTTTAGTTTTTATCAAAATTAAAAATTGATATTAAACTTAAAAAATAAAATTTAAAATTTTTGAAGTTTTCACTTCTACCACGTGTGAATTGCACACATGATTTTTTTTATAAATATTTAACACACGCAGCTCAACACAATAAATGTTATGGAAATCCTGTGATGGAAATGTCGAACGTATTATCATAGACAATCGTTCAATCTGTCATGATCTAACAGCAACCGGCCGACACGATTGATATTAAATATGTATAATGGCACCCGACAGGTGTCATAAAACAAGATTTACCCTTTCCACGCGGAAAGTCCCGAATGAGAGTCCCCTGAAACAATGGATTGCTTCAATACGTGAGTGGACATTATAATTGACTGTTTAAGTGGTAAGTGGTACAATCTGTGTTGCTATCTTATAAAAATATTGATTGTAAAACATTCAAATTGGAGTTGGCTTCGTATATCGAACTTTGCCTACTTATTTTTTTCTATAATGTTTCTAAATCATTTTCGGCTTCATCTGTTAAGAATTATCCTGAAAAGGTCGGTAAGGATTAAAAAAAGAAATGTTTCCGATTTCATTAATTATTGCGTTTTATGTACACAGATTATGTGTACATAAAACGCAAAATATATCGTTCTGTTAGCTTACAACTTTAATTCTTCCATTTCACCATCGCGGAGTTTACCGAAACCTTAGGTGGGGACGGCGACATTTATCAGAGAGTTTTATTTCAATCGTGGAAGAGAGTAGTCACGTAGACGGAACCATAGATAAAAACAATTTATAAGTTGTAATTGCATCAAAACATCCAAATGACAAAAAGGACATAATTCATAAACTATAGTTTTAAATTCGAAGATGTAAATGTACTGCGGCACTTATTTTTATCAATTTCTCCAAATTGTCACAGGTCTCACTCATGCGGCACACGTATTCAATCCATTTTAAAAGACGCTGCTGAAGTTGATGTTCAATGGTCGGTTGATTATGATGGTGAGATCGGGCGTTGTGATTTCTGAAATGGCGGCGGATTGAGTCTCTCATGGTCTACCGGAGGCATTGCATTTAGAAGACGTCAACCTCGTGCTTGAGGTCCACTTTGAGATGTGTCCAGGCTTCTAAGCCGTAGAAAAGGGCTGGTAAGATGGGCGTCCAAAAGAGGCGAATCTTAGTCGGAGTGGTGATGTTATTTTTCCTCCAGAGACACCATTTGAGCGATCTGAATGCTTGTCCGATTTAATTGTGAATTTAGGCTGAGGCGGCGATTTGCTTCTTCTGGACCAGCGATCCGAGATACTTGAAGACTTGGACTTGTTCATGCCGGGTTACTGTCGAAGTGAACTAAGGCTGGCTATCCGTTTGCCGCACGATGGGCTGAAAATAGACTATCATAGACTTAAGAATTTAAAATGTTAAAGGCGGTTTTTTTTGCTGTATACAGCTTTTGTTTACTATCGCATGGTAAACAAAAGCAATATGCATCATTAAAACGGCCCTTAAATTTAAAAGTGCTTAGGGCCATGAAAGTCGATTGTCAGTCCACCTTCTGTCGTGAGCACCTGTGTCTTATCGGCATATTGTATATAGCAGGTTTATACTATACTGTACTGTACTCATTTTATGTCAAATGTGAATCTTCTATTTCGGATCATTCAGAACATGGAGCCTTTTCAGGATGGGTTAAGAGATTTATGTACTTTGGGTACGGGACGTCGGAAAACAGTTCGTTTTGGACAGTAATATTATACTCAATAAACAAGTTATATCCATAAAAAAACGAACAATAATACAGCCCTAAAAAGCCCACGTGCCAACTATGAGGTAAGAAATAGCTCGCATACAAGTGTCTCATGGATAAAGAATAATCTTTCAACTATGGATAAAGGGGATCATATTTGACTAGAAAATGGGATTCCAAGTTTAGTAAAAGTAGTCATTCACTGCTACTTTTTTTTATTTCGAAACAATTGTACTATTAATCTTGCATGGAATCTTTTTAATAAATACGATATTTTTGAAATCTTCAATTTAATGGGGTTTTTAGCCAATTCCCTTTCTAAAGTTTGAGCTCTCGTGTAGTTCTAAATATTACCAAAACGTGAATTGGCAAAAGAACAATAAATAAATGAATACAACATTTTACTAGAAAAAAAACGATGACGTCTTCAAAATAAAATTTTTAAGTAAAATGTGAAAACATTAATCAGGGACATTTATAATAGCATGAATTCATTATTTCAATGCAATTGTCAATGTCAGTGTTCAATGTTGCCCACCTGACCGACCTGACCCGATTTGACAGCTTAACGAACTGACAATTAAAGTGGCAGACTATACCGCCTGTTATATGTAAAAAATAGGCCAGTTACAGCTTACGAGAGGTAAAAGAGAAGTAAAATGTTCTTTACTGTTTGTTCTTGTTACTCTCGTGTCGAATCTTTTCTCAGTGCATATTACTCTCGTGTCGAATCTCTTATCAGTACTTGCATTGACTCTGATTGACATTGTTTTTTATAAATAAAAGTCGATATTAAATGGAAAATTACGAAAAAGCAAAGATGTAATTTCATATAAATTGTAAATATGGTCTGAATTATAGAAAACGGAAAGCTCGTGTCAAAAGGGATCAAAGAAATCTAAAAAGTCCGAAGCCGACCAAATGCCAGAGCTATGACAGCGTCGAAAAGACCATTTTAAAAAATCGGGCGTACAGCGTCCAGCGTTAGTCTCCGTTATACTACTCTATGTAACCATTATATTAAAGAGATTTCTAACCGTTAATTAGTATTAAAAAGATATACCTATGAATACAAGACACTTTTTATGATTTTATCCTGACGTTTTCACGAAAATTCTGCGGCGCAAACCCAAAAGCCTTTCGGTATTTTTTTTAATTCGTCACTGTGGAGCAATTCATTGGCGTAACGGTAGAGCTCTGTATGATGTACGCGACAGAAGTCCAAGTTCGAATTTCGATGCTAGTGTTTTTTCTTTGATATTATTAAATAATATAAAAAAATACTAGCCTAACACTTCATATTAGAAAAAAACACAGTGCTAGTGTTATTTCTTTATTGAATACGTCGATATGGTTTAATGCAAAAACAAATTGTATTGTCGGTGGTCTTTCATCGAATCCCAGTGGGATTCAAGTTTCTTTTTTATTTAGTTTTTTTATAAAAAATATTATTATTTAATAGAATTCTCTTTCCCGCGATCGGGGTATCCTCAATAAATGAAGTTCACGTTTATAATGAAGGCATATGTTTTCTCTTTAGACAAATATATTTATTTTTATGTGGTTTATTTTGCATGAAATTTCAAAACTTTTATAAAATAATTAAGTGTGTTTGTCTGCATTAATATGTCATATTTATTATGTTGATCAGTTGAATGTATTTTGCATTCTTTTCACTATTAATGTTAATAATTATTTTAATTTTTTTTTCAATTTTTGTATTGAAAATTTCCAACATACAGATGCGATGGTTGCCAAAGTTTGCACTTGTGAAGTTAAGCACGCCAATTTTTTTTTAAATTTGTATGCTTTGGACTTGGGTTTTTATCGGTCTGTTATTCGCCCTTATATACAATCTTACAACAAGTCTTTAATAGAATCCAACTGTCGTAATCGGTCTTTTTATATAAGCCGTCAGGTAATAACAAAATTAAGACCAGTAAAATTGCTAGAATTTGAACGAGAATATAATAGTCGTTTCTTTGGAACAATACTCTGTATTTCAGAGAGCTGTTTGGTGATAAAACGGCGGCGTGGCCTTTGTGAAGGATGCGACGCCCTTGAGGTAGAATGAAGAAAGGTCCCATTCATAAGGAAATGTGTGTGATGAGTTGTCTCCAGGCGGTCGACGATTTACCTGCTGGCTAGGAACACCTACTGTTGTGTAGTAGTATAGCAGGACTTGTCACTAGGCACGTTTTTGACGTCATGTCAGAAAGAGATACGCTTTAGAGCAGGCTCTATAAAATATCATTGATATTTTACTACCGTTGTGTTAATTTCTGTGAAACTTACCCTTATTTAACTAGAGACATATCGGCCTTCGAGAGGCTGCGACGTCTTCGAAACATGTGTATTTGTGCTATTTTTAGCCATAAAAGGTATGACGGTGCTCCAAAGTTTAAGTTGACAATAAATTGGGTGCAAATACGTGACCGACGCTATATTGATATTATTAGAATACAAATTATATATTTTACTTCTTTTACTAATTCGCATCAATTTATTTTGGTTTTTGCAAATAATGACTACTCTTCACCCTAAAATGTGGGTTTTCAGGGTTTCGTACCTCAAAAGGAAAAACTGAACCTTTATAAGATCACTAACGCGTCTGCCCGCCGCTTTTCCAGAAACCGCTTGACGTGGAAAGTTGAAATGTGGCACAATAATAAAGTATGTTAATTCACTTATATTTCAATGGATAAAATTCAATAATATTCATATTTATGTTTCAGTAGACAAAAATTAAGTAGAGGAAAAAAATTCCATACTGAGTTTAGGGTATCGTTTGGAAGGGCAAGTTGTAAGAGTCCCAAAAATGTTTTTTCTTCATAACTTTAGGTATTATATCTTCAAATGTATTCTGAAAATTACGCAAAAATAAATGATAACCCCACCCCCTCCAAGATCACCGTCTAAAATTACGAAAAAAAACAAGTTTTTAGAAGACCCTGAAAAGATTGTAGAAAACTATAGCCATGATGATAGTTTGTGAAGTATATAGTTGTAAAGAGGAGAATTAATGGAAATACTATATATCCTGAAATGTTCATATATCTCTAAAAGTGTACGGAACCCTCGCAGTTTGCGTTGGCGATAGCAAATGGCGTTTTAAACGAAGTAGTCCCGCGGCAGCATTGTGGCGATTATTATTCATTCTTTCTCGAATCTTAGAGAATTTTGCCGATATCTTTACTTGGTGACAAAATACCCAGATTGTGCTGAAAACACTGGCAGGTATAGTGACCAAGGATGTATAAAACCGAGCCCATTCGTTAGATTAGCAAGTTGCTTGTTTAACTTATGATATGTGATCCTCGAGACATTGTACACTTTTAATAATTGTCGCTTCTGATTAAGTTAACAGTTTTGTAATGTGTTCTTTCAATTGGTTATTTAATAATTTAATTTTATCTATTTAAAATAGAAGCAATTGTTCAGAGAACACCGTACAGCAAGAAATTGTCTTTGGATAAGAAATTTTCTTATCCAAACATCCTATGCAATCCAATCAGTTCTTTATGTTTTTTGTTCCCTATGTATACGTTTTGAGAACCAAAATTCAGGTCATTCATAAGTGACTTCCAATTATCTTTGACCATTTTATTTCTTGATTTTATAATTAATATAAACTTTAAAGAAGTTTTTTTATATCTTGAATCACGGTTCATTTACTACCACCCGCTAAGAAGTTTAATTACTGATTGCAAAAACTTTTTATTAGGCCCTGACTTAGTCAATGGTGTAGTTATTTTGCAGAATAACAAGTACCAGTAACAAATACCTTGAAATCACGGTGGATTTACTACCATTCGTCAAGGAATTCCATCACTCATCTCCAAAACTCACCACCAGATCCTGATCTGGTCGATGGTGTAGTTATTTTGTCAAGTAAAAACTACCAGTAGCAAATATTTTGAATCACATTTCATTTACTACCATCCGTTGAAGAGTTCATTTGTTCATCACGAAAACGCATTATCAGACTTGGTCGATAGTGTAGTAGTTATTTTGCGAAGTACTAGCAGTAGCAAATACCTTGAATCACGGTTGATTTGCTAATATTCGTTAAGGAATTTCATTGTCATGCTCCAACACTTATCATCAGACCCTGACTTGGTCGATGGCGTAGTTATTTTGCAAAGTAACAACTACCAGTAGCAAATACCACGAATCATGGTGGATTTACCATCGTTAAGGAAATCCATTGTCCATTTCGAAAACTCATCATCATATCCTGACCTGGTCGTTGAAGGAGTTATTTTGCAAAGTAACAACTATCAGTAGCAATTACCTTGAATCACGGTGGATTTACTACCATTATTTAAGGAATTCTATTAACGGTTAAAGAGTTATCTATTATCTAGTTTTAAGAGTTATCTCCGTAACTCGTCATCAAACCCTGACCTGATCCATGGTGCGATTCGAGACTGAATGTTAACGCCACAATGCCCCCAAGCCAAATATTTACTACCAGTAGAAAATAACTTGAACCACAATCAATTTACTACCACTCGTTAAAGAGTTCAATTGTTCTTGTCGAAAACTCATTATCAGGCCCTGACTTACTAGATAGTATAGTTATTTTGCCAAGTAACAACTACCAGTAGCAAACAATTTGACTCACAGTTAATTAATTGCCATCCGTTAAAGAGAGAGAAAAAATCGTCCAGAAATCTCGGAGAAATCATTGTATATACATCGGAAAAAAATTACGCGTCGAACACTATAACCTCCTTCTTTTTTGAAGTCGGTTAGTAACAGAAAATCCTGGTCGGTTAGTAACAGGAATTTCAGTTGTCCTGATTGAAACGTCTACATGACACGTTTGCTTCATAAATAAATGATTTATTTATGATTCCCGTGTCGTTTTCGCTGAAATTCGACATTGTTAATAATTTACATAGAACTAATGCTATTTATAACATATTGAATATTTTTGACGTTAATTTTGTAGAAATGCATTATTCCTTTTTTATGTAATAATTATTTTCGGTTAGCGATATTATAAAATTGCATTTCTATTGATTTTCCGTATTAAAATATGTGATAATTGACGAAAATCCAAATACAACATTTTTAGATTTCTATTTTAATTATTTCGAAATTCCCGTACCGAAAAACCCTTTCTTATCGAGCACCTAGAAGCCGAAAGAAATATAAGTGCCAAAGCAGACTGGCAAAAGTTCGTAAAGTATTGGCCCCAGATGTTACAAGATAAAAAATTACACTTTTATATAGGGAAAATGAAAAATTAAAATTTATTTTTCGTAATATTTTATAAATGCTATTTCTACGAAACTCTTTGAAATAGCAAGATGAAACAAATTGCAGACTGTGTCTCGTCGTATCCTCTGTACTCGGATGTATCCATATTAATATGTAAAACTGACAGAGTCGTCGAAAAAATTAACGTAAAATTTCAAAGAGCGGGCATTCATTTTGACAGTAGAAGTTTACACATTTATGAAGGTAGCTTTTTTGTTTTCTATTATGATCACAAATTATATTTAATTTTGTCTCTTTCCTTATTGCTGATCGCTGATTTAATTGTTTTTTTTTATTTTATATAGATATGAAGTGGATATAAAGTAGAACATCTTTGGTATAGTTATAATCATACAAATGTGTACTATCAAGGATTGAAACTATAGTGAAGGTCGCAGTCAGGCAGCCGATAGTGTTCAGTCGCCCTTCCCCGTACATAGTATTGTCAACTGATTTCCTCTTTTTTCGAAATTTTCTGCTAGGAGAAGAATTAAATTCGGTACCTTTAAAGAAACCGATAATTCCCATACCGCAGACTCTATCAGCAACGGCATAGCTTGACTCCTATAAAAATGATGAAAGGGCATCGACAATTTGGGTCTGCACTTTGGTTAAGAAAGAAGTTAAACTTATCGTCAAAAATATTTGCTTTAAATTATTCTAAATAAAATAGAATAATATTAGAAGCACTATAGCATTTTTTTAATACAAAATGTTAGTAATTGGTAGGATGCGGCCGTTTTTCCTCTATTATAACTGAATTTAGCAAAATATTTTTTATTATATCCAAATATAGTAATACAGTGGACGTAAAAAAGCCTGTATATTAATTATATTTTAATAAAGTTAAGTCAATGAATTTATAACGTATAATAGTATTTACTTACTATCTGATCACTCTATTTTATCTACTTTTTCTGTATCATTTGTGAGCAGGGCCAACAGATGGCGTTAGAGTCGCTTTAATAGGGAATAACATTAGGCATCACGCGGCTGTTTTAGTTCCGACGTGACGACCATCGTCCCTAAAAAAGTTATTAAATAATATATAGTTTAATTAATTAGTGTTCTATTATTACGTAATCATTAGTCGTGTAATAGTTTGATCGTCTGTAATAATACTAATAAATTCTTTTTATAAGCATGGAAAGCTTTTCAAACGGCCACAAATATTGGAAATTTCTGCGGTTAGAAATTTCGATAATAGCACAGTAAACTGAATGTGACGTATGCAAATAATTCACTTTATTTATCTACCACGCAGAATTCCCACGATTTTGTTTGCGAATACCGCATGTCGCAACACGCTATAGCATGTCAGGGTGCATTTATACTATTCCGCCGGCCGTGGTCGTATTAAGTCTCCCGTGGTCGTTCGTACATAATGTTGTAAAATTAATATTTATAACTATTACTCTCATACACAAAATATAAGAAAAATGTATTTAAGAGTTTCCTTCTCGATACTTAACGAATAGCGCAAGAGATAATTGCGTTTTGCAATATTGTGTTAAAATATCTGTATAAAGTATCTGTATCCGATAAAGTATATTTATATTTAGCAATTATACCTTTATTTCGTTGCTTTTATATGTGAGTCATTAGCGTAGCCATAATTGCTGCATTCGGAATTACTGGTTTCCAATCTCGAGATCTTTCTTTTAGACTACAATAAAACAAAAAAAATATTTTAATCTAATTTCTGATGCTAAATGTAGCAGAGAAAAACAAAAATCGTATTTTTCTTTCAGCGCTATCTAAAAAAATTTTCATCCAACATCTGCCGCGCGCTTTTGCGTTATAATTTAATTGTTACGTAACTAAATACTTAACAATACAAGAACCTGTTATGATTATTCACTTCACTAGCTTGTTTTGTTCGTCATTACTGTTTCATCGTGCTAGTAGCGCATCTCATGAGTAATGGACTGCCGAATATAATATTTCATGCGATAATGATGTCAGTTGCTGTTTATAGCCATTGTGAAATGTAATTCCGGCCATATAAGATCTTCTTTTCACCGAAAAACGTTATCAAGTTTGAGATAAAGTTATCTTATCAAAGTAATAAGTGTAAGCGTGTAAGTAGCACAATGCAAAGAGAGGGAATACGAAGCAGCATGTAATGCGATTAGTAATTAACTCGAATTTGAATGAATAACTATGCTGTGTATCAGATAAAAACTACGAATTTGTAAGATAACCGGGTTTTGTTAGCCTGCGCACGCTTGTGTGTGTATTTCTTGATGGCAATAGCAAGTTATACATATAGAAATAAAGAAAAAAAATTAAGTATCTCCTCACCCGTGAGAGTTAGGGATGAAAAGTATTATTCTTCATCGACTGGGATATTCTTAAATTCGTCCTTTAAAATACAATTGAAACTGTCTATTTAATATTTTTGATAGGAAAATATTTTCTTCGCGAAATATGAGGCATCAAACGGGGGGGTATTCGACTAATTTTTCCCTCTCTGTACCTACCATTAAATTTAAAAGCGCATATCCAACTTATATTTTAATTACTTCTTGTATTATTTTACTTCTTGCAGTATTTAACTGAAACAGCAAATTTAGGAATAGTCAACTACGTTCGTGTCTAACATTTATTGTTTCCAAAAGCTACGTTCTAGAGTCACTGCTTGCCTTGTTTTAACAATCACCGTCGCGTACAAATAGTCTCCAGCGACGCGTAACACTGTGCTTATATTGACTTCATTCAATTCTCTACTTGGCATGGTTCACTATAGCTAGGTCACTGAATTTTTGAGGTGCGTCCCGAATTCCAGCACTCAACGAAACGTTCCGCCAACGTCCTGAGCGAGACGACAAATATCCCGCTATATTACTCATTATTTACTAGAGTATTACGTTTATTCAACCAACATTATATCCGGTGTCGAAACTTTGGGTCACTTGGCTAAGGAAGTGATGTTAAAAATAGCGTTTCATTGTTACGAACCCGATTTTTTAAACAATCTTCCGCATATTACAAATGACAAATCTAGTGTCAGCTCTTTATCTAGATCAGTTTTCTTGCTCGATTCGGTGATTTCAGGAACGCGTTCGTGGCGTGTTTGAGGAATTTTCGTTTGATTTAGTCACGTAGTAGTTGTTTTTATGGTCCCACAATTACTTTATGGTTCAACCGTAAATACTACAGATTATTAAATTATAAGTCATTAACTAACATCAGCCCCAAATACTGTTGATTTTTATAAATCATTAATTAACCGTTAAAGAAGTTTTGTATCGTTAAGTTATGTAGACGAGGCTCGCGCCTTTCTTTCTACAAAGTCTTATGGGGTATAGTAGAAAAGATGTTTTCGGGTGATGTTTTAATTTTTTCATTAAAAGCAAAGATTTGGTAGAAAATGAAAGTTGCCATTTTTAGTTTCATTTTATAACCAGATCTATCTCAAAAACGCCATCACGTAGGAAACTGTAATTCGACTTTAATGTTCCTCAGATCGTTTATTGAAACGACTGTACTAAAAAGAACCTAAGAAGAAGAAATAATCTTTGACTACCAACAATGACAGCTTGTGACTCGCTTGGATTAACTAAAAGACCCATTGAATCCTATTGATCAACTGAAACGATATGCCGATTAAGAGTATCGATGGCTTTTTTTACGGAATAAAAGTTTATATGCGCATAGATTTGCAGATCATCAGAATAAAGATAATAGTTGCTAAAGATATTTTTAACAATACCATCAGTAAATACTGAGAAGAAGAGAATAAACTCTTTATTGAGGTCAATCTAACATCTGTTAGGTCGTTCCACTCGGAACACATAAGATTGCCTGCGCCATTAGAGACATGACTTAAACGGCTCTATGGAATGTTGGGAATTTAGGTAAAATATTAAAATATTTCAAACGAAGTAGAAGTATATGAAAGTCAACAAAGTTGAACATACTATTGATTTCAAGAAGCACAAGGATGGTGACTTCTGTATTATTCATAGTCAAGCGTATATCATTAGCGACCTTAAGAAGTGCAGCTTTAAAACCAGATTGAAGTAAAGTAAATGGTCGTATATACTAAATAAGTATGCTAGTAGTACATATGCATTGTGCAATTAAAACAACACAGTTTCCAACGTAATACACTCCCTAAAACAGTTAAATGTATTTAAAAAGAGGTATTGTATTTAATATATAAACAGGTAAATGTATTTAAAAAGAATAAAAAAGTAATGAGTAATGAAACCATAGTATTTTTTATATTTCGTGATATGTAATGTACCCCTGTAAAGGCATAGGTACTAGGTAATGTACTCGCATGGTGAAAAACGATATTAATATTTGTAAATAGATAAGTAGAAATATTATGTATCCTTAAATGTTAATACGTACCAAAGTGTGTACCGAGTACTCATAATACGAATTTTCCTCTTACTAATAGGTATATTTTTTTTCTGAGAACGGAGTATAACATGAATCTTGATATGTATCATAGAACTAACGTGTGTGCAGTTTAATAACATGTGGTCGAAATTCAGATTAAGGTACGAGATGCAAGGTAATTGAAGCGATTAAGAGGAACGGGTGCCACTATAGGACGGTATTGAAAAGAATATAAAGGTCTACACCACAATGCCACGTGGTAACCGTACGTGTTAGCAAATGAAGAAAGAAGGCGGGAGGTCGGCACGCGGGCAGTTGAATTTCCGAAAAGTGCCGAACATTATCGATGGCATGCGATCGCGTAATGCACACTGTTATAATTTACAAACTTCGTAATACAAATTACAACTGTTACAATTATTTTTTATTTAATATTCGAAGATTACACAATCAGTTTTAAATATGCATCATGAGTGTATTACTATTTAAATCAACATGTTATTATTTATTTTGTTTTTAAGCTACAATCACTTAATGAGTACAATCGGTCGTCCAGAAATTATTCTGTTTATTAAATTATTTGATCGTAATATCTTTAGTTGCCTCAGAATCAAATGAGACAAAATGGAAACAAACCAATTTACCCAACTAGACGCTTGCCTCCGAGTTAATTTTCTGTCGATTATTGGTCTCTTGTAATTCATATTTTTACAAAATACTGAAAATACCTATATATAGTAAATTTGGGACAAGTCCATTTTGGCGAAAATGCGAATTTCACTGTTTATTTTTTTTGAATGAAGTATTACATAGAAGACGAGGTATGTTTAAAAAAATAGGGCTTGTTCACTATTATTTTATTATAATAAATTTATTAGAAAAAGAAATGACTCATAATAAAATCGCCCATTTAATAAACAGATTCAGTTTCTGGACCTCTACCGAGTTGCACTCATTAAGTTATTTTAGATTAAAAACAAAGTAAATAAACATGAACCAACACTAACAGCAGATATTTAAAATTGATTTTGCAATCTTTGAATATTATGATTAGTATTGCGATGCTTGTAATATATAACAGTGTGAATTATATGTTCGCAAAATATAGTGAAATTCTTATTTTCGCTAAACTGATCTCATATAGGTTATGAGTTGATAGAATTTCATTAGTTCTCGATGTTCATCTTTCGGAAACCTGAAAGTCATTCAACGTGCATTAGAGACAATTATATATATATATATATATATATATATATATATATATATATATATATATATATATATATCCAATAGGTTTCACTTCTAAAACATAATTACATATATGTTTTAGAAGTGAAACGAGTGTTAAAATATAAATGTATAATGTAGAAAAGACATTTTTTTTTATTAAAAAGTGTTCTTGACCGCATAGAACACTATTTGTTTTCACTGTGCGAACTTTTATATGCCGAGCGCTGGACTGCTTTGACAGTTGGTTGAGAAACCCAAAAATATTCAATAATATTTTTGAATATGCATTATTTATTGAAGAAATATCATTATTATTTTTCGATACTCATCTTGAATCACTTCGTCTTGACACTTGTCTTGAATTTTTGATAGCATAGGCCGCCATTTTATAACATGTGTTTGACCGTTCGACATTAAATGAAAACCCAATCAGTACTAGTTGTCGCAAATATTTTAAAATAATGAAATAAACAATTACACCTAGAATAAAAACAAATGTTTTTAAACAAATTATATAGCATTTTAATAAAATAAACCTAAACACCATTTGCAATATTTGTTACACGACACGGCTACAGAGCGTGGTTGTATTTTTGTCACCACGGGTAGCAAAGCAGCGCGGTCTATTTGAAATTGCAAACCACTTAAAATTATTCATGTGACCAACTTATTGAATTTTGGTAATTTATTTTCGGTGTATGGGTTGAGGAACACTACACAGTGTATTATGATTCATTTAATATCGAACGGTTAAATCCACATTATTAAAATAATTTTCAAACATATAAAGTATCGTCCGGTAACGGAGCGTCCCTGTATGGATGCACAATAAAACGACAACACGTGGCGCGCTACAATGGTCACACTATATCCTCAGGTCACACGTATTGCCCAGCCTGTCGGTACGACGCGGTGAAACGTCTTCGGTGGGCATGTATTAGTGGCATTGCGTAGGGACTGCCAAAGATATCGGAAGACGCGCGCGGCCCGCTCTCCCGTAGAGAGCGGGCCGGCGCTCGCTTTACAGCTTCTTTAGGGACTGCCGTTGATTTTGTACAGAAGCCAGATTGCGATGCATAACGGAGCTCTTGCCCTCCCTATAACGAACTCTTAAATTTATTTTCATCTTTGCGTTTAATTTTTTTTCTAGAGTTTATATCTTAATTCATTTCTCCTGTAAAATTGAGCAACCCCTGAAGATCAACTGATACATTATGTAAAAGTAATTTGCTGCTCATAATTACAGTAATTTTATTAAAATAAAACTGAAGTATAGTGTTTGAAGACGCATCAATCAGAATTGAGCATAAAGACCCAAAGAACCGTGAGCAGGCAAAGTTGAAGGATTGATACGTTCATTAAAAGAATGAGAAATAAACGTTCTGCCTTGTCTATCCCATTCACTTGATATCTTAGGCCGGACTTCCACCATAACGACATGACAAGTAATCAGGCCCGATCTGGTTAGTAATCAGGTGCGTAATTTATAACTCATTAACGTTCATTAACGTAAAGAAATAAATGGGCTCCGCTTGTATTTTCTTTATTTATTCAAAGGCTCAGATAATAAGTCATTGGAGTGTGCAATAAAAAATCAGAGCATCAAACTAGACCATAATGTATTAGAATGTTCAAATATACATTTTCTGATCGTTAGTTGTGTGGTAATAAATTCAATAAAATTATTATATCATATATTTATCAATTAGTAATGTTAGTTTTGGATTAGGGTAAATTTTGCTTTATATATACAGCCCGTATAATTAATTATATTTTAGTTATTCTTTCATTTATAAATAATATATTTTGTGTTTCCTTTTTAAATTACAAATGATATCCATACAAAAATGTCCAGTGGCGGATGTTCAGAAATGATATCGTTACATAATGGCACATTGGAGTGATGGTGTTATACAAAGAGTTATTATTATTTATAAACTTGGAAAACAAATAATCTTGGCGAAGGTTACGGGACCTGAAGTTGAATTGGTGTTGAAGTTGAATTGAGAGAGGATGGAGGGACAATTGTAGAGGGCAAATGTATGATTCTTTTTAAATAGAACAGATCGGCGCTTCTTCTCTGCGTAGGCAATGATAATAAACTGAATCTCTGAAGTGTGCCTGTATAAGATCTACATTCTCGACAAGGAGGAAGTAGCAGAGAATACTGTCTGTAGCAGAGAATACTCAAAAACCTCTTTTATAATCTTTCTGTTATCTCTGTCTGATTTTTAATATAGGGACCCATATTCGTAACTTGTAGAAGTTACCAGAAACTTCGAATGTAATTTTATTTGTCGATGGATGAGGACACACACCAATCAATATATAAGACTATGTACAATTAAATGTATGATTCATTAAGTTAATTTGATAAAAGTTAAGTCTACTTACAGTAAAAGTGGAAGGTATGGAATTTAAGTGATAATTAAAATTTTCTTAATCTGTTTCATGATATTAAAATTTATATTACATTGTCGTCCTCATTTCGATATTGAATGTATGATAAACGCCTCGTATTTTTCGATATTTAAATAAAAATTAGTTAAGGGGTGTATAAGCAGGCTGTGGACGATTAAATCATCTTTGGAATTGTCGTTTTTTATATAGAATGTATGATAAACGCCTGGTATTTTTCGATATTTAAATAAAAATTAGTTAGATGGTATATAAGCAGGCTGTGGACGATTAAATCATCTTTGGAATTGTCGTCTTTTATATAGAATGTAGGATAAACGCCTGGTGTTTTTCGATATTTAAATAAAAATTAGTTAGGGGATGTATAAGCATGCTGTGGACATCTTTGGAATTGTCGTCTTTTATAATTATAACTCTTATGTGCGTAAGTATAAACAGCTAGACCTACTTAAATGTTCACTGTTTTATTCTCACGGACATATTAACTAAGTATTTGATACATGCACTTAAATCATCTTTGGAATTGTCGTCTTTTATAAAATAGTAGATTAAATCGTCTTTGGAATTGTCGTCTTTTATAAAATAGTAGATTAAATCGTCTTTGGAATTGTCGTCTTTTATAAAATAGTACATTAAATCATCTTTGGAATTGTCATCTTTTATAATTATAACTTTTATGTGCGTAAGTATAAACAGCTAGACCTACTTAAATGTTCACTGTTTTATTCTCGGGGACATATTAACTACGTATTTAATATATCCACTTGTGTTCGATGGAAGCTAAAGAAGAATATTAGGTGCTGTGAATTTTAGGAATGCTGTCTGTTGATATGTTGTTTATCAGTATATACGTACACGTATCTCTAAAAAATATTAGATAAACAAATTGAAATGGAGTTTTCACTGTCGGAAAAGAAATGATATGTCTTGGCAGGGTCTCAGAAAGTTGGAAAATAAAAAAAAATGTTGGGCTGCCAACAATCACGATGTTTTTATCAATTGATTGCAACATGATTATCCATCGACTGTGACATACTTATATAGTAACTGTGTGTTATGACATGATTATCTATTAGCGGTGATATGATTATCCATTGACTGCGACGTGTTTACCCATTAATTGTATATGATTATCCATTAACTACGATGTGGTCATCAATTGACTGTGACCTAATTATCCATTGACTGCGACGTGATAATCCATTAACTGCGATATGTTTATCCTTTGACTGCGACATGATCATCCATTGACTGAGACATGATTATCCGCCGATGCTAGCGAATGCGCAAACAAAGGCAGGTTTATGCGAGCGAAGTCTCCGATAGAAAATTAGTATTCGTAATAAAGCTAACCTTCATTCTGGCAAGATATTTTGCCAACGAATGTCGCGTTACGTGCCCGTCGAATTTGTCTCGAAATTTAGATAAGGTGATATTGCTTGTCCAGTCGGCACTTTGACTGTAACGTGTATTGTGTAAATTGCGACGTCGCTCAAGTTTGACGTTTGTTTCTAGTGCGGTCTGTCACGTGTCTACCGAGGTGACTCGTGTTTATTTGGTCACCGGTAGAAAATACGTATCGGGTAGACTATATTTGTGTGATAATGAAAATTTAAATTGAGTCCCCGTTAATTGTTTAAATAATTACTTTAATTTGTGCATTGCTAATGGCGTATTTAATAATTATTTTGTTTGCGTACTTTAGGATGAATATCGACGACTGAAATCGAACATATGTAACGGAGGGTGAAGGAGTTGATTACGTAGAAGGTACGTATAAATTGTTTTAAGCGATTTCTTGATTAAATTAGGCTGCCAAAAAACAACCCATTAGAAATGAAACTAAATGAGATTCACTAATTTATTTACCTCTAATAGACGTTATCGATGTTACTACGTATCTAAAAAACGTTGGTATATTCTCGCACTTTACTTATTTTACACTCACTTGTACAATTTGTAACACGAAAAGTATTATTTATAATAAAAATACATGTTTGATTGATTCACAAATTTATTTACCTCTAATAGACGTTATCGATGTTACTACGTATCTAAAAAACGTTGGTATATTCTCGCACTTTACTTATTTTACACTCACTTGTACAATTTGTAACACGAAAAGTATTATTTATAATGAAAATACATGTTTGATTGATTCACTAATTTATTTACCTCTAATAGACGTTATCGATGTTACTACGTATCTAAAAAACGTTGGTATATTCTCGCACTTTACTTATTTTACACTCACTTGTACAATTTGTAACACGAAAAGTATTATTTATAATAAAAATACATGTTTGATTGATTCACTAATTTATTTACCTCTAATGGGCGTTATCGATGTTACTACGTATCTAAAAAACGTTGGTATATTCTCGCACTTTACTTATTTTACACTCACTTGTACAATTTGTAACACGAAAAGTATTATTTATAATAAAAATACATGTTTGATTGATTCACTAATTTATTTACCTCTAATAGACGTTATCGATATTACTACGTATCTAAAAAACGTTGGTACATTCTCGCACTTCTACTTATTTTACACTCACTTGTACAATTTGTAACACTAAAAGTATTATTTATAATAAAAATACATGTTTGATTGATTCACTAATTTATTTACCTCTAATAGACGTTATCGATGTTACTACGTATCTAAAAAACGTTGGTATATTCTCGCACTTTACTTATTTTACACTCACTTGTACAATTTGTAACACGAAAAGTATTATTTATAATAAAAATACATGTTTGATTGATTCACTAATTTATTTACCTCTAATAGACGTTATCGATGTTACTACGTATCTAAAAAACGTTGGTATATTCTCGCACTTTACTTATTTTACACTCACTTGTACAATTTGTAACACGAAAAGTATTATTTATAATAAAAATACATGTTTGATTGATTCACAAATTTATTTACCTCTAATAGACGTTATCGATGTTACTACGTATCTAAAAAACGTTGGTATATTCTCGCACTTTACTTATTTTACACTCACTTGTACAATTTGTAACACGAAAAGTATTATTTATAATGAAAATACATGTTTGATTGATTCACTAATTTATTTACCTCTAATAGACGTTATCGATGTTACTACGTATCTAAAAAACGTTGGTATATTCTCGCACTTTACTTATTTTACACTCACTTGTACAATTTGTAACACGAAAAGTATTATTTATAATAAAAATACATGTTTGATTGATTCACTAATTTATTTACCTCTAATGGGCGTTATCGATGTTACTACGTATCTAAAAAACGTTGGTATATTCTCGCACTTTACTTATTTTACACTCACTTGTACAATTTGTAACACGAAAAGTATTATTTATAATAAAAATACATGTTTGATTGATTCACTAATTTATTTACCTCTAATAGACGTTATCGATATTACTACGTATCTAAAAAACGTTGGTACATTCTCGCACTTCTACTTATTTTACACTCACTTGTACAATTTGTAACACGAAAAGTATTATTTATAATAAAAATACATGTTTGATTGATTCACTAATTTATTTACCTCTAATAGACGTTATCGATGTTACTACGTATCTAAAAAACGTTGGTATATTCTCGCACTTTACTTATTTTACACTCACTTGTACACTTTGTAACACGAAAAGTATTATTTATAATAAAAATACATTTTTGATTGATTCACTAATTTATTTACCTCTAATAGACGTTATCGATGTTACTACGTATCTAAAAAACGTTGGTATATTCTCGCACTTTACTTATTTTACACTCACTTGTACAATTTGTAACACGAAAAGTATTATTTATAATAAAAATACATGTTTGATTGATTCACTAATTTATTTACCTCTAATAGACGTTATCGATGTTACTACGTATCTAAAAAACGTTGGTACATTCTCGCACTTCTACTTATTTTACACTCACTTGTACAATTTATAACACGAAAAGTATTATTTATAATAAAAATACATGTTTGATTGATTCACTAATTTATTTACCTCTAATAGACGTTATCGATGTTACTACGTATCTAAAAAACGTTGGTATATTCTCGCACTTTACTTATTTTACACTCACTTGTACAATTTGTAACACGAAAAGTATTATTTATAATGAAAATACATGTTTGATTGATTCACTAATTTATTTACCTCTAATAGACGTTATCGATGTTACTACGTATCTAAAAAACGTTGGTACATTCTCGCACTTCTACTTATTTTACACTCACTTGTACAATTTGTAACACGAAAAGTATTATTTATAATAAAACACATAAAATTTGAAAATATCTTTATGCAACACCATCTATGTTCTATGATTTAAGTTATAATGCAATTATTGAATATATTTGGCGTTAATTTTATAGAAATGCATTATTCACAATTAAATGAAACTACGTTATGTAGTATTATTTCTACATTCTTTAAGTTCTTTACCACGACCTAGGTTTCGTTGTATTACAACATCTTCAGGTGTGCTATTGGCAAAGATCTTTGTTAATAGCCCACCCGAATATGTTGTAATACAACGAAACCTACTGGTAAAGAACTTAAAGAAAGTAGAAATAATGCTACATCACGTAGTTTTATTTAATTGTTATATTGCAATTATTAAATGTCTTCGTGAGTTATACGTTTCTCGCAAGTATTTCCAGTCATACTTGATTTTATTTTATAAAGTTTTCTTATGTTGCAATGTTCGGGTGAATAAACGTAAAAGAATGTAAGTGAAGAGAAGTAAGTTTTGAAGTAAAACTTCTTTACGCACGCCTGACTCGGGGAGTAAGCTGGTGAATGCTTGACGAGAGCGTTACGAAAAGTTGGATCGGGCGAAGCGAACGGAAGTCGAGAGGGAGATATAAGTTAGTGAAGACAGAAAGAGAGAGAGAGTTACGTTTCGTATGTAGGGACAAGAGAAAGAGGTGCGAGCACACATTTTCTTTCTCTCTTCCTCTTATAGCCAGTGCATGAAATATATATATATATATATATATATATATATATATATATATATATATATATATATATGCGAGTTTGCTAGCGTTACGCGAGCGGTGATTATTTTGTAATTTCATTTCGTTCTTGAACAATTTAATAAATTATTATTTTGTTCAATACATTAAATATTCTACGTTTAAAGCGAATAAAATTGTAAATTCATTTTAAAGTTCATATTTTGTGAATTTTAAGTTTTTCTTCAGTCGTGTGGTCTAAAGCACACTCGTTTTTTTATTTAAATTTCGCACCACGATGTTTTGGAATTAGCCTCCGAGTGAAACTAGATGTATTAAGCTAATTGGGAATAAATATCTACCGCTCAATACGGATTTGAGAGAGACAAACGCTAGAAAACAATGATGTAGACTCTACAGTGTAGAGTAATGGTTCGCGTTCGCGAGGCATAAAACAATTGATAACACTCAACCGAAATAAAGATCAAGGGGTATCAAAAGAAGCCGATACTTCATCGATGTAATAATTTCGCAATATTAGTGGTAAAGTTAGTGGTTATTTCTTAGGAGTATTTCTTTTAACAAGGAATATTATAGCCGAATTTGCCTCTAATATTTATAGGCTGGAATACAAATGCTATCAAAATTAGTTAGTAGCTAGCATGCAATAAAGTGGGATATGTCAGTAACTGGCGCATTGTTGATGCACATGCGATTGAAATGGCATGCAGTGTGATGTGTGTTGCCTTGTGGCTATCTATCGGGACGTGTTCAGATGTGTCTCTTTGGTACCATAGATACCCCCGCCATCCCCGCTCGTTATAAAATTGTGTGCAATCTACTTGCATGCCTGTCTATTACAGCCATGCCCTTTTATAGATAAAGCTATGTGCTAGTAATTTGGTATGTGTGTGCAAATTATGGGCATGTCGTTATGTAAGCTAGGGGCATGTGTATTGATGCCTTAAAGGAAATTGATAATCACACATTTTATAATATAAAAAAATATTTTTAGGTATTTTCCTCAAACGCAACTAATATCATAACTTGCTTAATTAATTACGGTTGACCTATGCAGATTACTCATGAGGCCATCCGGGTAACGCCTTCTACTTTTAACCCCTTAAGTCCCGAATCATTTCCGCTAATGTCTTTTTGTGTAACTTTTTGTATTGGCCCAGAATGTAAAGTTTCATAAAAATGTCCTAATTTTGGATATTAAAAAGAGAGAAATATTTAATTTTTTTCTCCCTAGCATCCAGTAGGATTTCTGAAAATGTATCGTTAGGAATAATACATTAATAATATTCTAATTTACACGATATCATTTCTAGCTCTATATAGAATAGCTGCATTGCTTACTAATATGGAATAGCTGCATTGGAAAGTCGAAAGAACTGCTAGCGAAAATTACTTTAGTAAAATAATGAAGAATATATAATTTCGACAGTTGCACGCATTCGAAACGTATGGTGGCCCCGATAAAAACTGACGTCATCCCTCGGTGCGCAGTTCGACCCTGGCTTTAGTGAAATACCGATGATATAACCGTGAAAGGTGTGATGATTGTCCATAATTATATCTAGATTCTGCACAGGTGAAACCCTCTCCAGTATAGTTGCGTTCAGCTCATGGCCGTGGGCAAGTTATACACGTAAGCAGGAGTATATAATCATTGCACAATTGCTTACATTAAAATGTAGCTTATTGCCCAGACTCCATTGGAATACTGAGTCGATATCACGTTAGAACAGTTTACTATCAGATACCTAAGACAATTAAATAATAACATTAAAAAATATTCATACCCAAAGAAGACCGAGATGAAACGAAAATGGACCTGACGTTACAGAAATAGAATATAATTTTTATAAAAGCTTGTATTTTCTAAAATATAAAAAACCAACAATTCAACAATTGAGAATCAGGAAAGAGCAAGCAAATAAAATACAAAAAACAAAGAAAGTATAGTTGGGCGTATATTATACTTTTAAAATCTCAAGTATTATTAATGAGAAATAACTATAAAGAATATTTCTTTAATGTGTAGTCATTGCCTAAATGAATTAAAAGTAAACTGTTAAATTACATTGACAGTGGTTCTATTGTTGTCGAAATAATGTCTCTTTCGCTCATATCGAGGTTTACGTGATGTTTTTCCCATGCTATAGTACATAGGCCATGGAATAGTATGTTACATCTGTGTATGGAGGATACAACGAGACATAATCTGCACTTTGTTTGATTTTTCTAGCTGAAAGAATTCCGCAGAAATAACTTTTGCAAATTGTTTTGAAAACTAACCTAACCTGATTTCGATAAAACTTCTAAGGAGTTTAGTTTTTTCATTTTCTTTATATAACAGTTTAATTTCTATTCTGGTAACACATATTATTTCTAGTCTTGTAACACCTGGCTCCAATATTATATGGATATTTGCCGGTCTCCTTTTAGAGGGACAAACGAAATGATAACAAAAAGAAAAAACAAACGAAATGAAATAAAAATTAATTTACTGTGTAATTTGTGACATCAGTTGAAAAGGAAATTTATAAAGATTCCAAAACTCTAACGAAATTTAGTTAACTCTACAAAATATCCAGCTGCAACACAGTTAAAAATAAATATGAATTAGGTATACAAGTACATTTTTCCTTTTGACATATTTTCACACTCTGATTATTTTGACAGGTCTGATTCCTCTCATAATTCTGAACGTAAAATGCTTTTGGCGAATTTAAAAAAAAGCTTCCGAAATAATGGTCTTCAAAAAATCCAATTTCTTATCACAAAACATCTTCAATACATTTATTATATCGAATCCTGCTACTCTTAAGAGAACAAAACTTAAAAACCATTTTACGAAATTAATATCACCTACATGACTTTTTTCCATAATTTTCTTTATAGGTATGCCTGGTATCATTATTCCGAATTGGAAAAAATTAAATATAAATAATTTGAAATATTTAATTTTTAACTTTTTATTAATTTTTAAACGTAACTTTTATAAGATTACTCACTTGTCTGTCCGTCTGTCGCAGTCGATTTTCTCAGAAACTGAGCGGCGTAGAAACTTGAAATTTGGTATGGTAATACATCTTATTAACTCGCATATTAATATAAGAATTAAAATAAAGTACTCAATATTGTCATAAATTTTATATGTCATGTGGTGTTATTTGAAAGGGTTTATTATGAGAAATACAAAAATATTTTTTTCTAATTTTAAATTGTATGTTGAAAAAGATATTCTTAAAACAAGCGAACGTATAGCATTTCCTTCCTTATTTCCGAAACTATTGAGCCAAAAAATCATGAAAAAAAACAGGGTGGTAAAACCTGATTAAAAGATTACAGGAAAACTATAGCGATAACCACAGATCTTATAATTGTTTAAATGCACGCCATGTTTTTGCGCTCGTGAAAGATATAGTAGCTAATATATTTATGTTGTGATAAATTGTTATTTGAGATATTTTAATCGAAATGCTATGCACTTTAATGTATATAAATTTCTAAATGTGCGCTGAATGCTCTGAGTGCCATTTCTAGTCGTACTTGACAGGTTTTTTTTACTATTGAAACTGAATCACCCTATGAAAATGTATCGTTAGGAATAATACATTAATAATATTCTAATTTACACGATATCATTTCTAACTCTATATAGAATAGCTGCATTGCTTACTAATATAGAATAGCTGCATTGGAAAGTCGAAAGAACTGCTAGCGAAAATTACTTTAGTAAAATAATGAAGAATATATAATTTCGACAGTTGCACGCATTCGAAACGTATGGTGACCCCGATAAAAACTGACGTCATCCCTCGGTGCGCAGTTCGACCCTGACTTTAGTGAAATACCTGACCTGCCCCCGTTGTTGGTCAGCTATTGTTGACATTGGACTTGAACTAAAGCCAGACTGGCTGGCCTCATTCGCTTGGGGTTGTTGAATATATTGATCGGCGTCATGAAAACGATTCGTCAACATTTATTTTAATTTTCGAGTGGAATAATGAAGCGTTATAATGGTCCAATAATTCGAGTCGCAGTTTTTTATGAAATTCAGTTATATAATAGTGTGCGTGCTTGTACGCGTATGTGCGTATGCGCATGCGAATACATGCCTATGAACGGGCGAAGTGTTAGCTGAATGTAACTTTTGTTACATTTTACGTAACATTCAACCCCTTCATGTAACCTCAGTGTAACAAGACTCAAAATGTAACTTTTACATCTAGTTTACAACAAATTAAGAGAAAAAGAAATGGCTGAAAGGGAGCAATAAAAGTGGATCATTTACACGTTTTTCCGAACCTCGAAAAACCCCACTTGCGATAAAAGCATGTATTCTCAGTTTAGTTGCTAATAAAATATTTTTGAGAAAATAATTCATTTAATTAAAATTCCCGTACATATTTATTTAAATTTAGAACTTTATTTTTCCACCTTTACCTCATAAATTCTCGCACTCCACCGCTTTTGCGCTTGCTAATCGAGAAATCTACACCGTACGTTTACCCACTGCGATTGAAATAAACGAGGCGCTTCAATAAATTTGTATGTTAATATGCGAAGAGAAAACTTTCTACCTATTTTTAAGCATATTGCGTTCACTGAGCAGAGTGAGATTTGGCATAGTTAATGTTTATATGGAGAAGGCGTGCAGAAAGCTAAAATTTATATATGTGTTACGAATACATTAAATTATATATTACAAATACATAATTAATATATTACAAATACATAAATTGTTGTAATAATTCATTGTTTCCGTTCATACTGTCAACCACATAAAAAAATGAACGAGAGCTGCCATGGCACATCCGGTTGGAATGCAGTTTCTTTCGCTATTTATTATGTATTAAAAATATGTATTATCTACATAATATAACGAATTGTTTAATTTACTGAAACAATATAAATAAAGTTTAATTAATGAATAAAAATAAATGCATATGCTGATAATTTATTGTAATTTATAAATTTTTAGTATTTAGTAAATGATATAGCAATAATTTATAATGCAAATAAATAAATACCGAATTGGCTTACAATAGAAAGCCAGTAGAATAAAACAAATAAGTTCAAATAATATTTAGACCTGTTTAGAATTGAGGTTAGACTGCTGACCGCGCACAATGCTTGCCGTTCAACATACATACAACATACAGACATACAACCGTATATAATAGAAAAAGACAGAGAGAAAGAGAGGGAAAGGTCGCCTGGGCATAACGCTAAAAAGCGCGTAAAAGAAAGCGTAAAAGGATTTCGTTCCAATAGTCTATGGTCAAACAGTCGCACAGAGTAGATTGTCGCCAAATAATTTTAAAATGTTAGATTGACTGAATGAGTTTCGAGCTGTGAATTTTGTGTTATTTCAAATGTTCTTTTTCCAGTAGTCTGTGGAGTGTACATCAAGGCAAAAAAGCGTTTCTTTTATATTTTGGGTAACAGATATTTGTGTTTTATATATTAGTGAAATACAGCTTGCTTAATATACCTGTTGCAAAAGGAAAAATCTATCAGGTTGGTTCATATACACTTGTTGCAATAGGAAAATTTTGTGACTGCGATTTGAATTGACTTACTCTCGCCTACCTATTAGTTTTTTCAACAAGTGAGTATGTAAGTATATTACGGTCGAATTTCGACCACTGGGCGACTACTGGTAATAATACGTTTGCGTAAAATTAAATCTTGCGGATCGTTTTTGAAAAAAGGTGATATTTTTTAAAATAAAAAAAAAAGATTACAAATATTTTTTAAAATAAAAAAAAAACAATTACATTGACAATGAAGAAGGAATAAAAATTTAATTAAAACTTGTAATCTTAAAACAAAAAAGCAATATTCGTAAACATATATGTATTTTATTTACGGTATATCAAAGATTAATTACAATTAAATGAAACTACGTGATGTAGTATTATTTCTACTTTCTTTAAGTTCTTTATCACGGCCTAGGTTTCGTTGATTCATCTAAAGAAAAAAAAGGTATCTTTGCTAAGATAGCCCACCTGCAGATGTGGTAATATAACGAAACCTAGGTCGTGGTAAAGAACTTAAAGAAAGTAGAAATAATACTACATCACGTAGTTTCATTTAATTGTGAATAATGAATTTCTACAAAATTAACGCCAAATATATTCAACAAAAGATTAATTAATAAGAAACGAACATAACAATACAAATTTAGCGACGTACATAAAACTTTTTAAAAAGATTACAAAATATTATCAACATAATCACTTTTTAAAAAAAACTGCGAACTGACAGTGACATTCGTTTCGTGTTTTGTGTAAGTGAACGTGTTATCTACTCTTTTCAAGTTTTATGAAATTGTTTTCTGGAACCCTGTCGAGCCTGTGAGTTTCATGGATTAGTGTATAGAGGATATATACATTCTGGGTGCATTCTGCGTATAGAATATATAAAATGGGTACATTCTGCGTATAGAGGATAAAATCTGGATTCATTCTGGGTATAGAGGATATAATCTGGGTATATTCTGCGTATAGAGGATATAATCTGGGTACATTCTGCATATAGAGGATATAATCTAGGTACATTCTGGATATAGAGGATATAATCTAGATACATTCTGCGTATAGAGGATACAATCTGGGTACATTCTGGGTATAGAGGATATAATCTGGGTACATTCTGGGTATAGAGTATATAATGTGATTACATTCTTGGTATAGAGTATATAATCTGAATACATTCTTTGTATAGATATAATGGGAGACGATTGCTCAAATAAATAAAATGCAATCTGCATTTTTATGAAAAATTTCGTAAAAATAGCGTTGGCAGTATCGTTAACTCGTAAATTTTAGGTTGGACAAAGATAGTGTCTAATATATTTATACACCACGTTAAATGTCTTTCCGTAGGTGCCAAAACGACCCGTATAGTACAATTAAATTGTTTAATTAAGATTTTCATTATGTATTTTTTCTTTTATTATCATAGTCTTGCGCTTAATTTCAAGTAACAAAAATATAATAATGTACATTCCCCATATCTGTGCGATTTATTCGAATCGCACCGAACTGCTTTTAATTACTTTCAAAAACCTTTTTAATACTCTTCAACCACTAATCCAAATTACAGTGTGAAGGGCAAATTAAACATCGCTACTTTTGTCCACCGCACTTTTTTATTTTAAAAACAGTTATCAATAAAAGATGGATAAATGCTGTCGGGGACTTTTGTTTAGACCTTTTTGAGACTTACAATACCTTCATATATAATGTTAGTGTATCTCTAATAGTTTTGCCAGCATTCACCGCGAAATAGTCGAGGTAAGCGATTGTTTCTCCTACTACATATTATTAAATAATATCGGGTGACCGAGCGTCGCTCGGTGTATTTCGAGATTCCCATAAGAACTTGAAATTACTTGTTTCATTCTCCCTCACCCTCTCCCAACCTCTCTCCCACCCCCTCGTCCTCACCTCCACCTCCCTTTCCCATTCTCCTCCTCTTCCCCTTCCCTACCCCTCCCATTCTTTTATTTTTTCCATTCAAAAGTTATTAAGTCATAATAATGGTGTTCATAGTAATTTTTAAATATTTTAAATGGCCGCCGCTTCCAAAATAATTCACTGATATGGCTCATCCTTAAAAAAACAAATGACTCCTTAAAAAACAAATGAAACCTTCTTGTTGTCTTATTGTATTTATATGATAAAACAATAATGCTTAAAAATGTTATGAAGATAATTTCATTGATTAGAATCGGAAAATTTTCTTTTATCTACTAAAGTCTGTTCTGAAACATTTTTATCTACAAGACAACAATTTTCAAGCAAACAGAACATCGGCCGCGTATGAACATATTTACTTATAGGTCGCCCAGACAAAATGAACTAGTCGAATAAAGCGCTCGTTCCAGGAATGAACAGCACATCGTTTTGAATGTGTTTCAGACCGAGTTGGTGGCGCCAGGTACGTATGGAGTTTAAAAGCTGCAAAGGTCGGCAACATATAAGGCGGGTTAAGGTCAGCCTTTCTTAAATTGCGACTCACGATAGACCTTTTATAAGGGATGTGGCTATAAATTACCAAATGTTCAAAGTCATACCATTAAGTATGTTATAATGGTGTAAAGCGGTGATCAGGCACGAATATGTGGAAATAAGTGACGTAATGTGTACTGGGTCACTGATGTAAGCAAATATAGTGAAATTACTTTTTCTAAATTCTACCTTTTAAAATATACCCCTTGTGTCCTCACATTGAAGGAAATAAAAAAAAGTTCTGTTAAGTATGACTAAAACTCGTACTAGGAATAAACAGTAATTATGTTAAACTATATATATGAATATTAATATAAATATCCACCATGTAAATAAAAATATTGCCTAGTATGTCTTTGACAGACGTAAAAATCGCGAATTTCTAAAAAGTAAAGCAAAGGACAAGATCTTGTTTGATTTAAAAGAAACGATCTTGTCTGATTTAAAAGAAACAATCTTGCTTGATTTAAAAGGAGAGGATTATAAAGAGCAGGTGTACCCGTGCCGTCCATCATTGATTAAACCTGCAGTGTGCTCTGGCACCAAGCATGTCACGTTCTCAGATTATATCATTTTGAATGCCCTTTTAAACTTTACTTATAGTGTTGTTGATATGTTATAGATACTAACATTTTATGTATAAAAACATTAAGATTTTTATTTATTTATTTGTCATAGAGATCATTTATTTGTTTAGTAAATGATGTCTTACCTAACTAACATGTTGCTCCAAAGAATTGGATATGTCGAAATACCAAAATTATTGTGTTTTTAGTAACAAAAAACATAATTAATAAAACATAAAACACACATAATTCAAATTAGATATAAAACTAACCAATTAATTATCAATCATGAACCATTAAGCCCAATTACTATCTAGCTGTATCTAGTAATGCCCACGAATGTAAAATAGACATAAAATAACTAAAAATAAATTAATAAACGATGGGTAACTTTTTACATCCTTAGAGCTCGGCAGTAATTATTTATATGAAATAAAAATTGTTTTGACGATTATTTTTCTCTTTTAGGTTGCTTGCACTTTATGTTGACGCATGGATAAGTTAACCACTGGATAACGCATCAACACAAAATCTCTAGCCACGCGATGGCACAATTTGTGCCACCGCTCCGGGCAAAGAACTTACGCGCCTTCAGTAAGAAAACGAACGTCACAGCGAAAGTTTCTCGTAATTTTAAATCAAAATTAAATAAACCATGCCTTCTTGTGCTATAAAATATTACCAAAACAGAAGCACTACATCATCACTTCAGAAAAACGGAATTACTTTTCACAAGTAAGTACACTGTTAACTATTATTTAAGTAAGTATATCTTCGTATGTTACAGTCAGATCTCTGGCAGTGATTCCGCCATATTATTGATTTTTGCGCCACTGGAGATGCGTCGCGCCATTATCGATAACTAAATCGATACTTTTGTTACTATATACTTATATTTCATTCTATACTATATACTTATACTTCATTTTGTCACTGTATACTTATATATCACTTATCATTTTAGGTTTCCGAACTGCCCGCACCGGAAAGAAAAATGGATACAGGTGGCTGGGCAATGCGAGTCATGGTTTCCAACAAAATCAAATACTATTTATTACAAACATTTTGCCAGTCATTTAGTAGCAACGAGCCAAAACAAGACAAACACTTGTTTTAAAATGCATTGAAATTGTTAGTGAAATAGGAATAGAAATAGTAGTTTTGATTTTTAGCGGATGCCCGTCTAATTTATCTATGGTAAAAATCTTAGGCTGTTCATTGGAACCGGATAATTTAAAGACCAATTTCATTAATCCTTCAACTGGAAAACCAATTGCAATTCTTTGGATCCCTGCCACATGCTTAAATTAATTCGCAACTCCTTTGAAGCCTATCGAGAATTTTATAACACGGGAAGTAAGATTGAATGGCGTTTTATGGAAGAATTAAACAGGTTACAGGAATCAGAAAATTTCCATATTGCAAATAAATTAAGAAAAGAGCATATTCATTTCAAGAATATAATAATGAAAGTTAAACTAGTGTCACAATTATTTAGTAAAAGCGTCTCAGAAGCTCTTATTTTTTGCGATTCCCATTTAAAATTAAATGCATTTGAATCTGTTTCGGGAACAGTAAATTTTTTAAACATTATAAATGACGTTTTCGGTGTATTAAAAGTCAAAAGTTCACCCGAGTTCAAAAGTACGGATATAAACGAACCATGAACAAGAAAAATAAGTCTGATTGTTTGACTCTTCTTGAAAACAATTACAACACGAATCTGTGAGCGTCAAAACATAAAAAGTATTAGACTAATAGAGACCAATCGAAACACTGGATACATAGGATTTTGCGTCTGCATAGATAGTGCGAAATTTTTATTTCAAAATTTAGTTGATAACCGAGATGCTGTATTAACGTATTTCCTTATGCATAACATCAGTCAAGACCACATCGAACTATTTTTTTCTAATATAAGATGACATGGAGGCGGTAATAACAATCCGACGGCTAAGCAATTCCAAACTATGTATAAAAGAATTATAAAACACACTGAGCTATTCAACAGTGATCGTGGAAATTGCATTCCACTAAAAAATATTCATATTTTAAATTGTTCATCGGCGGTACAAAGAATAAATATGACCTCCAAAAAATATAAATTTGTCGACGAAGACAGAAATATTAGCGACAATTTTGAAAATATTTCGCTTCTTGATGTCAAATATCTAACACTATCCACATTTTTAATTTTTAATATATAATCATATTTTCAACCAACTTTTTCACTAGTTAATAAATCTATTTTATCTGTTGTCGATTGGAAGAGCTTGCTTCTGTAGCTATAAATATGCCTTACGTTTGTAAACATGTATACAGAAAGTAAATAAATTAATAATACGTATCATATTATTATTGTATACTCTATTTCATTCTAAAAGGGAATGTTTGTGAACAAAACGTGATGACAGTTCAGGCATTGTAAACATTTTTTTTCTATTCACATTAATAATGTAATATGGATTTATTTGGCATTTATTACTAAAATTGTTTATTTTTCTGAGATTTGTATAACCGATAAGAAGTCAATCCTTATTTCTCCAGTAAATTCCACAATTCATATTAGAAAAATAACGGTGTAATATATATATATATATATATATTACATTATTTCATACAATAGTTTATTAAGTTAATATAGTGATTATAATATAATAAAAACCTTCTTTTTATATAACGATGTTTTAATCTGTTAAAACCCTTACTTTAAAACATATCGAAAACACATAAGTATCGAGCAAACTACATCTCTATGCTACCCCAAGGGACAAAGCACTGATTGGCTATCGGTGTCACGTGGTACGTTTACTCTAGCTTGGTTTTCATACCACTGTGTTCTTATGCGCTATCCAGTGGTTAACTTATCCATGTGTTGACGTTCCATTGAATGCATAGAATGTAAGCCGAATAACCTAATATTGTATATTTTTATAAACCTTTTATCGTTAAAACAATTATTATAGTATAAAAGTTATTTGAACCACGGTACGCAAATGGTATTATTATAAATTAAAATATCGCAATAAATGTAAGCCGAATAATCTAATATTGTATATTTTTGTAAACCTTTTATCGTTAAAACAATTATTATAGTATAAAAGTTATTTGAACCACGGTATAAAGTACGCAAATGGTATTATTACAAATTAATATATCGCAATAAATGTAAGCCGAATAATCTAATATTGTATATTTTTATAAACATTTTATCGTAAGAACAATTATTATAGTATAAAAGTTATTTGAACCACGGTATAAAATACGCAAATGGTAGTATTACAAATTACAATATTGCAACGCATTGTGACAGAATTATTTTGACAGTTGGTAACATCGACAAATGACTTAGAGTGCGTTCCACTAGGCGATCGCAACGCTCACTGCATCGTTCCACTTAGCGATCGCAGTCGTTGTGGTCGTGATCAAAACGTCATTGATGCCGTCATTGTTCACGACCGCGACGACCCACGTATCGAGGTGGGTCGTTGTGATCGTTTATCTGTCAAGTTGACTTTGACACATTAATACATGAAATTTACGTAAATAAATTTATATAATCGTTGAAATTTAAACATAGTGATGAAAAGAATCACTTTATACAGTTTTGAGATGTAGGTACATCTCAAAACAGTATAAACTATAAAAATAAAGGTGACACCAAAAGACGCAAGACGTACAATCATCAAACTTTTATAGAAATTGAATTACACTTTCACAGTTACTGTAAGTCTAAATTATTATCTAACGTAATAAATATAATCTCTAATATAGTAAAAAATATAATCTCTTGATTTTCGTCCAATACCCGCCATTTACTCATATTTACGAATACGCATTATTCCTATCTCGTTCCATTTGAACCGACAGTTGCAACATTGACAAGCTAGTGGAATAGGGACGATCGCGGTGGGCGCGAGCGTTGCGAGCGGCTAGTGGAAAGTACTCTTAGGCGTTCATAATCCCTTTTCCATTTAAATTCTTGCAGTGTCGTTTGTTGGCAATTTGTTTGTTGGTAAATTTTAGTGGAAATTGGTAATCTACGCAGACTGATTTCATCCACACCACAATTATTTACACGTATATCGGATACTGTTTACCTAATTATGAAATGCATAGCATATAGACTTGCGATAAGTATGAGGGCATATCGTATCCCCGTTATCAATTCGTTTACAAATAAAACTCAGGCGGTGGCTTTGATTCAGGATTTTAAAATATAAAATGTAAATATATCCAGTGATACCCTGTTTACATTATTAATTTATTGCTTTCACAAGTTTACTGCGTTCGTAACGTATTATTTATTATAAACAAGAATGACTTAATGTCAAATGTTGTATCTAAATGATTATTCCGGTTTCTTCGTTATGTAGTGTACTTTGTTATTTTATGTACTGCCTTCTAAAATTTGTGTTATCCCTGGATATTAAACGACCGTTAATGTTTAAAGATTTGTTAATTATTTGACAATATCCTTCAAAGAAATCGGTTTTTATAGTATGTAGTATTGTACATAAATATTAATATGTAGTATTGTACATAATTGTATATTTGTTTTTCTCAAATGAAATTTTGAATATAGGTAATGTACATCCTATATTAAAAGATGGACTATATATAATTACTCTGTTGTTTACACGAGCAAAGCAGTGAATCACGAGTGAATTAAAACTTAATGGGCTGCTATTAACTTCATTCTTAAAAGTAGTAGAGCATTTTCCATTTAATAGGGTATTTGACTAATGTCAATATTTTTTGTAAAAATGTTTTAACAATGTAGAGTATGTTTAAAAAACCTTATTATAACAAAAATATTGCATATAACAAACAATGAACCGAAAGTTTTAAATTAGAAAAGTGTCAATTTTTTTGTTCATTAAATTGAAAAAGTTATGAGTTTAGTTTCCACACAAAAAAATGAGACAATTATAATATGCAATATATAACTTAAACGCAATATTTAACGAGATACTAAAGATATTTAATAAACTTTCTTATAATGAATGCTAACTAACTGGTCAGTGACGTCATTAGCCAGTTGTGTTTTGTATTTGGCGTTTTCGGACGAATCGTAGTTCGTCAGTTTTTAATTCGTTATAACTTTGAAATGAAGTCCTAGGTACGATATATTTTAACTGTTCTTAATATTATATATATATATATATATATATATATATATATATATATATATATATATACACACACACACGCGCACGCTCACACGCACGCACACACACACAGGTATAACAGAGCCAGCCTGTCATTACCTAAATTTTATTATATTCACTTCAATTACGAAGTTCTTTAATTACAAATAAAAACAGAAGAAGCAAACGTTTTTGCTTTTTATTCGTTTTTATTTTTCAATCGTGATTTTTTTCACATCTGAAAAAATCAATGGTTACGCTAAAAGCACGGTTGCGATTTGATTATTTTTGTGTCAATTTCAACTTTTTAATGAAAATAAAACGCGTCATCTAACACTCATGGTAAAACTCAACTTTACGTGTCTGTATGTTGAAAATATTTGCAAAATAAATGGTGGAATGAAGGGTAAGTGTTAGAATACATTAAGATCACTTTTGGATTTTTTTGTCTGTTTGTGTGTCTATGCACGTATCACTTAAAAACTAGTAATCTAATTCGGATGGATTAGAAAGATATAGGAGTCAAATTGAAGCAACATTTAGTTTTTTATTTCATCGCAATCAGCTCATTCAATCAAAATATATACAAAATTAATGGTTTCATAAATTCTTCTGACAACGACACTACAAGTTATTTAGTTAATTAATACAACAATGACAAGCAAGCACCTAGCTACTCGAGGCGTAGTAATTATAGGAATGTACGGTGTAACTATGTACATCAATAGATGGTAACTACGTCTATTTTAAATCGCGCAATGTAGTTTTCGTTCCGGCGTTACATTAGCGATAAGACGTGTCCAGAGATGAGTGTGGAAGTATAATAAGTATAATTATAAAAAATGACGTGGACACATTTGTCAGTTCTCCGCGCGTACGAAGTTGCGGGCACCGGTAGTAAATAATATTGTGAATATTTATAAAGTAAGCATATAATTTGAAAAAAAAAAATGCAATTAAAAATGATTTTATTAATAACTCGAACAAATGTCAAAGGTTAAATTACACACGTTTTAACACAGCATTTTTTGTCTGTTTTTAAGTTTAATTGGCGTTTTATGATTATAATTTTTTATGCTTTAATTATTATTAATTTTTAACCGTTATTGCGTCTGTATTTGCATATTAAGTATATAGCAATAAAGGAAGTAGTTGCAAAAATATAACTTTGTGGCGAGAACATTTTGTTAAATCGATTATTTTTGCGTAATAAATCGTGGGCGTGATCCAAAATAGTAATAATATTTTTTTAAGTAGTTTTCTTTCACTTTAGGGAAATGGATTAAGTGCAAGCTATACTTGCACAATTAGAATGACATGCCATCAGAAAGTCGCTTCAATTATTAAAACGTGAGAAATATTCCTTCAGTGGTTATAAGGAAATAAACATTTGATTTGTTCACGAAAATTAATGGGGCTAGAATTGTGTATTCTTATAATTTTGATTTGTGTAATTTTGATTTGAGAAAATCGCCCGTGTCGGACGGATGGACGGACACCGAATTGATTCTATTATTGTTTCGTTTTCGCATTTTTGCCACGGAACACTAAAAACTAACAATAGAAATCACTTTAGGTAAAGGGCATTTGATGTGGTATTTAGCATATTGTTTATTGTTAGCTATTGGATTATTTTATAGTGTGCTAGGTCTTGTTAACATATTCAACGCAAGATATTTGATATATGGACAATTTATAAGATTGATTGAAAATATTAATGAATAAAATCGATACGTTCGGATACATTGATATCAAGATGTATTAACTGCATTGACCTTTTTTGAGTTGTTGCAGATAAGAACTTTATATCCAATAACCAGCTAAATTATTTAAAACTTCGCGTTTCGATTTATCCTTTTGTACACGTCACGTTACAACACGTTGCATAAAGCAACGTGGCTCTCGCTTCGAACGTCGTATTTAAAGCTATGATTTTTTTTCAACGTGGCGGCCAAGTCGACGAAACAAGCTTCTTACGTTGATCGTAATGTTTAAATGAAAAGTAATTTCCGTTAAGTTATTTAAAGGTTGGTACGTACTAATGTTTTTTTTTCAGAAGGATTTTTAGGATGACGCACCGCAAAAAGGAAAAACGGAGCCCTTTTGAGGATCGATTACTCGTTCGACCGTCCGTCCGTCAGTACCGCTGAATTTATCCGTGTGTCTGTCACACCCGAACTTGTTTGGGTTAAATAGAGGTATCAAGATGAAATATTGTATAGTTATGAAGCTTTACTAATCCACGTATATTTCATGGGTGAGAGTCCAAAAGTACTTTGCTATAAATTCCGGTGGACTAAAATCCAGGAGGTCGAAATATTTTTATGGGTTTTTAAGTCATTTATAAAAAATTTTTAGAATTTGATGTTCGTTTCTGAGATTCTTTCTAAAAAAACTGCTAGAAGAAGTGATTAATTCAACCCAATTCCAATCCTCCTTTATTTCCTAAATAACTAAACAGAATATTTGGAAAAAATAGTGGTATTATATAAGGTATGATGACGTAGATACGTCATGATGACGTAGATATGTAATGTCATATTTACTGAAATAAACGACGGCATACTAAACCTCATAATGCGACCAGCAAAACGAGTTCTGACACGTAGTACATAGTACCTTAATATACTAATCCACATATGTATAATATGTCTGATAGTGTAGATTATTTCTTGACAGTTATTTTTATACTAGCAGCAAATACCCGCTTCGTTGGTTTTTTTTGGTAGTACATTTATTCATATTCAGATTTTATTTTTAACTGTGATGTATTATTTATGTGAGGTAGGTCGCGAAAGTTAAGAAAAAGGGTGAGGACAATGAATACGTGTGAGAATTCGACAATGTTCCAGAATATTGGAGAAATTTCTTCAGATTTCTAGAACTTTCTAGAAAAAATTGGAACTTCCATATTGGAACTCACACATTTTCGAGGTCGACTACTTTCAACCCCTACATCTCCACACCCTTATAGTCAACCATCACAGTGCACGATGGGAGGATCGGGGCTACTACCAAGCACAAATACGATTCATCTGCGATACGATCGCACCGACTTCGCACGGGTGCAGTTAAGGTTTTTTTTTCTGAACGTAGTCCTCCGCTTTATATTAATTAACAAAATTATAATAATGCACCGCGACAAGATGCGTGTTTCCTTTCACCCCTCGTTTTCCCATCCCCATGCGCGAATACATCACACGGGAAGTAAAAAAATGGTATTTTTACTTTTGTTTACTTTCAAATACATTCCAATTCCTCTTAAACTATTAACTTCAAAATGTAATGGGTAAAGATTAAATTTGTATCATTCGCAAACGCTTAAAATGTCTGTGATATTTATGTTAATAAAGATAAAGAAATTGATCTAAGTTGCGTCTAGTTTGTTCCGTGCATTTTTAAGTTGAAAATTAGTTTATCCATAAAATATAGATACATTATGACCAGATATTTGTTTAGATCTTTTCAACACCCACAATTCCCCCATACATTTTATAAACGTAACTGTATTCACATTGCCAGCGTTCGTCATAAAAGCGCAGACCAGCGACTTTTTCTCTGGCTACGTTGACATCGATAACTGTATGCCAAAAAATATACAACATATGTACATACTGTAAAGCCTATGGCAATCTGTAAACTGTAAGCTATAGTATTGCGACTGTCAGTAGGATTAGTAGTTTTTGCGTAAAACTCTATAAAACGAAACAAATAAAATTTTCTTCTTTGTTACAATAGTGTGTTATTTGAGAGGAAAAAGGGACGGAATAAGAATATTTTATGAAAAATACAGAAGACAAGGAAGTTTATAATATTGATTTATAAAAGTAACGAATTTGTTAATCGGCTAATCGAGATACTCTAATCTAATCTTATCTCAACTCGGTTCGGAGACCGACTTATTCCACTGACTGACTTGTTGGCACAGTGAACGATTGTGCTTGAAAAGGAGATGTTTATGACGAAATACAAAAATACAAGGTCGTGTAATTAAAATTGTCAATCTGTATAATAAACTGCAAGGAAGATATATTTTAAAGATGTCAAAAGCGACGAAAGAATGCGAAAATTAATGGTAGTCTCCTATTTTTCGGTCGAAACTTCTTCAGCGCGCCTCAGCATCCAAAAAAATACGGAAGTAAACTGTCGAGAGCTACACGGCTGAGTGTCCCGACATACCGACACTGGTTGAACGTCTTCGCGTCATTTGTTTCATTTTCTTTTTGTTACGTATCAATCGTGCGGTTTGATCGTTTGAAATTTTTTTATGCATTGTTCCATAGTTCACCTTTAATATTAAATTCGCCATAATTCCGTAATTTGATATCTTCTGATGATTTTCATCATTAATACTTTTCAATGTATATTCGTTTTGTACTTACAATGCGCACAAAACGTGATAAGTTTAGATTATGTGATGCCTCTTGTGACATTTGACAAAGTTTATCTTGTATAAAGAGCAAGTATTTGAATTAAACAATAAAAGACAATTGAAAATATGGTCGTTTTCCTTATTTTTTGCTGCACCAAGCTAGCATAAAAAGTTTATGTCGTTGGCCAGCGAGAATAAGTCACATTGCCAGATCACGCTAATAAATAAAAAAGGGCCAAAGACTATCTACTGATAACAGGTTAACTTGAATGAGTGTTTGTTCATTGATAATGAATTGTTATTGCGGCGATTCAATGAAAATTTACGAAATTCTGTTTGCATAAAATATGATTTAAAATGTTTTATAACTAAATTGAAAGAAATTGAAAAAGTTTTGACAAACAAGTGACAATATTTGAATGTTTTAGAGCGGATAGATGAAAATGTGTGTTGCGACATTTGAATTTCGAAATTCCTTACATAAGTGTGGCCAGCGTTTAAAACTGAATAACATTTTATTCAATTATCATTACAAAAAGACGTCGCGATGACTGTCTACTGATTTTTTTTGTATTTTGCAAAATATTTAACATATTGTTGTAATTAGGTACTATTAAATAGGGTGTTACGCACATTTACAGAACAATTTCGATTGGAGTATTTCTGTATTTAAAACTTTGATGTTTTATTATTTTAGACAACGGTCACAAATGAAAGCGATCATAGAATTCATGAGCTGATTTCATCATGCTTGTTTAAAAAAAAAGTGTTTCTATTTTATTTTCTCCAATTTGTTGTCACAGCGAAAACCAAACGCCGCCATATAACATGAAATCCGCCCCGACCGTTCTAGACTTATCTTGTTAATCTTGTCTAATGTTCTTCTAAACCGACTTGTAGAGGCAGATTTCTCACCAGTGTTATTACTATTTTTATCTTCATATTTAGCATAATATTTTTGACAACCAGTCGAATCCGGTTCTCGGCCGAGAGCAAGCTAATCAAATATCGAAACTTGTTCTGCTGTCATGTTCAATGTGTCGGATCAATAGTAATCTTAAAGTTTATGCCGGAGTGCCGCAAATTAGTATTTCCCACGCAATATAAGAACTATATTTGAACGGAGTAAGGCCAGTGTCCTAGATATTTGCCAGGGTTGCTCTGCAGAATCCTCGATCGTGATCACGTCACAGACATATCCAATAGCTGCACCTTTACTGTCGCATGCGCGCGATCTTATCATATTATACCCACGTTTACTGCGTAACGTATTTGTTCATAGTAAGATGAAATTATTTTGTGATACTATCTTACGCTTGATAGACCTTGGAAACGTTTTTTGAGATACATTTGCCGTTTTTTATTTCTTATCCTTATTTATTTTTTCGACGTGGACTCGTCTTTAAGTTCAATTAAGCAACAATTTCTAAAATTTGAGTATAATAAATTGGTTCTAATTTATTTCATAGAAAATTTTAGGACGTCTTTAGCTACTGCCAGTTTTGATGTCATTGTTTTCGACGTCGTTGGACACTTAGTCTACTATACACAGTAACAGTTTTCCCTCGCGTAATCTGGATAACGGCGCCGTTAGTTTAACTCCCAGGAAATCTCTTCAAAATCCTGGGAATATCGCCATATAACCTTCAGCTTTCCCTCGCGTAATCTGGATTAATAGATAACGACGCCACTAGTTTAATCCCCGGAGAAGCTCTTTAAAATCCTGGGAATATCGCCTTATCTTCTTCAGCTCTCCCTCGCGTAATCTGGTTTAACAGATAACGGCGCCGCTAGTTTAACCCCCAGGAGAACTCTTTAAAATCCTAGGAATATCGCCTTATCCTCTTCAGCTCTCCCTCGCGTAATTTAGCTTGACAGATAACGGTGCCGTTAGTTTAATCCCCAGGAGAAGTTCTTTAAAATGCTGGGAATATCGCCTTATACTCTTTTATCGCTTACGATATATTGTACAATATACACAAAGAATATACGGGTAGAATAATCGTGTAGTTATTAATATTCAAGATATCAAAAGACGAATAATTAAGAAGTGTTTACAACTATGATAACGTTAACCCAGAGGTTCTCCTGCGGGTTAAGATCACAATCAAAGCAACAATCAAGTTTAAGCGGCGGTAGTTTTGTGAGATATGCCCGATGGTACTGATATTAAATTGATTCGTATGATCGTCTTGCCGGCATCAGTGGGTCTACTGGAGACACCATCGGCAATAATTTATGTACGAGTAGATACGATCAGAGGGGAGGTGAATTTAACGGAGAGCCAAAAAAATATTCGTCTGTTTCGTTCTCGATCATTCTATTTGTGCATCCGGGCATAAAAGGAAAAAAACTTAAACAAGAATTGATAAAAAGTATCACTTCTCTGTCCACTGTGAAAATTCTTTTGAATTTTCCGTTAAATTCGTAGCTGCAATGTATTAATTGACGCAATTTTTTTCACGTACATTATTCAATTGACTAAAGGATGTAATTTAATGTTTGTGTTATTTGTGTAAAAGAAATGGGACATTTTGTAATATTCCGCTGTATGTGGAAGGAGTAAAGGCATAAATAAAAAAACGGGCACGATTTGATAGAACAAAGTGTCACCGCAGCCGGAAGTTCTAAGCCTTTTAAACAATAGACATGCGCTATATTTATTTTCTGTACTTTAATGTATCTAATTGATACATATGGCGGGCTTATTGCTGGCAACCAACCAGAACACCAGTCCAGCGCCGCTCGACGAGCGGCCGGGAATCGAACCCTCGCTCCTCGCGGTGCGCCTCGCAATCAAAGGCCGTATACCTTGTGATCAACCCAATACACCACGGTGACGACGGTATATTTATCTTATATATCGATATTTTGGATCGATTCGGATCGAAAATATATGATACGATACTGAAATCATATCGAATAGTCACAATCCAATGCAAATATCATATTGATCGATCGACTACGAAATAAAATACTTTTTGAATATATGTGATAGTCCATTTATTATTTAAATAATTTATAATAAATAAGAAAAATATGTGATGTGAATATAACAGTTAAGTAATGAAAAGTAGAACAATATTTGGACCGATCACTTAACTGATTTCTCTGTCATTAACTGTCGATCGTCATCAATCAAAAAAATTATCAACGATCACATTAAATTTAATTTTTCTTTGATAGTCTGTGTATTATTTTTAAAATTTCTGATAATAGCTTTATAATTCCAATCTTCAAATTTCTAAGTCTATAGAAAATAATAGTCTTCACAAATGATCAGAATCTGGTCTATTTCGAGTCCCGAATTAAGGTATGAGGGATGTTCACTAATACATAAGTACTAATATACTAAGCCTGGCAAGAAAGCGACAGTAGAGCAAATATAATTTATTTTTATTTTTAAAATTATTTTGGTTGCTCTTCAAGTCAGACGGCCACAGCTACCTTGACCTCTTCATCACTGGAAAGTCGCTAACTTTGGAGAATTTTTTTCAGGAATTGGAACAAAAACTAATCGGATGGAACCAAGTCGGGACCTTAAGGTGGATGGTTGAGTTTCTTGAAATCGCTGTCTCGAATAACAGCCTGTGTTTTTGCTGATATGTGCATCGGAGCATTGTTGTGAAAAAAATAAACGTTTGATGAGAGTTTGAGTCTTTTCATCTTAATGGACTCGTGTAATGCTCTTTTAGTAGTAGCATAGGTTATCTTGTTAGTCTTAATCTCCCATTGAGCTAGTCTTATGAAGCAGCGAAAGACCTTCCCCATCCTGAAAAACTGTTACCATGACTTTGTATGCAAATTTTTACAATTTAAATTTTATAGGGAAGGGTTAAGATCTGTGCTTCCACTGCATGGACTCTTATTTTTACTCAGGAACTCTGATAAATCCATATTTCGTCTACAGCTACTGTCCGTTAAAAAAAGAAATGCTGGATTCTCAGAAACCAGTTATAGAAGACACTGATTCCACATATACTGTGAATATGTGTTCAAATATGTATTTTTGTTTGTTTCCTGTTTCATAGGAACTTTATCAAGACCGCTATTCCAAATCGATAATTTGTTTGTAGGGTCAGGCATCGATGCACTCGCTTTGATCCCATTATCAAAGTAAAAACCCGCACTGAGCCAAATCAGGCACGTGTCATATGAAGATGTTCTCGTATTGCTTTTATTTTGTTTAATGAATTAAAAATAAGTATATACTATAAGTATTTACCCAATTATTTTACAGCTTTATCAGAGAGCAGCTTACTGGTAGTGTATTACTTGTTGGTTAAAACCTATCGATAAAACAACAAATTCTACCTTACATATTATACTTCTCGTAAGAACGTCCTGTAGACTATATATATTTATATGTTAAATAATGAACAATAAACAATAGTCTTTAAAAAGTATTATGCGTTTATTTCTTCCGGCCATAATGACCAATTCATGGAAAATCTAGCTGCGGTGACTCTACACAGCTCATCCTGTTTTTTGCCCTGACGCTTGGTATGGTAAATTCATATCCCATCCTACTATATCTGGTATACTTCTTTATCTCAGATAAATACATTTTGGCAGCTCGTGAAAGCAAACTGTTTCCATTATCTTCGTCCAGAACTTCGTCTTTATTAAAACAAACTACTGGGTCGTGGTGAGGGTATTATACTATCTACACGTCGGAGTACCTGAAGGCAATCAATTAGATCGGTAACATATAAGCCCGCTATCTCACTTCATCACTGTTAACTCATGTGATAGCCAAACAGACTATTCCTACTTCATTTTCGAAGCGTAAAGCTGTTTTTCTGTGCAAGTTTTCAGTATAAGAAGAGCTCTGCCAAATTCTTTGAGCTTAACCTGCGATTTTATAATAAAGGCTTTTAATTTTTTCTAAAGTTAAACTGGAAATCTTCCTGAATGAGGTTATGAGGGAAACCAACATTTCTTTCTTAGAACGTTGAAGCCAACGCTTGGCTGTGTCACAGGAGAGACACTTTGACACATCGTTGCATATATTGCGTGTTGCCTCGCTCATTTTTCGTTCTAAACCTAATCCATGAAGCGAGAGCATTCTAAGTTCTTAGTTCTCTGAAATTTTCTTTGTTCCTTACTCAGTTGCTAACTAAGTAGAAGATCGAAGAATTATTATAATATGCGAGAAGTTTCTGTAACACTCCAGAAATTGCTGGAAAATAGTGGTGGATTTATTAATTCGCAAGTAATATGTATAGTGAATGAGAATGCATTCGATTGTTATACTCTGTTTTCGTTATCCTGTCAATAAGAGAGACACTTTGACACATTTCTAGTTCTAAACCTAATCCATGAAGCGAGAGCATTCTAAGTTCTTAGTTTTCTGAAATTTCCATATTTTGTTTGTTCCTCACTCGAAGAAACTCAGTCGTTAACCGAATAAAAGATCGAACGCCGCGCTTTTTATAATATACGAGAAGTTTCTGAAACACTCCAGAAATTGCTGGAAAATAGTGGCGGATTTATTAATTCCCAAGTAGTATGTATAGTGAATGAAAATGCATTTGAGTGTTATACTGTGTTTTCGTAATCTTGTAATGGCGTATAATATGTTAATAGCGTATGATAAGATAATTCCTACAATGTAATATAGACGAAAGTTTTTTTGTTTGTTTTTTGACAGACTATTGACATACAATCTTTGTGATAGCTTATAATTTCCAGATTGCTGTATAATATGTACATATGTTATATAGTTTTTGAGATATAGGTAATAATGTCAACGTATTCGGAGCAAAAATCTCTGGTCTGGGCGCTGACGTGATCGATGAAAGATACATTAGTGTTACGTTTGGGAAAATTGTAGCTCTTAAAATGGTCTAAAAAGTTCAGAATTGCGTTTATCCATCTTTTAAAGATAGGCCACGGTAACTGTTTTAAGTTAAAAAAGTGTGTGGAACATAAGTGGCGATGTTACAGATCAATTTATTAATAGCCATTATAAGCGTTTTCAACAGATAAATATTGACCCCTCACACTTTATACTCTTGTAATAGTAGTTTCAGAGATATGAACGTCTGTCTTTTGTTGTACTCAGTTTCACTCGCGGCTTCGCCCGTTTATATCGATGTAATTTTCATCACATGAATAAGTGTAAATTTGCAAGTTTTACTTAGCAACCTTTAGTAATAAAAAGAAATAAAGAAACGAGCTCCCGCCACTTTTTGTTCGCTGCGTCGAACTTTTTTACAGTCATTTTTATTTTTAGACTATTTTTTGCAGATTAAACAGAACTCTATTATTGTCATTCTCTATTACGTCCATATCTTCATGTAATTTATAACATTTATTTCCAGAAACTTGTGCAATGATCTTTGAATTATGTCGAAGAAAAAATTCCGTTCGAATGTTTTTATTGCATGCGCTGGCTTACGCACCACAGATACACGTGGACAAAAATGTGGAAACGCAAAACAAGAAATGTGCAGTCTTGTCTAACATGTATTCCCAATGTTCGGCATCTCGGCGTAATTTTTATATTCCGTCTGCACATTTCAGCACACTAAACTTGTTAACTCAATTTTGGAGGCATTGCCCCATCTCGACTTATTCTACTACTCCATTCGTGACTTCACTTCAGAATCAAGATCCTGGAATATTTGGGTAGGTCATGACCGGCACATTAATTTTAGCCCGTATAATTCATCCATATTTGTATTCATTTGTTTGTTTAATTGACTGTTGTGTAATTTTTATTTTTGTTTCGCAATGACTTGCTCAACGCCTTGGCAAAATGCCGTAGGTCGCGGAAAAATTATAGTAAGTAAATAAACAAGTAAAAATAAATAATTTTATTAGGTACGGTCAGACAAAATGTTGTTTATGGAATACTTTTCGAATTGTTTTGATGTTTATATGGTTCGTAAGTACGGTATTAAACCCTTTAACAGCGGTGTACCTCTAATTTTTCATTATAACGCTACGCAATTTTCATCCGTCACCTGGTGTTTGTTGTATACAGTTTCTCCAATCTTAGTCTATGCAGTCGATATATTTTTATATATGGTGGGATAGCCATTTTTAAACTTTTTTTTATTTTTATTCAAGAAATTTTGTTACAGAAATGAACTTAATTTCACACAAAATGTTGACATTTCTATCGATTTCAAAAGATAATAACTATTCATTTGACCTAGTTCCCTTTGAAATATTATCCATAGATGTTGAGTAGAAGTGGGGCCATATGTTCTTAGCTGATGTATCCAATACTAGCTCGATCGTACTAAGACAGGGCGACTGAGATGGCCATATGACTAAGGTGACCATTGACGAACAACACGTTTTTCACTTGCATTGTAACCTCTGAAGTGCGCGCATAGCGCTATGTACTTTCAACCCTTTGTATCGCGCTTATCAAGTGATTCATCTTTGCAATAACATTTTCCGTTATTTGTTTGTGACATGGAAAACCAAGCTCAAGGTATGTGTTGCAATATTTAATGTAATTTAATTTTATATGTTTTGTAGTATTTGTAATATTTTACTGCTACGAAGGTTAATTATAATTTGAGATAAAAATGCATAATTTTCACTTCTCTTGGTCCTACAATTTTGCGCAACTGTAATATTTTTTTCATATTGATACAAGTGTACGTTAACGTAAAATACATGAACTAACTAGCCTGATATAGGCTATGGATGCTATGGTTCTTTATATTAACTCGTAGCGTACATTTTTCGTAGTACGTTTACGATTTTTACAACGTTAATTAAACTGTATGCTTTTGTTTACAGATACTTCACTGAAGTGCTCCTTTGATAGGACATATTTTTTTGAGTTTTGAGATTCAGTAAAAGGACATACTAAAGAAAAACACGAACGTATTTTATCAGTGCTGTTACAAAATTTTGATAATGTGGAGAATATAGACATTAATCCTTTAGATAAACGTGTGCTTAATTTGTGTAAAAGTATCTACCAATACTTAATTGTAACAGTTTAAAAAGTATATTGACTGGTTTAGTGGTACTGAGTTTATTGAATTAGCAAAAACTGATGAGCAATGTAAGTCTGAATGTAATTTAGCTCAACCTAGTACGTCTTCCACTGGTCGCGGTTGAACAAGGAAGGATTTTAGTGATCTTAGCAAAAGATCGAAGCGTAGACGGTTAGGTTAGATTAGACGGCTAACGGAATTATCTCAGATTGACGATTCAGCAGTTAATGCATTACTCAACCATTCGGATACATCAATATTAACAAATATTAGTGTAGATGAAATTTTATAACTTTTTGTAAAGGTTAAGCTGAGGAAACATCTATATTTGTTGATAACGAACTTTGGGTAAGACTTCTAGTAAAGTTTCTTATAGTAAGACCTTCGATAGTAAGACTTCCAGTAAAGTTTTACCATCGTATCAAAGTGTTTTGAAAGCTAAGAAAAAGTGCTATCCTGGCAATGATAATCCCGGCAATGGTAATCTCGGCAATATGGTAGCGACGAAATCAAAAGCCAAGATCGAGTTGCAAAGTGTATTAGATGACACATCTTTGCAGATCTTAAGACTCAGGGAAAATTGTTTTCAATTGTATTCCAGTAGAGTCAGTTAATTTAACTTTTATTGGAAAAAAGGGGATTATGACGGTAACACGGGTCATAGTGAGTGCAAACAGTCTTTCGCGGATTCTACTTTAGATGATGGATGACGTTTCCAATTAGTAACAAATTCAGATAGTGAAACCAAAATTTAGTGGAAAAAACAATTCTTTTTCTTGTCATTTGTAATCAAATTATTAACAATATGGTAAATTAACTAAATAACACTCTATTTTATCATTTCTTCTTCTTCAGTGGCTTGGTAGGCCCCTGCCTTCCGCAGAATCAGCTCCCAAGCTCTCCAGTTCTTGGCTAGAGATATGCAGTTCGTTACATTTAAGATTTTAAAGTCTTTCCAGGCAGTCGAGCCGCATAAGTTTAGGTCTTCCTCTTTTTCGGGTGCCCAATGGTCTGGCTGAGAAGATGTTTTTTGTTGCCCGACTGCCGTCCATTCTGCTCAAGTGCCCTGCCCATTATACGTAATACTTTATTCTCTGAATTGCGATGTATTTGACTACCGGTTCTTTAAATAATTTGTAAAGTTCATAGTTTGTTTTTCTTCTCCAGATATTGTTACATTTTAGACCACCAAAAATACTTTTAAAATCTGTCTTTCAAAAACAGAAATGGTATGTTTAACTTGTCATTGTCCATATCTCAGCAGAGTATGTGAGAATGGGTCCAATTAAACTTTTATAAATACGTTTTGACGTGAAACATCTATAGGCGCAGGTATAAACCGGATCGTTGGCGTGGCGACACTTGCAGTGGCGACGGGTCGCCACGCTATACTAAGGTATATATATAGTTTATATGTAGTAAAGTATACGGTATGGCGACGTGTCGCAATGAGCAACCGACTACGCGACCCCCTCCTCACTCAGTTCGACGCTGTTGTTTACTACGGTACACATAACCTGTGCTTTATTATTTTTGTATTAATTGTAAATAAATGTTTATTAAATAAAGTCACCATTTTCTGTAAGAAATTCGTAATACTTTATTTTTTCATTATGCTATATTTAGTTCCTGTAATAATCTTGTCTTTTATGCATATTACTTGTACGAACACGATGTTTCACATCTGCCAGGCTCATTTCTTTTTTGTGTATTTTAAGTTATAAACTCGAATAACTATAAACACAGATGAATTAGACGACAATATGTATGGCGCTGTGGAGCGATTGGAGCCCCTCCAATCCATCCATCAGTGGCCAGCTTTGATTTCTATTTTTTTTTATATACTCCTATATTTTTTTATATGCTCATTAATTAGAATTACTTTAATTTCTACTAAATCTTTAGTAGTCTCTCTTCCAAAGAACTTAAAATCATAATTCATATAAATCCACATATATATATATATATATATATATATATATATATATATATACACACATACATATATATATATATATACACAACTGTGGCTCCTGTGGTTGAAGGTAGATATCATCATCGCGGAGCTGTAATTATCCACTGCTGGGCATAAACCTTTCTTATGGCGCAGCACTACACGACCCTCTCTTCCGCCGACTTGTTTAGGTCCTCAATCTATCGGGCTTTAGGGCGGCCTCGCAGCGCTTTGAATTTCGTAGTCTCCATTTGAAAACTCGTCATCGGTTGTCGGATCTTTGGGAAATATGACCTGTCCATTGAAACTTCAGTTCATTGATATTAAGATAATTTGGTTTTTCTTGGACTTCCTCATTTCAAATTTTATCCTTGAGACACTCCGACCATATCTCTTGCCATCGTTCGCTGCGAGATTTTAAATTTACGGATCAGGTCGGTCGCGAGTGTTCACGTTTGAATGCTGTATATCATGGCGGGTAGAATGCTTTGATTATACACCTTCCTCTTTGGCGACGTGAAGAATTTCCGAAACGCTGATAGGCATTATATGCGAATCTAATATTTCTTATTCTGCTGTTGGTTTTAACTCGCCATTGACGATGGAGTGGAAGCAAAGGATTTTTGATTATTTTGTAACGTATACAAAAATTAATTGGACAGTCTGTATAAACTTTAGGAGATATTATTTCAATGAAATTGAACATAATCTATGTGTTATCGAGGAATGGTGGGGCAGGTAGAGGGACAATTGTTCTGCTATTCAAAACAGTATTTATCACACGGATTTCAAACTAATTATTGGAATGAAATAGTAAAGTAAATTGCTCGGTCTCGGATTCGAACCCTGGAAATTCAATGCAGAAGGCATTGCATTCACAGCGACATGTCGAATGATCCGTATGTTATGAATACTACAATTATATATATATATATATATATATATATATATATATATATATATATATATATATATATATATATATATATAAATAAATATATACATATATATATATATATATATATATATATATATACACATATATATATATATATATATATATATATATATATAATTGTAGCTACTAAAGTTTGTTTCAATTATTTTTTTGTAACCTAACAAATCGATTTTAATGAATTTTTGTATATTTATTTATTTTTCAAAATTGATTTTTGTAAATTACTTGAATGAAACAGAAATATTTTATTATAAAGGGTAATGGGTAAAATTGGCACTTTCTTATTTTTTTCTGTGGCCATTGATCAAAGATTACTAGTACATATGCAAAAAATAATAAAGAAGCATTTTTTTTAAATATGTCATCTCTAAATGCTATCAGAGCGAAGATATTTGCGAGGTCGGGTATTGTTATTTTTTTCATTGCAATAGTGATCAATTTGGTGTATAGAGAAGCAAGAGTCTATATGGCTTTGGATCCAGGTATTACCAGAATAAAAATTATACTCATAAATGGAGAAAATAAAAAAAATAACTCCTTAAAAGTTTTATTTAATAAAAGGGAAATGCTGTGTTTTTATGATAAATGAAGTTATTTTCCATAACAGTTTTAATTGTTATTTCTACGCAACTATGTATTACCGAAATGAAACAAAAGTTCAGATTCTGTCTCATTGTGTCCTTGTATACACAGATGTACATAATATATTAGTCCAATAAGCTCGTAGCCCAACAGGGCCGTCGAAAAAATTCGCGTTAAACTCGAGAACAGCGAAAAAGGCTCTGACGACAGTAGAACAAATGTTTAATTAACTTAGGCAATTGTCACAAATTAAAAAAAAGCAATCCTTATTGATTATTTTTGTGTAATCTTTTTTAACATGTTATTGTGTACTTTGTTACAATTTTATTTCAATTCTTGATGTGTTATATGCAATATATGCATATTTATGAAAATAGCTTTTTATTTTATGTTATGGTTACAAATTGTATTTTATATATTGCTTTTTTGCTCTAAGAATACCAATTCATTTTAATTTTTAATATATTTTGTTTCTGTGATGACAAGCCCATTTTCGCCTGCCGCTCCTAAATGTTAATACGGTTTTAAAACTGCAACTACACTGGCAACACTACACACTTTATAACAGTAGGTATTCTTGCAGTATTAGATACCCTGATCTTGAATATGATTGGTTATTATCTCGTCCTATTAGCCAATCACCGTTCCAATATTAAAATTTACAATTTATGTTTAATCGTTCGATGTGACGTTGAGAACGAGGCAAATGATAAGACTAACGGAAACTAAGAATTATGGTGATTCATTCATAATAATGATTTATCTTTTCGGAATAATAATATAATAAACGTGTATATGTGTATTTGTGGTTTTTTATCTTTAAAATATAATCTATGTATTAACGTGCCGCAATGTACACTTCTTTTATCACTTTGTTATAAAGTATAGATATAATGCTTGGACTTGCAGCTCACATTGCTGGATGTTGCATGTAATCCAAACTTTATTATTAACATCTCGATAATAAAAAAAATTATCTTATTATCCTAATAAATAATTACTAGCATAATATGTACAGTGAGAAAGTAAAATGATATGAATTGTAATATTTTAAGTACATATATTAGTAACAGTAGAGGTTTTACCACACAAGAAACTCTTCACGCATCTCGCACGTTAATTTATCTATGATTTAATTTATATTTAAATTTTTTTTTTCATAAATAAAAACGTGTTTAACTTTATTAATCATTATTATTTTATCATATAATTAACTTTATGAAGTGTATTTACTATGCATATAGCTTCGCAATTTACATATCTTTATCCTATAAACAGATAACTCCTAACGACGTGTAAGACATGTGAAGCGAAACATTTTAAAAAATAGATCTCCATGATCTTTGGCCTTTGATATCTTGACTAGCGGACAAGATATCTTAGAGGCTTTAGCAAGTTTTTAGATTCTCAAAATAAAATATATATGTAATATTTGAGCTGTTCTTTTCTGCATTAATTCCGAGGGTTAGTCTTTATTTCTTCTTTTTTAACTGTATTATTTATCTCAAATTCATTCAACAAGCTTCCCTGCATAGCCGCAAAAGGAATTAGCAACCACCGTCCGTAGTAATTTGTCCATTGATCTTTAATAAATATGTTTTTCGTATCCTCGTACGTCAAAATGTTGGATTCTGTAATCCAATCAAAATAAGGTTTTCGGGATTTTGAATGTGGTGAAACATGGCTTACTTGTTTATATATATATATATATATATATATATATATATATATATATATATATATATGTTGATGATATTAACAAAAGTCCCCAGGAACGCGAGGTGAATTGTAGTCGCCATTTTGAAAAATAAGATACTTTTTTGTTTTTTCCCAAATTTCACAAAAATTGCTCCGCGTGGGTCACAATTAGTTACGATACAATTGCAGCCCATATTCATAAAATTGCAGAAACAAATTCCTGTTCTTTTTATTGTATCTCCAGCATTGTCTGTGATAATCGGTTATGAATGAAGGTGAACAACGATAACTTCAGCTGATAACATTAATGGAAACTTACCTAATGCACATGCTTATTTTTTTTTATCTTTCATTTATCTGTATATAATGAAACATCATATTTGTGTTGTTTAAGAATTTTATTCACATAAGAATTTATAACAATTCACTTAACTGCAAAAATGTAATATTTTGCAAATTTTACGTATCTTCAATGTAAACAATTACGAAGGATTTGAGTTATAATTACCTACTGAAAAGTGTTTAAAAATATTTACATAACTAATAACATAGCTCAGGCATGTCAAACGTCGTACACTACAAGTGAAATTAATATTTTTAAGACTTGTATTTTTGTAAGACATTTGCAAACTTCTGAAAACTTCCCTCATAACTTGTGAAGCAAACGCTATTTTGTGCTGATTTAAACTTATTTTTTCGTCCGTGGCACCACAACCTCATATCATACCTGCTTCAGGTGAGTTGTTATTGTGGGAGGCAAAAGTGATAACAGAAAGACTGCAATATTCATGGTAGTGCAATACCATCTGCCTGAATTGTCATTGTCGAGATGACCATGAGAAAAACAATGACTCCTTTAGACATTAGATGACGGGTGTGGACCCAAAATCATCTGCGGTAGCTTTTGATGCGCCTCAGTACCTACTCATCCATGAAGAAATAAAGAAATAGTAATTAGTATTAGCCTATGATTAAATTAATTACATTAAAACTGGCCTCTTGATGTTTTCTATCTTTCCCCGTAGTCCCCACTCGGGGCTTTAGAGCAAGGTATCTGCGAGACTGCCTTGAAAAGTTTACTTGAAATATCCATAGCTTGTAGTTGCAATATATAACTACACACAAAATAATGGCAGCTATGCTTTAGCACATTATACAACATTCAGGACCGATTATCTCAGGAAATATTAGACACGTAACAAAAGGAATCAAAACTTTTTTGTAGGAAATTTTATTGAGTTGAAATTAATTTTGATCTACAGCCAGTGGGTTTTCATGAATATATAAAAAACGCCATGAAATGAATATATAAAAAATTTCATGAATATATATAATGACCATTTTTAATCATCGTTCCCGCTACCGTATCTCACAACTTCTCGTAAGACCCCTGAGAATCTACCATACACCCCACAAATTTGCTCTCCAGTATATCCAACCGTGTCTCTTGTTACGGCGTCTTCAGCAAATAAAGATAGTACCTAATACGGCAAGGTTAAGTACACAACGAGCGATTCTGTGTAGAGAGTATAGCTGTAAAAACTGAATTGAAACTTCGTTTGGCAATTTTTATTAATGCATATTCTTGCATGTAACATGAGAAGGAAAAACCCTGTTTTGTTTAAGGTCGGCGGCTCTAGAGCTGCACGCGATAAAAAGTATAGCTCTCAATTCTCACAACACGTTTGAATGCACATGTTCAAAGGTGACTCTTTGGCAACGTGGTGCAATATTGTGTGTTCGCAACGTGTTGCAGGATGACGCGTGCGAAAGGATAAATAAAAATGCATAAACTTGCATCCATTTAATAATTTATTCATTTGATGTGATTATCCTCCCGTATGATTGAGTACTTCGTAATTCCCTTGTTGGGAATCTTTGTAACTCGCTCTTTTAGTTAATATACAAAGTACATGTAACGAAAAAAAGACATTTGAACACATGTTTTTGGTCCCTTAAATATTTCCATATTATTGTTTTTAAATGTTAATTATTGACATATATTACATGTGGAAAACTGACGAACTACGATTGCTTCATTTGATTTGAATAATGTTCTTATGATATTTCAAGTTTCTACGTCAAACGGTTTCTGAGAAAAACGGTTGCGGCAGACAAATTTTTAATTTTTGTATTTATTCTTATCTCTTAACAAAACGAAATAATTACATTTATTTACTTACCCATAAAAACCCCATGTCCAACTTATAGGGTAACCTAGCGATGGACATGTGTAAACAGTGAAAATATAAGTATATATATTACACATAATAAAGTAAATAATTAATAAAACAGATATAGGATATTGGTGTGCGCTCTAGGCAGATGAAATAAACTATGACTCCGTCCTCTCACATCAGTCAGGTAATATACCTTATAGTTTATCTTTCGTGACGAGAGCTGCTTATAAAAGAGTATTTTAAAAAATATCGACATCATAGTTTTTGTAAAAATAACTTAAAACTGTAGAGTAGGTTTTAAAAAAACCTTACAATGAAAAAAGTAATGCAAATAACAAACAATTAATCGAAACTTCTAAATAGGAAAAAGTGTAAATTTTTTTGTTCATTAAATTGAAAAAGTTGTTATGAATTTAGTTTTCACGTAAAAAATGAGAAAATTATATATGCAATATATAACTTAAATGCAATATTTAACGAGATACTAAAAATATTTAATAAACTCGTAATGAATGCTAAATAACTGGCCAGTGACGTCATAAGCCAGTTATGTGTTGTATGTGGCGTTTTCGCACAAATCGTAGTTCGTCAGTTTTTAAGTCGTTATAACTTTGTAATGAAAAATCCTAGGTACGATATACTGATTTTAATAATTTTTAGTGTTATTACTTATTCTATTTTCGTAATAAAAATATAATCAAATACCCGATTACGTGAACATGCCTAGAGAGCGAAGTAGATATGAGCGCGGCGCCGGCGTCGCCGCGCTCATATCTACTCATATCCAAGTTTGCGTCAGCGCACCGCCGCCGAGTGGCGCACGCGGCGCGCCGTCGCAACATGTCGCGACGCGACCTCGCGATAGTCCCGAGTCAAGTACTTCACCGAGCGAAGTTTAGTTGCGTAGCGTAAACAATGGCAACGGGAGTGACTTCGACTAGTATTGAAGTTTACAAAACGAAAATAAAAGACATTTTAATAACACCAATGAAAAATCTTTCCACAAAACATATACATAGTTTTTGCTAGACAGAATTTGGCCAATTAGCAGTAGAATTAAATGGAAAACGGAGAACTGTTTTAGGTGAACAAGTATTTTGCGGAGTTTGCCTACGAAATGCAAAAAATGAAGACGTGGATTGTTTGTTTTCAAAGTAAGTTATTTTTGTTTTTTCTTGAGTATTTATTCGCAAAATACGATTTAGTATTTCGGACTTCACGTATTTTGTCTAATTAACGTGTTCTGTAGAAAACTACAGGTATAAAGTTAGCTTTAAACCATGCACTGTGACTGGCAGTCAGTTACGTCTATGGTAGGAACACAAATGTGGTAAGTTAAATATTAATATGAATGATAATCATAAGCGTTTATTAATTTATATTTTGTTTACTTTTTAGGACTCAAGTGAACGCTTACTACAAAAGTATAGCCACAAGTAATCTTCTCAGACATTTAAAAGATCTACATAGTTTAGAAGATACACAAAATCCTTCCTTCGACCTTCGAGCATCAAACAGTTTTTTTTCACCGAGATCTCGGAAAACCAGTGGCAGTAGTAAAAAGAGCGGTCTCTGTCCCATGATTTAGCTCTTTGGTTTGCTAGATATTTGATGCCCTTTGATAGTGAGGACAACGAAGACTTTCTAATAAAGTACAACTATTGTTACCGACGCAGTCTTGCCCTGGAAATACAATATAGTACGAGAAGGACTGGAAAATGTGGAGAACAATATGCTGGTCCATATAAATGCTTTCATTTCGAAACAAAGTCCTCGGTTCAGTGCCTTGACGGCCGATATAAGCCGCAATTCCTGCAGAACAAAATGAATTGCTTTCTGTTATTGAAGAATTCGCCGAACATTTGGAGAACAGCGACTCAACCGATTCCGAAACGGAAATAATTGAGATACCTTAAAGACCTTCAGCAAAAATTACCTGAAAGGGCTTGCTTTGCAGTCCCCTCCCACTATTAAAACAAGCACAAGCACAAGATGGCACAGCATTTTGATGATGCTTAAAATCATTTCTAATTGTGCAAATCGCCAGCCTATAAACACAATTCTCAATTAAATAAGACAACGTGGTCTCGTATTACAAGATATCAAATATGAAAACAATGAAGTTCTCATAAAAATTTTTTAACATTTTAAGAAAATTGTGGAATTTCTAAGTTCAGAAACTCAACCAACTGTTAATTTGGCTCTAATATTTCGCTCGGAAATAAAACGATTGCTTGAAGAAGTGAGTGATAATGAGTTTCTCGTAATAAGAATGCTCAAAAATAATAGATTAAAGGGTCTGGAATCTCGATTTCCCTTAACTGATGTGGTCGTTACGGCAACTTTACTCGATTGATGAATACATGCAAACAAAACGAGTCACTAAGGTTACATTTGTATCATATATGATCAGAAGTCGGTTGGTAACAGAAGATATTTCTCAAAATGAAGTTATTGATTCCGCTATAGCTGGGACGAGTTCTTCTGATAGCTCTTCAATTTTTCTACTGGATTTGGCGCAAAAACACAGTTCTACTCAACATGATTCCGAGAGTGCAATAGAAAAAGAATGTTGAAGGTGTTTCGGGGCAGCAACTCTTGAACATTTAGAGGCTGAGGTGGAGACGTTCTACAATACTGAAAAAAAGGAAAACTTCTATGCCATCATTATACGCTCTTGCTCGATCTTAAATATACCTGCCACAAATACGCCGAGCGAGATAATATTTTCCACAGCTGGTTTCGTGATAACCGCGAAGCGTTCACGGCTAAATCCTTTGAGGCTAAATAGGATAGTATTTATTCATGACAATTATGGATTATGCAAAGGATCCATAAACAAGTAATTTTTGTATGAATTACCTAACAAATCGTCGGCCTAAAATGTTAACCTGCTAAGTCCATTTTATCAAACTTTACAGGACGATAAAAAAACTTAATAATTTTGAGAAATTATCATTTTTGTTTGTTTTTTTTTTATAAGGTAGATGAAAATAAATTTATTTGATTTTTTGAATGTATACAAAGTGGAAAAATATGCTTTAGTTTTAGAGTAATATGTACTTTCATGGATTTGTCTGTTTTTCTTTTTATAGCTCAGTATGAGTTTAGGACTAAGCAGTTTAGGTATTTGCCACTTTGAATGTTTTAAATTAGTTTAGTTTAAATAAAACAAAGTAGAAAGTGCTTATAACTCTTTTTATTTTATGTATTCTAAATTATAATTTCTTACTTTAACATTTCTAGTAGGTATTCATCAGACAAAAATATAAAATCATAGTATTATTGTACTATGAATTAACATACAATCAACCGAGACACTTTATTTCTTTTTTTTTGAATTTTTTAATTTACCATTCCCTAAAATAATAAACTGAACAAAATCAATCAAGTTATCACAATGCTAAGAGATCTTTTATTATCTATTTATCACAAAATGACAAAGGCACTAGATAAATTCTATAAAATTATGGATACCTAACTGCACAATTGCATTCTTATGTTAGCTTTAGAAAACAGAATAATCAACAAGAACATAAAATAGGTAATTGAAAGTAATTTTAACATCTTGTATCTTAAATGATTTTAAGCCATTTGCTTAAAATCATTTAAGATGACGGTACTCGCGAGGTAAATCATCAAAAAATTTGTGGTAGTCTGAAGGTAATGTCCTTTTAATCTGTTGCAAGTCCTCATATTTGCGTGCAGTTATTTTTCGCCTTGTTTCATGCAGTTGAGTTAACTCATCAGTTGTACAAGATTTAACCTGTGAAGATTTTCTTTGAGGTAAAGAGGTCCATTCGTCCTTAAAGGAAATTTTATATGATACTTGTCCACTTGGTTCATAGCGTAATGCCCTAATATCTGTAACCTTAGGATCCTCTTTAGATCTTCCGGGACGAATGCTCTTATAGAACTGAACCTTATCAAATTTTTTAAAATAGCAATGATTTAGATACTTTACTTCGTATGGCGCCGGACATCTGCGCGCATGTCTTGCGCGCATGTCATTCGGCAGGTACATTCACTACCCTATCTTTTACATAACGCTCTATTGTGGAATGCATGGAGTCTGCTTCCATTTGAGTATGCCCAACCTCCAAAAATTTTTATTCTGTAGTAATATCTTTATGCCTCAAAACAACATTTAACAATGCATTGGATAGTACACAATTTCTATTTTGATACGTACAACCATCACTGTATATAATTATAGTTTTACTGTCATTGTTTTCGTCGGTATTAATCACTGGTATTACTGTATTTTCCAAAAAATCTACCCAAATGGAAGCAAATTCCTCAGCATTCAAACCACCTTCTGCCTCATTCCATATGAAGCAGAATCCGTCCTTATTTTTAATATTCAAGAAACACAGGTTGTGAACTTGAAGTTTCGTCTTATAGTATAAAGTGCTCACGTTTGATTTTGGTGCCATAAGCACTGCCTGTAAATCCACTGTAAATATATATTTTTTACTATTTTTGTCCCGTTCTTTTTCTTCTCTAGCGTGTTCTTTTCTTTCTATATGTTGCCGATGTTCTGCGTCTGAAACTGTTCCTACTTTATGGCAAGCACATTTTTCGCACTCATCTTTCTTGGGCCTAAACAATGCGTATCTCTTTTCTTCAAACAAGTTTGAAAATGTGCAAATTGATAAAGACTTCGAATTTCGCTGTTTGCACCAATCATTAACATAAAAATTGTAAATAGCTTCTTTAGATTTCCATTCTGGTAAGAGATACAATTTTTGAGATTTTGACCTACAATAATGGGATTCCATTACAGGGAGGGACTCCAAAAATTCCAACAATGCTTTCTTTTCTTCGGTGTTCGGTTTCTGCTTTGTCTTGTCTCTGTAAGTATTGGGAGTTCTAGAAGGATTATTTGCTAAAGTTTTCCAATGAAGTATTGTCCATCTCCCTATCCCCAAAGTATTTAAAAACATTTTACGGCATACTTTTACACTTTCTTCATTTAATTTGAGGTGATACACAAACGAATTTGCTCTTTTTGTCGAGTCAGTATTTTTCCGATTACGAGGTCTTGCTGCTAGCTTTGTAGTTATCCAATCATTGACTAGCGTTTTTTTTCTCCCCAAGTAAGATTCCAAAATCTAGCGAAAAGTTGCTTTCTGGTACTTTCATCAATAGTTTCACATTTCAATGTACTATATTTTGATATCTTGCAGGAACACCTTGATTTCATTGCTCGTTCTTCTTTTGGCTTCGTATAATTCCAAGAACCATCTTTTTTCTCCCGACCTAAGTATTTTTCACCTCTCTCTCTTCTTTTTCTATTTTGCTCAGCAAACCATTCAGTCTTATCTACTTGGAATCGCTTCTTCCGCTTTTTCGATTTTGTTATTTGAACACTAGATGCTGAATCAGTATCAGAATAATCTACCAAATTTCTGCCAATATCACTTTCATCTGAGATATGAGGATCAGGATTGATTGCCAATATTGATCTGATTATCGCGCAAGTTACATCGGTAGAATTGTTTATCATTATACTCTCTGTAGGCACTTGGCTAGGGAGAATATTGGTTACATCAGAATGGGTTGCCATATCTGACCTGTTCTTTAGACAAGGTTCATCGGCTGAAACTTCGACAGGAAGAATACTGCTATCAAAATGGCTTTCCAATTGAGCTGCAGGAGGGCTGCAGCCCTAGACTCGTTAATAGAAACTTGGCTGTGGAGAATATCGGTACCATCAATCTCGAGTTTCTGTGTCGATCTATTTTCTGTACTAAAAACATCTTCCGAAATTTTACTAGGAAAAACGTTGAGACTGTCGAGGTAATCTGAACTCACAGTATTTTCTAAAATCAAACCAGTTGTATCACTTGTCTGTAAAGTAAAATTGCAATCTGTTTCATAGTTTTCATTGTTTAAGTTTTCGACTCCAGAATTATTTAATTCATGAATAAATTCAAACTGAACATTTTCTAAAATCTGATAATTATTATTCTGTTCAGTCTCAAAGGATTTATTTATTTTCGGCTCGTCTTCTTGTATTTTTTGTAAGTCGGTAACAAGACCAACCAATTTCTTACCCCGATACATTCTGTAATAAAAATATTAATAAATAAACCATAATGTTTAACGGCGTTGCATTAAGCCTAAGTACCCAACAAATAAAAAAAGGCTTTAAAAAATTAAATTTTATTAATTAGTTAATTTATTAATTAAGCAGTCGGATTAATTTGTTGTTAATTATATTCTAGAAATGACAACTGATAATTAGCTAACTCCTTAACAAGCAAAAATCTTTTAATACGTAAACCTGTCAAGTCCATACATTATAGGTTAGGGATCAAATTACGTATTAAAACATGAATGCATTATTAAATACTTACTCTAGCAGTAAAATAAAACTTACCTTTCATGAATAATGCTATGACACCACAAAACTTTACGAATTCTCACCGTAAAATTAAAATAAACAAGCGCGAAATTGTAACACGTTAATCTAATGCCGTTCTCCAAACAAAATGGCCGCTGAATGGGGACTTGGAAGGAATTATCCTTAGAAATTTGACAGTTGGTATTAAGCAGGTTTACGTGACTTCATTTTTAGCACCTTAAAAATGATTATCGTTCTTTACGTCTTAACTATAAGGTGTAAAATTGTATGAATTTACGAATAGCACAAAAAAGTAATTTTTGACCAAAAATGGACTTAGCAGGTTAACATTTTAGGCCGACGAAATAATATAATAATTACACTCTGCTGTGCTGTGTCACTTGCTGTGATTGAAATGTATGCTCAGTTTAATTTACGTTTATTTTTTTTAATAATACTAAAACAATTATTTTTGAGTAAACGTATTCTTTAATTGTTTATAAGACTTAAATTGCAATCAACAAAGATTAACTCCCCCAAGTTTTGTTACTTTGTAGAAAAAAAAATTGGTAGTACCAATAACAATGCTATAAAAATGTCTAATCTTTGTATGTATATGCTACCAACTTGGTAACTGACTGAAATTTGATAACTGTGGTACTCCATTAGTATGAGTATTTATTTTTTTATACTACCAATTACTATTGGTAGAGTATCTACGTGCTTAAGACAGTTAATATGGTAATTTTTCATTAAAAATGTGATTTGGCATTCTTAAAATTGTGTAAAATTTAGGAGTAATGTCCTCCGTTCCTTTATTAAAAATATAAAACTTTCTTTAGCACCAACAATATGGTTTTTCTTAATAATCGATCCCTGACCAACCATCCGAGACTCACGGCCACGCCGCCATCGGTGCTGCTCATGTCTAGTGCGGAGTGCTGCGATTAAAAAAGGAACCGATAACAAGTCGCCTGCGCAAATACAGACTTTCGTATTTGTGTAAACAAAAGAAACTTTGTAAACAAGCAAATTAATATTTATGACGACAGCTATTGTGTAGTGAACTATAAAAATAATGGAAGAAACGGTAAATGCAAATTTTACACCAACTTAATTAATTCATGGAATGAGTTTAAATAAAGTGAAAATAAAATTGCATTTAGTGATTGAAAACAAAATTATGTTTAATACTTCAGACAACATTGTATTCGATAGTTCAAACGCAGATTGTTTTTTATTAATTTATTAAAAAAAATAATGTAATAAAACGTTTTCACACAATATATATTTTTTACAACGACTTTCTTATTATAATTTTATTTTTATTTAATTCCCACTTTTTGTTTTACCAAACTCTAAATATACAAATACTAGCACAAACCACATCGACGAAAATGGGTCTAGCGTTGCAGAAATAGAATATAATTTTTAAAAAAGCTTATATTTTAAAATATATGTTTATACTCTAAAAATATCAGCTTTTTTCGAACGGCAATCAGGAAATTTGTCGATGGAAAAAATTTTTTATCAATTGACAATAAGGAAAGGACAAAAAATAAAACAAATTTTACAACCATAATACCAAATGAGCATGTATTCTTAATATATTAAGAATTATTAATAGGAAGTAAAAATAAGTATAAAAATGGTACGATAAACTTTTTAGAAACTATTACAAAACAATTATTATAATTAATACTAATTTTTTTTATTTGTAGTCATTGCCTAAATTAATTAAAAATAACTGTTAACTGACAATGGCATTTGTTCTGTTATTGTTAGTATCGCTCTTTTCGAGTTTTACTTGTTTTTTTTAACAATCGTGTCGAATCTACCAGACTTCCATAATATTTTGGGTGTCAAAAATAATTTTGGCTATCATTTGAGCACGTAGAATCCGTGATCTGTTCACAATTTTAGCGATATCTTAAATACTTGCAGGTGAATATCTTGAAAGAGTCTAGTATTTTAATATTTTATTCAACAGGTTCCACCAAGTGCGTATTAGAAGTGATGGTTGATCCGGCGTACTCTAGGGCTGGAGAGGAGACGTCGTAATTTCCACACCAAAGTGGGTTTTATACCGGTGACATTTTTGGATACGCATTACGTGGGCTACATAGATTTTTGTGTTAAAACGGTGGCTATTATTACCATTTCGAAAGTTTCAGACACTATTTCGGGAATTTAAATAGTTTAATCAAACTTTTCCTCTATAGCTTTTAAAATAATCTATAAGCTTTGATAAAATATGTAATATTTTGAAAGGAATTTTTTGACCTTCTAATATTTAGGTACGAGCCTTTTCCATATTATGTAGAGTTAATAAATCTTTAATTAATTTGTAACTATGTTTAAAAATAAAACAATTAATGTAGGACAAACATTTATTTATACGAAATGACAAAGAAATGTGATAGATGTGTTTACACTTATAAATTACATCTTATGTGTATACAGTACAATAGGTACAGAGGCCAATTTACTAACCAATGATAGAAATGTTGAATGCGTATTACATATAGCATGTTTTTATAGTATATAAATATAAGCTGTCTCGTACACACCTAAATAGTATAAATTTAACGAAAGAACTGTATCTTTAAAAATTCGTTTTTATCCTTTTTCACCCACCACAAAACAGCCAGTTGTAAAATGTAGCAAGTAAACGGTAATCCCAAAACTTCCCGGAATTATTTTTTGTAGTCGGCTACGTCGGCTGGCGGGGTAGGGCTTCGGGCGGCGAAGTTGATGGGGGATCTAAGCTTCGCAATGAGACCGGTCTCAGTTGCCTGTGAGCAGTTGTTGAGGCAGAGTCACGCTCCGCGCAGAAGTATCTACTACATCCACGTCGAGAAAAAATGGACCAGTATTATGCAATCAAGTTTTATATGAAACTTGGTAAAAACGGGGCAGAGACGCTCGAAATGCTTCGGAAAGCCTTCGATGACGACGCGATGAAACAAAGCCAAAGTTTCATGTGGTTCAGGGAAGGTCGGGAGTCCGTCAATGACGACGATCGCTTGGGCCTCCTGTCGACATCACTAACTGACGACTCGGTGCAAAAAGTGCATCAAGTTTTGACAAGGACCGGCGATTAAGTGTTCGGATAGAGGATGTAGCGGATGTATAGGAGTGTGGAATCGTTCATTGCATTTTAATGGAGGATCTTCAAATAAGAAAAGTCTGCGCGAAAATGATGCTAAAAGTCCTGACGAGTGAGATAAAGGAAGAGCGTTTGTTGAGGTGCCAAGAATTGCATGAACGCTACGAAACGGACCCAGAATTTTTGGATAGAGTGATCACAGGGGACGAGACGTGGATTTTTGAGTACGATCCCGAATCAAAGCGCCAGAGCAGTGAGTGACACACCACGGGGTCCCTCACCCGAAAAAAGCAGGGATAAGCAAATCGCGAATCAAGGCAATGCTCATTGTGTTTTTTGACAGAAAAGGTGTGGTTCATAGTGACTTCGTGCCACAAGGACAAACAGTCAACAAGGAGTTTTACTGTGAAGTGCTCAAACGGTTGCGCGACAAGGTTCGACGCGTCCGAAAAGAAATTCGCGACAATCGAATCTTGCAACATGACAACGCGTCAAGCCACACTCGGCTCATTGTCTCCGAGTTGCTGACCAAAATGTGTGTGACAACGCTGCCCCAACCGATATACAGCCCCGATCTGGTACCACCGGACTTGTTTGTGTTCCAAGGATCAAAAGAACTCTGAAAGAAACTCGGCATGGGACGCTGGATGCGGTAAAAGCAGCTTCGATGACGTCACTGAAGAAGGTTCCCGTTGACGACTTCCAGGGCGCCTTCAATTATTGGGTGAAGCGTTGGCTACAATGCATCAAAGCAGGGGGAAATACTTTGAATAGTTCTAAAAAAATTGTAAACTGATATTGAATAAATTGTTTTTAAACAAAAATTCGACAAGTTTTAGGACAGATCTCGTATTTCTTGTTGGTAACCAATTATTAGAATTACACTTCAAATGTTTATTAATTTTTCCCCAAATACCTGGTATTTTGGGAATCTTAAATCAATCTTTCAAATGGTAATGTATATAAGGTTTATAATAAACATTCAAATAAAAGGGTTACGCAAATATCGTGCTACAAAGGAACTTAAGGAATGTGTTCAGCAATCCAATCACAGAAACAAAAAATAATCAATATGTTGTTTCTACTGCCATGTGATTTTATATAGCAATAAAGTTATTATCTGAAAATTAATATAACAAACCATTTAAATTATCTAAATATTCAATATAAAATAATAAACTATATCCATATTCTAGTTTAAAATTTACGATATAGAGTACGTCACTTAAAATTTCATTAATTTCAAATGGCATTGAATTATTTACGAATAATATGTTACAAAAATGAAATAAAAGTGGATTTATTTATGATAAGTGACGTTGTTTCATAAGTTCACATGTCTTCAATATATTTTTTGTCCGTTTTGACGGTACATACAACAATTTCCCAACAACAATAAATATATTTCGTAAAGAGGAAGCGTTTTTTCTCATGTCGAGTAATGTTAAAACATGCCTTCGGTTACAAAAATTATGTCAAAAATTGACAAACTCTATACGCAAAGTGTATTCCAGTTCCTTAGAATCATACCCCCTTGTATAAAACTTAAAAAATTGGATACAGCGACATTTGAAATTGGAAGTTCGATCTATTTTAATAACAATGAACGGCAATTGTCTTTGTCAGATCATTATTGTTCATTTATATTATTTTTTCAACGCAAGGGAAAAAACACTTATGTTCCTTTGTACGTAAAATAAAGTAATATTTCGACATTATACCATCTGTATTACTTAACATTGACAGAGCAAGCAAAGTTGCAAACGCTGGGTTGCATCGTGGTCCCTGATAAATGTAATACCTACTTTTGAAAGTACTTAAAAATTATGTAAAATGTAATTGTTCTTATATTTTTTATAATTAGTTCATATAATTTCATATGAAAATGTATATTCATATTACGAAAATAAATAACATCAAAGTTTTTATTATTTTAGAGGAATTGTTTTATTCAAACACAGTTTATTCCACGCCGCGCACAATGTGGCGTGGCCTAATGTGCAGCAGCGCTTCGCGCCCGAGGGGGGGTGGCTCCTCGGTTCAGATCACTATAGCAACCAGCTAGTTTATATAGGCCAGTTTTAATTTTGTTTTTGTTTTAATACCAATCGAAATTTATTGACGGAATGAAAAAAAAACAGAGTATTGAATTCGGGTTAATCGTGACAAGGGCAACGAAGCAATCATTTGTCTACAACTAGGCATTGTAACAACTAGGCATTATATCAGGGTAATATAGTAATAAAAGACGTGAAGTTAATGAATGGATAGAACCCGCAACGAAAGCAACTTGAATGTTAGCAAATTTACACAGAGCATATAATATAAATTTATATCCGTGTTTAAGTTTTATAACTGCTGCTCATATTTATAATACTAATTGTGCCCGATAAATAAATTATTTCAATGTCTTTTTATAGTTGGATTTTAGTTTTTAAATTTTATGTCTTTTTTAATTTAGATGTTGAATTCCAACTTCAAATTAATGAAATAATTGTAAAGTGCACCCATTACATTCCATCCTATCTTATCAAGTGTCAGTCTGATATGCATAACCCCCGATTTGCGTAATTACAAAATAGGCATTCAGTTTGTTTTCGACGTTCTTCCTCGTCTGACTGTATACTTCCATTGAGTATGGGAGCTCATTTTTAAACATTTTAAACCATAAAAAGGTAAGGGACATCCAGTGGATTTTTATAAATGATGTACATGACACAATTATTAAATATTTTATCCTTTATTCTATACAAGTTATTTATAAGGAAAAATTTGGTTATAAAAATTAGTGTCCTATCTAGTACGCACAGGATCAGCGTTATGGAGTTTCCCGCCCGGCCGGCGACCCATACCTCACTTCACCTCAATCGGTCAGTAGCTAATCCGCCGTCTTTGTGTTTGGTGTGTTCGTTTGTTTTCTGTTTTATATTTAATATTTTCAGTAATTTTGATAAAATAAATGAGGTGTTCAAACATCAATATATTTGAAATTACAGCTGTCATTGCATTATTTTAATTGTGTGTCGATTATAAAAGTTTTGTACAGTTATGCCGCCGTCGCAACGTTGATAAAAACGCTATTTAGTGTATATCGAAATTTGGTTTTATAATATTATTTTGTTTTTTTTGCAAGATTTTCCCTGTGTTTTTGTGATGGCGCTGCGTATTGGATATTTGATTGGGTATGTTTGATATTGTCTTTCAGTTTTAAAATATTCGTAATAAATATTTTATAGAACCAACACGTTGTTTTTAGTGTTAAATATTGATTGAACATTCGCTTTTATGTCGTCTTTTATGCTATTAATTACATGTTAAATATATTTAGAAAAAAGTTATCGAAGTTTTTCAAATTCGCTTCTTGCAGAAAAAGAAATAAGATTATTCGTGTGACAGGCTGATACAAGTTTTATAATATTGTACTTACACGCATGAAAGAATATAGGTCTGAGCTGAGTAACATATATATAAATAAAATAATTAGCCATGCCACGGGTATATTTGATGCAAACGTCGCCACGTACATCTTGTTAGATGTATATTTATAGATTAGTATAAAAAAGTTGTTTTTTTTTATCGAAGTAAATGTTTCTCGTCTATTTGTTTTACGTGTCAAAACTGCTCGCAACAAAATTTAATTTTTAGAATACATTAAATTCTTTTTATTCTAAAATTCTCATTTATTTTTATCTGTTGAAGTTGATGAGATAGAATGAATTATCAGAAAGCTTATATGCGAGAGGGAAAAAAAGGTGTGACTCCAAAGACTTAAAAGTATTTTAAAAATATAAGGGTGTGAGCAGAGACTTGTATGATGATAATGAATATGTCTGGAGATAATCAATATTGTTGTTGCTCACATTAGTGTGAGATTAACGATAAAAATTAGTGAAAAAAATCATTTATTACTAAAGGAAAAGCGTGACAAAACAAATAATTTAGAAATATACAAAGCGATAATGTAAATATTCTATCAATAAATAATATCATCAATTGACATAAGTAAATGCATCTTTCGTGAGATGCAATGAAAAACTTTGTTTTTTGTAATATATTAACTCAACAAATTTATGCGTACATGTATAGCATTTTATGATAATCCATTATGGCTGATCTGAAGCATGCGGCCTGTTACCATTTTAGTAAGGATAGTTTAAGTTCTATTTGTCTGATCTATAAACATTGTGCTGTAAGCCTTTTTGCTTTAGTACAAGACATATATACTGACTTGACAGTACTAACAATTTCAATTTGATCCAGTGAGCAAAAAAAACGAAGTAAGAATTTGAAATTTATAACATTTCCAATTTCTACCTTGTATATTTTGTCAGACATATAGCTGTGAGGATCTAAAGAATGAGGATGAATGTGTTGCAGAACTCTCGTAGTACGAGTGTTATTCGTACTTTACAAGTTTTTTATGTATATGATGAGTAATGTAATAGAAGGTATAATATCAGTAAATTGTCTGTCGCAATATAATAATTAATGCTGACTAGTCATGAATGTAATTAAATAATAAATGTTAATAGCGCACAATATGCAAATATTGAGTAGCATAAAAAATGGCAAATCTAGAAATCAGTGCTGATAAGTCATGAACGTAATTAAATAGTAAATGTTAATAGCGTGCAAAATGGTATAAAAATGGAAATACGGTCAAAACAAAAAAGTCATGTATTTTTTTATTAAATCAAACCTTTTTTATTTTCTACCAAATTATAAATTATGTTAAAAGAAATTCTTCCCCAGTTACAAAGAATTAAACTTGGTATTAAATTATTGACCAATAAATTGTGTGTGCGTTGATTTTGATGCTATACATTGTCACGTATTGTGTCACTATCGCAAAATGACTGGATGCCAAAACTGGCCAAGGGCATGTGGTCGTGATTATTTGTTATCTTTACCTACCCACAATTTGTGAAAATGGCTATAAATGTATACATAGTGTCATCTTTTTTCTGGAGGAATTTAGCGATGATAAAGACCATGTCAATCTTACTCAATTTCTGCAAATATAGAAAGTTTCAAAATACTTCACTTATGGCAACCAGTGCCACTCAAATGGAAAAACGTACAGAAATTATATATCATAGGAAAGAGAATGAAATAATGAATTAAATGGTAACAGTCGTCTGCAGCGTACAGTAATTCTACCACTATGATTTTTGGAAAATCGTGTGTAATTGTATTTTGGTTTGAAACTTAATAATAAGATAAATTTTTGTTGGGATAAATAATTTTTTTACGTTTACGTTTAAATATTTTGTATATTTTTTATGATAGTTACAAAAATTACATTTTATAAAAATTATTCCTTTATAGATTTGTTTCTTACAGATCAGGGTAATTTTGTTTTTCTTGTTTTCATTATTTTTTATACTAACCGCAAAAATATGGTACAAATACTTCCACTATGTTGTTTTCTTCTCTGTATACGCAAAAAATTTCTTTATAATAAAAGCAACACTTTTGGAGATACTCATTATTTTATCGACATGGTGTGGTTGCCGGTGTTACGTGAAAGTCACTTGCATGCCCAAGGGGTTAAGAGAATGATCCAGAACAACTTAGTTCAAGCACGAACTCAACTATTGTTTTGAAGCATTGGCTGATAATACACGTCCAACACTAACGTTTTTTTCTTTTTATATTTTTAAAAAAAATTTTTCTCTTATAATCCTGTAGTTTCTATAAAACTTTCATCAAATAGAATTACTCTAAAATATTTCAATTCTAACGCACAAATTTTAGAATAAGTTATGTATTTCCATACGTGCATTGTGAGGAATGGTGTTATTTTTCAAAGCTGTAAAGAGTTTCTTCTTCTCATCGTATGAAAATAATATTTTTAAGAAAAAACTAATAAAATGCATTGTTTTTAAATTCTATTCAGTGCAAGATCCAACGTACAGTTAATCACCTTTTTATATTTAGAATTGATAATTTATTTACGTGTGTAAACTCTGACATCAAATCAGAACAAATGTGCATGAACATTATGAAAAGTACCGTTCAATATTTCTGATAGAGAAATTGATGTGCAGATAGTTAATATAACATGTATAGTTATAGTTTCAAATATAGCTGCAGAAGAAACTTAAATTTCTGCATTTATTAACTCGCAACAAGTTAATCAGCAAACAGTGAGCGCCTTGCTTTGTACGGTTGAATCGTTTGCTTACTTTGACAATTATACGTTAATGTATAACTTTAAGCAATTATTTGTAATACATAATGTAATCTAAAATTTGGTATAACGTATAATCAGTCAAAGCTATATGGGTATATGTAAATATCTTGCGCAAACAATATTATTTATAATGAAACTTTGTTTAAATTTGACATTTAATTTGGGTCTATATTGAATAATTATACAATAATTCCAAAATGTTCTACATTTACATTAGCAATAAACTTAATTAAGTTGTTGATCTGTTCTTAGTTAAAATAGTGGATTTGACTCATGGTCTTTTTATGACATAATGCTAAATAATTACTTGCACATTGGAGAGGATGCAAACATTTTTTTGCATACATATGAAGTTGCTTACATTGCCAACATATGTGTTCCAGACATTTTAAACTGTAGGATTAGCTATTATTATCTACCAGTTGGATCAGTAAACACAATAGAATCGGTACTGAGGAACATAAATGCAAAAAAATTTTGAGTTTTAAGGGCATCAAGAGATTCATGATTGCACTTTTGTAAGACATTATGTGGACGGCAGCTACCCTTTCTGTCATCTTTGGCAGATTCCTAAACTACAAACATCAAATATTACAGAAAATTGTTTAAGTGAATTTTATTTATTTATTGAAAGGCTCACAAAACAAGTTATTGTCACGTAAATGTATAATAAAAATAACAGAGTATAAAACTAGATTAGACCTCTAATTATGTGTGCACAAAGTGGTTAGAGTATTTATGTATACATTTTCAAGGTTCACTTGTGTTATTAAATATATTACAAAATGTATTGATCAATTATTAAAGTTAGTATTAACTTAGAATTACATTATTTTCTACATACTGAACAAAACATTAATTCTGTCGTAGCTTGTGTTAATTTATAAATAATGTAATTTGTATTTCCTTTTTAAATGTTAATAATTTCACTTCAAAAATATCCAAAGACGGATGTTGAAAAATAATAATATCATTATGCAATCGGCACATTCGAATTATGGGGTTATAAAAAGAGCTATTAATTTTTTAAACTTGTAGTACGAATAATCTCTGTAATGGTATACGGGATCTGAATCGAGTGTTGAGGTTGAGTAGAGAGAGGAGATACACAATCAATATGATTTATAAAAATATAATAGATCAGCGCTTTTTTCCGTGCAGGTAGTGATGACAAATTAAATCTATGTAATTGGATTTCATAGGATTTATAATCTCGTCCAAGATGAAGTCTAAAGCAAAGAATATTCAAGAACCTCTTGTAATTTTTTCAATTCTGAAATTCTATGTCAGGTCAATAAAAAACGATGTATTGTCTGTATTCCAATTAATATTATTTTTAGAACAATACATACAAATTAATATCCTTTACTAAATATATTTGGAAATTCATAAAAGAGATAAGTCTTGAAAAGTTTTGAATAAGGATATAGTGAATCCAAATATCTACGCAGTATATGTACGCAGTCTTCTACCGATAAACATTTATTATGATATACTTCTCCCTTTTGGCTTACATCTTTCACTTATACACTTTCATATAAGCTCATTTAATTTGACCAAACCACATTGACACTCCTTGCTTTACTTTCACATTTGCATATTCTTTGAAATCTTAGCATCAAAATCACTTTCTTGGCACTTGATGTGGTGATATAAGTGAATATAAAGAAGTGGACAGGAAATTGAATGGAAGAATCCGTTTGGTATTAAGTATGTAACATATGTGCATGTTTTGTCTTGTGTTGGTATCCTTGGTGCGACCTTAAAGAGACACTGCTTGATATAAATAGTAATGATGAACTTTTTTGTTCGCATACTAGAGCAGCATGGGTGTGAGAATGAGATAGATGGAAACGAGAGAGAGAGATAGCAGTATCGATGGGTTTTATTTTATGTTTTACCTGTTTGTTTCCTTAGCATATTAAAGGATTTTTTAAGTTTTATGCAAATAGAGAATTGTTTTATATGAACAATTAGCAAACGCTTATCATTTCTATATATATCGAATTGAACATTATTTTTGTATATCAGTCATAATGCGTAATCATTGTCAAAGTGAAAAAATAAATTCATGAAGTATAAACAAAATACTTGAAGTTATTTTTCATACAATAAAAAGAAACGGATATTGTGTTAGACCACATCTACATGGAAATTCTTTTAATATTTACGAAGAATTACAAGGGAAGAAGGGCAATTTGGATTAAAAATTTTTTTCGGTGCTCAACAGGCAACTTTGACGAACTTTTGTTAATAATATTACCAGATATACAGAAGCAAACTACATGCCAAAGTGATGTATTTTCGCCTGAAATTAGACTGGGTTTTACTTTACGATTAAGGGGCACTCGGAAGTCAGATCAAAACAAAACAATGTATTGTCTTTATTCCAATTAATATTATTTTTAAAACACCACATACAAATTTAAATATCGAAATTTCTATGACCGACGTTTTCTTTTGATAGAAAAAATGTTAGGTCTCATTCCTAAGAAAAATCTAGTCCCACGAGACCCAGATTAAGAGTTGCTACGTTCTCTAATATTCCTTTACAAAACTGTCAAAAATATTTTAATTTCTTCAGTCTATGTGATAAGAAGAAACTACTTTCATCATGTGTACAACACAATGAGAAACAACATAATAGAGCAAGGCATAAGGCCTAATAGCACAAGTAAAAGGAAAAATCCAAAAATTAATGATTTTCTATGTGGAATTATGCATCTTTCTTTATTTTTATTTCTGTGTAAGATATAGTAGGCAATATATTTCTTTAAGAAAAATTTATATTCATAAATAATTTAATTAAAATCACTATATACCATTAAATATTTATAATTACCTAAACGTACACTATGTATACAGGACTCTCGTCAGAGTTCTGCTCGTGCTTGGCACACTTTTTTCAATTGGCAAAAACACAATATTTTTTTATTTTCAAAATTTGCGCAATCATAATTTCATTAAATGTTACTTTGTTCTAAACAGAACTTGCATGAAAAAATCTTAAGAACACTGCATTACCAGTGTAATCCATATTTCTTTTTGGGACACAACACAGAATATTCAAATCTCAATAAGGGACTGCCGTGTTGCGTCGTATTGTTTTGATACTGCTGTACGGTCCTCGGTGTCTGATGGACTATACAAGGTCATATTGTTGAATATAAATAAAATCAAATGTAATTGATTTATTTTTTCGTGTTATCTAATTAGTCAATTATCTTAAAAGATGCTTCTTGCAGTTTACCTGTCCTCACCACCATCATGATAATAATTCAGGTTCAAAGAGTAATTGTTACTTTAATTTTTTTATTACAAGAAAATTGCAGGCTGACTTTCTATAAAAGACTATTAAGTTTGCACAAGTTTCTAGAGCAGGTTAGCAGGTTTAAGATCCAGAGTCGCAAAAAGTTTTATATGCAATAGTGCCAATTTTTTTAATAAACTGCCTGCAACTATTAAAGTTTTAGAGTATAGAAAAATCGTATAATACAGAGAACTAAGTATTAGCTGATAAATTAATATTTTACAATTAATATTAATTTTATTTCATTATTATCATTAGTATTATTTACTGTGATATCGAATATTATAAGTTAATGATTTAATTTATCATTAACTTTAATAATCATTAACTTATTATATCCACAAAATCAAACGTAAACTCATTTAACAATAGAGTTTATGTTTGATTTTGTGGATATAATAAGTTTACATAATACGGATTTATATTTACGATTTAGTATTAATAGAATTATTGTTAAAAGTGTGTTGTATCTAACTTTTGTATTTAATTATTTATGATGTTGTTTTTTTTTAAACTTTCCATATATTTTTAGATTTATTATGTAAAAATTTACGCGATCGAGTGTGCTTTGTGCACCAATATAGAATAAAACTATGATTGATTATGATTAATTTAAAATTTCTCAAATAAATGGACAAATTTTGAAACATTCAGTATAATATACGTCATCATAATTTCATATAAGTGATAAATTGATGTATGTAAAAAGTGTACATCATACAGTGAACTATTTATCATCCGGCCTCGTTACCGCTGCCGTCTGACGATAAAGGTCGGGGTATATTCCAATTTACAATCTCAGTACAAATTTACCTACCAATTCAAGGAATTTGAGAAGTTGGTTAAATTGATTTTACTTTCTGATTGATTTCCTTTATCGGCAGTTTCCTTTAGCTTCAGCAGTGGACGATTATTTTAATGCAGATATATTTAATGTATAAAATTTAAATGGTAACCATGTATTCGCTATAATATGGAATAACTAAAAATTATCATTAAAACATTTTTTGAGCAGATTTTATCACTTTGTGTATTCATGCACTTCATAGCAGCATACATAATTTTAATTTTACAAACGACGAGATACATAGTAGCGAGCCACTATCAAAAAAACAAAATAACTAGTGATGTACTTCAATTATATGTTTTGCAGAAAATTTTCAGTTAATATGTTGTCAAAGCAAATTTGTAACAAAATAGATAAAACCTTGATTTTTGTCCTTTAGAATATTTCTATAAAAATTATATAATTTCTATAAAAAGTTTATTTCTTCAATTACAGGCTAAATGACCTCGAGGAGGACTGTCAAAAAATGCTTTCCAAAATAAAGAACGCTGCTTCGCAAAAGCTGGACACGAAATTGACAAACAACAAAAATAGACAGTACAACCTTTTGGAAAGTATTGTTTCAAAGCTGCGCCGTACTAAAAAGAGCAAAGAAAAGGAGATGACAAACGATGACGATTCTAAGAATATGTTAAAAGTAGAATCGGGCATACAGTCGGAGGGTCAGGATATAACTTTGAGATTATCTTCAATAAAATTGGACAGTGAAAATAGACAAGATGAGAAGTTAAATTGTGATGATGACTCTAGTATTACAATTCCAACTAACCAGACCGATGAAGATAAGGAAGTTAAAAAGATGGAGTGTGAGCAGAGAAAAACTGAACAAGAACGTCACTCAAAAGAATCCAGAGATGAAGACAAGTGTGATATGTCAAGTAAGTCCGTAACAAGTATAAAAGACAGCATGTCCTCCAGTAAACATGCGGATAAGGAATATTTTCTCATCGTAAATAGGAACGATGTGAAAAAAGGTGAAACAGCAAGGAAAATAGAGCCTCGTACAAAACATAAGAAGGACGAGTTCATAACTGTACCGAGACGGGAGAGACGTACCAAGATGCAGAATATAGTCAAAAACAGCGAAAGTATTTCCGTCGAGACCGACGTAGAGGAAAATCTAAAGGATATACAGGAGCGCCTAGCGAATTTAAACGTGAAATCGATTCAGAAGAGCAAGGAAATTGTGCTGGTGGATGAAAGAAAAAAGGAGTTAGATAAGCATAAAATACGTATCATCGAATTGCCAAGGGGTCCAATAAGGACTGCAAAAACGAGCACGCGGCATCATCAAGAGTCGGCAAAGTCAAAATATTCACATGTGAGTATGTTATAACAGTTACACTTTAGCTAATCGTTTCGTAATCCTTTTGGTGTTTCATGCATAGGTCTGTCTTCCAAACTCAATCTTGTCAATCACGTTCAAGCTTTAAATATTAGTGAATAGTTTGTTTAAATGAGACTGTATTTTTTTCAATTGTACGAGGATGCTTACGTGTGATTTAAAATGGTTACATTCCCCACATATCTGGCAATTTCGGACGTTTGATGTCATTAAAATCACCCGATGCCAACAAATGTAGTTTGGCGTTGCATCATTCTGTTGACTGTCAAATTCTGAAAATATGTTGTTAATATTGTCACTATTTATATGAAATTTACTAGAGTTTGGCTTTACAAAGATAATTTGACTATTTTTCTGTGAGGCTCTTCCGTGTTTACGATTAAGTTTCTGTGACATTGGACTAATTGTTCGATTAAAAAGTTCATCTCTTACTTGACCTGCAACTTGGATAATTATAACTTTTGTTTTAAAGTATTCTTAAAGAGGTCATGTTAATATATTGTCTGGGATATTTGTATATGAAGTTTACTGATAACTCTTGTCTAGGTCATCTATTTATTATCTAAGTCATCTGTTTATTAAAAAGGTACTTGACCAATTTACAGTGTGTGATGCTAATGATTCGGCGATGTCCAATTTATAATGCTACGTTAACACAGAGAGTTTGTATAAGTAAATAACTTGTATAACCTTTCTGTAGTGTAATAATCCAGTATTTTTTATTGAATTTTATGTTTTCATAACAATGGATATTTTTTAATTAACAAAAAATTGCGAATCTCCTTGGTAATGCAATATTGCATTTCGTATGTGAAAGTAGTTGCCATATTTTGGAAAAATATGAAACTATCGACAAGCATTTTTCTTTGCTTTTTTAAATTGCAAAATTTATTTTTTATGCATACTGTAGTAGAATTGTAGTCCTCATTTCTAGAATGTTTGGCTGCATGAGTACAAAAAAATTTGCACAATTAAAAGCAATGCAAAACTGAGCATAGTTTAAGAAAACATTACTTCCTGCATGGAAAGCAACGGATCAGAATAATTTTAAGGTAATAATGGCAGATGTCAAAGCCAGTTACTTTATTTTACAATACTCTAATGAGAAGTATATCATGTTGAAAGAAATATTTATGTAACTTAATAAAAATAAATTCGTATTCCTATTGCAGGGGTAAGACATAATGATAAAACTCACGCCCGACTTGATTTACTTATTGTGCACCTTTTGAGAGATCTCAACATATTTTTATTCTTAGCAATTTATAAATTTTACAATTTTCTGTTGAATTATAAAAATAAATTAGTTCTAGGAAAATAAGCTGTAACAATAGACAAATTCTAATAATTTATGACATTAAACAAATTCGGATGGCATAACTGCTGATATCATAAACAAGAAAAATGAAAGTTGACTTAATATCTTGTGGAAATATGATTCGTTCAAAATAAATTTATTGAAATTATAAAAATGTCCATTAAACATTTCTTGAGACCATTTGGCCATTTCAAAACATAATGCTGCAATTTCAGTTTTCTACACAATTAATCAGAACCCAATGGGGACCCATGGTTTCCCTACTCTTCCGACGTTGAGTAATTCTGTGGCTATAGCATCTAGACATCTAACCTCAATGGCCGTGATTTAGTTTCAATTTGTAGATGAACATGCTCATTAATGTATTGATAAAAACCCATTATATGGAACTTGAATATTACTTTTTTATTCCTAACGACGAGCCTTGCTGGTATTGGAACCATCTGAGATGTAGCTTTATCTAGGTATTGCTGGATACTGACAAAATGTAAAAAATAACATATCAGAAACGTAAGATGATGTAAAAAATAATGTATCAGAAATTTGGAACTTATAATAATTTAGATGATAAGATAGATAGATTTTTCATTAGAAATTATTAAACATTGCCTATGTTGTCAGCTATATGGAATTAATGAAGTGGTTTAAATATTTTTAAATAGTTTTCATTAAAAAATTGAGAGGGTTCTGTTTTACTTGTATTATTTAGTATCCCCAGAATAAAGTACTCAGTTGCAAGTTAATTTCATTAAAGATGGATTTATTAAGTACATAAAGAAAGATGGCTTTCATTTTATAATTATATTTAATATTGAAGTTCCGGTGTTAATTTTGACTCAGTAAGAAATTAAATAAAATCTAAAAAGTAATTGATAGAACAATATGTAACAAATCTTTTTTTTTTAGATCAACGTGTATTCAATGAGCGGTGGTGGTCTCCTAAATGAAGACGACGATCCTTCGGTAATCGATTTACCGGCTACAATTTCTAATAATGAATCGTGCAAAACAAATACCCAAAGTGAAATATCACAAGTGGTGCAAATACCGCGCAATGGAATTGTTCATACCGATGAAGTATGGAACGATGTCTTCGAAGTGCTAATTCATGATTTGGAACTGGAGAAATTGGCATCGAAGGAACTTCAACAACTTGACTGGAACACTTCTTTGGATTCTTCTTTGGATTCACAACAAAATTATGATATAAAGCTTTTAGACAGTTTAATAGCGAGTGGTTTGCAGGCAAATGATAGAAATTTCCCAAACTACGAAGTTTTCCAAGAATTGTGTATGCCAAAAACTAATGGAACACCGACTGTTCGGCTGAATGAGAGCAATGGTGATCCCTATTCCGGTAGTGAGAGTGATTCTCCTCCATGGCTTCCTAATGTAAGTGTTGCCGGTTCAAATGCTCGAATGTCAAATAATTTCAAATACAGCAATGCTTATACAACTGGCATATCTGTCGATTTGTCACCGTTGCATAATAGTGTTCATGGAAATTCACCTAGTTGGTTGCATAATTCTGAGACAAGCTCTTCAAACAATTCCACCAGCATTCAAATGTCGGATGTTTTCGATTCGACAGTTTACAGCGAACAGCAGAACAATGAAAGTATGTTGTTGCAACAACCAGATGCCATTAATATTAACACAGAGACATCTTTATCGCCAACGTTTAATTCAGATACCAATGTCATCTCAACTATATTGCAAAATTCGCCGAATTATATCAGAAGTGATAGTGACAATTCCACAACAACAAATTTCACACAAAATGTGCAAGATGATTCGTCTCCAATTTCCCAGCCGAATTCCATCATTTCGTCTTCATCTGAAAGCAATATCTATAATAGTGATACACAAGGCAGTATGTCGATGTCGCCAATGAATAAAAAATTGACAAGTGTTGAATCTTCGAATACTGTTTTGCCGTATTCACCAAGTTACACAGCATCAAATAGTAGCAATTCACCCTTTGTGTCACCAGCACGATTTCCGAACACATATGAGATGTCACCAGTATCTATTGGCAGTCCGAATTTAGGGGCCGTCGGGGTTGATAGAAGATGGAATGTTACTAAGCATCTTTTTGCTGAAATTGTGAAGAAATTGGATACAGAAGAGTACGCCCGTGTTTGCTTTAGAATTCAGACTATGAAGATGAGCGATGTTTATAGGTAGGAATTTTATTATAAGTTATGTAAAAAATTTATAAGTAATAAAAAATAATATTTGTACAGAAAAATTAATAGAGGAAAACATAGTGGAAATTAATGGATAAATTTAATCTTTATATGTATAAATTGCAAGCATAATATATTTCATAAAATGTTATTTTCAATAATTGTTTATTTCAAATGGCAACATTTTTTCTTTGCTGTTGCAGACTCATATCGGCGACATTAGACGCTCTACCCAAAGAGAAGCCAGAAAGAAGAGGCTTTGCATTGGGAATATTTTATGCGGCCTGTCACCGATTGCTGATGACAAATCCTTGTGCCTTCCATGCCGCTGATCTAGGTAAGTACAACTTGTTTCTTGTTACCGTAACATGTTATAAATTTTCTATCCTTTGATTATACAATCAAACACTGAGGAAAGTAATAATACAGACACTAATTTTGAACTGTTCACTGCTACTAAGAATTTGTGTTTACAGACATAAGCTTATTGAAGCATTAAACAAAATATTTTTGTTGACTATAGAATAACCGATTGTATCCCAAGATTTTAATGTTGATGTATTACAATATATTCATTCAGGTGAAAAAATAGAGGGGTCTTCTCAGAATATCACTATTTGAACTATATCTGTAAAAACCAAGATCATAACACCTGCTTGCGTAATTGACTGGGTAATACTATTTGAACTATATCTGTGAAAACCAAGATCGTAACACCCTGTTTGGGTAATTGACTGGCTAGCACAATTTGAACTATATCTGTAAAAACCAAGATCATAACATCTGTTTGGATAATTGACTGGCTAGCACTATTTGAACTATATCTGTAAAAACCAAGATCGTATCACCTGTTTCGCTAATTGACTGGCTAGCACTATCTGTAAAAACCAAGATCAGAACACCTGCTTGGGTAATTGACTGGCTAGCACTATTTGAACTATATCTGTAAAAACCAAGATCATAACACCTGCTTGCGTAATTGACTGGGTAATACTATTTGAACTATATCTGTAAAAACCAAGATCTTAACACCCTTTTTGGGTAATTGACTGGCTAGCACTATCTGAACTATATCTGTATATCTCACTTGTTATACCTGCTGTTAACATCAATCTGAACATGTTATATCTCTCATTTGCTCTACTTTCCTAAGAGTGGTGTATTCTCAGAATTACTTGTTTTAAAATTTTAGTAATGTTCACTTAAATTTTTTTGTTCTATACTTTTCCGTGGAAAAGATTTTGTAAATAAATCGTTAATTAAAATGATAGTTATATTCACTGTATACAACTTGTCATCATTTTGTAAGCAGTTACCATCAAGAGAGAAATTATTTTCCAGCGGTCGAATGGCTGATGGCTGGAGCTGTTCAGTGCTGCCAGTGGGGGATCGTGATACGCTGTCTGCTGGATTGCTATCGGCTATCAGTTGGGCACTGCGATGGTGCAAGTTGCAAGCACGATGCTGCTTTTAAAGAGGTATGTCTTATAAGTGAGTAATGCATTTTGTTTTGTTCAAATATTTATCAGCTATAATTTTTCCATCTGTCACAAGAAATCTTTTTTAGTTGTAAACAGCTGAAAGTAATTAAAAGGTTCGGTAATTGTTCAGAATGTGTACATGACATGTATGTCGCGTAATATACGTAATGAAACATATGGGCTGATTTTAATAAATATATGTATTAGTAACATTTTAATGTACACATACAAATAGAATTGTAGTATATGTCAGTTATTTACACAATATGTATAGACAAGTGCTTAAATGTATATGTAAACCTCATAGTGCAAGTTCTACTCGTATTTGACATGTTCTTTTCTCAGTATCATGCTAAAGAGACAACATTCGTTATCACGTTACAGAGAGACACTCGTGGCAATAGTGTAGTGTACCGTCTTGTCTGCCAAGGTGATGCATATGCTGATGCACTCACCGAGATACTTTTACACAGCAACGCTTCGCTAGACCTGTCAGCGTTAAATATTGATGGTGAGTGGACATTCTTAAAGTTTTATGGAAAACTAAAATGTTATTCCATTATCTATGTTGTGTTCATAAAATTAATGAAACCTATCCCGGTTTGGAATTTAGTGATTTTTCTAATACCGATGAGAGTTTGTTAGAAATCATATGTGTGTAAAGATTTGATATTGATTCTGTTTCCATTGTCATACAAGGCTATTCAGCTCTACACCTGGCTTGCAAGCACCACGGAGAGCCGTCAGAGGACGGGGCCACCAGGAGCTGTCTGAGATGCGCCTCGTTGCTCATAGAGCAAGGGCATGCGGATGTAATGCAGACGGTGAGCTTAATAAATCTTACGTTGAGTCTATTTTCGAGGCACTTGTGAGGAGTTATTTTAGAACTAAGATAAACATTTGCTTCATGGTTTCTAACTAGATTCCCTTTTACAAGTTTTTATGGCTTCGAACTTAAAATGTGGAAAAGGAAGAGAATCACATAATATGATATAAATGAGAGACCGGAGAGTAAAAATTTAAATTGAATGTTCTTTTATAGGATAAAATATGTTTCTGGCACGCAATCATTCTTTCGTTTCCCCAGTTAATTAAGCCCTCACTTCATTTAATTTAAACTAGCGGTGCCTTGCAATACTATCCAACCGCAATGTTTTAATGCTTTTATTTTTTACTCTTATATTAGACACAAGTAATTAGTATACTTGCACTGCGCACCAACCGTGTCGCGGAGATTTTGTTTAAATATTTACGTAACATTTTCATCATCATAGCTTCGGAACCGGCTGAGATATCACAGTGAAATGAAACCTGAATTGGTGTTAAGGTTACTATCTTAAGTAAGTTTTGGGTTACATACATTTCTAGAGATGGATTAACAGACAATTTTCATAAACGTTATATTTGTTTTAGTAATTTAATATGCAAACAGAAAAGCAGTTAAAAGTTAAAAATTCGTAACTCACCTTTATTTGTATGGGAAATAAATGAGATTTAAGTGTCTATTTTTGTCAGCACTTACTACAAGACATGCTATTGAAATGTTCATTTAATTCAGAATTGTAATTTCAATCTGAATGTGTGTCAATGCCGTACGCTAAAAATGAATTGCTAGTTGGTAACAAATTTAAAGGTGCAACCTGTTTTTAAGAGTCCACGGTTAAACAAGGAACTTTTATAATTTCGTCACGTCTGTCCGTCTTCCTTCACAGCCTTAGACTTTGTAGTTTTAAACCTATGTGGATGAAATTTTGCAAGGAAATGTTTTATATCTAGATTTTAATTAAAATGTAGCAATATACTTGAAAAAAATTTTTCCAACATACCTTTCTATAAAGAGAGTTAATTTTGAATATGACAAAGCAGTGAAAAGCTTTTTGGAAAAATTCTGTACGAGGAAAAAATTATCACCATTTGAAAACTTTTTAAAAAGTTGATTGTCCTCTCGAGGGTTAAGTATATATCGTCAAATTGATATTACATACTTACCCTCAAGTGACAAAAATAAAACGGGAATGTATGTTTTTCATAGATTCCCATTTACAAATAAACATTCCCTTTTTATTTTTGTCAATAAAAAAAATAAAATGGGAATATATGTTTTTGCCTGTTTCATAAATCAGGAATAGACAAAAACATACATTACGTTGTGTGTCCGTTTCTTTACTGTAGTCAACTTTATACCCTGTATATAAAGTGTGGGTGGTGGCAAAATTGGGAATAAAAATTTTAAAAAATTCCAGTTACTAGCAATTTAATGAGAGCTTTAAAATAAAATTATTTTGTTCAGTATGTAACAACAATTTCAAGGGACTATGGAATCCTACTTTGTGTGTGTTCATTCTGGAATTTGCACCCAAAGTGGTTCCATCTCTGTTGTCTCATCTAAATTCCCACAAAGGTCTGACCATGATGTTAGCAATTGTTGCAATATTCCTGCTTTTTCAAAAAGTTTTGTTTTGTCAGAAATTAATATAGTGATTTTGGAGTAATTACTTAAATGCTGGTATTGGCAATACTTTTCTACATTGCCTCTCACTAAAACTCTCAATAAAACTTTTCCAAAGTGATCAAGTGTAGCTTCAATACTTGCAATGGTTTATATTTTAGTTGCCGCTGTGGTTTGTCGGGTTGATCACACATGTATGACGTTTTACGGCCAAATGTATTGCAGGATCCTGGGTTCGAAACCCGGCACCTTAGCAGGGCTAGAGTGATTTTTGTTATCGCATAGTTAAAATGCCACAGACCAGCAACGAGCAACAGCATCACTGGTGCGAAAACCTACACGTGTGATCGTCAAGCTGCCTGCTCAGTGTGGCGATTATGGGCATTACCTCCAATATGCGCATTGGAAGAGGCATAAGTCCAGCAATTAAGAATTAAGATTTATTTTCTGTTTTTGCTAGATATTTTATATGGCTTTTAATATATGCATTGTATTTTGTTGCAGGACGGGAAGTCTGGATACACGCCCCTCCATCTGGCCGTTGATTCACCCAATGCCGACCCACAGCTAGTAGCACTACTTCTGGAGAACTGTGCAGATAAACGGGCTGCTGTGAATTTTAAAAATTACGGGTGAGTCTACCGAGTTTCCATAAATGCAGATACAAAAGATTTTCATTTAAAATATACTATAAAGGTGTTGTTTAATTGGTATAGCAAACATTTTTTTTTGGTTTCTTCAAATTTTGATTTTTATTGCAGAGAAATCATTTTTGAGCATTAAGAAAAATTTATAACCAAACATTTCTTTACCATAATATGAATTTTCATAATTAAAAAATATAACAAAAATTAAAAATTAATTATTTTGTGGTGGAAATACAAATTTTGCCAGCTCGTTAAATCTCAATAAAAGATTCACTGTGTCGCATTGTATCTCTTTTATGGTACCTACCATACAGCCTAAGTTTATATGGTTAGATACCATAAATAGCTTTATAAGAAATCGTTTAATTCATTTTTTAAATGAAAATAAAAATATCAGTAAATTTAGTACACAAACCCACTATACTGGTGTAAAGAATTTCCTTTCCACGAGAGGAAATTCGTCATAAGGAAAAAATTATGACGGTTTGAAAAATTACAGTTTTAAAAAAATCAGGTATCTGCTTGAAAGTTAAATATGTAATCATAACTGATTTATGAACTAGATAAAAACATACGTGCCATTCTAAACCTTGTAATGTTTTTTATTTTTAGAAAAAAAATATAGATTTTCATTAACAAATAAAAACCTATTTTTTTTCTATAAAATTCAAAATATTCATTACAAAAATTGAATTATCGAATAATATATTGAGAATAAAATATGGTAATAATTTGGCAAAAAATTTTAACTTATAATTTAAATAACTTTGCCACGTATTCCAAAAAAACGGTTTCCGCTTTTCTATTCAGGATGTTGAAGAGAATTTACCTTTCGTTTTGTCATATCCAATTTTACACATAAACATTATATCTAGGATATAAAGATTAAACATGGTATTATTAATTAGCCTTTGAATCCAACAGATGGACAGTAAATGACATCAAGAAACATAATATTTTCTAATTTTTGCTTTATTTATGGAAGTTTGCAATTGTTTCAGAAATCAAACTCCATTGGAGTTAGCCCGGGCTAGACAGAAGAGTGGCGAAGGTTTAAAAGCGCGGCGTGTCTTTGAACTTCTTAAGAAGTCACGGTGAAAAAACGCATTTGTGTCGTGGGTCAGTTTTGGAGTTGTCGACAGTGAAACAGCACTGGTTATTAGATAGATATCCACGTGTTTGTTGTGACGACGAGGCGTTGGATTATCATAATTGTCTTTATATGAAGATTTTCATCCGATGTAGTTCGATAAGTCAAGCTGTTTACATTGTCTATATGTAAAGATAACATTCTTTGGTTTTTTAAATTTTTTTTGACGTATTGTTTTAATATTGTTATATTATGTGAGATTGAATGACAGCATTAAATATTGCCATTATGTGAAAAGGTTTTTCTTGCCCGAACCTGTTGCAGTGTTTAATTTAGTCAACTGATATTGATATAGCGTTTGACTCATTTTTAAAGATATTTAAATCTATGCTCTTTTTGTAATGTATAAGTATGATTTAATAGAATGATTGCTATTAAAACGGTTTTATTTGGAAGAAAATGAGTTTTGTAAGCTTGCCTTCTGAAGAAAATTAAGAAGTGCGCGAAGATTAAAGAAGACGATTAAAGATTTTGAAATTTAAAAAAAGTTACGTTTTGGGATATTAATGGTATGAATGATTTAAAAATTTTACAAAGGAGTAGTTGTAACCTTTTCTTGTTCTTTATTTTGCTTTACGTTTTAAGACATTGCGTTACGTAGGGTGATCATCAATGGTGAATCGTCATATTGCTCTGCCCTAATGTCTATTTTGTTTTAAAACGTTTCACGAATATTTGAAGCAAAATTAAAATTTATTCAACACGTTGTCTTGAATAATTTTTTAAAATAAAAAAATGTTGCTTAAAACTTTTTTCATTAATTTTTTCCTCAAACAGAGTTTATGTACATGAAAAATTTTATTTTTTTATTTCGCAAATAAGTTTTTGGTCTCGAATTTTGTTCTCAACAGAAGGCAAAATTAAATTGTGTAATTAATAACTATTGTAAGTCTTTTGTTTTATGTATATAAGATTTGTACATAGTTATATTGTTATTGTATAAGTTTATAATGTTAGTTTATGGATATACATACACATAAATTTAAAGGCGGGGTTGTGAGTTAATAGTGCAAGACACAATTGTTATCAAAGTAACTTGACAATATTATGTAATATTGATTTTCAACTGCTTTGCACAAAGTACGCGAAAAAAAAACAAAATGAATCAAAATACCTACAATAAGATATTTTTACAATTCGTTTGGACAAATTTTCATAAAATTCTAAGAATTAAGAGTTACTCTTGATAAAATTTCTTTAACCTCTGGAATCCATGCATGCTGGAGTACAGATGGGTCTTGACAAATGTATATATATATAAGTGGCTGCATTACTGCAGTGCACACATACTAGGGGTTAAGGGAGAAAATTGAATTATAATGTCAGTGGAGTAGAAATTGTGCAGTGTCCGAGATATGAACATTCTATAATGATTAAATAAACCATTATTAAGTTTTTGTCCATTTTGATTTAGTTACGTAAAAGGAAAATTTAACGTTTGTTATGCATGTTTTCATTATGTTATGTAAGAAAATGTTTTGTAAAAAAACTTTTTATTGAAATAATACACACTTCTATCTCATTAGTTGTGTTTTTTTTTTTTTAAATTGATACGCTGCTTAGTTAGGATGTTTATAAAGACTGAAAGGGATAAATGATGCAATCTGTAAGATACCATTCCCGACTGTTATAATTCTATAAGAAAATGGCAACGTTCACTAATGACTTAATATTAAGATGTGTCAATGTTCCACTCAAAAACTATCACGAATCAAAATTTTTGAAAAAGTTGCATTTAAAATTGTCGTATTAAAAGGGTTTTAATTTAAAAAATCTCATCAAACTATTGTTCCCTCTTACTCCAAAACCACAAATGTGTCGTTAGCATTAAACTATCTGATCCGATATTTCACTTTCAAGTACCGATGCACTATTATATTTTAGTTCATTATAAGTAAATGGGATACACGCTTAGATCAATACAAACACAATAGCTCCATTGCTGTTGAGGTGGGTAATTATGTTATGAAGTTAGAAGGTGGGTTAAATATAACCCACCATCACCATTTAGGGGTAGGTTAAGTGTGTTTTGATATCCGATGTATTCACACAACACTTGTCTAACTTAATTAGTGCCCGGGCACAAATAAGCGAATATATGTAAGACTGAAATTTGCAGCTGCTAGATATTTTGTGTATTTAGTTGATAATTAATCAACTAATTAAACAAATTACTCCAGCGAAAATTATCTACAACCACACCCTTTTGAAGAGATTATGAAATTTCATAATATTGAAATAAATTGTTTATTTAAAAGTTTGTAAAGAGATATCAAAAAATGTTATCACATTTTTAAAAAGACCTAATTCTCACCTGATTTTGAAAATCAGACAATATTTCATGAATTATGGCAGATAAAAACTAATTTTTCATTTGAAATAATCTCAAATGAGTTTCCAAAAAAATATTATCGTTATATAAATTTAAACTACATACAAATAACTTGAAAAAATTCATAAACGTTGTGAAAAAAGCAACGTGTTAAATCGATGTTATTGGTCGCACACGGAAAAAAATAACTTCAGTGAAACTAATTATGTTTAATTTTATAACTGACTTTGAATTTGGTATGAAATTTTGAAAAAAGTGGGCTAATTTTCGTGAAACTGGAGTAATTTTCGTGACTCTAAAATTTGGTGAAATAGTATTAATTATTGGAATTGTACACTTTCCATTTATTTATGCGTAACCTCTGAACATATAAAGAATAAAAAGATATTATGTTCATCTGATAAGTGCAACTGTCCTAAAAGTAGTAATAAACTGTGGTCTGTCTTTCCTTTCTCAGCGTAACTTTACATTCCTATATTGAAAAAAAAAAATTTCTGAATATACTCATATAAAATTGCTTTTTTATCTCTACAAAATTATATTGTTAACTTTTTTTCTTTATTTGTAGATGTAGTAATAACAAAAAATCGAACAATAAAATTTGAATCAATTTCAAAATCAATTTATTCATAGCATATAAAAGATACATGCAATAATTTTTACAAACAGATATAATTTAAGTACATATTTGTAAAATTAACTTCTAATGCCTTTATAAACACATTTTTGTTTACACATCAGCTAATCAGAGATCCGCAGAGGTGTGTGAAATACTAAAACGACAATGTCGTCATTTGGAATAAGTTTTATTTTATTGTAGATTTGAATTTATTTTATTGTATTGGCGTTATGATTGTTCATAATATTTATTGCAGGCTTCACCCACAAAATTTCTCAATACAGCTGTTATGCCACTAAGCATCATATGTCAATTTTGAATTTAAATAAATGATTGCATGAAAAACATACAGATTCATAGCAAACAACACACGGTTGCTGTATATGTAAAGCGAGAGACCCTACCCTTTCTTCCTTCTTTTTCCCATTCCTTTGTACTGACATTTTATATATATATATATATATATATATAAATATATATATAAACATACACACACACACACACATACATATATATATATATATATATATATGCATTGACAATATATGTATTCTCGGTGTTGAATGTTTATTGATTTTATGTATGCGACTTAGAAACAAGATATAAATATAATATATATAATAATAAATATATCTCATTTTCATCAAATAAAGCCATTTTCTTTGTATCTTTGCTTTGTACATAAGCATATTTTTTATGACAAACATGTTTTCCTATTATCGTGAAAATAATGACAATATTTCTATTATTAATACTACATACATAACATCACATTTACTGCAAAACAAATGAAATAAAACTGCAAAAACTATAAGTCTCTGAATCTGATCTTTTTATTATTTTATCACAAAACATATAATAAACTGACTAGAAAAATATTTCACACTGCAAATATATAATATTACAATTATAATTACTTCGGGAGCCAGAACACATCTTTTCTTGGCGTACTTGAATATATGTGAATTCGACGTATATAAATCGAGTGAATTGTTGAATATTTCATAAAACAAATAACAAGCATAATCTTCAATAAACACAAATTATTTTCATATATGATACAATATATATATATTTGTATATTGCAAAAGCTTAGTGCGCCTATTTTTCCATTTACTATGTACAGATAACCGAAACAGAAATGGCCGACAAGTAATTTCAATAATGTATTTTTACCATTTAGCCGTCACAATAACATAGTAAAATGAAGTAATATGGTACTACATTTATCTAATTTTGCTCAAAAAATATTTCAAGGCGTCTGTCATTCATATTTTTTTTTTGTCGTTTGAAAAGCAGGCGTATAGGATGTTCAATTTTCAATTCGGGCCCTCGGACAGAAGACTAGTTAAGTATGTACATATGTTTTATAATTTTTTTCAGATGTAGTTAATAATGTCAACATGGACAAATGTCAAAGAAGATGTCACCGATTTAGGTGCCCTTGTGATGAAGACTAGAAAAATTATTAGAAACACAAAAAAGGTCTACAGTAAATGTTATTACACTTGATTGCGTTGTGACTTGCAATTATGGTGGTATTCACATGTTGTATACAATCATGCGTTGAATGACTGAAAAGTCAGTTCAGAAGAAAACCAGGTCCGTTAGAAAACAGTTGGATAACAATTCCAAGTCACAACATAATTAAGTCCAATACATAAAGCCAAACTAAAGTAAATTAGACCACAATTGAGTCCAATACATATAGCCAAAGTTGTTAGTATGAGAGCAACATGAATAAGGAAAGCTGCACAGTAAACGAAGGACCATAACATATTGCAGCATGCATACACAGATCACTACCTGGCCAGGGTAACATCGATATCCGTCTCACTCACACTTTGCAAAATGCATCTCTGTCCTTCTCACTCACACTTCATAAAAGTGGAGTCACTATCCATCTCATTGACACTTAGTAAAATGGCATCACTATCTGTCTCACTCACATTTGGTAAAAGTGGGGTCACCATCCATCTCACTCACACTTAGTAAAATGGCATCACTATCCTCACTCACATTTGTACCTTAAAATTAAGTACTTAGAGAAAGCCTAACGTGTATTGGTAGTATTCTCACTAAGTACGAGAATTAAATTAAAATCAGGGTTCTTTGGAAAAAACTTTATAATTTTTTTTAAAGAAACAAACCAGCAAAGTTTGTACTGATTTGGAATATGGACTAAATGCGTCAACTTTTAAAGTAACTTACCAAAACAGCGTAGTACTTTTTTTTTCAATACGAGCACTCAGAATCAGGTGAAAAAAGATTATTTTTTTTAAAGTAAGGCAGTTTTATTTTTATTTTCGGGGGGGGGGGAAATGGTGCTAGGCCTCGGTGGTGCATAGTTATGCCAGTAGGTATGTACCTAGAAAAAGCTGAGTTAGAGCCGGTAGCGTACGCCTAAGTGTGCAAGATTAGGCTATCAGACGCGCATCATAAAGTCCTATCTTACACGTCCTCGCCACTGTCAAACTGCCGCCGCAGTCTGGTAGTGGACTCACTTATATGAGTCGTCCCATTCCCCGGGCAATGTCCTGGTCAATAACGAGTCTTGCACAACACATCTACCTCGTGACCTTGATAGCAAACTAAGAAGGGCGAAGGCGAGTCATCGGCGCCTTAAAACCGATAAATCTAGCTAAGGGAGACAACCCTGACAAAAAAACCAGTGTGCAGCCCGAAAGGGTTGCCCCAGCACCGTAAACCTGTGGTCATGTTTTGCAGGAACGGGAGTCTGAGCTTCGCCACTTGGACTACGAAGAAGGTAACCTCTTCAAAAATCCCCTAATCCTACGGTGCGGGGCGCGCCAAAAGGATGTGTGACTGGCAGGTGGCCAGTCGCTAGCGACCAACCTTAACAGCCTAGGCGAACTGTCATTGTATAACTGCCTTCTCCGTGGGAATGGGCGTCACCCCAGGAGCGACAGCTTTTATCGACCCCACTCGTGGGACCAATATGAATGATCTAAATACAAATACCAATACCACCATGGGAGTAGGCAACCAGGCTCCTGTGTTAGTGAATGCTACTGGCAGCAATAAAAAATATATTCAGCAGGCATTTCATTCTAGCCTCTTCATTGGCAGACCAAGATCTGCTTCAGTGAGTGATCTAACCAATCTCCACTCTGGAATGAACACCGAAAATGAAACTCCCTCTCAGGAAAACCCACCTGCTCCACCATCGTGGCAAAGGGTCCCGAAATCAAAAAATCCCACAAAAAAAAGAAAAGCCACTGGCAGCCCATCACCAGAGGCTACTAAAACTACCAACAGATTCAGCGGTTTAGCTGTTGATTTGACAGAAGATGAACCGGGTTCCTTACCAACGAAACCCAATAAACCTCCTCCAATTATTCTCTATGGAGTAGAAGATATTAATAAGCTCACAACAATACTGGAAACTGCTGCAGATAGAGGTCAATTTACATACAGAATAGTGACTAGAAATCAGCTGAGAATAACTAGCAAAGATATAGAGGTTTACAAAAAACTCATTGCTCTGGTAAGGGAAAATGGACTAATTGGTCACACATTTAACAGGAAAGATGATAGATGCTATAGGCTCGTCATCAGGAATCTTCACCCGTCAACACCAATAACCGCCATAAAAAAAAAATAGAAGACACTGGTAACCAAATCACAGGCGAAATTATTAACGCTAAATATGGTCCTGATAAAATTCCTACTTCAACCTTCTTTGTCAACCTAATCTCCGGACCTAATAACATTGCGGCCAAGAGCCTTAAGTATATATACCACCAATCCATCGTAATGGAAGATCCAAAGAAGAAAAAATCTGTAGTGCAATGCCAGAGATGCCAGCAATATAGACACACCAAAAACTATGGCCTGCGCCCATACAGATGTGTGAAATGTGGACAGTCGCACAAAACATCGGAGTGTACTAAACGAAATCGTAATACCCCAGCCCAGTATGCCCTTTGTAACGGTCCCCACCCTGCTAATTATAAGGGATGTGAGGTATACAAAGAAATACTACTTAGACGTACTCGGAAGATCGTGCCTAAAAGTAACTTTATGGACAGAAAAGCTCAAACACCAAACAACTTGAATATCAACAACATTGAACCTGGAGATGACAAAAAGACCACTAAAAAGTCATATGCTAAAGTACTACAAACGACAAATGCTAACTCCATCAGTAGCACGCAATTCACACACAACACAAAAGAGTCACTCTCTTTAGAAGAAATACTCTTAAAACAAACTGAGAAGTTTGATATCATACTCCAACAAATGGGCACTCTAATGAGTCTCATAGTCAAACTTGTAGATAAACTATCAAAATAGGTACAACTCTACATATAGCTGCTTGGAACATAAATGGTTTAGCTCCAAACAAAAATGATGCAGAGATTCTAATGACGGAAAACAAGCTTGATGTATTGTTAATTTCAGAAGCACACTGTACACCTGCATCATGTATTAAGTTCGCAAACCACAATTGTTACCATACTTCCCACCCCGATGGAACTAGCCATGCTGGAACTGCAGTAATAGTAAAAAAATCTATTAAACATCATCTACTTCCTAGCTACAGACATGATTACCTCCAGGCAACCACAATAGCGGTCGAAGATAAACATGGGTACTTGATTGTCTCGGCAATATACTGTCCACCAAAACACAAAGTAAGCGAAGCAATGTTCTCTCATTTTTTCAGTACGCTTGGTAAGCGTTTTGTAGTGGGCGGCGACTGGAACGCTAAACACACGTGCTGGGCCTCAAGACTAACAACAACTCGAGACCGGCAACTCAAATCAAGTATTACCAGTAATAACTTGACTACTGCCACAACAGCCGAGCCAACATACTGGCCGAGTGACCCGAATAAAATTCCTGACCTACTGGATTTTTTTGTGGCTAAAGGACTTTCAAAATACAACATCAAGGCAGAATCATGCTATGACAGCTCCTCAGACCACACACCTGTCATGTTAACCATAAGCACGAAGTTAATAGAAGTCACAAGGCCAGAAACATTGTACAACAAAAAAACTGACTGGGAATCATTTAGGGACTACGTTGAAGAACATCTACCGCTAAAAGTAGCTCTAAAAACACCAGAGGAAGTGGAAAATGCTACAACACATATTACAACACTGATACAAGAAGCATGTTGGATTAATACTCCTCCACTCGACCCCCAAGTTATACCAACGAACTATCCCATACAAATAAAAAGCGCAGTCCTACACAAGAGACATCTTCGTAGAATCTGGTATCAAAGCAGACTAACAGAAGACAAGAAGAATTTAAATAGTGCTTGTAAAACCCTAAAGGAAATGCTACAGGCTTGGCGTGATGATACTCTGCAGACACAGCTTGAATCATTGACTGCTTATGAGGACACTAATTACTCACTATGGAAATTCACTAAGAACTACGATAGACCTCAGATAGCTAAACCACCCCTAACTATGAACTCGAAGTGGGCCAGAACACCCCAAGAAAAGGCAGACGCTTTTGCCAAACACCTGTCAAGAATTTTCTGTCCTAACGACAAGAACGACCAACAATTTGAAGACCATATCGACCAAAATTTAAGTCAAGCTCATCAGATGTCACTACCACCTGCTCCCATAACATTTTCAGAGGTCTGTAGGGTTATCAAAAACCTTAAAGACAAAAAATCACCTGGCTTTGACTTAATTACGAAGGAGATATTGAAGCAGCTTCCAAAAAAGGCAGTGATATTTCTTACGACGTTATTCAATGGTATCCTTAGAGTGCAACACATCCCACAACAATGGAAAATGTTACAAATTCTGATGATTCATAAACCAGGAAAACCACCCAACAATGTAACCTCATATAGGCCAATTAGTCTATTACCTAGTTTGTCAAAAGTCTTCGAGAAACTTCTCCTAAACAGAATACTTCCCATACTTGAAAAAGAACTAATAATTCCTAACCACCAGTTTGGATTCAGATCACATCATTCCACTACGGAGCAAGTTCATAGAGTTACTGAGAAAATAAGGAAATCCCTGGAAAACAAAGAGTATTGTTCCTCAGTTTTTCTCGACATCCAACAAGCCTTCGATCGAGTGTGGCATAAGAGATTACTATTTAAAATAAAAAGATACTTGTCACACAGCCTCTATCCACTACTACACTCCTACCTGACAGAACGCTGGTACCAAGTGAAAGAGGCTGAAGCCACTTCCAAGTTCTATGAAGTCAAAGCGGGCGTTCCCCAAGGATCAGTCTTGGGACCTTTATTGTATACCTTGTATACGTGTGACCTACCGAGCACAGAGGGCACAATAACTGCGACATTTGCTGATGACACGGCGATTCTGGCAAGCAGTAAGAATGCTAATGAAGCCTCAGAAATGTTGCAAACTGGCCTTGACAAAATAACAAATTGGCTCCACAAATGGCGCATCAAGGCAAGCGCTGCTAAGCCCGTCCATGTCACCTTCACTTTGCGGAAGGGCAACTGTCGAGACAACGTCAACGAGACAGCGTAAAATATCTTGGCCTACACCTTGACCGAAGCTTAACCTGGCGCCAACACATAAAAACAAAGAGAGATGAGCTTAAGATAAGATACAACAACCTTTTATGGCTCCTAGGGAGGCATAATAAACTATCTCTAAACAACAAGCTACTCATCTACAAAGCCATCTTAAAACCAGTTTGGCTACATGCCGTTCAGTTAAGGGGAAGTGCCAGTAACTCAAACATTGCCATACTCCAACGAATGCAAAATATGATACTGCGCTCAATCTCGAATGTCCCATGGTACATCACTAACATGAAATCGGAGTTTACACAAATGACAGAAAGATACAGAGAGAGGCTGGAACGCCACCCAAACAAACTCGCAACTGAACTATTTACTCGTAGTTATCAGAAGCGCCTCAAAAGAAAGGATGTCCTAATCTCCTGATTACGAGTAGATGCTCTCATTGGAGGGCACACTCTACCTGACCTATCACCCACAAAACATCCGCTAAAATCAAATGCTGATTGCAGATTATAATAGAGAAAAAAAAAAAAAAAATTTTATTTTAGACTAATTAATATAATGGTTATTCAGGATTAAAGAACAAAAATTAGAATCAAGAAAAATGGGAATTCGTAGTCACAGTTCAGTGAGTAGCAGGATAGCATTTTTATCAATTTTTTTAAAAATACCTATAAATTTAATAGCACATGACTTAGATTTTTTCTGATTTTTCCAAGAACAGTCATAACCTGGCCTAACCCCCCTGTTTTCAGCTTGACTTTGAACCACAATAGTAATTTTAAGTTAAATAATTTTTTAAACATTTCTAGAAATGAAAATTACCGTTTACACTTTGTAATTTGATTCAGTAATTTAAGTGAAATTAAAAAGCTTTCTGAGAGGGCAAATTGTGCATGCTTAGCGAGAGAATATCACAAATGCGAAAGTACAGTCATGAAAGAATATATGATAGAAAATTTAAACAAAAAAATGCACCTGCACAAAAAGTCAGAATGGGCCGCTAGTGTTTTTATATGAAACTGTACTTTGCTTGATGCCTTTTAGTGATGAATAAACAAGTCAGATCTTCCTCTTCTTTTTAATATTTATCACACACCGTCTGAGAAATATGACTTTCTAATATTCATTGATTTTTGATGTCGCAGATCCGACAAATCTGGAAGTTTTCAAGTATTGAATATATTTGGCGTTAATTTTCAATATTTCATTATTCACAACTAAATGAAACTACATAATGTAGTATTATTTCTACTTTATTTAAATTCTTTACCACAACCTAGGTTTCGTTGTATTACATCTTCAGGTGGGAGAATTCTGGAAGTCATAAAATTAAACAAGTTTAGATGTTATTTTATTCCATCAAAATCATACTTTTCAATCATTTTGATTTTAAATTGTGAAATTTCGGTAATGGTCTTAGTTGTCATGTGCTGCTTTACCAGGTACATGGTAATACCATAATTGTTTGTGGTCCCAATCAGCTGCCCATTAGTGTTTATTTTCCAAAATTTAATTTTTTATTTTGAATTGCTCTTTCTACGTCCATATTATCAGCATAAGAAAGGTTTTTTATTTCTAGGATACATTACCAAAATTGCCACCAGGAACTCCCAGCCCCCAAAACAAGCAATATTTCTCATCAATAAACAAACCGCACTTCTCAGGAACCATACCTTCTTTGATAGAAAGCTAGTTTAGTACAATTTATTCATTGTTTTCAGCATATTCGATAAACGGAGCATTGTTTAATGGGAATATTGAAGTGATTTTGGTGAAAAATCTGCTGAGTTTTTTTCTTCGTTTGCATACCCTGCCAAATTTTAACGCATTTAATGATTTTTTCTAAATTTGAGCCAATTTGAAGTACTACTTTACAAGCTGGTATATCTTTTAAAGTTATTTCATTCAACTGTTATGAGAGCCATTTTAATTAAAATTGCAGATTTACATCTGAGTAAATCGTCACTCATATCAACTTGTCACCATTCGAGGCGCATAATAGAAGTAATAGGTGTGAAGCTGTTGCATATTGAAAGACAAAAGGGACACTGCACAATCCGCAATAAATATTTTTTTGAGCAAAGTTGATGCACTTCCCTCCAACAAACTTGGCAGCCTGAGTTTCACGAATGCCTAGAAAGTTTTACATATAATTATTCTAATTAATTTGTATACGAAGCTGCTAATTCGGAAATGACATTTTTATTATTCTAGGTTGCTCAGATACCAGGAAAACAAAAATATTGGGAGTGATCGCCAATTAGATAATAAGAACCATTTAGGATATTTTCTGATAAATATTAAATTTTTTCGTCTACTCTAAATATTCACCTTGCACAAAATAAAAAAATTATCTATTTTAGTAATTTTTAAATTTCACACAATATAATTTATTAAATCTATAGATTGATCAGAATTGTAAACAGTTTATGTATCATGCATATATTACACCTATGCTTGAAACTCAGTCTTTATGCATAAGTATTTTTTTAATATTACACAGGTTCTAGTATTGAATATATTTGGCGTTAATTTTGTAGATATGCATTATTCACAATTAAATGAAACTACGTGATGTAGTATTATTTCTACTTTCTTTAAGTTCTTTACCACTACCTAGGTTTCGTTGTATCACAATATCTTCAGGCGGGCTGTTAGCAAAGATAATATGATGAATAGATGCAAATTGTGCATGCACATTCATAAATTATGAAACAACTAATATCTTAGTTGTTTCATAATTTTGAGCATACTTGCACATACATACCTATTTATTTTGTTGCTTTCTTATTTACATCAAGATAAATCGACGACTTGAAACTCCATAAATTTACTACCCACTGGTGAGGAATTCCTCTCACGATCTTTCTGCTGGCTACCACTTGTGACCAACATATTTGTCAAGATAAGTCAAGTGAGTCTGAACTCGATGAAACTTCTCCTCGCCGTTGCAGAATACTATCGCCACCTTTTGATTCCATTATCAGACCCTGGCCACAGGTGACAAAAGGACTCAGCAAGACAATTCAAACTTGCCCAAACATGAGGAATTTACCCCTCACCGTCGAAGAGTTGCTGTCGTCAATATCAAGCTCCATAATCAACCACCATTTATTATGAAAGGAGTTGTTAAGATAAGTCAAGGAACCTAATCTTGATGAAACTACTCCACACCAATGAAGAGTACTGACTAATTGAGATCAAAAGACTTGTCAAGAAAAGTCAAATGAACATAAACATGATGAAACTAGTTCCAGTTCTATCATCTGACCTTAACCACCGTCTGTGTTCTAAAGTACTCGTAAATTAAACATTTTTTATATTTTACAAAATTTACACGTCAAATCGTTATAAATTTTCTCAAGAGAGTACAAGACCCCTGGTCTTGTACTCTCATTCATTGAAGAGTTCCTTAGGATAACTACTCCATTATCAAGTCCCGCCCGTATTTACATGGAACCTCTCTGAGACATTTTCTTTTCAAATAAGATAAGAATTATAAAAATTGATCAGCGTGTTATAACTGTACATCCATGAAAAATAAAAAAATACATACATATAGAAATTCGAACTTCCATCTTTTTGAAGTCAATTAAAATGGAATTTGATTAAGTCATTACCTCCGATTTCATCAGTATACGTTTAATATATTTTTTATCTCGGCTTTTATGAGCAGTTAGGTTTTTATCTGTTAAAAAAATTAATATGAAATCTTATTCACATAATAAAGAGGAATGAATGTTTGATTGTTTTAGAAAGATTCACACAAAAACTATTAAACTTTTTGAAATATGCCGTTCACATTATGGTACCTTATAGTTTTCAGATTGCCATAAGTTATAGAGTGTGTACATATGTTGTATAGTTTTTGAGATTTATTTAATAGTATCAACGTAGTCAGAGAAAAAGCCACTGGACTAAACGCTGTTATTATGACCACCGTTAAAACTGTTCAAAATACATCGATGACGCGTATGGAGGAATCCTAGGTCTTAAGAAGGTCTAAAAGAAAACCGTAAAGTGTATAAAAAAATATTTTATATACTATCTTTGTCTACCCTATGATGTACCTTTTTGCACGAAAGAGGGTGTATCGCTAGTTAAATATAAATCGTAAAAGTCTGTAGTCTAACAATTATGAATATGTGGCTTGTTTCAAAATTCAGTAGAAAATATAGAACTCTTTCCAAAATACCAAAAGTAATGAACAATGAAACTTACAGATATAAAAAAATTATAGACCAAACTTAATGTACATTTATTTTTTATAGATTACATCTACGAATTTATATCCACTCATAATTTTACCTTTTTAAATAAAATATATAAAAGGTTAATTTCATTATGTAAATCTTTTGCTACAAAAGAAAATATGAAAAATTTTAGAAAAAAGCACTTAATAAAAAGAATTATGTATAAGTTACGAGAGCCCAACAGAAAATAGAGTGTTCAGAACCAATATTTTGCTCCCTCACTGGTGGTCGAATGGCCTACAAATGTTATTGTACGTTTTAGATATTTTTAATGTTTAATATTTACTTTTAATGTTTTCAGCATCAGTATATGAGAATTTAGTGTGTAAATTCAGGCGCTTTGAAGTCATGTTTATGAAATAAATGTAACAAGTATTGAAATTTTGCTTCCTTACATTAAAGATAACTATGCTCTCTATATACTGATTGTTATTTTTTATCATAAATTAGCGTAATTCACAATTAAATGAAACTACGTGATGTAGTATTATTTCTACTATCTTTAATTTCTTTACCACAACCTAGGTTTCGTTGTATTACAACTTCTTCAGGTGGGATATTAGCAAAGATCAGAATCTTTGCTAATTTGTTGTTGTAATACAACGAAACCTAGGTCGTGGTAAAGAAATTAAAGATAGTAGAAATAATAATACATCATGTAGTTTCATTTAATTGTGAATAATGAATTTCTACAAAATTAATGCCAAATATATTCAATTAGCGTAATATTTGAGATTAATTAATCCAATACTACCTTCTTCACAATTCTTCTCAACTTAGATGGCTCGTAACAGACAATTTTTCTTAAAATCCTTTCTTAACTTTAAAGATAATAAGCATATGTTTCTAATGATATATTATTTATAAACATGTCTGCATATTTCTGTAGATCTATCATTTTATTTATTTGTTTTGCATCTTTGTTGCAATTCAACGGACGATGCTGTAGCTGTTCTTAAACTCAAGTTTATTCTAGAACATATGGGTTGAACATGTCGCTACCTAAAGCCAAACTAAGTTGAATATGCTCCATGCAATATCTTAAGTGTGGTGGAGGGTCCACCACACTTAAGATATTGCATACCTGGCTAAATTAATCTATAACCTTCTCAATCCCATCATTTTATATCCACCTTGATATTGACGATCTTTTTGGTGTTTTCTAGGAAATATCTGGTTATTGCTGAGGCTTTGGAGTTTCCTAACTTCTCTGCATGTCAAAATTAGCAAACTTCTTATTTCATCTGAATCTATAAGTTTCTTGCGGTCCATCCTCGTTACTCCTAAAACTGAAGCTCCCTCACTCTCTGATAAAGTGGCAAGTTATGTTTGATTTTGAGAGATCAAGTTCGAATGCCGTTCTTGCATGAATCACTTGTCACTGAGAATTGATATGTAATAAAAATTTGATGCAAAATTTTGAACCGTGATCCGCATTCTTCTCACAATTTCATTGAGAATTTCTTCTAGCCCACCTCTGAATAATCTCGTATTGGGAGAAAGCATGGGGAAGGAAGTTAATCTAAAATTGCGGGGAGATGTACTTCCAGTACAAGAAGCAATACATAAAGTAATAATAATTTCTTGGTTTCCAAAATATATATTTTCCGAAAGAAAATCTCGGTTGTATTTTGCATGCAGTTGAGAAATCAAGGTATCAAACATTTCTCAAATTGCGTTCTCGAGACAGTGAGGGGGTGATCAGGACCATTTCATATTTAACTGTTCCTTAAAGATTACATTTCCTCCATTCACATACAAATTATTAAAATATAAAATAATCATCAACAATAGGTTTACCATTCTGGAATTAATCACACAGCACCTATATAATGAAATAGAGTGTGTATGATTGTTTGCACATATATGTGTGCCTATGTGTCTGCATATTTATAGGTGATGCAGTGTAAGAGTGGTCATCGATGTTGAAGAAGTTTTTAGTCTTTGCATCATTTGTCAACGCCAACATAGAGTATATCTTGGTGTTAACAAATGTATTACCTTGGCATGGTGGTTATCGGTCAGCTAGCTTTTGATACTAACAGAGTTTACACCTTATAAAGGGATATAGTTCTCCTTCTATTTAAAGTTGGTATGTTGAAAATTTCTTTATGATAATAATTTTTTATAGCTGTCAAAAACTCATGAGCAGAAGGGTTATTGTTACATCCACCCAATTATATCAAATAATAACTTGATGTGGTCTTTGCTCATTTTATGTAGGCAGCTATTTTGATTAGGGTTGCCAAATCTGTTTTGCATCTGTAAGGGTCAGATGATGAAAAACTGAATTACTTCAACAGAAATTTTTGGCATCGCATAAAGTAGTGTAACCATGAAGCTTACTTGCTGCTTTCATGCGGATGCTAAAGGCTTACTACTTGCAAATGTGATTTTTTTCACTACAAAATCTATAAGTACAGGACAGTTTTTGTCCCGAAAGAAAGCTTGAGATATCATTAAGAATTTAGGACGTTTTGATATAATGAGGGCATCTGGCAAGGCTAATTTAAATTTTTTTATTATACATTTCTCGCATAGACCAATGGCAATTTATAATTAAAAAACGAAGAAATCCCATTTTTCAACATATTTCTTTTACTTTTTCCATTTGGATATTTTAGTTCTTTTATATAGGTTTGGAGTCCCAGAAAAGAGTTCTTCATACTTCCAAAGTTCCAAAGGTCCTTCATGCTTCATTTAAGCCAAGAAAATTTATCCCTTTGAAATTTAAAATGTCAAATAGGAGAATCATGATTATTAAATAAAATTGTCGTTTAGTTGTCTTTAAAGCTACTTATCAACTTTGGTCGCGACGTGTTTTGGAGTTGGTAAGAAGTCCAGTAATTTGCTTTTCAATTCCATCCTAAATAATTTATGGATGGATTGGACGCTAATATACACAGACGCATCAAAACCCTTAAAAGACGGCTATGTAAGTACATCTTTTTATTGTCTGGCTACCTCTCATTCGTCATATTTTCGCCTCCCAAAAGATTGTTCGATATTTTCTGGGGAATGTAGAGCTATTGTAGAGGTCTTGAGATATGCTCGGCTTAAAAAAGTTCGCAAACTTCTTATCTTCTCCGACTCCTTAAGTTCTTTAGAGTCCCTTCTCACCAATGCTTTTTCAGTAAATTGTAGCTTCCTAACTCTCCTGATCAAGCATCTTACGCTTGAATTGCAGGGATCGGATGTCGTTCTTGTATGGATTCCTAGTCACTGCGGCATAGTCAGTAATGAAATAGTTGACACAAAAGCCTGGTTCGCGGCCTTGAATGGGGATCCATGTTTCATTTGTAATTTCATTGAGGATCTCATTTTTGGACGGTCTCTGATTGGTAAAGGGCATGGGAAAGATCGTCCCAGATCACGGGTGCAGGATACTTCCAGATTCAATCTTCTATTCCTTCAAAACCTTAAGTCACGGCTTATTCATTCAATACATAAGAAAGAATGACATCAAAATCTAGGATCTTTTATATTCATGTATATTTTTAAAATTTTTTTAATGTTTGTATATACTTATTATTTGGGTATGTATTGTTGTCACCTTTGTATTATCTATAAATTTTTTTGGTTATATTTTCATTTAATTTGTTCTAGCATAGTAAACTTCTATTTGATTTTAGTTTATTTTTATTATCAAGCAATAGTGACAGATATTCGGAGTGTGATCTAGTGAGTGTTGCTTAAGCAACAAATCTAAACGGCACTGACAAAAGTTCTCTCTGGAGAGAATAATCGCCAAAGAATAAAAGAAGGCAAAGGAATAACAGTGAAGGGAGAAGGTGTAGCCAATAATGGTCGGTGAATTACTGAGTCTAACGGAAAACTATAGAGGGGTAGAGAGAAATTATAATATATTATATTTGAGAGGGATTTGATTTTTTGGAAGCTGACCATGTGGAGAGGGTGAGGCTTAAAATACCAAAAGGAACCATTATTAACAAATCTGGAAAGAAGATTTTTCTAATAAAATTATAAACGATTTAATTCTTTAAATGTAAAAAAAAAGTAATTACATTCTTAATTATATAAAAATTACGTTTTAAATTTCTATTAATTTAAAAAAGTGGTCTTAAAAATTTAGCTTAAAGTAATATTTAAAAATATTAATAGGAAAGTTGATTTCTGTCTCTGGCAATATGCATTTTCGCGCCTTATCTGACGTCAAAGTTTGGACAAACAAAACTTTCTGTACTAAATTTTTCATACAGGCATTTTTATATTATTTTCTACATTAAGTCAATAATTATTCAAGAAAAATGGCAAGAACCAAAGCTTCAGTTGGTGCAAAAGGTAAACTTTATATTTAACATCGACTGTGTGTGTGATAAAATCCCGGTCTTCATGTTTTGCTGTCATCGGAATGGTGTTGCTTTGCATGGCGTCGTTTTATGTACCTAACTAAATAAGTTTTTCGAACTTAGTGAATACTTCGTTTAGGTATCCATCAAATTAAGACAATATTTTTGGAATTTTATAATGGTTTCCATAAAATAATATTAAGTTATAGAATCCTTTTTTAGGTTATGTTGTTTGCCATTGGTAGATCTCATTATAAAAGTAAATAAAACTAAACTAATAATATATTAAATAATTTTTTTTAAACAGTATTCTAATGAAACAATTACAGAACTACTAATTAAGTTGACGTATGCCCTTTCGGACAAGTGGCAAGCGTAAATAAATTATGCTTTCGGATTATTTCAAAATATATATTTTATGGAAATTAGTTTAAGGGGGAGCATGTAGTCAATATTCTAGAATATATTTTGGTTTCTTGAAATATGGAGTAACGTTAAAAATTATTTATTTTGAAGATATTCAATGAATAACACTATATTGTAATAACCAATCGGCATTAGTTAGCACTAAGTGACATAAGTCTAGATTTTTTCTTCATCCATATATTCACTTTTTTTTTAATAGATTTTCCAAGCTCCTTTTTTCTGGAGAGTGAATATAAAACTCATTCTTCTGGTAAACTTTTCTAATATTGTGTTTACACAGTCTAATTAATTCTATAGCAATTCAAATCCAATTTAAATTCAGCAAAAGATATTGTGGTAACACTGCTGGAAACCCTTGTTGATTTGAACATTTGCTTTTCGGTACAGTGAGGGGTTATTGCCTTTGCTTTATATTATTTTATTTAAATCTTCAGTAGAAGTTGATGTGTTTCAACGAGCATTGTAGGAGATTGTGTTGCAGTTGCTGCTTTAATTGGTCTGATAAACTTACATTTTTCCTTAGAAAAATTCCTTTCCATTAGTTATTTTGGTGCAAAATCTATTTTTGTATTCCATAAATACTTATAAAACAGTTGTGTAGACACGCCAGCACTATCAGCTCTGCATAAGTGGTTTTGTTATAGTGTAATGATCACTTTTTAATTAATATCCAATGTTTTACATGAACTACCTATATCTAAAAGTTAAAAGCATATTATTTTAAAATTATTGCTAGAATTATGGATGTATAAATGTTTTTGAGTGTTATTGAAAGAACACAGGTTCTTTCAGTGGTGTATGATCTAATAACTATTTAAATTAAAAAATATCAAAATACATTTAAGACTCTTGTCATTTCTTTTTAAATAGAGTGTTTTTAAATTTTGGCTCGTCAATTTTAATAAAATTTTCCTTGCTCTTCAGTATGTTCATTTTGCAAAAATTGGATAAATTTTTTTGAAGTTTATTTATTTTCATAAATTAGAAAGAAATATATTAGAAAAGTTTTGTATGATCAGTAGCAGACCAAATATGGGACGGCCTCGGGAGTGTAAATAATGTGAAGAGCTGTCCTATGATAACTTCACCCTTCAAGATCTGACTTTTGATTTATTTTTTTCTAATTACATTTTTTATATTTTTGTAAGTGTGCATTTAATACTTTTTATGTTGTATACTGTCAAATCTTATAATTGATTATCTAAAGTTAACTAAATATCCAAATGAGTAAGAACGCCCATATAGAACCGACATTGACAAAAACTAAACAATTTTCTAAAACAATATTTTAAAACTGGGGTTTTCGACATATTCACTATTAACTCGCACCATCTCGATAAAATAATGAGGAACTCTAAGTGTTGATTTCATTGTAATGAAATTTTGTACGTAGATAGAAAAGAAATGTAGTTACAACATAGTAAAAGTATTTGTACCATATTTATGTAGTTATGAGTATAAGAAGTAATCAAAACAAGAAAAAAAATTTACCTGTTTCTGAAAAAACAAAAGTTTATAAAAATGTATATACAATAATTAAATGTAAACGGAAAAAAATCATTTATCCTATATACACAATTTTTGGAAACTATATACACAGTTTTAAAAAATTACTGTACACCTCAGATAACTGTAATATCATTTCATTCTCTTATGATATATAATTGTTTACAAGTTTATCTTTTTTATCACCTGATTATTTACATTTGAGTGGTGCTAATTGCCATATCACTACACAAGTGACAAGCACACTCGAAGGTTAATAGTCTGGAATGCGTCAACAGAAAATTCTATAATTTTACAGTTCGTAGATTGAGGCATTTAGAGGGTTTGTAAAAGGTATTCTAAAAAAAATTGAGAAACTAAATGACTCAAGAGTAGAAACATTTTTAACCCTGTTGCGTAAAAGATAGTTTTTGAAACAAAAGCTTAATAATCAAGGTATAAATTAATTTTAAATTTACTCTACATAGCACTTTCCCTTTTTATAAATAATAAACTTTAAACAATAATCAATCCTAAATTACATACAAATTCCATAAAATGAAGCAGTCAAAGCAAATAATTGGTATAGAATGTATTTATAGGCAACGTCAAGATTAAAAATATTTAATGTTATCCAATATCCATTAAAATTTTATGTATCATAAGTTATTTATGTGTCAGTTTGATTTTTCAGTGTCATCAGGGAAAAGCTCTAAGGCACGTGCCGTTTGTGCACCGGTACCACCAGCCTCTCCAGCAACTGGAGGTAATTGTATATCTGCATGTCTTTATTAAACACTTCCACTCTTTTCTCCCACAATCTGATTGATACTTTTGTATGTTTACCTGTTATTAAAAAAGTGAGTAATATAACAGGTTGTATACAAAATCTCGTCTTCACAGAATAAATATTTTGTCTTTTACTATCTCTAATCACAAATCTATATACTAGTGAAGTGTTTTATTATTAACCAGAAATAAATTAACTTTCCTCCTTGTATTTTTGGAAGAATTCATTTTAAAAATATGTCACTATAAAGAGAAGATTTAGATCACTATGATGTGATCTAAATCTTTTCTTGACTGCTGTCTATTAATCTGTACATGCTGTAATAGTGTTATGTATATCTATTTAATATTGTTATCTGTATGTGTAATCTATACTTTACATGCTGCAATACCTAATTGTCCCAATTTTCTTGGGACGTCCTGATTTTGGGTACGATATGACTTCTTTAGATGAAACCTTACGCAGTGTTCCTGTTTTTTTGACTCTACTAACAATTCAAAGTTTAGCATGTATATTAAACTCAATATATATATAGTGAATGAAAGTATGCGAAGCTATTTTCTGAATGGACTGCATCGGCAACCAAATTTTTTTTTCTCATCCTGCAGCCTATAACAGCCAAATAGATAGGCGGGCACCCACCTAAAGAAACCAAAAGTTTGTAATTGTTGTTCACAAATTATTTTTGTGTTATAATTATGACAAATTGTTATTATGCATGTTAAATTTTGATTATTGATGTTTAAAAATGATTAAATGTTGATTAATGAATACAAATATGGTTAACGTAAAGTACTGCAACAACAACTAAAAGCTATGTTTTTGTCTTTACCTTATTTTCCGTTCCTTTCCACTGATTATTTTAACTACCAAATATAATTTTTTGCAAATTGACTCCGGCAACACTGGCTGTATGCGTACCAAAAGCTATAGCTGTAATCTTTGACAAAATTATCTCTTTTTTTAATTTTCTTTGAGTGTTGTCACACAATTGATTATAATTTAATTGATTATAATTTAACATAAATCACACTCAGTATATTAGTGCCAATAAATATCCTTGTGCATGTGTGTCTCTTTATTAACATATTGAGGACATTCTAATATTACATAAGCAGGCTTAGGGATTTGGGAAGGTTAAAAGCGTGATCCTTAGCAGAAGGCCCGTTTGAGGGAACCAAAAATTGTTTAATTCAATTGTGTTTTAAATAATAGACATTAAACATAAATAATTTTAAGATGAGCGTAGGAACCCTTTCAGAGTTATGAAAGATCCAAACAATGAAATAGACTTATGCAACGCAACTTGGTAAATTAACGGAACATTCTACATAAAAGTTTAGCAATTATGATTAATAAAATCACAAATTTATATTAATTTCGAAATGTATGCTTTATATTTGTAATAAAAAATGGATATGTATTTCATTTAAGCTTTCCTTTAGGAAAAAATATACTATCATAACATATTGTTACTTGTTTGAAAAATAAAAATAAATTACAATTATAATCAAATAGTGTGTGATAGAACTGATATGGTCAAAAAGTACGAAAATTATTCCTCCAACCAACAAGGGTACTTCAATGAGAGATAGAGTTCGAGTCTTGGAAATAATGTTTACAAGGGTTGTTCTATAAGGTTAGAGATAATAGTATTATATGAAGAGCGATTATGAAGTGCAAAAATCAAATAACAAATATCACTTGTGCTTGGAACGTTTATTTTATTGTTCTAGCCGCTTTGAGAAGCTGCCTTGAAAGTTTTTCTTAAGCATTTTTAGTTGTCCTGTTGTGGCTGTCTTGGTGCTTTTGAATTTATTGCGGATAAACCAGTTATTTATCTTTTAAATATAGTCAAATCAGAAGTCAAGTATAACACGGTGCATTGATGTGAAGTAATTGGCCACTTAGCTTTTAAGGGATTTAAAAATTATCCTGTAATTTTGAAAATGGAACTTTTTGTTTATTCTTTTACAGTTATGTTGCTGTCCTTTATCTCGTAGCACTAAATTAGTGTGCTATGTTTAACATTTGATAACAAAGCCCCATCTCGTACCATAGCTCATAACTATTTTAATGAATTCAAGCCTCACCTCAGTGACAATATTCAGGAAGGACAACATGCCAATGATTTAAGATAACGTCAACGAGATGATGTGGTGCATCGCAGGTACAGAAAAAAAAAATTGCACAAATAATTTCAGGCTCAGTAAGTCTGAACCATGGAATTATTATATGGACCACTTCATTTTAAAATGATGCATAACTTAAATTTAATTATTTGTGTTTGCTTAAATTCCATTTAATCTGTCAATATAAATAAACCGAAACAATTTTCGATTGGAGTAACAAATATTTAAACATCGAAAAAAAATGAAGTCAGTCAAATATAAATTGAAACTTTAAGTGTTTAATTTAAATTAAGAAGAGTTTGTTAAATGAAGTAATTTGAAAAAAAATTGATTTCTTTTGTTATAATAAGAATAATTACAAAATTAATATTTAAAATAATTTCAATAAAAAAATTTATGAAATTAGAATTGTGTAAGAAGTTTGAAATAATTTAAAGAGTTAGTTTATTTAAAGTAAATTTAATTTATTGTCTTTTGTGTATCAGAATTTAATAGACAAATATTTTAAACATAAATATAAAGAGTTAGTTACTTTAGTTATGCAGCATAATTATTAAAAGTAATTAATTAGAAATTATATTTTAATTGTTTTTAAGAATACTCAGTTTTTTAAGAAATACATTTTTATGATTATCTATTATATTATTTCATGATTTAAATTATAAGTATTTTATGGTTTAAGCTTTAAAAAAGAATATTAAATAAATGATTTAACTAAAGTGTTTATAAATTAAGTTGTCTAATTAATACTATATGATAAAGGTTATCTTATAAAATATTTATGGTAATTGTTAAGGTATATTATTATAAGTTTATTCAGATTTCCAAAACATAACATTAAATAAGAGAGGGATAGGTGTGCGGGGAAAAATGAATCTATATATATATATATATATATATATATATATAAAAATAAAAAAATATTACATGATAAATATATCATGTAATATTTTTTATGAAAAGCAATTAAAAATATTCTCTGATACCCTGTTTTGATGGGGTAGGTGGAAAAAATCTATCTCAAGGTTCCATGATTTGATTAAACACATAAATCTACAAAATGTGTGTATAATTGTAAAATATTTAAAAACGACAACTACTGTACTGTGATGTATGTACAGAAGACATGATGAAAATATAAACTTACTATTTAGCTGCGCAACTCTAAAAAGAGCATCGCTCTTCTTTCTATCAGTATAAAATTGTATTAAAAATTCTATGCTCAGCTAATGTCATCAAAAGCCAACAAAAAATGATAGATTAAAGAATTTAACATTAATGCAAACGTCAAATTAATATCTTTGTGCAAAAACTCTGTAAATTCATATTAATATAAGATATGCTCTTATTTTACTTGTAATTAGGCATATTATTCTATAAATTGTCATACGAAATTGTATAAAAATAGGTACAAAAATTACAGTATCTACTCTTTGCACTTTGAAGAATAGAATAGATCATTACTATTCTATACACGCTTATTTTAACAGTACAATAATGGATAAATTGAAAATCGCTAAAAAATAGAGAACACAGTTTTCCATTTGGCACTAAACGACTTGGCGATTTGCGCTGCAAAAAACCGTTCTAATGGTTTTGTTATTTCACTATCTCGCATCTAACTATCATTGCTACTATATATTATTGCGGTCTCTCGCATCTTTGTTCGTCTATCCAGTAGAATAAGCCTACGGTCTAAACAAGATAAATACTGTATGGTTCATAACCAATAAAATGAAATCCAAATACTAAAATACCAGTGCTTAATAAGAGTTCAATAAGATCATGCACACTGCTATATTGTTTCGCACTTAACGTAATAGATTATAGTTAAGCATTATGGGTTTCAATAAAATATTGATGGTATTCTAGCAACTGATGATAAAGCCAATTTATGGTTTTTTTTTTACTAAGCAAAGACACTATTTTGATTATCCAAATACAGGGCTTTGTTTCATACGTTTTGGGAGTAAATTTATTTCATCTTCAATTTAAATTTATTTCATATTATCATTTTTTTTGTGTCTATATAAAATAAAATGATGGTGATAAAGGCTTATACAGAAGTATATTTATGCAGGTGTTGAACCAGGACTAGCAACAAAGTGCCGTAAATTTTGACCCAGAACACCAATATCATTAAAACTGCAAGCCAGTCAGAAAATTTCATTTTGGGAAAAACACGCTTCGTATTTTTTTTTGAGACTAAACTATCATTTATAGCCAAAATATGAAATTCAATATTTCTATCCGGTGTTTAACCTTGAATTTCACACATAACATTTATTTGAGTTTAATCATAAATATAAATATTTATACTCAATTTATTACAGAAAAACTTTAATCATTAATTTTAAATAAAAAATTGTGACATACATTAATCAGATATTTATTTTTATACATAATGCAAATACAAAATTGTCAAAAATACATTACTATTAAAAAGCCATTCTCTTTCAAAAGCTTAAATGAATATTTTTCAGGGGGTGGTGGTACTAATCGTTCTTCTTACTCTGGCGGAAACTCAGTTTGCCCTCGTGAGACTCCCTCCTGGCAGAAGCCAATTACACGTTTCTTCCCGCAGGCAGAGGAGAATGGTAATGAAGCAAGCAACGAAGAAGTAGCTGCTGGTGAGTGAATGTCACGATGATAATCTTTATGCTTAGTAATATAAGAAATGTAACATGTAGAATTTGGTAAAATTGCCATGTAATTAAAACAATATTATTTGGTCCAAATACCCACAGACGTGTGTAAAGCGTAGGATATTAGCTTTAATTCATAAATGATCCAAATGCCAAGAAAGAAATCGAAAAATAAATCGATAAATCGAAAGTTGTTTTTCTGTAAACTTTTCTTCACAATAATTTTACACTAAAGGACACAATTAACTGCAATTACTGGGTGAAAAATTAGCTTTAAAACAAGTTACAACCGGCAAACAAAGCGACACGCACAGGTTCATGGGAGGGGATTCCCCACGCGCTATCGCGCTCGTTCAACCACAGATTACTAATAATAGGCTGCGTTCCGAATAACGCCAAAATCACTGTCAGCGGTCGGCTCACATTCCCGTTCCAAATCACTCGTTCTCTGATGGGCGCGAAATTTAAAATGGTTCACAATAAATTTGTAACTTCAGATGGGCCAATGACAAAAGCCCGGCAGGCTGCTTGGCCGCAAGTTGAGTATAGCTGAGTTAGAAGGACAAAAGGACTAAGATTTTTCCGTCGATTTTTGAACACATTTATCGAAGAAATTTTCTTGGTGTCAAGAACCAGGTGAAATGAAAGTTTTGCTACTTGGATAGTAAGGGATACTTCGGAAGAGGTAGACGTATGTTTGGGAATAAGTAGGGCGAGCAAGCTTGCAGAGTATAACCCAAGGCCGTGAGCAGACAAATTTTTTAAATTTGCCAATTAGAGAAGTTGGAATTTGAAGAATTGTTTAATAAATTATACACAAGTATGTAAAGTTAGTGCTGTTAACTGATCTATAACCATTTGAGATGTGGCTGTATTCAAAAAAATTATCATTTTTCTGAGACTGAAGATGTACTAGATGTAACAATTTTAAAAGTATTCTAACTTTAAATATTTTTCATTAAGATCAGAATAGCATACATTTGCACAATTAACAGAAACAAGAGCGTTTGACAAAGGTAGATTTTTATTTTAGTTTGGGACAAAATTCTTAAAACGTCTGAGAGAGTATATACTGTCGAAAATACAATGATTAACGTTCATGAAGCTGCTAACGAAAATTTTGGTTAATCAGTAGACCATTGATTGATTAATCAGTAGGTCTTTAACAATCTATTAAATTAGTCGGATTTATTCTTGAAATAAGTCTTTGATTACCATCAATGATAGCCTGTGACTCACCCATTTGTGTATGGATTAGTAGATCATCAGCATAGAGATGATAATTGATATTCTTAACAACACCATCAATAAATACTGAGAAGAGGAGAGGGAATAGAACTCCTCTTTGAGCACCGCCGGTCGGTCCTCTAAGAATAAGTACCTGAAGAGTTCACAGACTAAGAGCCCATGGAGATATGAGCTTAATAACTCTAGAGAACTTTGGGGTATATTAAAATATTTCAAACGAATATCTAAAAGCACTCGAAATTATGAATACACTCTTGAAATCAAGAAACACGAATGTGATTTGTCTATTATTGAAAACGTACATATATCATCAGAGGCCATATATACACAAACATAGTCGAGGTTATTTAACAAGTTTTAAAATCAGAATGAAGGGACTTGTAAAATTTGTAGAAGGTAACAAGTTGAACATGAATAATATGTTCAAAGACTTTATTTAGTAGACACGAAAAAGTTAGATTGAGTAGATATTTTCAATGTCTCAAGAATTGATGGAGCTGTACTAGTTTAATTACTGATATTAACACAATGCCATAATAAGACTATTCATCATTTGAGGAACGTAAGAAGCTGCAAAATTAAATTAAGAGTTAGCTTGTTTTAAGCAACTTTTCGAAATTCTGGAAAATATCTATAAAATCTCCTTTAAATCTATCTTTCAACAGTTAATGAAAGACTTAGAGCTAGCTACAACTTAACCCATCTTTTTACATAACCAGCTCCACCATTTGTTGCTTCCTTTCCATGGCCGCCTCACCGTAGTACCAAAACAGATATTCAGCATTAGTTTAGTGGCAATGAAGTTGACTATGAGAAAAAACAAAATTATGGTGGCTAGTGTCACTGGTCCATCACCAGTAAGTTAATGCTTTACAGGTTGGAGATCCTGTCTATATTTTTAGAATAGATAAGCAGCTTTATTCGTTTCTTCGCCTTCTTTTTGGTGACAGCTTCCTTCTTACCGGAAGTTTATCATTTTTAAGAAAATTTAGCTGCTCATTCTTTGTATTTCGTTGGCTGATAGCCCAGCTTCCGGTCTGTAGTCTCCACCCCAAAACCTTCATGATAAAAATCATCATATCTTCTACTTTTACTACCAACTATTTATTACGTGTATCTTGATTAGTATACATTAACCTATCAAGTACAACGTTCTGTTCGCGCTTAGACATGTGTAAACAGTTAAGGGTATAAAGTTGTGTTAAATTAATTATTGATATTACGGTTATTTTCACCATCTCGTTCCATATTCATTCTCGATTGCTCATCTAGCGGGTCTTGACCGGTGTTCTAGTTGGCTGTAAGAGATTTGCTGCTTTCGTAGCAGTAAGTCTGCCATATGTATCAATTGTATATATTAAAGTACGTAAATAAAGAAATAAATTAATTTATGATGTTTTGTAAAGTATGGGTCGTGGGTTAATACCATGTAAAAAATGTAATTACTCTTCTGTCGTTTTGAAATTTTTATTATATAATTTAGAAGCTTGCAAGATTGGCAATTTAACCAAAAGAATGAATAATATTTTTAATGAAACTTTTTTACATAGGTAGAGTTCTTGTGACAAATAAATGAAGCTCTAATGGAGATAAGAGGGATAGAGATCGGAAAATTAAATATCGTTAGTAACTCTTCATGAAATCTGATTTAAAATAACGTCAATATGTAGAAAGGTCAGTTTTGTATTTTTTGTTTTAGATTTGTGTAGAATTTTTTCGTACAATAATCCAATTTTCTGTAGCAGTCTCGTCTTTAAAAAGAGGACCTAATATTTTTTATATTTAGTTCAAGCATTATAGACATATTTTATAAAGACAACATTAGTGCATTGAAAATGTCACCTGTCCAGTATTACTGCTTTACTCAAATAGTGGCGGTTGAGATACATGCTCTGGATAGCTAATAGGAAATGTGTTTAACATTTTCTATTAGCCCTTATTATAATTAAATAATTAAAATTATCGGAAAATTAAAACAAAACCTATAACCATCTTGTTGCCATCAAAATTTGCCTTTCAAACTAGTATCACCGCTAAAATATTTCTGTGTAATGAATAACCTTGCTTATTCATACAAGCAGTTAAAATTTCTGTGTACCATTGATATTACAACATCAATTGGTTCCTGTTGTGTAGTCCTCAATTAAAACTTTATTAGGCCATAAGACCTTCAGTTTTATAGCTTTCTGATTGAATGTTGACAAAACACAACAATTTGCGATTAATGTTTTGAAATAGGTCTCGTTAAACATATTAACGAATCTGCTAAATCTGCTGAATCAAATTAATCATTGCCAAAAATTAATATACGGTCTGGCAATCATTTTTATCTTTTCTTCTTCGTATACCTTTACACCGTCTGCTGTCAAAAGTAAGCAGTGATGATGGAATGCTTTATAAACAGAGTGTAAAGTTCAACATGAGAAAACAACTGAAATAAAATGTTTTTCAATGTCCTGAAGAGAATAAGGGAAACCTATTTCGAAATCCGTGCCAGTTGCGGGAGTTACTCAAATTTGAAATAAAAAATTACCCTATTTTCCATATTCTTTATTCCTCATATTATAAAAAATCATTCAATAATAAAATAAAAAATGTAAATTTTAAAATATATTAACTAAAATATAATTATTTATAAATAAAGTATAATTCTTTGGTTGGAAACATATATTATTTTATCACAAAATATATAAAATATAATAAAAATCTAAATTAAAATAAAAAATTAAATTTTTCCTACAAAACTGAAAACATTTAAAGGTGTAGAATAGACGGTATTTTTTTTATCTATTTTGTAATTAAATGACGATTTCATGCGAACAAGTAATTTTTTTTTAATTCCTCGAAGTTATAATTTCTGCTTCATGCAGAATTCACCTGTCGTCTTGTTATATTCAACTTTGCACCCTGCATAGATATGTTTCAGAAGAATGGTTGTTTTTAGGTCTAATTTTAGAGCACTGAAGTTGCATTCTTATAATTTTACTACGATTGTTCTTTCAACTTTCACAAAAGCTTCATTACGTCAACCAATGTACTCATTTTTTACAAAAAATTTTATCTTTTCGTTCCTAAATATTAAACCTCCTAAATAAACATACTCATCTATATGCTTTATATCTAGCAGTCTTTATTTAACATCTTGTCTAGAATTCTTTATAAAGCTCTTATTTTACGCTTATTTAGTATTTATATGTTGAACTTTCTTGAAGCATATTAGGAACATTTGCAGCGTTGGAATGAGTACACATATATCATCTAGTGCTAACACGGAGGGTGGATTTTAAATTGATAAAATCACTAAAGTTCTGCTTCACAAAATTTAGATAGATCTGTCCTAAATAGAGTCGTCATTCATACTTTGAAGTAAAAGAAATGTGACTTATTTGATACAAGAGAACTGTATAGTTCACAGACACTAAAATACTTTATTTACATTAATTTATCTCATTTTCAACTATTGTCCGAAGTTGGTCGTTGTTTTTAAAGAATGTAGACATTAAGGTTTCACTATCTGACACTATACCTTCAAGTATAAATACAACATCATACCATACTTCGATATTTTAAAACACTAACTTGATACAGATTTAGATCAATACAAAAACATTAGTGTCGGATCAAATGGACTGATCCAAGTTCCCACAGTTCGTAGACGTAATTTATCATAATAGTTTGTAATAAAATATTTGATAATTTACGTGGTGACTTGCCCCAGTGTAGATTTAAATATGTTTTGATATCCAGTGTCTTCACATTACACTCGCTTCATATTATTAATTTGCTTTTTAATATGTAGATATTTTTTATTATTTACAAAAAGCAGTTGCCAAAAACTTTTTTGTATTAATAGTTTTTAAACTGCAGGAAAAAGCAACTAAATAATTGATCGAAATATTGTTACATTTTTCAACACCGGTGAACATGAATTTTGTGTCTGGGTTCTGCCGTGTCATTTTTATTGCTCCTCTATTAGTAATTAAAAAAAAATAGTTTTACTTAAAAACTATGGTTTCGTAGATGTAAGTACTTTCGCATGTTTATTTTATGCAAGTATAAAACAAATTTTGTTGTGAATTTCGATCACTATTATTAAAAAAAAATTAATTCGTCTCAGACCCGAGTGCTGCTTGGGGACAAACAACATTTGCTTTGTTTATCAACTAATTGCGGATATATTATGCTTGGAAATAAAAAAATGATGAAATAATATTTTTATTTATAAGTACATAAAGATATATAAAAAATATGATTAAATTTCTAAAAGACCAATTTCTTGCCCGATTTTCAATTACTTGACAATATTTCATAAATTTTACCCATATTATCTTCAATTGATTTTGTTAAAAGGCAGGTTTATGTAACCTTTGGTTGTGTCAAAAGTTTAGAAACTTTATTATTAGATTATAATTAGAGCTATACGATCCAAACTCAATCATGGCACCTGTACTGTTCATTATTGGTATTCTATGGTGCATTTAGAATTTCTATGGTCAAATTCTAATCAAATTTTGATGGTGCTACACTAACCGTGTATACCTTTCCAAATAAACAAAATCATCCAAATTGGTTAATAAATGCCAGAGATGTAAGGTAACACAACACAAAAAAAATACAGTCGAATTGAGAACCTCTTCATTTTTGTAATTCATTTAATAATTAAAACAGGTGCAGCAGTAGTGGCAAATTAATTACTAATTAATTTAGAATTATTTTACTGCACTATTTATTTTTGGAAATTAATTAAAATGTTGTGTTTTGGTTAAATTTAATAAAATAGTACATGCGTGTCAATCAATATCCGAGTTATGCCACTGCGTCCCCAGTCCTTTTGCACACTGACAAAAGGTTGGAAGCTAATAAGACAACATGTTATATATACACTCCTCACCTAATTTCTATACGCATCACATACAATTCAATTTAAATCTGAAATAAAACACCAACAGTGGTGTGTCTGTATATTGAAGATATATTTAAACGGTTTAAATGTAACATTCACTGGAATAATCATTTTGATTAAAATTTTTGTCTGCCTGTTTTTTGATTATCTGTTTGTTTTGTTTGAGAATCACATGAAGACTACTAGATTAAACTAAATTAAACTTTTACCGAGATAATTCTTAGAGTATTAATTAATATCTAAAGTGTGTCATCAAATGGTTCTTAAGGAAATTAAAATAAAATTATTAGCACTCTGGTATTAAGACCAAATGCGTAGTCTTAAAATTGACAAATAGAAGTTGTTTAGACAGTTGCAGCGTTTGGCATAAAGTTCGGGCTAAAAGATAAGATTAAACTATTTTCATCCTGTTGCAATGAGATTCGAGATGCAAATATTATTAGAAAAACTGCACCTGAATATTTAAAATATATCTTAGCAAAGCTAATTAATTAATAAATAATAATTTTACAGTTTATTTCCAATAATAAGTTAATAAATATTATTTTCAGGTTCGAGCAAAGAGGATGCAATTCGTGCAAAACGCAAATCTCGGAATGTTATCATGTCTGACGACGAAGAAGAGGCCACCGAGCCCGCAACACCTACCTCCGCCCCGAAAGTTACACATGTCGATCTCGATAACTCCAGTCCTGAACTACCTCCACTAGACGGTGAGGATAGCCATAAAATAGCTGAATATTTCCCCAAAGTCAATTGTGTAAACAGTCCTATTAAAGTGAAAGTTCCAACATCAAAAAACAAGGGGAAAGGCAGTAAGAAGAGCAACAAGAAGGCAGACGATAAGGAAAATGAAGAAAGTGGTTTAACAGAGGAAGGTAAGAATGCGGTGAAGAGGATGGCCAGCGACGGTGAAAGCGGAGATGAGACTTTGAATAGTAATAAGCGTGTCAAAGTACAAAATTAATTTTAAACATGTCGTGTTTGGGTATAACAGTGTAAAGTTAATGAACGTAACGTAAACAACGTGTTGACAAATATTTTTTGTCGACCATTGTAACCTAGTGCTACAAAAACAGGTCGATCAAGTGGGTGTTGCGGGCGGCAGATTCGACAATTGAACATAGATTATAAACTTATATTTTGTCGGCTGAGAAAATGCCAGGTCCTGCACCGCCACTAAATTAAAGAGATTTTTGATTCATTTTCTCAAATTGATTCTCATAAATTAATTTAGTATAAAATAAAATATATTATGCTCTCGTTTTATCCTTTCACATATGCCCTTATTTTACTTGAGCAGTCAACAACGTTGAATCGTTGAATTGCTATGCTTAAACATTTTTTTTTATTGATAATTCTAAGATCGGAAATTTGATCGGCAAAATGATATAATAATTAGTTAATGATTACATCGCTCATAATTTTTAATTTGTTAAAAATGATTTGTTATTATCTAAACATAAATATAATCAGAGTTTCAAAGTAGATAATTGAAACTTAACAAACTTTTATGAACTTATAGATTATTTTTATACATTCCTGTGTTCAATGATTTTGGTTCTGCACGTTTTGAGTAGAGGAACCTAATGTAAAAGATACGTTGTCGAACAAATATTTGTGTATCCTCCAGAATGCCACTACAGAAAAAATAATGACCCTAATCCAAATTAAGTTCTTAAACGGACATCAAGATTATATACATAACTTGTCACTAAGTGTGTTTCCTTCCACATCAGATATAAACGATACGCTAGTAGCATGAGCAGTTTTTGTAAATAGCTTCCATATCTTTGTTTTTTACTTTTCTCCTGTTTATGAGGTATTCAATAACTGTTGGAGATTTAGTTTCCCAATTATTGGAGAATTGCTCATAATATTTGTGTCTCGGTAGACTGTAGCGAGGCTATCGGTTTGATATTTCTGAATCATAGTATTAAATTCGTAATCGAATCTTAATTGCTATTATTTATACAGATACCTAGAATTCATCGGACGTCTCCTTGTATTTCGTATTTTCTATGCTATATGCAAATGTATTAATTTTGGTGATATTCATTCAAAAACAGATCTTAAATAAATGTTTAACATTATTAAGTTAGCAACTAATAAACCAGTAATTTTTCTATAATAGTAATTTCTAGAAAAAATTTAAAATTTCTCGAAAATTTCTAGTGTGGTATGTAAAGGATGCAGCGCAATCTTTTTTTCTTCTCCATTAAACATTTTATAAAAGCACTAAAACACAAATTATGTGTAAGAGTTAAACAAGGATTTAAGTTATAAACGTGTTCATCGAAATGAAGAAAAAACCGCTGTAAGAAAAAACAACAGATCAACGAAACAATTATAGAAGAGAGCGAATGTGATAAGTTCTAAACCATCCATGTTATTCGCTGTATAATTACTATAAATAAAATAATATTTTGTCCAAATGTTTCGTTCGGGGTTGGGCACTGAAACATGCTCTAGTGTTAAGTTAGTTGTAGAACAAATGAACGATACCTTTCCCCAAATTACAAACAGTGTCGAGTGTTGCCATTATGACAATATTTTGTTAGTATTATATGGCCACCATCAGTTGCAATTCTAAAGCTTGTTTTATAGTTTTTATTAAGTGACTATTATATTAAGGGCAGAATTTCTATTATCTGCTGTAGTTATAATAAGTAAAAATATTGATTAAGAAATATCAAATCCAAAATGTTAGTATTAGAAAAAAGGTACTCGATGCAGAAATATATTTTTCTGCATCCCTACTCACACTCTTGTACTGCAATAGAAAAAGAGGTCCATGCTTTTTATCAATTTTCTGTGTCAAATATTGCTTCTATGCTAGTTGTAATATTATCACTTAATTAGCAAAAATTAAGCATTTTACTGTGCGACCACTTCTGGAAATTTTATTCTTTTCTTAGGACAATTTTATATCTAATACGTTTACTAGTTTTAAATGATAAGTAATGTAAGGTATTTTGTAATCCACTGATTAATTTGCTTTTGATTAATTTGCTTTTCTTTTGATGGAGTTCCCCATATTCTTGTTTTTGTTACTATTTAATTAATTAAGTAATATATTTATTTTTCTATTGAAAAGTTTCACGAAGTTTAAGTTCATTTGATATGTTTATAATATTATAAACATATCATAGCTTTGTGGAAAAGTTTTGTTGAATATTATTCGAGTCTTAGGTATTTTTGTATTAAAGTAAGGAAAGTATATTTCCTAGTGCTTACAAAATCATTTGAATAAACAGACGTAACTTCAATTTTGTCAAGAGATAAATATGCCTTTTAGTTTTTTTTATATAATTTTTTGTTTTAAATATATAAAACGAATGGTTTAAAAAGTTCTTTCTGTCCTGACGCAATCTTTTTATATTCTTTGTACGAGTTTTTAAATGGAAAAATAAGATATTCGTAGTGCTAAAGTGTTAATCTATCTTTTATTTCATGACTTACTACTTCGTTCTCACAAATTTTACAAAGGAAAATTGTTCCGCTGCAGCTCTCCTTACAGACACACAAACGTGACGTGCAATATATGAAATGAAGGATTCCCCTGTTCTGTTTTCAAAAATATTTTGTGCCACAATAACACTGAAAGGTAAATCTCCTGCTAGTGGTGGACGGTGGCTAATCAAATTTCAACTTTATTCATTAACTACAACTGGACTGGTGATGTTTATTTTATTTTGGTGGTATCAAAGCAAATGCATTCGTAATGTCATTTCTATTAAGTGACAAAAAATGGATACCAGTATACAATGGCAAATTAAGCCTGTTATGGGAGCTATGCGGCCTTGTAGCGTTCTGTATGTGTCTTTTTTCATTGGCGGCAAAATGTTTATACGTTGGTAGAGGATTTCATAAAATATAGGCGATATTACAGTCGGGAACGTGACGTGGAGTAAATTTTGGATCCCATTTCAGCCAACCCGAAAGTTTTGCAATGCCTCCATTGTTCATAGCTATAAATACATACACATTGTACACGGAATGCTCAATTACTTATTAGTTACTGTTTTATTTTTAAGAACATTGTAAATAAAATATTTTTATACAGAATTTATGCGTTTTATTTGCTTTTTGTAATGGATTCAAATTATAATATAAGGTGCAAAAAAGTTGGCAGTCGATGTTAGTTTGAATGAATATTTCAAAAATAGCTTTAGACAATTTTATAATATTTGAAGTGAAACCGTAAATCTTTAACTGAGACCAGTTATAAAACAGTGAGTAATTTAATGGGTATTGTTGTAAATTTCAAAATTTATCATTATGTCTTTTCTGTTTTTACAGTGTTATTTTTGGTCAGTTATTTTTTCAAACTAATTATATCACACCGTGCAATGGAAATCAAAGCTGTCAAGAGATTAGTTTCCTCACAGACATATCTATGAGGGAACTATAATTTATTTGTTACAACTACTGTTCTAAAATTTAAAGTGTATAATTTGTTGTACAAAAATGTAAATAAAAAAGTATCTATTTTAACCGTTTGAGTGCCGACGAGCGCCATCGCGCTCGTGTGCGTACTAACTAAATTTGCGGCGAGTGCCATTGCGCTCGTGTGCGTACTAACTAAATTTGCGAAGAGCGCGATGGCGCTCACGAAATCAGTTGCTGTTTCTCCTTGTACAAGTTTTTATTAAGAAAACACCGAAAAAATTATTAAAATTGTTTATATATGAGTAAAAAACCATGGGATTAAAACGGTTAAAGCACCACACCACATGCATCATATTACTGAAGATATTTTTGAAAAATGGTAATGATTTTGAAATAAATATATCAAGTACGTATACATATAAACATTTAAGGTTTATAGTATTTCTATCCAACTATTTACAAAGAGCAATATTATTTTTACCATTTATACTTACCTGGTATCTGTCAAGGACATAAAATATTTTGAATTTTGCAAAAAGTATAAAATTAGGAACCATGATAATTTTCTGGTAAACTATGTAAATTTTTGTAATATTGTTTATCCACAACATTGACTTTGGCAGTTTGGGGCGAGAGGTGTGAAATTGTCTTACAAAAGATATTAAAATGAATAGTTTTGGAATCTTTGTAAGTCTCTCTTTGAGTTGGTATCTCATATGAACTAAGTATGTAAACAAAAATTTTCTAAGTCTATTTGCTCTTTCTAAAATTGTCATGCGAAAGTCTCTCTAGGTATATACAGGTTAGTATGTTGTATTACTATGCCAAAATTTCATGTTTCTATGTCAAATGGTGTCTTGGAAAAACGGATGGACATATTAGTGATCTTATAATGGTTCCATTTTTTTTTCCTTCTTGAAGTATGGAGGCCAGAAATTTATGTATGCAGAGCATATAATACCATTTTGTTGATAAGCAATGAGCGGAAACAGATTCAGGAAAATGATTATAGTTTAATATACAAAGTACAATTTCTGCCCGTTTGCAAACTGCCCAGCTAAACCAGGTTTCCCTACACACAATAAATAATAAATAAAACTGACAAGTTTGATATGTTGGTTACTGACGGATGTAATAAATATTAGTATGGCATGGTCTATATCAAGGCTGCCCAAATAATTTGGGAGGAGGGTCACAATTTCGATTCTATGTTAGCCGGCGGACCAGCCATTTCTTGGCTTGTTATTATAACTGTTATATTTACTTATTTAAATAAAATAAAGCTTTATGAAAAATAGTTGAATTATAATCAAAAAGTCAAAAACATCACCGCGGGCAATTTGAAATGTGTTGGCCGGCCACATTGTTGTTGCCCGCGGGCCTAGTTAGGCAGCTTTGGTCTATATAAATAATAAGCTTAACTTGCTGAAGTTACAGATGATATTTCTTCAAAAAAACTTATAAATCAGTGGATTGTAATCGTCCAATTTATTATTTATGTATCCAGTTACTCTCCTTGGAAAACAATATTGATGGGGAATTTTTATTAGGTTATATTTAATGTAATATTTGGCATAATATATTAAATATTTCATGAAGATTTAAAATATAAAATAAGTACAGATAAAAATATTTCATTTTCAGCATTCGGAGTTCTTACAGAGTAAAAATACGCTTCAGATCCGAAATGAGATACCATTACTCCACCCCCCCCAACACTCCATACTAGCGAACAGATTTAATTGCCTACACTATTACATACGTACTTGCCTATCCGTATCCGTTTGTGTGTGTGTGTATATTAATGTAAGGCTATTTCCAGCGTTCAGGTAAATAACAATTACTATTACTACATATCGGTCTCGATCGTTGCGAGCAATTGCGCCGATCGAGCGAGTTGATGCTATACCTCAGCAACATAGCCGTTTCTTTTTCTAACCAACGATCGAATGACTGTCCTGATACCACGCGGACGCAGTAACTGTACTGAGGCGTCTTTATTGTTACCAAATTGTAAAAATGTTATGTAGGTAAATATCTATTTTATACTGTACATATAATTATGTGAAAGTGATTTGATAATAATAATATTAAGATAGAATTTGAAAAAGATACTCAATGTGGATCCTAAAAACGAAATAAAATTTTAAATAAACATAAGTTTTGTTCATTTATAAATGTGATATACTGGAATAAGGTCTTCAACCATATAAAAAGCCTATCTATGGCAGACACTACAAGGATACGTTTTCCAACCACATCGCGTTCAAACAAAACAATGACTTTTAAGACCAGTTTGTATTTTAAAACTGCTCAGTGACATGTTTGTATACATAAAATTATAGGTACTAATCAAATAAATTGGTGATACAAAACAAAATTATTTACAACAAACAAAAAGAAGGAGACAAACAATCCTTATTGATTTTATTGCTTTCTAAGAATTCGTCAAAGAGACCGTTATGTTGAATTATTATAAATAGTTATCAATTAAGACTGAATTACACAAGTTAAAAGTCGACCAAACATCGCACAATTGAACAAATATGTGCACGCAGCAAGCGGCAACCTCGGAATGCGTACTCAGCACGTTACGTGGGCGGGGGGAGGTGAGTGTCGCTTCTTTACGCGGTAATAGTTTATATTCCTTGCCATTATATTCCTTAACCCTTTGACAAAATTCGTCAGCACATGCCTTTGATGGAAGTTGTGTCATGTTCTTTTATTTTTTTTTTATTCGCCATTTGTAATGTTAAGAAAAAACGAAGGACAAATACTAAGAGTATATAAAATCAGATAGTAAATAGTGTGTCTTTGTGTCACAAAGGCACATTATTTTTATTCCATACTTTCCAGGTTTTGATTTCATGTATACTCGACAAAACCAACGCCCTCTAAAGGGAACTGACGTTTCATCCGCTGTCATATAATCTGAGCAGGTGTAATTTACTTTGCAGTTATTCATAAATTTATAAAATGTGGAAGAAATAAGAGTCTAGCGATCAGTTTCCTTTCTCGTATCTCGAGTTAGAATATCAACAAATCGCAATGCCGATATCAGGAATAAGAATCTGTGAAAACTCATTACAGCTCTAAAAACATTTCGTCCTGTTCCATTTGTGGTCCGTAAAGTACGTACATTTTCATGGTTAGAATATTCCTATCAGTAGGCAAAGCTTTCATTTCTGTTTTGCTAACGTGGTTAGTATAGGCTGGGCATTCTGAGCTCGTGCTCTTTTCTAACAGTTCCGTAATATTTTCATTGGTATAAGTTGTAATGTAAGCTATAATTTCATCACTGATACTTAAAGACCACAATTCAATAGGGGTTAAGTTGGATTTTTCTAATGCGGGATCTTTGATACTAGGCAGATGTAAACGATATTGTGTGATCTAGTTCTCTATGCAGCTAGTGGAGCTTTGGACCACTTAAAATGGTTCTTACCATAAACATAATAGGCACTGCCGCACTTTCTTCTTCCTTTTCTTCACTCTCATTTTCTCATTCATCAGCCTCAATTTCGCTTTCTGTGTCAGGTTCAGAAATTTCTGCAGGTCCATTACTGTGTTCTGCATCATCTTCAAAAAAATTATAAATGTTTTATAGGTATATCCTCTGTCTCTGGCTCTTATTCGTCTACCTATAAGCTTGCAATTTGTGCCTCATTCAAAAAAACGTTTCATTTTCCCTAAAATTAAAAAACAAATGTATTAAAAAAAAGTAAAAAACTTACATTAGTCTTCATGGGATAATTTTCCATTCCACAGGGTACGTACCGTTGTAAGTATAAGCCACAGCACCTCGTACCTTCTCCCGCTGTGAGAGCGGGCCAACATTGACATTACGTAAAACGGTAACATCTGGGACCCAATAGAAACAATTTTATTAACAAAATATTACCGCGTGGGCTAGAATTTTACCTGACGAAGGTAGTTAAGAGTTAAATATGAAACATTGTTATTACCAAGAGTGGTGGGCCAAATAACTGGCATGAACATTAAATCCACTATATGTATATCTAAGCCTTAAAAGTGAGAATACATTTTATAATTTGTAATATTGGCCAGGAGATATTTATGCAGTATTATGAAGCAACAAATTTTATTGTCACAGTTTATTGCTCTATAAACGGTCGTTTAATCGTTTTTTGTGGTTTAGGCACTTACCGACCATAGACATAAACAATAAGATGAGAACTAAGTTTATAGTTTAACTTCAGCATGCGACTATGATCATAATAGACATCACCATGATTTTTGGAATCCATAAATCTAGCGTATCCCGCATAATCTCTGCAAAAAGATAGCACTAGTCCTCTGCTGACCAAGAGGAAGACCATTATGTTCGGAAACGCAAGTACACTGGTTAAAATAATAAAGTTTTGAATCTAATATAGTCTTAAAATTCTTAGAAGATAAGTGCTAAGCTGCAAAGAAAGTTGATATCAGCTGCTGTGCACGTGGATCCATCAACAGCAACTTCTGCAAACGTGCAGCTAACAAGGTAATTAAAATAACTCCTAATGTTTAGCATGAATAAGGAAAGGCTGTCCGAACTAAGAAACACAAGCATTAGACAACATGCGACTGGGAGAGGCGCACACATATTTATGATAAATGTGTCCATTTCTTTATAAATTAAAAAATGTAAGCCTCCATGCACTGATGAGAATTTACATTTTGCATAATTGCTATGAGTAAAACGAACAGCAAATAAATATCTCAGTTCGGACATTACATACAATATTGTCTACTTTAAGACTATACCTGCGACTTGACACGTGAACTTTTGAAAAATATAAATAAACAAGTAAACTGTAAGATTAAAGGTTAAAATTATATAAAATAATCTGTAATCACTACAGGAGTAAACTTTTTCATATATGTAAGTGCACTGTGTGTTAAAATATTAAATTACCGTATCTTTTTTTTATTTCAGAGATCAATTTTGCGAAGAAATAAACATGCTCACAGACAAAAATGCCAAAACATATATTACTTTTATCATACTCCGTTATAATCACTTTTCCGCAAATATTTTCAATGCACATATATTCAAATCCTACATTTTTATTATATGTATAGATTTGTGATGTCCTGCAATCACTCTAATAATATATGCCGCTGAAGAAAAAGTCACGCAAAAATGTTACGTATCTTCTATAAGAGACATAGAAATCTAATGGATATTAAGCACTTTATTTTATACTTGAAATCAGTTACACACTAATTTTCTATATCTTTGCTAATTTTACTATCCAACAATCAAATATTTATTGCCGAGTAATGGTAAAATTAAAACATAAATAGATATAACATTGATGTAAAAAATATGGTTGTACTTAATTCAAATTCTTCTCCCAAGTCTTCATCACAGCTTTGCATACACCACAGCAGGTATCACAATCGGCGCAGAGCTTCAAGACTAGCAAAAAAAACAAAAACCGACGTCCAGAAAAGTTATCACCGAATGAATAGGCGTGTGTTTGTAAGCAGACGGATGTATCCGCTCCGGGCGTCATGGCGACGACTTTTATTACAGTTTGTTACCTTATTTAGAAACCAACTAAGTCATTATTTTTTGTTATTCGATGAGAGTTTATATTAAGTTGATTAGTTTATTAAATAAAATATAAATTGAAATAAAGATTAAAGTTTAATTAATAAATGATGAATTTTAATTAATAAATGCTAAAGGTTATGTAATGTTAGTAACTGAGTATGTTATATATTTTTCTTTTCAGCCTGGAATAGTGTATAGACAATTGTGTTTATTTCGTAGAAATTAATTAGAATTGTTTTCAAATTAAGATAAATCAATTAATATATCAATACATCTTTTAGGCACTGTTATTTCTCAGTATTCAGCGTGACCAGTGAGCTGTACCAACACCTATTACTACAAGTAATACCAGTACGTGTTGGCTTTACCTGTCAGGAATTGCACTCACGAGCGCATATTTAGGAGTAAAGTAGGCGCATAAGAGGATTTATCAATAATGTTGACTTGGGAGCATCACTACATGACGTACATATCTGTCAACAGGCGTCTTGAGTGTAGACTTTTATCATATCATGCTATATTTGCAGACCATTGTTTTTAATAAATTTTCAAAAGAATATTAGTTTTATTTTACTTTGTTTGCTGTAGACTAGTTTAATTTATTCATATTTTAGTTAATAAATGAAATGGTTTCATTTCATAATAACGTGACCGCATTTTCAAGCTAGAAATGATGGACAGATATATCTGTCGTTGGCGGTCAAAGGGTTAAATTATAATAATAATATGGGCACACGCTAAAAGGTAAGTAAAAATAAAGAATATGTGAAGTTTTAATGACTTCAGTTCTTCAAGATAGAAGCCGTACAAAACTAAGATTCCTAATAAGACTTTAATTTCCTTTAAAAAATATTCCAAACTTACATTATAGAATACCTGATGGCTTTTAATAAATAAAACTCCAAAAATAATTTGTATGAAACAGATATATTTAATCCTTTCTTTTTTCACTGTAGAATCATACATTTTATTAACTTCTTTTTTTCTTGATTTATTACTCCGACAATCTTAAAAGTATCAGAAATAGACAATACTTAAGTAACAGAATCTTGACAGTAAACAAGTATAGTTATGCGACCTAATGCAAATGCTGGCCACCAAAGATTTTAATTATAAAAGTGAATATTGACAGTTTAAATACATGTTCTGAAAGCTGTCACTATTAATACGAAATTTTTCCCACATTTTCTGGCATAAATGAACATTGACCATAAAAAAATCGCATAACCAACATATTTTTTACACAACTTACATGCGCTTTTACAATTAAATGCAAATACTCCGTTTAAAAATTACAAATTCATTCGGTAGTTCCATTCCTGCTGCAGTTTGAATCCAAACATGTATTGGGGCAATTTTATTACAATTTTTATATTTTTTTAAAACGCCCAACCCACATTTGGAATATTAAGCTTACAAATTGACAATAAACACTTAAACGGGTCACGAATTCTCATTAATATTGTTAATACAAATATTAGTTTAATCATGTTTATCTTTTTTTTTCAATAGATGCTGAATTCTCGCCCGCATTTTCGTTCATTTTATTGTCCTATACGTAAAATATATAACTTATCAACCTAATCGTCCCCGTCAGAACAATACGCGACATATTTAACCTTTACTGTATAGCAATAGTAATATTTTAATTTCCATTAACGAAAAAATGACACAATATTAAACCCTCCAATGTATGGAGGGAATAGACTACTCTAGTTTCCCCGCTTGCTCTCACCCTAGTTAAACTTACGAAAAAAAAAGAAAAAATGAATTATTTTTCTTTGCTCTTTTTTCTTAAAACGTAGACAAAAAATTAAACTTCTTGAGATCACATTTTTTTTATATTTTCACTTTATACATCGTTTTAATTGAATTCTTTTGTATTCTTGTTTATCTTATGTAATGTTAATATTTAATAATAATAATATAAATGTAATTAAATAATACATACATATTTATATATATATACTAAATCAAAAGAAATCATTCGAAGCGCACTGACCACATGAGGCCGTATTTGTCATATTTATTTAAAAAGAAATAAAACTGTAAGGCGACACAATGTACAAATTTGAAACTAGAACAAAATATTTATTTGTTTACATGCATTTCCTTCACAAACAAAAAAGCTAATGGCTACTACGAACGACTGCCTTGCCATTTTATTTCTCTTATTTTTTTTTAATAAACATTGCAACAAATTATTTTTCTTTTTAACATATAAATTGTGATTGATATAACTAGCAATATTTTTTACTTTCTTTCATTAATTTAAATTTTTTTTTCATATTTTTAAATCTATTTTAATCACAGTAAGAAAAGAATTGTCCCTAAACTATTAATATATTGATAATTAATTAGTGATATCTATATATTCATAAACACATATAAATATATACACACACACATATGTATATATATAAATCTGCAAATATAAAAAATGCCAATCAAATGAATTTTCTGTCAATACAAAATTTATTTTCGACACCAAAGTACCAAACTCTAGATGTTTTTTTTTAAATAAAGATCAATTTTTGTGTAAATTCTTGTTGCTTTTTTATATGTAATTAAATTGCATCTTCAATCTTTGTACATGAACATCATCGTTGATAATTATTTATATATATATATATATATATATAGACATATGTATACAAATATAAAAAAAATTGTTCTAAATTATTATTTATTGATAATTTTGACTTTATTCCGTCCACTTAAATTGCACCATTTTATTATTTTTTTGTTTCTTTGCTTGTTTTTTTATTTATTTATTACGAATTTTTTACAATTACAAATATTGTGGCAGTTACCTCTATATATATTTTTTATTGATTTGACAAATGAATATAAACAAATACACATATACATTATTAATTAATATTAATATATTACAAAATTAAATAATAACCTGGTTTCACAAATACTTTCTTTTGTCACGTTTCTTCCACTATGTCTACGATGATAAACGGGTGGATCACTTGACGCTACTGAACTTGCCCCCGCCGAAAATATTACAAAACACTACAACCTTCAAATTAATGTGCCGACTACTTCCGAGCATGTCTTTTTCACAAATGTGAAAGTATTTCCGAGGAATGTCTTCAAGTGCTAATAATATTCCCAGCCGAGTCAAGTAATGGCTGTTCTCAGCGGTGGTCGGATGGGGCGCGAGGCCCCCTTGCGGTGCGTCAGTTGTCGCTGCAGTATACCGGTAAAACGGGGCTCCGGGGCCAGTCTTTCGTGTCCTCGCTCAGGTCTTCCGAGCTCTCGCTGCCTGATCTATAGAAAAAAGTAAAAAAATGCTTGTAAACGTTTGTTTCCACAAATAGTTTTTATAAATAATTCACATCCACCTTACATCTGGAGAGTTTCTTTTTGTGCTGTAAGTGTGAGGTAGATAAAACTTAAGAGCCAGGTGTAATTCGGAACTCAGTCAAAGGATAGTTGACTACTCCTAAATTTGTTAATAATGTTAGAAATGTTTTACAGAAATGATCGGAAAAATATTTAAAATTACAAAGAAATATTTCGTATGTACGGTAGTCCATAAACTATATTATATAAATTTCCCCGATGACTGTAATTTTTGAAGATAATTTCTTTGAAATATATGTGGAATAAAAAAATGTTAAAATGATTATATCAGTTCTGGAGTGGGACAAAGGCATATTTTTAATATTGTCCTACACACTCATTGAGACAGTTGCGGAGTAATATATAATAGTGTTTTCATCCTGGGCAGTAAATCCATGGGCACTTATCAAAAACTCCTGTTTTCATTCTGATAGATGGCTCTATTACATAATGTAGAAAGGAAAGTTCTTAGAATTGGCCATTTGTAATAATGGTAATAAAAAAATTAATGCCAACTTCAGAAATCAAACTGTTTGGGAAATTCATTCCGGTAACTTTGCTTGATTTGGTCATTTGTTTTTACAAATTGACGGCAATTTAAAAATTGTTTATACCACGTCTGACAGAATTTAACAAGAGAAAATTGTCGTTCAATTATTTTTTATGATTTTAATTGACTCTCAACAGTGACTACTGATGATAATATCTACAGTGTAAAAAAGCTCACGACAAAGACTGACAAGAGAGTGAGTGACCTATCAGTAGATTCGGGCAAGTTTAGGTATTAGTAAGAGTCAAGTACAGAAATTTCTCAATAAACTTTTAAATGTCAAAGAACTTTGTGCTAGGTGAATACCGCATAATTTGATCGAAGCTCAAAAACACCATCACACTGATTGGCCTCGCAGAATGTTGGAAAAATTCTATGGAAGTCACTCAAATGCTGTATTTGACATTGTCAAGGGTGGCAAAAGCTGGATATACTGATATGATTCCGAAACTAAGAGGCAGTCTGCACAGTGGGTGTTTTCCTTTTAAAGAGTTCCCTATAAAGGTTAAGAATGAAGTGCCGAGAACAAGATGGTCACCTTGTTTTTCGGACGGAGGGGTTATTATGCTTAATTAAAAATTTTTTCTTTTAATTAATATTATATTAACAATTTTTCCAGAAAATAAAAGAACAGTTACAAGCAACACACTAATAGCAATAGAATCTTCCTTCAATATGACTACGCCTCTGTGCATTGTCAGCCAAACGAATGATCAAATATTAGACTATGACAGGTGTAGAAATTATGGGTCATCATTATACAGCATCAGCCTTGCTCCGTACAATTTCTATTTATTTTTAAGAATAAAAGATAAACTGCGAGGAATGTGATGTTTGGAGATCAGAGAACCGTTTTCTGCAGTCCAAGTTGCACTTAGTGCCACATGGAGAAATGGATTTGCTCTTTTTGGCGATTTCAAATTTATGCATTACTATATTGTTAAAGTGTGTTTAGAACAATGCTAGAGCGTTCTTTTCTTGATTGTTGCACTACATATCAAAATAACCAGATAAATTGCACATTTCACAGATAATTTGTAGAGTTGATAATATACTTTTGTATTTATTTTCAAAAATTCACACAGAAGTGACGATTTACAGAATAATAGACCTAAATATACATAAAATGGAGTATCATGACTTGCCAAGTTTTTGTGTAAAAATACTTATTTGACGTTTAGTCTAATGTTAAATCCTCTTGGCGATAATTTTGTTGATGAAATTAATTGGATTTAGTGTCGTTGAATACAAATTTTATACTGATAAAAATTCAGGAATTGCTCTTTTTAGAGTTGCGTAGCTAAATAGCAAGCCTATAATTTCATCCTGTCTTCTGTACATATATCGCAGCGCAGTAGTTATGTAATTTTTAAATATTTTGTAATTATACTCATATTTTGTAGGTTTATGTGTTTAGTCAAATCGTGGAACCTATTTTAAAAATTTAATTTCTGAAAAACTAAATATTTATAAAAATAACTAAACATAATTTATAATTAACTATTTTTATACATATGCTGTCTAAATTAATTAAATGATTGATGAATTTGAATAAGTCTTTACATTTACATTAAACTAATTGTATAAACTAATAATTATATTTGTTTCAAACTTCATATACAATTAATTTTAAAACTGTTATTATAACAAATGAAATGATTTTTTCTTAATTATTTTTAAGGAACTCTTCTTTACGTAAATGAAATACTTAAAGAAAATTTTAATTTATATTAGACTGACTCAATTTTTTTTCAATGTTTAAATATTTGTTACCCGAATTGAAAATTGTTTTGGTTTATTTATATAGACAGATTAAATGGAATCTGTTAAAACTACAAAGGTTATCTACATCCTTCTCAATACTATTGAACACCATTAAACTTGCGTAATCGTTAACTTACATAACATTTAAGCAAACACAAACAATTCAATTTACATTAAGCGGAGGAAGTGTTCTACGTGGTAAGTGTATGGTTACCAACGTATACACTAATACCTAAATTATTCTGTATATTGTTCCGTGGACTGTAATCATTTGGCTGTTGGATACATTCAACAGGCTTATAAATTTGGTTTGTTAGTAATTTCTAGTGTGAAGTTGAACACAGCGGTGTTTTGGCCTGCATATATGCACATGCTTTTTCCGTTTTAGTACAGTAATTCCGGTGCTCGATATATCGCAGATTTAGTTAGTGATTGGGTGGGGGGGGGTCATCCCTTTCAATGCATCGAACCTTGTGCGTAGAAACCAGAAACAATAAAATCATAACATTGACGGGATGAATTTATATAGATATGGTGATAAATACTTAGCGAAAAGGAAAAAAATGACTTGGCATGCTGCCGATGACCAAGGAAACGGTAATGATTGGAAACTTTGGAAATGACTACAAAAGAAGACAAAGTAGAAATAATAAGAGAACACAAGCAACTATGTTTTTTATATTGGCTCATTATAAAGTGGATCTATTTAACAGCTATAAATCTGTTATAACAATGGTTCACACCATGAATTTTTGGGACTGTCAATAGCAACTGTTAAACGTATGGATAAAAGCTAACCTGACTCGGTGCGGTGTGGCTTCTTGCGCTGCTTGCTGTTGCTCTTCGATGGTGGGCAGCATCACAGTCAGACGGTCCGTCGGTCTCAGCACCTGTATGTTCAAGCGACATCCATATATTTTATTGTGCTGCGAAGTACTAATTTTTTATATCACTGTGCGTGTGTATCATTATATTGACAGAGTTCAATGAGAGCCTCTATAAGCATGTTACGAAATAATATTTTGAGCTCAGCTATTCCAGAGACAAGCCTGGACAAATAGAAAAAATTATTCAGCATAAGTTCTGGTCAAATTCATTAGGATCGGATATGCTGTGTAAATATTTTTGGAAATTTTTTAGCAATACTTGTATTCAGTACTTTGGTATTTATAAGAATTTTCAGTGCGACAATCATGTTTGTGATATTTTCAACCATAATATAATCTTAAATACATTTTGTCTCCAAATTCAGGAATTTCAATCATTATTGCAGCACTTATCCTACTGTACAATAAAAACCTGTCACGTACAAATAGAACTCCCACTACAAGGATTCTGTGCATTTTTATATACATTTACATTAATTTCTCATCATGTAAATTTTACCGCCTACTATATCTTTCACTACTGGACTATCACAAGCTCTGTTGTGACTTACTCATGCGAAACCTTGGCTTTAACACACAGAGATGAATAAAAGCTTGTCGTTTTTGAAAGGAAAGTACTCAAAAAAATCTTTGGGCCCGTGAGAGGGACAGATAATATATATCACATACGGATGAACCATGAATCGGAAGCATTGACGGGGCAAGAAACCATTGTTAGATTATATAAGAGGCAAGCCTGAGAAACGATGAATCGATTGTGTGAAGGCAGACCTTAGGAGGAAGAGAAAGCTCACCAACTAGACAAGAGAAGCGAATAATCGAGTCAGGTGGAGAATAACTGTGAAAGGGGTCAAGACCCACAAAGGGTTATATTCCCACTAAAGACTTAATCGTGGTACATATTTAAAAAATTATGACATCTAGAATCATTGTCAGTTTTCCTACAATATTGTTGTGCATGGGTTTCAAACTCTGTTTTTTTTTAAAATTTTATGTTCAGTAGTCTTGTAAGTAGTGGTGTAGGGAGGAGGTGGTAGGGCATATTTTTCAACATGTCTCCAGATATAATATCTAAAATTGTCAAAAAGTATTCTCAGGGCCTTATTATTAGTCTTGCCAAATGAGATCCCACACTATATACGAAAGGAGGGCACTTAAAATGGGCCCAGTATGGAAAAAAAACAAAATTGTATATATTTCATTTGTATTGAAAAAGACATTAAACATTCAATTAATTTGGTATACTCATGGTTAAAGAATGTTGGGTTTAAATTTTGGATGTATGTAAAAAATGTTTTGACCAGAAAACAAAAAATTACATTTCAAGACCCATTACAAAACATTATAACAGGTGATCATCACTGGCGCATCTCCGATTTGTATATTGTTGTAATAAAACAAAATGACACGTAAAGTGCATAAGCCGTTTATTGTTGTAACAGGAAGGCTACTATAGACTGTTTATACAAGGACACTCGTTTCTCACCTGGCCAAGTACATCAGTAAATTGTAACATTTTGGCATAGTTTTTAGTGTACAGTGGAAAACGTTAACGTTTGTGGAAAACCCACCAAAATTGAGTTTATTCATTTTCTTAATAATTCTCATTTATGCAGAAGAGTGTCCGAAGTATGAAATGATAGATAATTTATTTATCACAGTCATTTGGAATGAGACGAAATGTAATAAATAAAGACAATTTGACACCGTAAAAAAATTGAATGGTAAAGTAGTTCACACGAAAATCACGCTAAATAATATTAGGTGATGCTAAATTTGTACGACCACAATCTAAGTTTGCAGTCATTTATAAAATTCTAAAAATTAGTAACGAAATGTTTATTATAATCATTTTAATCTTACAAACAACGTATGTTTGAATAACAGAAATGTTGTTCTCTGACAGCATAAAACAATTATGAAGGTAAAGCAGTACACTTGAAAGTTTGAACATTGCACTATGTAATTTTCACTTAACGGTATTCATTCCCTAATATAGAAAGTTTGCTAGTAATCGTGACTTATTTTTATAAATAAAACAGGCAGTGATAAAAACGAAATTTTTATTTCGTTTATATTTGTGCACAAATCATTTTTTTCCTGGTCCCAAGACCGTGCCATGAAATGAACATACTCTATCTTTAACATTTTCTTTAAGTATTTAATTTCTCACCAAAAATATTGTGTCATTTTCGGAAATGAATTTTGTTCTTCTGCAGTTGGTTTGGTGCTTTTAGAGAAATTACACAAGAAAATCTAAGATTTTTCGTTAAATTATAAAATTGCGTCAACGTCACTAATACCTTGAGGTATACCGATGACAACTACAAACATTCAAAATATATACGAGTGCTATCTAATAAGAAATGACTAAGAGTTTCGTTGTAACATACCTTGAGGGTGCGCGAGCTGAGACGCCAGACGAGCCGTTGACGATGCGGTGTCTTGCGACGCGCGTCGTACCGTTGCAGCACGCCACGCACCGCCGCCACACTAGATACGACCGACCACTCCGGTATCTGTCAAAAGACATATTTCTCTTTAATACTTTAAAATGATTAACATTCTTTTTAATTTCCTTGGAAATTACTACCATAATGTGATACAGACATTCCCACTGCCGTACTATTATCATTGGCATCAATCTAAATTTCATTCTGCCATCTTACACAATTTTTTGCGGGTTTTCAGTTTTATGCAAACTTTGAAATATGGTATATATTCCTATTCCTAACATATTCCTCTGAAAATATTTCTTCTTATCGTTCAAATTTGGGTTGTCTCAATCATGGTTTGAGTGCTTATGCCAAAAGTTGCAATAACTAGAAATGGCATTCTTCATAAGCATGTCATTCTACATTGTACACAAAACTCACCTGACAGATCCTCTGGAGCTCAACAGCAAAATCCAGGACTCGAAACAGCTCTTGGAGAGCAGTCGGAGACACCTCTGAGGACCCTGTCTCCGCTAGTGTCAGCAGTCTGCCCTCTGCAAGTAATCATAAATCTTCACATCCACAAGTTAAAAAAAATGGTCCTAATGTAACAGTAAAACTACTTTAAAAAAATTCGAAACAGATGAAAATGTAATAAATAAAGACAATTTAACTAACAATAATTTATAAAAGTCAAAGGAATTATAACCCATTTCCTTTTTGGTTAAGTAGTTAACAATTTTGATTACACAAAATATAATTTTAGCGACAACAAAAACAAAACTTAATTAAATAACAAAAAAAATCATTTGCAACATGTCTTAAGTTTACACTGTGCCCTCTGCATATTCAAAAAAAAATTAATTTAGACATCAAGGTGATGCTGCTTCAACTAAACTGAAATTCTTTCATGACGGATATTTAGCTACACGACACAACTTACCAAGTTGCGTGAAGAGCAACACCAGAGCCAACTCGCAAGCACGGATATTTACGCAGCTCGCGTCGCAGGCTAGAATCTCCAGCATATTGACCAGCTCGTGTTCCTGCAAAGAGCAAAAATTATTATTTTTATCCCTAATCCATCCAATTTATTTGGTACTATTCGATAAAATTAAATAAACGACATGAAATAAATTATATCAACAAAGTGACAGATAATGTTGCGCGTGTGCTCAAAGTTAAACAAAATCATTGTTACGTTACTAAACATGCTTTTGTGTGTAAATTAACAGTTGCTGAGTGTCCTCAAGTGACAGGTGTGCGATGCTAGTATTCTTTCCACTAAACGACCACAAATACATGATATCGTCGTTACCGATATGATTCACCAGGAAAGCTTTGTAAATTGTCGCTAAATATGGTTCAATAACCAATGTCATTACAACCAACTTTTACTGTATATAATATAAAAATTGCTTTCTAAAAAATCTTGATAAAAAAAATAAATATCTCGCCTAACCCTTTCTTACAAAGTAATAACAAATCAGCATTAACTGTATACATTGATATATACATTGCGTCATGTATGCAAACATTTATATTAAGAAATTTTTCAGGGTTCTTTTAAGTATAGTATAGGACAAGAGTAATATACAAGAGAGTATGTAACATTTTTCGATTACAGGGAAATAATTTATTTTCCAATAAAAAAGATTTCTTATTTTCAAAATTTTCTTTGTAAATAATTTCGTTTTCATAAAAAAAACTGAATCTTCCTTGTTTACTAATCAAATTACAACTACGGATTCACCACATCATGTCGTATCACTTTATGCTAGCAGTATGCTATCTACTGCCCGACATGTAACCGTCGATTGATATCAAAATAGTGTATCTCAAGGACGAGATAAGATTGCAGAGAATTTGATTTATTACAACCCAAAAAAATAATATATATATCAAAAATCCAATAAAAGCGGCTTAACAATACATACATTCAAAAATGATAATACAGACAAACTAACCTTAACCAATGCTGTAAATTCCGCCTCCACACCTAACCTGGCGGCAGCCCACCGCGCGACTGCGGCGAGCAGACGTAGCCAAGAAAGCGATGTGAGGGGTGCAGCCCCCTCCGCCAATCCCAGCTTGTCACGCACGATTGCAGACATGCGTGCCACATCGCCTGTCGTACACGAACACTGAGATATGCTCACTGGAAAGTAATGTGACAATTGTTAAGTATTTTCATTTATGTTTACAAATTAACTTGCGTTGAGTCAGATTCTGGAACAGTATTTTAGGAATATAACTTTATTGTTTCTACAACACATTCTGAGCCGTGTAGTGTGAACTAAAGATATATGTGAAAATGAATAGTCCAATAGTAACATATTAAAAAAAAGTCTTACATCGTATGCATTAGTACTAACAAAAGAAAATGGAAAATTATCCACAGATTCTTTGTCATAGCTATCAAATTAACATATCTTTTAAATGTTGATAGTTTCATAGATCCCTCGGGACATTGTGCATATCCTATATACAGTGTTATAATTATATTTTGCAACCGAAGATTTAACTGATTTGAATGATAAAATATATTTTTTAACAATAAAACCATAGAAACATATGCAGATATCAGACGTATTTAGATTATATTATCAATGACAGAAATGAGATTTTGTAAAATAGTTTAAATTCCTCTGAACCCTAGGATCCCTTTTTTTTCCATATTTACTTACGCGTACCTTTACGGGTATTTAATCATAGTATTTTTTGTTCTACTTTATATGAAGAAACATTGTTTGAAACTGGGCACAAAAGCCTATGAAATGAGATTTTGTAAAATAATTTAAATTTCTGACCCCAAGGAAACTTTCGCATTTACAAGTATTTAATATGACAGTATTTTTTTTGTTCTACTGTATATGAAGAAACTTTGTTTGAAGTCGAGTGCAGGTGGCCCAAAGCCATGGAAAAATTTACAAATATGCAAAAGTGAAATTTGTCTATTCCATTTTTTTACCACTCGTTAATCTACGCCCTGCCTCACACTTGCCACTTATCCGAAAATCATTTTTTCCAAATTCCATCCCTAATGAAGTTAAGGCGGGAGGGTAAATTAATTTTTCTAAAGGTTTAATCAATATTTTACTATTTTTTCTCTGAAATATGAGATTTATACAAATAATGTGAATAGTGTGAAATGATATGGAGTAAGCACGCACCGAGGTCCTCAGTTGATACAGTGTGGCAGGCCGCGGAAGATGGTGTGAGCCGCGCATGCGTTTCCATGGCGATATGCATGCACGACACCGATATGCACGACATGTGGCACGGACGCACCTTCATCTTTGTCAGGAATCTGTAAATGTTTATTATTAACAAGTCAACATTACTTCGTGAGGGTCGAATGAGTCCAATGCGGAATTGCTTACATATGAATGTTGCAATGTCAAAAACTTATAATGACCAAAAAATATATAGAAAAATTGTGGTAAAATGACCAATGGTCAGAGAATTTCAAGTTTTAAGAAATAGATTGTTTTAGATACATAGAATTCCTATAAATCTATAAAGAACATTTAAATAATGTTTTATTTTAGAACATGAAGCAAAATTCTCAAAACAACCCATGTAGTCTGAAAACTCGAACTGAATAGTAAGCGTGCGGTCTAACAGAATTAAAGTCAAATCTTTCTTTATCCTAGTAACAATTTTTATAATTTAAGAACAGTTATCCATATTTGCAAATGCCACTACAACTGACTAGTATGTCTCATTCATTTTAATGACATATATTCGCGGAAAATTAATCGCAACAATTTTCTAATATTCCAAATCAGTTGATTACACTAGTAGAACTCGTGTTTCCAATACCAGGGAACTAGCGTCAATTGTAACTGTTCAGGAATAAGGAACAAAGATTTATTTAATATTTTTAACAAGGATTGAATACTGGAACAAACATTTTAATAAAAAGTATTTCAAAGTAAAGGCAATCATCAATCAAACACACCAGAAAATAAAAACTTGTTAAAGACGACTAGAACTAACGAAACGATTGCGTCCTGTACACTTATTTATAAAAAACATTTAAGGATATATAATATTTCTTCTACATTATTAACAAATACTTATAGCTACTGTTTTATATCTTACAAATACATTGCCTAGTATAACTTTCAAAGATATAAGAAAATATTCATCTGGTTTTGTGTTTTTGAGAAATGCCTCGGTATTATCGGACAAACAAGTAATCCTAATCTGTTTTTTTCCTTTGAGACAAAGAAACCTAAAAATATGTATTTTTTAACAACCTTTATTTACAGACCTTCATTGACAATTAAATAAACAAAAGAATATGAACATGACACTATGATCAATCTCATCTGTAATTAGCTTTAAAATATTACATTTGGTTTTCATTATTACATTTTTCACAAATACATAGAGATCCAGACAATGCTTGGTCTCTATAATCAGTGACGACATTATACGTTCAAGTTGCTTTAGAGTATAAATTTATATTACAAATAAATACACAATATACAGTCTGCTGGGAGATAGTCTCACGTAGAACTAATAGCAACATTATTTAAATTACCTATCCAACAAGTTGATGGCGTTAAACAGAACATCGGGCGGCAAATCGTACCACATCTTGAGGCAACGCAGCACGTGAGCGGAACCATCCCGAGCGCCGCAAGTGATCTCACCCGACTGCAAACACCCAAACAAACGTTGCATTTTAGAGAAATCAGCTACAATGGTAGGCACGGGTTAAAAACTTGTAAGCTTAACTTCCACTTACAGTATAATGAATCACTATCGAAAGCCAAATGTAAGAAATTAAAAAATTATTTTTTATAACAATACAATTTTGAAAGCACAGTGTTAATACTGTGTATCTGGAAATTTTTAAATTGGAATAAATTTATATTTTAAGACATGACATACTATTTCTTCTAGACGTTTGCTATGTTATAGCAATTTGAAGACCACATGGCAGGTACTAGGAGCAATAGCCCTAATTAAGCAATTTATAAGCTATATTCTTAGCATTTTAGATACTGTGTATTGAATGTCTGTATCCTTATTAAGCATGTGGTTACACTAAATTTACATTTCTTTAATTTTAAAATACGGACTGTATTTTAATTTGAAAATTTATGGAATTTTTAGTCAAATTTAACGAATCTTTAATATTTTTACCTCTTAAACATTTCTTACTGTAATTTTTGTACGTTTTTATATTAGCATTTTTAGGTAGAAATGTAAATAATATAAAAAAAATTTAAATCACTCCTGTTATTCTGACGGTTATGCCCAATTTCTCAGTGGCTATATAAATGCATAATACACGCATCTCAAAAATCAAAAACAGTTTGCCAAATTTTTTTTAAGGTGTGTTCGAATTCCTTAGCATTTTATATACATATATATGTATGTATGTATGTATGTATGTATGTATGTATATATATATATATATATATATATATATATGCACATATATATATATATATATATATATATAAGTCACTCTTGATTCAAAAACAGCAGAATCTGAAAAGAATTGACATATTTTTCTTCTTTAATTCTGAACACATTACTAGCAGTCATGCTGAAAGAAAAAAATGCTTAAAAAATTCATTTAAAAAAAGCTATGCAAAAGTGAAGCGAATTTTAAAAAAATTAAAAAGGCCACTTTTAAAGATGTCTCGATTTAAATAGATTAGCAACTTGTGTCTTATTGAACATTTACCGAGCGGCCACTCATTGCTTCACATGAGCAGCGCATCATGTTACCTTAGTCCTGTCTAACATACCTCGATAATGCACGCTGTTTAAGTCAATTCCAAGCAAGCGCAAACCTTTCCTACGACAAAACACGGAAGGAATCAAATTCCATCAGCAATTACGCAACATTGCATTTTGCTTCAGCCACGTTTGCAGACGATCATTCAAATATTATAAACTGGCTTCTCAACACTTTACATTAGCATAGGTCAGCAAATGTGAATCCAATAAAATTATCTTAAAATGTGCATATGTTCTAAACGTTATATAAAACTTTTTTATTTCAAATATAGTTCTTGCTTGTAGTAGTATAAATTATTTATAAAGGAATTAGAGAATCAATAGCCTAGTTCTTTAGACCTCAATTTTCTTCTAGTCCCATTCCTAATTTGTTAGGTGTGTTAGGTATAATTTCATTCTGTCCACAAATTTTTCGAGGAACTATCTCAAACTTTAAAAATAGTTGTCTTAAGAATCAGTACCGTAACATACTGATACTTTATAGATGAACCCAGATATTTACTAAACAAATTTGTTAATGTTCGTCAAAATTTCTCATCTAATTTCTGGGTGACAAGATGACAAACAAGCAGATAAAAACCTTGAGTAATAAAATTTACATAAAAATCTAGACATTTGACAAAATTTTTTATATCTATTGACGTAATATGTGGTGCGGGTGGCACTTGAGACAGCTCTCTGCTGACCAGATGCGTGTAAAATGAAAAGAAATGAGATTTCCATACATCACTGCTGTAAGAAGACACCTCCAATATTATTTGTCATTTAAGTGTGTCACACACAACCCATATTGCGCACACACACATTATATATTCATACAATGTATGAGACAAGGCCAAACTTTGAGCATTCACATTCGTCTGCTGGGAGGTTTAGAGGTCATAACCAACGAGGTTATATATATCGGATCGTCCTCTTGCCAAGGCAAACTGAGCCTAATTTATTTTATTATTTATATACGTCTTAAAACTTGGCTATCGATAATTGGTCATATTTATAACACAATATATTTGCAAAACCTGTTCTGTAGTGTTGCATCCTTGTGGAAATTTAATATAGAAGATATGTAAAATTTAATTTAAATTCGTCACATCTAATAAAGTATGTTGAATTATTAAATTTTTTTCATACTCAACACAATATTCTGCAAGGTAAAACTAAAAACTATAGACTCAAAATAACGTTGAAATAAAATTTCGAGGCCATCATCATAATTGATAACCCAAGTCAAGTCTTGTTCTTCACACTAAATAAATGTCCATTTCGCGTGCAGTATTTGTATTCACACTACAACTGTATTGCATTTGAATACTCCCGTATCACACATTTTTAATGTCCCTCCAAGAGTTTGTTAATAGAGAAATAAAGATTGTTAAAGCAAAACAAAGCATCTGTTCGAGAAGAGGACACAGTGCAGGCAACTTTAGTTTATCACTGACAATGCACAGTTTTATCATCAGTAGTCGGTGGAATGGTCCTATCGTGTATCGCAGGCTATTAAATAATTTGAGATAGTATTATCTAAGTTCTACAATTTTTATGTTAAAAAAACAGTTTTTGAAAAAAACCAATTGTCCCCAGTACCAAACGACAAAAACCCAGAAATTTTAAAATCCTCTGATATATCATGTAACACTTTTATTTTCCAAATAAATATTTTTATTTATTTTGGATTTGAACGAAATAATCATAAAATGCAATAAAAATATGTGCCAACTGTTTCCGGCTCTCTCTGAAACTAGTTCCGACTTATATGGAGAATTTTTATGTTGTATATAATTAATATTCCTATGGAGAACCTGTGCAAAATTCAAACTGACATAAAAATGCTCGTCCAACGTTGATATATCATAAGTTATTAATGATAGAAAATGTGATAACATTAATAAAAAACACATTGATATAGTCCATATAGAATTATTACTAAGCAATCTAATTTTTTACCCAAACAAAATGACATGTAATTTTCACATCACTTGGCATAATATTTCACATCACTTCTTAACAAATCTCACCTCCAGCGACATGAAATACTTAATACACCTGTGTCCTGTTCAAACCACAGTTTGATGACTCAGCATTGTAGCGTAATTTTAGGGATACTCTTGGAAACGACCACGTGCGTCATGTGAATCACAATATCCTCACTTATGTGTCACATTGTAATTTTTTCGTTTCCCCTCTTATCAATTTGTCTATTAATCAGAGCGCGATTGTGAAGTCTTAATAATGTTGCATCATTTTATCGTAACTATGTTGACTGGTGATGTAAAACCTATTTCAAACTATTTACAACACGTTGCCATTTAATTTGTAACTATTCATATGGTCAAAATAGATCACCCAAGTTATTTTTGAGGGTTAATGGTTTTATTAGAAAGTTGCCTGACATGGTCTTATCAATATAATTATTTGATAATTTAATTTTTATGTATAAATGAAATGTGATAAAATTATTTTTTATGAAATTAGTTCAATTTATAAATGTATTTGTTCCTTTGATTTGATTTACCGATTATTCCGTGTACTACAGACCGCAGTTTTTCAGACTAACGGAAAAACATGAATTAATGTCAAAATTGGCCATTATGGGATGTCCATACTACAAACAAACACCTACTTTATTTCATTCTCATATATACTCATTTTTCTATTTGACGGACTGCTCTTGACGTGCTGTATTGGTTAAATGGTAAAGCGACAACTTTTTTTTTATTCCTTCAAAAAACATAAGACAAAAATAATATATAACTTTTTGTTTTTGCCTTTATGACAAGAAAAAATTAACATAAAAATGTTTTAAATGAAATGTTAATGAAAAATCTAAGGAAAACTGAATTATTAGTATAATCATATTTGATTGTGTAAAATAATGCTGCCCTAATTCAATATTAAAACACCCGTTGTGTTATATTTGAAATAGTGTAGATCAAGAATGAGATAAGATAGAAGAAAATAAGGTAATGTAATAAAATTGATTATAATTGTCTTATTTTGAACCCATAGAAAGAGGATTTGCTATACAAATTAACAAAGGGTAATGTAGGTATGTCCTGTAGCAATGTAATGTCCCATACAAATTAAATCTTACATTCCACGTAAGCATAATTTCAACAAAAGTAAAAATAATAGAAATTTAAGTTATATGTAATTAATACAATAATAAAAATTTAATTGTCTATAATTTTATAAAAAAATGGTCTATATACATAAATATTTTCCATTGATTAACTAAGTTAGTCAAATAAAATACTGGTAAGTGTTTTAAATTTTTTTCCAAAATCTTACAAAAATATCATCCCTAAGTGATAATTTACTTATGATTACAATATTTCTTTCGAATGTGTAAGATCTCCTTACTAGTTTCTTTATTAAATTTCAAGACATTAGTTTTATTGCTAACTCGTTACCAAACCATTATGAAGTTACATATATTTAATATTTTATAACCAGTTTAGTACTAAATATAGATAACAAACAGTTACAAAAAATTATATCTTAAAAATTAAATGACACAAAGCCAAGCGAGACGCACCTGAGGCTTGGTGGGCAAGCACAGTCGTGGCTGAAACTTCTCCTCCAACAGCAGGTACTCCCTCATGGTCGCATACAGCTCCTCTATGTCCACGTACATCATGCTCTGCGCTGACGTCCCCGCGGATGATGACGCACCACCGACTGACAAAATGAGTGCAGACTTATTACAAAATATCACCAATCATACTTCTAATATCAATATAATTTGTTAATAGGATAAATCTTAATATCGAAATAAGTATCACTCTGATAGCTTTAATTAAAACATATCGCTATTAATTTTTAAGGTCGTCAAAATTTTTAAAAATAAACAATTTTTACAAAAAAAAATTATATCCAAAAATTCCATTTCTAGATCTCTAGATTTTTGTCCACATTCCTTAGAATATTTAATTTTTAAAAACATTTAGAAACCTTTCAAGAAGTGATAGAATACAAATCATATTAACATAATTAACCGTTTGAGTGCCGACGAGCGCCATCGCGTTTGTGCGTGTACTTACTAAATTTGCCACGAGCACGATGGCGCTCGCACGCATCGCTAATTTTTATCTTTCTACGTATTACATAAAGTTCAAATTATAATATTAGTAATTACGATATAAAAAGGATCCAGGAAAAGAAAATTTTTAACCCATAATGTCGGAATAATTCGTGAAAATGATCGTATTCAAGTTGTGAAGAAAGTGATAGTGGAAGTGACATTATAGTGCTCTCACAATTTGGCGTAATGCAAATTTTGAGTGATAGTGATAATAGAGACGATAACAATTATTTTGCTGATACGGAGGATGTACCGGACTGCGAAAATACGATGTGATCTTGATTTCAGTTTTTGTTATAATTTTTATTCACAATATATATTCCCATAACTTTCTTTGTATTTTATTACCCTTGTATAAGTTTTTATTAAGAAAACACAGAAAAAATTATTAAAACTGGATAATTTTTGGAAAAGATGCAGTTTTTTTTTCGAGACAAGGGTAAATGACATCAAAAACAAAAGATTTCCTTGGCATTTTTAAGTGTATATGAGTAAAAAACCATGGCACTAAAACGGTTAAATAACTAAATAATAATGAATCGGAACAATCTTTAAAATGCCCCCCCAATAATTAAAGAAACCCAATGGTTGTGACCAAAAGCCAATCGGAGTCAAGTCTCTATGGAACTGGTCATTGATTTTTTGTTGGCAAATATGGTAAGCTTTATCTACTGCTATTAATAAACAATTCCATAAATATTTAATTGTATAAACTAAAACATAGTCGGTTTTGGAAACATTCAAAATTTATTTAATTAATTTATTAACATCTTTTTATTTATGACATCCATTAATTTAAATTTAGCAATATAAGAAAACGAAACAGTATCGATAAGTACAAAAACTGTTTGGCCAGTTGCATCTCGGAACACGCATAACGTAGGGTTATATAATTGCCTGTAATCTCTTAAAATTGTAGATGTAAGTCAATCAATTTAATGGTCTAATTAAAACCAAGCAAGATTGTGAGTTATTGAGGTGAGTTCAGACCATCACTGATGAATTTAGACTCATCATAATCCAAACCAAAATTAAAGTTATTAACAAAAATCTGGATAAACATATACGGTGAAAGACCATAGAAAGTAGACCAGTAAAAATTTGGCTCAAATATATAAAGTATGTTTATGTTATTCAATTTTATTACATAAAAATTAAAAATCAACTGAAATGAATTTCAAAGTAACATAATTAAAATTTGTTTTTGCTGTTAACAAATATAATTTCAGTCATCAGTCAGTATTACGTAGGAGCCAATAAATTTACTCAGAAACAAAAAAATGTATAATCTATTTTTCTCACCTTGGGCGTGCGCCACATCCGGTCGGCTACTAGGTCCGGCAACATCCGGGCACTGGGATCTAACGCCGGGTCCTGGCATTGCTCCGACGAACCCCACTCGGCACCGCAACCAACGACAGCCGTGCACCGAACCGGGCGTTAGGGCCTTGCACCTGACAACGCACAAACAGCGTCACGTGGCAAACTCGCTCGCACAACGTAGCTCGTTTGTCTCGTTAGCGGATGTGAACTAAGGGCCGTTTCAGGCCTAGAGTTCGCAATTGAGGGTCAGGTACAAACAGTACAGATGGTGCGATTGTTTCCAAATCGACAACCAAACTGTAGGCCGTCTTCTGTGACACACACTGCGGAGTGCGTAAAGTAGGTTGGGACAGAGGCAGAACGGGAAACAACTGTACACAAGGTATGTAGCGAAAGGAGAGGAACGAGGAGCTGATTACAAAATAAGGATAGTGCGAATCACAGAGACACAACTTTATACCTTCTCGATGAATGCTTACAGAAATTTATTAAACGCCACAAGTTCTCTTTGCCCAGCTTGCCTATGAAACGAAGTCTGGTATACACCGGACAGGGAAAGCAAAGTTCCAAGCCCTTAATACCAATTTTATATTGAACCGTACAATCGGGTTCGATTTAGCAAGCGTACAGACAAAATAAATGCAGTTTTACAGTTTGAACAAAACAATCTGTAAAAATTTACATGGATGATGTTAAAATGATGTAAAATGAATTAAATAATGAATAGATGAGTTAATAGAAAACTTTACAATGTTACAACATTATCCTATTTTACATTACTAACGCAGTTTCCTACAACTCTTAAGTTATAGTCTTAAGTTATAACTGTCATTGGCAGAGGTTTCAGCATTTATGCCTGTAGGTTTGATTACTTTGTTTCTTATTGTACAAATACCTCCCCATAAAGAAAAACTAAGAAACTTTCAAGTTGTAACCAATTTATATAAAAAAAATGGGTCTCTCCCTGTAACATTACAGGAATTGTATTAATATAATATCTTTTATTTTGAATGTTTAATTATCACTAAATAAACATTATTTTTTTCTAAGAGGTAATCAATTTTTAAGGTAAAAATTAAATAATTTTCTTTTATAAATAATATGAAAAAAAAAATGACCCATATTACAGAACAAAAACAATATGGATCATTCCATTACCATAACGCACAAACAACTAGCAAAGGTCGTCCAATTTTTTAGATAGCACCATCGCCTGCTTAACACTGTAACGGTAAATCGTTTATATTCATACTATCCAGTCCCTATCTCCTATCGGTGCCAATTAAATAAGGCACGTGTCATTCCATGGGTAATCACATTTTGCTGTGAGATATACGCAATTCACAATTAATTGGCAAAGTGAATAAGTCAGTTTAAAAATTATCACATTTAACATGCTTCCGACAAAAAATATTTTATGACAAAAAAGAAACAAACAAAAACAAATCGTTTTTAAAAATAACGCGAGCAAATGTTAGCAAGGATTTTGGAAAAAGTCCAAAAAAGATTTATCTATACAAAACGCTTCGAAAAAGTTCAGTATTTAGACTTTATTTTAAAAACTAAGTTGTTTGCATTGTTTTTAGTAATTGCAAAAAATATAAACACCATTCTTTACTAATGTAATAATTAATAAAAAACATTAATTAAAATTATTGAGACTATGATTCTATACAGAAATAAAATTACGGAATTATTATGAGTAACAATACATTCACCAACTCGAACACACTGTAAACCTTATCAATTATTCGACTATTATACATTTTTAGAGGGTCCTACGGTTTATATATTCATAAGACAGTATTGTCTATCATATATATTATTGTTTACGTTTACATTTGTATTATTGTGTGAAAATGTTTATTTAATATTCTGTACAAACGCATAATTAATTTCCTCAATATTCTATTATGTCTGTATTCCTCAGTGGGCGTAAAAACATTGATTTATTTTTAAAACGTAACAATAGCACTGATGTATTTGGAGAACAGTTTCGTGCTTACGAAAAAAAATAAATATAGAAAAATCTCAGGTGAAACCTTTGGTTAGTCTAAGATGAAAGTAAACACAGTCAACTAGTTCCTCCTTTCAATATTCAAAACTAAGTTCAGTCATATTACTACCAAGGCGGAGGATAACTTATCGATATTTATTTTTAATTGGTTAAAATCCCATTGAAGGGACTTATCATATACCGTCGTAGACTGTTAAAACCGGTTGTCATCAAAACTGACATTCTGTTATTTTTTAAATTATTCTTGAATTATATACACAAGAGTCCATTCCAACAACAATTAGAAAAAGAAACAAGTTTGGAATTTACATTGGATTTGAACCAAAGTCTCCTGATAATTGCCTCTGTGGAACTGCTCATCAAAACTAATAAATTTTTATAATAGACTGACTACGCTGAGGGCATCATCATTCATCAACACAGTTTTCCCAATCTGTTTACTTTTAGTTGCTCGTTCTCGCTTCATGTTCAATCAATTTTTATCAAAATGAGATTTCGTTTTTTTACATTTTTCCAAATAGTCAAAATTATTGAATGTAAAATATTTCATATACCTTCTCCAAATTATTATTTTTCATTTAACTCTCTAACTTTGCCGTCATAAGTGACTTTTCTTCGATATTACGATTCATTAAAATTAAATAAGCTACAAAATAAATCGAAATGTATGTCTAGTATGTAAGCCATAAAATGAACGGGCAGCTGCTATTCTTTGGACTGCGTTTTGTGCCTGAAGTTAAACAAAATCATTATTACGTTTCTTAGAATGGGCCCTAAACACTCTTTTGTTTGTAAATGAACAATTGCTGAAAGTGGTCTCAAGTGACAGGTGGTTGTGTCAGTATTCTTTCCACTAAATGACAACAAATACATGATATCCAGTCGTTATTACTGATATGATTCTCTGAAAAATATTTATAAACTATGTTCGCTAAATGCGGTACGTCGTTAAAAGCAATATTATAATAAGTGTTTCAGATAAGGCGATTGTATGAGATTCAGCCACGATATCTAATTTTTGCCTCGACCTATACATTGCCTCAATCGATGTCATAACCAAATTCTATTGTATATAGATTTTTCAGTCACAATATCTGGTGCTAAATTAATAAAATTGAAGATTGGCAATGCTATCTACAAATATTTTTAAAAAGTCAGTACCTAGCAACGAAATACATACTTCTTAGAGAGACAGCTATCATAACATTCATTGTCACTCATGTTACGTTACTAATACAAAAGGAGAGCCTGAATTCAACACATAAGACAATCCACTCGCTATCAATTTTAGAGATGGATGAAATTTTTTGTTGTATTTCTCATAATTATCATTACTTAATTATCAGTATTTTTTTAAGAAAACCAGTCTCAGCCAAGATGTCCGATTTCTTCGAAGAGTAAACGACCAAAGGTCAGATGACATTGGAGATCTAATAGATTATTGAAGTTTTATTAAGCATACTTATATTTATACTTTCTTGGCGCCATTTTGAGTTGCTTTATTTTTACTTGCGGCCTTTGATGTTTTCTATTGTACAATACTTGTCACTGAAGTTGAATTATTTAGATTCATTGTTTAACTCCTCACACATTTTACACAACATTTCTTATTGTTGCACTTCCAAAATGGTTTAGAAAGTTGTCTTGTCTTTAGAGGTACACACACGCACAATATTTTCTTTTGTATAGATATCTTGGATTGACGATACAATCACAATTATCCATGACCTGATCCCCAAAATATTGAATTTAACGATCGATTGTGGAATAAGACTTTTTACAACGGCGGCAACAGTTAATTTAAATAGAATAATATACATGCATAACATTACACGTTTGAATCGAACATATAACCAGTTTCTCTGTCGTTTAACTATTTATTATTTCTGAAAAATTTTTTGGTAGCTGCATTTTGTAAACTAATAAAAAATTATTACAAATCTTTAAATTTTAAACATTTTAAAATTAATAGTCTCGACAAGTGGCCAGGAGTTAATCTATCACAAGTCTCACTTAAGGTATGATAAGGTAGGAATGATTCAATTCGATACTAGTACATTTGTATCAACCCAAGCCTGTAATAAATTTATTTGTATCGATCTAATATACTGAGTATCATATCATGTTGTATCAATACTTGAAAGTATCAGATTAGGTTGTGGAACCCTGTTTGGAGGGTTAATCCCAGTAATTTTATAAATGCGAAACGGTATTCGGTTTGTCTGTTACCTAATAACTCGGAAACTACCTGTACAATTGTTACTAAATACAATGAAATCACTATTAATTAAATTAATTTATTTCTAAAATTTGTTAACGTGATTGATTTACTAAAATCATGTTAGAAAACAACAAGTGGACTATCAGCCATGAGAATCATCAATTTTGCTGGATTGTATATATGCTGGAGGGTAGCATTTTCCTCAGGGCTCAAGGTATTCGTATCGACCAAAAAATAATTTAGTAGAAAGATGATGTGTTGCGCAGTACCGAGTGCTGCTTCGATGATCTCTTGAAAACTTAAATGATGATTTAAAGACATCATAAAATAATTATATATCTTCAAATTGTCATAGAATACTGAATACCGTTTGCGTGGTTCATTAAATTTTGATTGTAACTTAACTTTGGGCAGTTAATTTGTTTAAATAAAATAAATTTCATACACAATATTTTTTATTTCAATAATGGTATAAATTTTAAGATTGTTATTGAAAACCATCTCACCGAGAACTAACCCTGTATCCTCTTTATTTGCTTGATATTCACGTAAACAATGTACATGTTTTAATTCCAAGAACCTAAGCGAGATAAATTATACCACAGTACTTGTATGTTTGATAATATATTTGTAGAAAACATGTACTTCTAAAATTTAAAAAGACCTTTTTGAATAATAACAGAAATTGCAAACTCATTCCTAAAAATGGTACTGAAAAATTCTATTTTCATTTAAATAGACCCATGCTAGCTAGCACTTACGACAACAACGAATGCATGTAATCCACTCACGAAGGGAGAATTTGCTCTATTTATCGTCGCTGTATTGTCTAAATTAATATTATAAAGAAGTCGGTTTGTAAATTTGTTTGCTAATCTCAGTAGCTATTGAATTAAAAATTCTTTCACTGTTTCAAAAATAATAATTTCCATCAAATAGAAGCTTTATTCTATGGCAAGGGAAGTTTTTTTAGGTACATATATTTATTTATTGTGAATTCATAATAATTAAATGTACAATACGATCTTCCTATAAGAGAAAAGGGTAAAAATCTTTATTTTCTTATAGTTTATAACAAACAATTATTTTTTGGAAATTGCTCTTTTTGCAAATAATGTTTCGATCCCGTTTTCGATTCTATTTATAGTTCATGTACTGATTGTAACGAGGAATGTGTCAGTTATTGATATGGATGATTCTGTGCATCGCACCGAGTAGACTATGTTAAGAAACTATATGACGATTTTCAACAGTTCCCAAAAAAATTAATCAAATTTGCGATTCCAATGAAAAAATTTAATTTTTTTATAGGAACGTTCAAATATATTACACTTCAAATGATGATGATATTCTCCTTGACCTGTCAACTCCGGAAATGAATGGAAGATGACTAGCAGGTTCAAATTCAGTTTTATATGTCCTGCTGCATGGTGCAAAACGCAACTGAGAGTGAGGGTGTTGAATCACAATTAAATAGATTACCTCTAAAATACTAACAATACAAAAAGTGTTTAATAATTTAATGTTAAATTACTAGACGAATACACTATAAGCGTAGTATGTCAGAGACATGACAACAACCTCACTTAAGAGTAGCTTTATTGTATTTAAAAAGAATATTTATAAACTTTTCCAAATACTTTTATGTGTCGCAAACAAATTACCATATAAAGGCCTTCCCTGAACTGAAATAAACGATATAAAACTTCGAAACTTTTGTTATACTGCAAGTGGTGCGGACAGATGAACGAGAAAGTCACTAGTGCATATCAAATGCTTTCTTTCATTAGACAGCCGACATTAGGCAAAAAACAAAAGTCGCTCGCCGCGCTAGTCGTGTCAATATTTGCAAGCATACAAGCAGACCTTAAGCTACGACAGCAATTTATATTGAAATACGTGTAGATATTATTGGTTCACTTTCGCTTGTACAATCGTGTCATTGAGTAATTTATCGAGTATTTGTGACACAAATTTAATAATTATGAGACAATATTATAGCTGTGAAATTTATTAACTTCTACGTTAAGCCAGTTGTTAGAAACAGTTGGTTAACCATCTCAACACGGTCTGAAGGCTGATGATTTCTACATATAAAATAATGAAACTGGATACACCAGCTTCTTATCTACACTCTAAAAATCCTATTCGAATCAACTTCACGTGACAGTGTACAATCAGAAAAATAGCTATAACTCCTTCATGTCACCTCCTACTAAGATGTTAAGTCATGTACCTCACTTTACTCCTACGACATTAAATTATATAAAACTGAAAATCACATACAAATTAATGCAGTACCTTTTACATGATCAGTGTACAAACAAACCAACAAAAATTTGACCAATCGGTTAGTTTATTGACTTATTTGCATAATTGTGTGCAGAAACTAATTTTTCTATAATTTAGTGTTTTTTAAAATTTTCAGTCATGAATGGAACTAATAATTACACTAAATTCTTCAAAGCTACCTTAGTCAATATATCTTGATATAATATAATGATCTGAATCTCACTTTTTTTCATGATTTCAACGTATACCACACTCAACCTAAAATTATGATAAACATGTTATAAAACGATTTAACAAAAAAAATTGGCAGACTTTGAATAATCCCTGAATGAAAAGCGTGCTGAAACTTTTATTAATGATGCACCCTTCACCAGTTCTCACTATTCAAAAAAAGGGAAATCTTGAATATGGAGATTCTACAGGTAAAAGAACCATCAAAATTGGTTCCCTAGTTTTATAGACAATCGCAAACATACCCACATATTTAGGACTGAAACAGGTAACATACACTTTCGAAATCGGTTAAAAATAATCTGATCACACTGTAACTCATACTTCCACTTACCCCGCTCAAGTGCGACATGGTATAACAGTGTAACGATAGATAATATTTCAAGCACATGATCCGTTATCTTTGCTCTACACAAAAATAGATAACACCCAAAAGATGTGTTACCGATTCTAACCAACGAGGGTGAATTACGTTATCAATAGATAGCTAGATCGTTGACTAACCGATTCAAAAACTATCTATATTTGTATTATTTCATATTTCATGATTCAATTTATTTCTTATTTTAGAAAAATATATGATTAATACAAACTAAAAGTACTAGTGCAAAGAAATAAAGAAAAATTAAAAACAAGCATGTTTACATATTTGTATTATTTAACTCAGAAAACATAACAAAACATATGGTATAGTAGTGTGAAAACGAGGAGGTGTAGCGGAAATAATACTTGTCACTACCAGCTTCTCAATGATTAAATTACACTAAAGGTATCATTATTCGGAAAACGTGAGAGATTCCTATGTAAGAGGTTTTTTTTGGAAAAAATGAATACCTAGGCACGCCGCACAATATTGACTGGTTTCCCTTCTGGAAATTTTAAATGAGGTTTATGTATTTTAATGAAACCCTAACCATGCCAAAATGGCATTCAATTTTAGATGGACAGTCAGTCATATCAAACATTTTGAGAATAGGAAAAACAAAAGATTATATAGCGGAAGTATTAAATAAACTTATTTATTAGGCAAATAAATAACTGCCAATGCAGAGTAAAAGTGTGGTATCTAAATTTAAATAAAATATACATTATCAGTTACAATAAAAGCGGTTTAGGCTTTCACAGATGGCTATTAAATTGCCGACACTAATTAACCTAAATAATCTTATTTGTAAGTACTAATGAAATGCCAAGTACACTTTACATATGGTATATTAAAAAAAAAATTGGTTTAATATTTTGCTACATATTCATTGAGATTTCTACATGAAATAGTATGTATTTCCTACACAAATGCAAAATTTCATTTACAAAGTTTAAAACTGCAGAAACTACAAGGGTGTGAAGACAGGGACACACAGACGGGCATGATGTGATTATAGAGGTTGCATTTTGGCCATTCTTCTACTGAACCTTAAAAATGATGGCAGCGTGCATGCGTCTTACTTCATTCCACATTATCCTAATACACTTTTATAAACTTCAGCAACAATTTAGTTGCGAGTATACCATTGGAACACACCCTTCGCGAGTGTACCATTGGAACACAGTAATTTATCATTAGTCGATTTCTATTTTCATATTTTTTTTATTATACAATGTGAATGTATTATTAAAAGTGTAAAAAAACCAAATTATAAAGTTAGACTCTTATGAGAGCACTTGATTATGCTTCAATATAAAAAAATTAAACATATTAACCAAAAACCCTATAAAAGATGATGCAATACTATATTTATAAAGATAGATACAATAGTAAGTACATAATTCTCCATATATGACTATTTATATAGCTACTAAACAGGCCATACGACGCAGAGATAAGAATCATGGGGCCCTATCACGTTGGCAGGGAACCTTGAAACCGTCCCAAAACACAACTCACAAAAAATAACCTATTCCTAAAAAAGCTATACTATTAAGGTTATAATTCAACCCTTTGCTGGACAAAGGATCACCAATGGCACAAATGATTGATTTTTAAAAAATTTCTCCACCTACTTTGTAGATTTTTTTTTAAATTTCTACTGCTATAAATATCTTATTAGACATTTTAAGATAATAAGTTTATTAGTCATTGTAAGAGAAAAAAGACATCTGGGAAAAGATTTTATATTTATGTTATTGACAAGTTCAAAATTCAACAAGTTCTGTGTCTGTGCTGTTCACGGTTCATTTGTAATGTACCTGCAGCAAGTAAGGTGTTAAAAAACAAGCATTTTGGAAAAGGACTTCTTTTTTTGTCAATCCATCTATCAAAGTTGATTTTCTCAGACACTACAAGATTTAGAAACTTGAAACTAGGCATTTGTTATGACACACATATTTTTCCCTTAACTTCTGTAAAATATTTATATAAGAATTAAATAGAGTGTAAATGAAGTACTCAAATATTTTTTTATTAATTTTATGTATCCACGTGACGTATCATTTGAAATGTATCATTTGGAATAGAAAAATATATTTTTATAATTTTAAATTTTTCATTTCTTTTTCATACTGAAAGAAATGCTCTGAAAAAATAGGGAATGACTCCCACCCGCTTATAAACCAAACTACTGAACCAAAAATCTTGAGAAAAACAGGGTTGGTAAAATATGACTAGACGATTACAGGAAAAGTATATGGAATATCGCTGGTCTTCTTTTTTTTCAAATATTTAATGTTTTGGCGCCTGTGAAAGATATAGTAGACAGTATATTTACGTTGTGAAAAAATATTTATAAATAGTTTAATAGAAATACTATGTACCCTTAAATGTTTACAAATGCCTAAATGTACACGGTTTTTTTAAATTGTTCTTTAAAGCCGTAAAATTTATTTAATACTTAAATACATTGTGAAAAAAAATGGTAAATAGTTTAATATAAGTACTGTGTATACTTAAATGTTTACAAGTTTTTTTAAAATTATTCTTTAAAGCCTTATCTATTTACTTAACACTTAAAACATTGTAAAAAAAATAACATATGTAAATAGTTTAATATAAATACTATGCACCGTTAAATGTTTACAAGTGCCTAAATGTATACGGCTTTTTTAAATTGTTCTTTCGGTATCTATTTACTTGACACTTAAAACTTTTGCGCGTTGAATAATACTAAGCCTCAACTCACTGGGCCTTACTAAAAAAATTGCGCAGACCTGTTTCAAGGTTAAAAAGTTGCAGATTAGAACTATTACGCCCGTATGTACCACACACAGTGAGGACTGTCAGTCGGACTTACTGACAGTTAAATATGCATTTCTGCTTCTCATTAACTATCAGTCGAGTCGGACCAAGACTCGGTCGTCTACTTTACTAATCGTGCCCAATTGCATGGTCCAATCGCTAAAATATTCATAAAAAATACGGTTTTAAGTGTCAATAAGTCCGACTCACAGTCCTGACCGTGTGTGCTGCATGAAATACACGTACGCAAGCTCCAATGAGGGAAATAGTATTCTACTCAATCATCTACATCATTTACTCACAATGTAGAGAGAGATAATTAAACCACATTATAATCAGCTTTTCATTTAGAAAGTCATGTCATATTAATTTAGACGGTGATACTGCCTTTCCTAATTAAGACGGTAAATTGTAACATTTATTGAAACGTTCACGCGGAGCCGTAGCAAAATGGCGTAGGTAACTTCCTAATGTTAGACTTAAATATGGCCAGATGATAACTAAGCTACGACTGAAGCCACATAAAAATATATACTTCAATGGTAGGTTATCATAATCGGGAATCATAAACGCAACTCAACGGGTTGAAAAAACGCTGGTCGTACGCGCCGCTGACGTAATCTCATGACGTCACGTGTGCGCGCGAAAACACATCGGGAACGAAAACAAAATGGCGGGCGACCAAGGCCACCAACTTCAACGTTGGATCTACCAACCGCCGTGTTATTCATTAGTACATACATACATATACCTGTACAACAGTGCTTCTAAAATTCCTTCATTGTTTCTAGTAGAAGTACATCCTAATTAATCACATAATGAAAACCCGATAACCTCACTTATGAAATCTTATGTAATTTTCTTGTAAATAATTTTGCAAAATACATTACACAAGTAGGATATGTTTCATTTTTCTACTTTATCTTTTTCAGATACCGATCAAATGACGAAAAATTTACTTTTACAGAACTAAATGTGCCCTTAGCATTGTTTTTTCCGTCACCATCTTCGCTCGTCAAATAATCCAGTAAATTGTCCAAATATAGGAACGTAACGTAGGGTAACTGTAATTCGATTATTTTTAAAGGTTGTTTTTTTACGAAAATTTTAAAAGTTAAATATCTATCGAAGTATTGGTGCCAAGACAAAAATACGAAATTATTTTTTATAGAGCATTAACTTATCCATAAATTCCTTCGCAGAACCTTTTATTTACAAATCGATTGTGTACAAATCATAGTGCGTCAGTTTGCCATTTTTTTCCAAATTATTTTGCGTACCTCAAATTGTCAAATGAACAGCTTTGTAAAGCAGTAAATTTTTTTCTTGGACGCAATTTTGTAAAAAAAATTGTTAAGATACGATTGAAAAAAATAAATCGTTTTTACCAAATATCTCATAACGTATTTATCGGACACAAAAATACGTAATGGCAATTTTATAGAGTATAAAGCTTTATACGATTTTTATTCTGATATTTTTTATTAAATCAATTGTTTATGAGATACAGATAATTCTTTGAATTTCTTTTTCATAAGGACATTTTTTCTACGAACTTGACTACTGCCTGTATGAATTAAATGTAGTTCCGAAGGTTCCGAAGTTATGTCTCAAATGCACAAACAAGAAAGTGGTGTCAATATCTTGATTGTAGGTTGAAAAGATTGCTATTTCATAAGACGTGTGGGTTGATCTCAAAAATTAAAAATGGTAAATCAAATCTCTGTTTTGACCTTCCCAAAACCGCTTTATTATGTAGGGTTACTGTATTTATATTTTCCTCTTTCTTATCATAAACTTTTAAGTTCCAAATACATCAAAATATTATTTGGATCATCTTAAGCACAAACTGTATCCTACAGTTTTCTATATTTTCTCATCGGTAATTCGCACGCAATAAATGTAATGATATTAAAATAAGTTAAGGGTGTGCGTCAGAATAACAAATAACCTTATATGGTGTGCACAAGAGAACTCAGCCATTCTGCAAAATACGAAAAATAATTTGAAAGTCGAAGATCACGAATGGTCCAAAGGAAAAGAGAGCCATATATAAGATTTAAAAAAAATCTTCCATAACAAAACAAAATTCTTCCGAACAAAATAAAATTCCAATGCTAGGATCAATATTTCTACATCAGTCACGCGTCCTAAAGATTACTTCACAACATGGCGAAGTGTATTTAAAAAAAAAAAATTCAAAAGTTATTCTTTCCCCAAACGTCATTTTCTAATGATTTCACCCAAACGTTACTACTGCGTCTGGTGACTGGTTCAAAAGCGCTATGCCGTTTTGGTGGGAAATTTTTTCGGCTCAGATTGTTTTATCAAATATTTTCCCTTTTATTCCAAAACGCATTGCCAAATATAATAAACTTTTCACAGCTTTTACGACGTTTAACTTCAAAAGTACATTTAAGTAAATCATTGAAAACTATAACTCTAAAAAAGTACATTTAAGTAAATCTTGAAAATTATAAATCATTGAAAACTATAACTTATTTGACGTAAGTCGGCAGTAGCCATCCTACTGTCGACCTCGTCGACGAGAGGCTGGGGAAAAAATGTATGAAAATTGCTACTGCACGTCAATTGGAGCCGCCATTTTGAATTTCTAAATTTTCACTCCAAATTCGTTATATATGACCTTTAAAATCTCCTGATATCGAATTTCGATAAAATTCGACTACAAATGGCAATACTACGTTATATACAATAAGACCTACAAAATTAAGATGAGCGAAAATCTTAAATACTATCCACACTAACGGTTTTGTAAATACAGCGTTTCGCCAGTTGTCCGGTGATGCCCTACTCCAAAAAAATCTGTCTTTTTTTACGAGTATGTTATACTTGTTTTAACAAGCTTCTATTAAGAGTAGCTCAACTGTAACTTAATATTGTAAGCAAATTTTACAACCCACTTCCAAGTTTCTTATTGATAAAACCACCTTGCAAATTTATGCAATTCTGATGACAATAAAATAATATGGTACCATCGAAGTGATATGATGATCAGAGGCAGTTTGTCATAGGAATTTCGAATTTTCAATCACTAACAGTAAACCCATCGAGTTTGGATTCGTTTGACTCGTCTCAAAGAGTCCTTTGAACACGTATTTTAATCGGAAGAATCCGACGATCGAGGAGAGAGGTGTTCATGGGAATTTCTCAATGGCCAACAGTAAACCTGTCGATTTTGGACTCGTTTGATTTATCTCAGAGTCCCTTTATTTACGTAATGCAACCGAAAGGATCTGACGATGAGGAGAGGAAATTCTCAGTGGCTAACAATAAATCCATCAAGTTTGGATTCATCTGGCTTGTCTCAATGAGCCCTTATATTGTAACCAGAAGTACCTGATGATAGAGGTAGTCATTGAGAATTTCTCAATGGTAACAGTAAATCAATCGAGTTTGGGCTCGTTTCATTTGTCTAGATCGGTCCTTTTGTCACAAAGGCGTGTCATTAGTTTTTTTTTTGCTACATAAAACCGATGTCTTCGTACAAAGCATTTATTTGCTGAACGTCATTTACATAGGTCTAAAACCGTAGAAGCTCTTGAGACTGTGACAAGGGCATGGTGAAGTTGTAAGAGTTCCTTGTCTTGCTGTGGAACCACAAAAATGAATAAATTGAACGTGACTTTTATGACTTTTGTCCCGCTAGAGTGGCACAATGTGATATACATAGTGCGTCGTTAAAACGCTTTTTCGTAAACAGCGTCTCTGTGTGCGTATTACGTCGTGTTTCCTGTACGGGTTTATTGCGCCACACGACCACTCCGATAGCGGCGCCTGCTTTCAGGGACGATGGTCCAATTACTGTTCTCTTGCTCAAGTTCTTGCTCTGCCAAACGGTTTGTTTACTACGTTCGGTAGCTCGCGGCCGTAGGCGCGTGAACGTCGATTTTGAGTTCAGTTGTGTAAATATAATACACGTGGACATCTGCGCGATAAACTTGTCACTTACAAAACCAAGAAAGGCGCGGTAAACAACAGATAACACGATAACAACAGATCCAACATTTGTGAGTAAACCCTATTAAATATGAGTAGAGTTTACTCCACGACGATTCCTTACACAGTTGGGCACGGAAAAAAATTGAAACAATATGGGAACACAGTAAATATAATAAATTTCTATTAGATTTAAAGAAGGTCGGTCTCGAGTACGTTTCATAAATGTCACCAAAACTCTATTAATATCATCTTCGGTGTCCTCCAAAGCATGGCTCCTGGATTACGTGAACGTCTATACAGTTAATGATGAGGTCATATTTATTGTCCTCTAAAAGTAATAGCGTTATTCTGAATTCATAGAATATCTTCCAAAACAGTAACGCTACCAACGATGATTTAGGGGATAGCAAACACAAAAAAATAATTTATATTTATCGGCTATTGTTTGTCTGCTTATATACTTAACCTAGTATTAATATGAACTGAGGTATGCATAGTGACGTTAAGCATTAGAGGAGTTAAGAAGTAATCACTCGAACATTTTACAGGGGGCACAGTAAAATTGGTCACAATGAATGAAGTTACTGTCTTTTTCTCTCCTTATTGTACATGTATGACTGATTTTGCGTTCTTTTACTGCAACTATAGATCATAAAGCTTTAAAAATATACCGACTGTATACTATAAAAAGAAACAACGTAATTAATTTTTTCGGGTCAAAGTCAAAAGTATTCAGATTCACACAAGCCACAGCGTGTTAAGCTCATTACAAGCATTTCTTACGAATTCAACCAGACAACCTCGTTCCATATAAAATTGACCGTGAAAGAAGTTTTAAAAAAAAATCTGATACTGAGCAGACACTGACCGAGGATTATTAATTCTCTTTGATATCAGAAGAATCCGTCCGAAAATATAAGATAAATTGCTGCATGTACAATTTCTGAAGTTCAGAATCGAAACTTTCCCAAGTTAAAATTGCAGATTGTGAAACTTTCCCAAACTAAAAACCCAATGTTTTCCACGATTTATTTGCCTGTAAAAAACTAAGCGTAACGGCGCGATGATTTTATGCTCTTACATTTCTTCACTTTTACATAAATTTTAAAAAAATCACATACATACGTAACGTATGACGTTATTTTGCATTACCTATATTTTGTTTCTACAATAAAATCTTAATAACTGCTGGAGATGAGCATTTGCCTCTTTGAAAACTTGAACTTATTTAGCTTTGCGCGTTTTCTTCTCTCAAAAATAGTCTGGTTTATTTCAAATTCCCTTCAAATCTTATCCAATATCATGATAATAAAAGTTTATTTTCAAACCAGCTCCGTAAACGTTTGACAACACTACGTCACATGTTGACACTGGCCACTTCGAGACGCTCCGCCTCTATTTATACTCTCTAATTTATGGTCGTCGCTTTGGCCGGTGGCCATATTAAAAAATGACGGGCCTCTACGTTTTTGTACGGCTGTCCTAATACGTTAATGTATCGTAAGCAGGATTGGAATTTGCAACATTTATACATCCATTTATAGAGAAAAAATAGAAATTCGAGTGTCTACGGATTTGTGAATATCAATTATAGGTCGTATACTATTGAACATTCTCTCACACCAAATGTTCTGTGCAGGTCTAGTAATAAAAAAATAAAACGAATTAGCGGAACGCCTACATATTAAACATGTTTACTTCGAATACTGTAATAGTTAGATACACACTGCGATTGCGTTAAAAAATATCATGGAAGCAAATAAAAATCATTTACTCCTAATTATTGGCAATTGTTAACTTAATTCGATGGCTGAATCTTCATTTAAGCTCCGTGTTAACATGAACATGAAACATTAATAAATAGTTATATTATATAAGAACTTCCAATATTTTTAGGTTTCAGCAGTGAAACAAGCTATGTCCGTCTGTAATAATTTCAGTTTCGCCGTAAAATTTGTAAGTAGACCAATTAATATATAACAAAATATTTAAGAAAAACTTTAAAGTACCTCCTTAAATGTGTTAAGTTTAGGGAAAACCTATAGTTTCCCCGCATACCGTTGAGTGGTTTTTACTATTAACCATTTTTCCTTCGTAAGCCCATTTGAAATATTAAGCTTCATAAGATGATCCCCCCACTCAAGTGCGCGGGGAGGTTGGGGGGGGGGGGGGTGATAATGACGTATATTCTAGGGTCCCCGTAATTTTTTTCTATTTACACAAACCTGTCACTAGCGCTTTGCCAGCAGTCTCCATAAGGTGATGCAACTGTACAACTATTTCTTAAATTTGCAAGGGTAGTCCAGCAGGGATGCATTTCAACATCGATCCTCTTCAATGCGTACAGGCAATACACCATAGAGCGACCACTTGCAGGTTGGAACGGCGGTAGTATTGTGGGTGGCGTAATGCTAATATTCCTACGTTATACTCACAACACAACGCCGGAAATGGTATCACTCTTGCAAAGTATGGAAGTAATCAGTATCTACTTGGCAGTATCCATTAATAGGTCCGAGACAAAACTGATGGCAGTGGGACGACTAGGAAAACTGATATTCATGGGCTCTACAAATCTAGAAATCGTTCAAAACTTCAACTATCCGGGTCCCAGCAATTCCAAAAGAGTTGATGCGAGAGGGATGCGCTTAGATAACTTATGGAAGGACTAACCGTCCCCTTACATACCACGTCGCGTTTAGTAAGAACCATGATGTTATCCATTTTCACGCTGAGTCGTGAACGCTAAAGATGGCCGCTGGCAAGAATTGAAGCGTTGGAAATGTCTCCTGGAGGAAGATGCTCAGAATATCATAGACCGAAAATAACACCAACGTCTTGGAATCGAAACAAGTTTTCCACCATCCGTCTCCGTAGTGTTCTCGAAAACTTCAGACGTGAAAATCCGCCGACACCGTTGAGAAGTTCGTTACCACCGGCGTGGAGAAGGACGGATTATGGGGGGAGGAGACTTTACTAGCACCGGACAGACCACATTCGAAAAACGCTGGGCGCTTCATTCCGTGACGCCTTTGCACAACGATGAGGATAGGAACCTTATATCATTAAAGGTCATTAAAAGGGAGCCAGTATCCTCAGCAGTGAGAGACCTAATCGAGAAGAGATATCTTCTATACATCTCTTTCTATACAGTTCGCATGTCGCGCAGTCATATTTTTGTTCATTTTTAATATAGGTATAGCGTGTTTATCGAGTATAACGTTAAAAATATAAAATATTTGTGTTATTGAGAAATAAATTATTTCTCTCTAATAAAGCATAAAATAAAAAGAAATGTTTAGATTATTTTCGTTTTACAACTCAAGGACAGCTCTAAAAAATTACAATCAATACACAACAAATATCAACTGCAAGAAGATGTTGCACAAACTTGAGACACGATAGCATATTTTTACAAACATTGTAATTAATTCGCTCCAATATCACTTGCACGTTGCGATAAAACAGTCACGTATCCCCATACGGTTGTTAACAATTTGCGCTAATATAGGTTAGGAGGCCGACCGGTAGTGAGAAGCCATCTTGGCGGCTTTTGGCCTTGTGGGGAGCTGTTAGGGAGGACTCAACCTCATTATGTTATCGATAAACGACTTTTCGTTCACTAAGTTTAATTTTAACGTCGATCGTAATATTTGCGATAGCAAGTTTTATACATTTTTTCGGATACTCTTGTCGGAGACGACGACCTATTATTATTTTAATAAGTCTAAACTAACTTTGTCGGCATAACGCTGGGAGCCGCGTGGGGACACCACGAACAAAGCGACAAACATATTGCATATTGAGCGTAGTAGTATTCTTTCCGCAGTAAGAAAAATTGATTGGTAATTTAGTGTTCATGTTAATGAACAAAATTCATGATATACCTATTAATCATCATATGTATAGGGGATGTTAAGTGTTCCTAAAACCGAAATTTTAAACACTAAGTTTCAATGAAAACCAATAGATGGCGCCACGTGCATTCTACATCGCAGTACTGTTTCGTTATGTATCAGTATATATGTTACGGTCGACGCGTCACTCAGATCTTAAATTGAACACGAACAAAATTGCGAAGACAGTTCGTATAAAATATTCTTGTTACCCGGGTGAAATTTGTAACCTCCCCTCCTCCCTCACCCCTCGGTAAAGAACGGCAAAATTGCTTTTTTTCAAAGAATTTTTGAAGTAAATCTTATAGTGTCTAGATTATTCATCGGTTCGAGCAGAATTAAACAAAATAGTCTAATTTGAAAGGACTCGGTTTCCAGCAAGTCTTTTCTAAATTACCGCAATCATGCCATCTCACTTTATACTATTTTTATACATGATGCTTTCCCATTCTGTCGTCTATAATTGTAGGTCGGTTTTTGCATACTCCCCGAACACGTATATTTATTTCAATACCTAATAATTGTGCGCCGTCAATTAATTATTCCCTTCCGTAATATTCCACTTCGTAGACAAAATCAACTCTCAGTCATCGGTTGCTAAAAATACATTCTTACGAAATATTCCATCGAGTTTTTGTTATTGCAATAAAACCAATAACAACATTAACATATACGAAGGCAATACAATAGAAGGTTTTTATAAAATTATCACCCGTATAGAGGCGAAGTAAACATTTGTATTTAGATAGTAAACATTTGTATTTAGATAGATTTGTATGTACATTTATTTAATCTAATATTCATTATTAACTTTATTTAATATTTATTTAATCTAATACTCATTATTAACAAACAAATGTTTCAGATGATTGGGGAAAATGTGATGATTTTTAAAATGTTGAAAATTATTATTTTTAATTTCGGTGTTCCGTACGAAGAATGAAAAAAACGGAAAGACTATGGACTCTAGTCGGTGTCTATCCGTCCGACACGGTCAAAAAGACGCAAAAGCGTTTCAGAAGCGTTCCAACTATAGTTAATATGGACCTAAAGATACATGTAAAATAAAAAAAACTTTAATGCTAAATTTTAGTGCCAACTTCGGCGTAAAAACAAGTTTTATGTTTTAGTGTTTTCAAGCCCATTGTGTGGGGTACTGAAAGTAAACGTGATATCCATTTAAATAGAGTATAATATTTATACAGGTGAATCTGTACATCAAACAGGGTAGAACATGTTAAGAAACTATATTAAACTTGTCAACCGTTTCTGCAACAGTAATCACTGTCAAAAGTTGTGATTTCGACGAAAATAGAACCTGTCAAGCACGAGACATTTAGGGACTTACAATCATTTAAGGTATATAGGGTTTTCTATTAACCTTTTTCATATAAATTTTCAAATATTGCTCATTGTAATTTTCTCAAGCGTTAAATCGTGGTGCATATGTAAAATCTAGTTTTCATGCAACATTTGTCTAGGCTACTAAAAATCCTATTTTCTACATATTTTTCAGTATACCACTGACTACCTAAAATAAAAAAAAGTTGAGACCCTTATTATAAGCTCATTCAAAACGATACCGACCACTATGCATTCCTATATACATGTATATAATTAAAAAAACAATTAAAAGAAAATTCGATTCCTTAATTTTCCTAACCTAATATTTCGATATATAGTTTTGAGTATATAGCTACTATATTGAGATGTGTGCGAGTTAATATGTTTTATTACTATGCCAAATTTCCATGTCAAGCGGTTTCTGAGAGGACAAGCTGTGACAAATATGTGGGTGATCGCGTAAGGGTTCCGTTTTTCCTTTTCAGGTACGGAACCCTACAAACACGTTCTTTGTAACCTTGCATACAATGATATAAACAAAAATATGTCCATTATTCACGTAGGTGATCCTGTGCGTCAAACCGATTAGAAAGTGTTGACTACATGACGATCGCAAACAGGTTCTGAAAAGTTCATGCAAAAAGTTATGAAAAGCAGACGCGAGCTTTGTTACACCTGCACAAGAAAATATCACGCGATACATTTTGAAGAAAGTAGTAATCATCTGGAGTGCGCGTGATAAAAATTTGTCAACAGAACGTATATAATAAACATATCCATCGAGTTTCAACCGTAGTACGAACTTATCAGAGACGTTCAAGTTTAGGAGTTTTTTTTAATTTGTCGAGTCGCCTCTTATAGTGCATAGATTTGTATACATCATAATTATCAAAAACGACAAATTTGAAAAGAAAAATTTATTCTCATATAATTCTTGCCGAGAACGCAAACGATGGAAAAATTGCTGAAAATCTGGAAAAGTTTCATAATGGTCGACCGCAATACCGTTTGTTACAATTTAAATTTTGAATATTTGACAGGGAGACCGTTCTTCGACCGCTTATGGGTTGAAATATTAAAATTACATGGATATGACAATACGCACCAAATGTTGAAACCTTTTCAGAATCCACGTAGAAATCAATGTCGTCTCTTTATTTTTTTAATCACATCCTCATATTAATATTCTCTAGGCTGGGATAAAAACCACAGGAGGAACAATTGACAAAAAGGGTTTTCAGTGGTGCGTTTTATTTAATTAAATGAAAACTTATTGGAAAAGAAATACAAAAAGGCTTACATAACAAAATTGGTTCTTTAAAGTAATGTAGCTAGTCATTTCTTATATTGAATTTTTTCGACTTAAATCGTACTTTTGTCCGTACACCTAATATATAAACGAAAAAACAAATCATGAAATACTTAATATAAAGAAGCTATGAAATATGTTAAAAGGTGACATAAATAAAAAAAATTTGTGCATCATTAGACGCCTGTCAATTTAATGTAAATTTTTGAAGTAAAACTTCTTTACGCACGCTTGACTTGGGGAGTAAGAAAGAGAGAGAGTTACGTTTCGTATATTAGTGTAGGGGCAAGAGAGAAGTGCGAGCACACATTTTCTTTCTCTCTTTCTCTCATAGCCAGTTATGTTTCGTATATCTAAGACACAGTGCAAGCCTATTGTCTGTATCACACTGTAGGAGCAAGAGAGAGCAGTGCGAGCGATACTTTTATAACGAAAAAAACGAGTGAGCTTTAGACCACACGACCGAAGTAAAATTTCAAATTTACAAAATATGAACTTTAAAATGAATTTACAATTTTATCGCATATATATATATATATATATATATATATATATATATATATATATATATATATATATATATATATATATATATATATATATATATATATATATTTCATGCACTGGCTATGAGAAGAAGAAAGAAAATGTGTGCTCGCACCTCTCTCTCTTGTCCCTACAGTAATATACGAAACGTAACTCTCTCTCTTTCTGTCTTCACTAACTTATATCTCCCTCTCAACTTCCGTTCGCCTCGTCCGATCACACTTTTCGTAACGCTCTCGTCACGCATTCACCAGCTTACTCCCCAAGTCAAGTGTACATAAAGAAGTTTTACTTCAAAAAGTAAATATTCGTATAGTACAAGATTACTAATATAAAATATCAATTTTATTTCATTTTTATGAATTAATTTATCACGGAAATATTTGTTAAGTCTATTGAATATACATTTTTAATTTTATAACAGGTGCCGTTTGCCGATAAGACGCGAAACCGAACGAATTAAATCGGAAAGAGCCGACAAGACGCGAATCTGGCCGAAGGCACGTCGCCACTTGCCATCAGAACGTTTTAATTCCCATCCAAACGCGGCATTACATGTTTCACATCAAAACTGCATAAAAAGACGTTTCAAATTGTTTTTTACTAAATTAATTTTGAGCGGTCTTTATAATTGTTAAGTTGTTTTTTACGAGTTTATTTGTAACAAGAAAAACATTGGAAAAATAACTTTTAATAAAGTGAAAAAGAAACTAAGCCGCCGTCATCACATGATGGCATCGCGAGAAGTGTTAAAAACATCATTACTCGTTTGTTGGAATTATTTTTTTTATATATTTTGCTTTTGTTGCATAAAAAAAATTGTACATTTCCCATCAAAAAAGCTTCAATAAATTTGGTACACTCCAAGCCGGGTCGTACCAAGGCCGCGCTTTACATGTGCACTCGTAAACAAAGCGCATTAGCAATAAGACGGCGCGCCCGCGTGTTTACACAGATTGTACACTTTTTGCAAATACGCAGTTGTGAGCAGACAACGCCGTATTGAATACGTGACAACTCCACTTATTGCGCATTAATTTTATACGAGAGATATCAATATTTATGAATTCATAACATGAAGTATATACGCATTTAGAGCTGGCAGATTAGAGATGTCGTATGTTTATTATACATTTATCGATACACTAGCTGTGTTCGCGACTTTTTCGCGTGAGTGAATGAATAGGTGGCGTTAGCTGTAAATTTTAATTATTTGTACAATATCTATGAGCATACAGTTTGTTAAAACGCTAATATAATGCGCGTTGGCAATACCAATTTCGTGATATTTATTATGACAGGACTGTTATTTAAATACACATAAAAGTCTACACGTCGAGGTATACCCTCGAGCAACGTATAGAATACCTTTTATGTGTATTTAAAAAACAATCCTAACTATTTACCATAGGTTTCATAAAAATTCATTTCGTAGATTTTATGTGATTGCAGAACAAATTAACAGGCATACAGACAAATATTCTAAAAACAGGTTTTCTAGTTTCTATTATAATTTTTTTTCTACGCTAAATCAATATAATTTTTTTTCTACGCTCATTTTAAAATATTTTCCACGTACAGAACTCACTCTGTTACACTTTCATTATATGTATAAATTACAGTTTAACTTTATGCGAATAGCGATGTAAAACTTATGAGAGACGAGATAATTTAAAGTTGAATCGCGTGTTCCGTAACATAACTGAAACTGTTTATTATCGATAAAGTTCGGTTTTCCAAAAAAAGCGGTGAAGTTATCTGACGGAATGTGGCTGACATAAAAAGACGGCGGCCGTCCGGGCGGCGATTAGGCGTCAAACGGCGCTGACTGAATTTTATATTGTAACTGTCAATTCTTCTTACTTCGGCCTTCGCAACTTCGAATGAAGTTTCGAAATGCACGTTCCGTTTTGAATGCGTTTATTTTGTTCTTATATTAGACCCAACTAAATTATTAGTTTAGTTTAAATCATGCGTGGAATGAATTACAGTATTTTAACTTAGTATTCCTTGTGTTGTCTATCAATTGGTATGATAAACTTTTTTATATGAACTATAGTCCCAGAAATAAACCTACGTATAAAAGCTGCATTTCTAAAAAAAAAAAAACAAACAAAACTTAAAAACACGGGAAAATCTCTAACCTTATATTACTCGCAAATACAGCGTTTTGTTATCCGACGATAGAAACGGTTTCAATTTAATGTGTGATAATAGCCGAAGCAAGCACGATGAAAGACACTTGCCAGTTATACATATACAACACTTAATAGTTGTTATATAATATACATCTTGTATACTAGTCATATATATACTTCCTTAACGCGATGTAAACATTAAAAATATAACGCTATCTATGATTATAGCACAAACGATGTTATAAATCACAGATGGCGTTATCCAAAAGTTTTAATCGGAGTATGCTGATTAAAAGACCGCGAAATGATTAACACTAATCGCAGTTATTTTCTTTACTACGAAAATGTAAAAAAAAAAACCAAGGAAAAGCAAACTTAAAAACTGTTTTTTGCGAAATACAAAAATATAACATTTTTCTAGACTGAGCATTGCGATACATTAATACAAAATGCAGATTATTTGCTTTTAGATGGATCAAGTCTTAATATTTAAATTTTCAAACTTGTGAAAATTAAAAGATACAAATATTACTATCAAAGTGCGGTATAAGTCTGTCCACATATTTCTTTTGTTGCTATAAAAAAAATTAAAAAAAGGTTAAAGAATATATTTTTTGTTGCAATAAAATAAACAACACAATACATTGAAAAATAAGTTACCAACACTACGAATCCCTTTCGATATATGAAATGCTACATAAGCTACTATGAAAACTTTAAATCTTTCTTTGAAATTTGCTAAATGGCATAGGCTAGTAATTACAGCATTACATTTTGATATATATTGATAGTCACGTGAAGTGTAAACAGTAACACACGAAATATGCTCCCAAACTGAAGGTTCAAAACCTCACCTCGAGAGATATACAACGCCCCGTACTATGTAAAATATATAAAGCCAATTCGCAGAGTGAGCCATCTTCAAAACCACGTTGCACAAAAGTGTAGCACTATCGTGAAAAGGTGAGACGATATTATCGGCGTGTAAATACAATGTAGCACTTATCACTGATATATAGGCACTTCTCTTAATTTCACTTATTTTGTCCAAAAAAAAGCCCATGCATATATAGCCAATCATATTTTCCTAAAGTGGATAACGGGTCACTTACGACACTCAACATTACATCACTTATATACAGATATTTAAAAAAGTTATCAACACAACGCAACAATGAACTAAATTTCACATGTACTTGCAAACTCATTCACAACTCATATCGACAAAATTATTTGTCTCACTTTATAGTGACAAGATTTCAAACTAAAATATTAAATTAACATTATATGAATATTAGATGAAGTGGAACATTTCCTAAATTTAAAATAGGTCATCTCAAAAACAAAGTACAAATGACTAAAATAATTTAAACGTATATAATAAAAATATAACTAAAACAAGCACAACTACAGAATCAGTGCAGAATCTGGAGTTTTCAAGTGCTTGACCACATCCAACAGTCAACAAGTGCGCAAGTCTCGTATGAGTCAAGACAAAAATTGAGAAAGCGGCATTTAAATTATATTTTAATGGATAAAACTGTACCAGCTCACGCATATAAGAGACATCAGTGCCATTAGATAGAGGTTAGATAGTTAGGATTGTTTTCTAAATATACATAAAAGGTATTCTATATGTTGCTCGAGGGTATACCTCGACGTGTAGAATACTTTTATGTGTATTTAAAAGACAATCCTGTCATAATAAATATCACGAAATTGGTACTGCTAACGCCATCTATTAGCGTTTTTAGCAAACTGTATGCTCATTGATACTTTAATAATCCTTTAAATTTTAAATAAGTAACTTGTCCAAAATTAGGCACTTCAAACAATTTTTTAACATGATTTTACCTCACCAGGAAGACCAGATTTTCAGAACACATTGCTATTTTAATACGTCCTTCTGACAAGCAATCCCTACAGCTCCAATCAAGTGACCATGCATAAATTCGAGTACTTTAGTACTTGAACTGTTTTAAACTTTTATGCCTTAAATTTGACATAAATTTTATGGACTAATAATGCCTTGGTAAAAGTTGAAATCTTATAGTGCTGTAAACAAATTGAGGTCAACCTATCATTCATAATTTCTGTGAATAACCCGTCAAAAATAACAACATCGTACTAATCTTGCATAATAATTTGATATAATTTTTTACACGCCATTTTGTTCTTTATTATGCCAATTAATATAATTCTCAGGCTCCTTATACAAGCGTAGATGAACGTGTTCTTGCATCGATGCCGTCACAAAATCATAATTATTTGCAAAATAATGTCATAATTGTCTCGGTACATAGTGGTCTCTATGCATACTACTAATACATCTTGCAGGTTTCCAAACTACTATGGCTGTTTTGAAACAATTTCAATGCTATCAAGATGTTAAAGCTAGAGAGCATGTTTGTACCTTTACATACAAACATAGCAGGTGCTATCAGAAGATGTATTTTTGTACTGATGCAGCCATCTTAAGCCAGCCAGCTTAATCATAACCATATCAACATAATAGCATCCTTAATATTAAATTTGCCAACATGCTTCCCATTTTGGTTCACAAACATATATTCTGTTGTCAATCACCGAAAGAATTTTTTAAGTCTACTCGATAGGTCTAGTTTTCTCACATCAGAGATAGTATACATATTTATAAACTTTCTCTATGATTATTCTAATGAATACAGAGGTGTAAGAGTATTATAGTTTTACCCACACATTCGTAAAAAAGTGATAAATGTAGAAATTAGTGTACTCCGATAAAACATACTACACGTCACTTTAATATGTACCATTACAAAACACCAGACCTTCAGATGAGCGAGCGTAAACTTCACACGCCTCTGCTGTACCACAACAATTTACTTGAATAAATTTCTCCGTTGAAATGTTCGTAGCGAGCTCTTGCGTGAAATAATTGTGTGAAAATTTAATTTATATCTTCCATTATGGCAATTTACTCGTAAACACTACACATTTTTCTTTCAACATTGTATAATGAGTAGAATAATGAAAATTTTTTTTATCCTGTGTGGCAAATCTAAAAGCAAACACACAAACGAATAGAAATTAAATTTACAACATGCATTGGATGTTAAATAATAGAAAATATCAAGCTTGCCTATTCACAAATGAGTTTTTATCTTAACGTAGTTGTTGTGTAAAACATTGTCGACGAAATTATCTGAATTTTTTATATATTAATTAAACTATAAATATCTAACTTATTTTAAACCTTAAACATTATTTACCGTTTAGTTTTGGTAAAAATTACTTCCAAACATTTTACAATTAACAATATTATAGGAAAAGTAGTAATTTCACCACACTTAATTTTATTAAAAAAACACTTGGAGCAATTTGTCAAAAAATGAAATGAATATAAAATGCTGTTATATTAACATATTGAAAAAAATAATTACAATCAAACATTTTACAATAAATTTTGTATCTCACTGTCACGTGACAACTACCTTAATAATATCACTTCAGAAATAACATGCTGACAATATTTCAGACTTTGTGGAATAAAAAAGCGCAGGTGCAAAAAAAAGATAATGAGAACAGATAGCTCAAACTTTGCAATAAAAATAAATGAAATATTTTCTAAATACCCCCATTATTAATTTTATTCAACTACATCTTACTTTTCGACAAATAATAAAATATTTTATATAAACAGGGCTTTTTATACAAAAACATTAATTTTGCAAAAATATTAAATAGAACCTTTTTATTTCATTCACATGTAACTATCAAAGGCATTTACCATGATTATCGCCAAATGTTTTAACACTAGATATAAAAATAATCAATTATTACTTAGAATTTCTATTTACATCAAAGCAAAAGTGTGTGAACATCATATGAGCTATCAATTCGTCCATCATTTCAAAATTGTGCATTTAAAAAATTGACACAAGTAAAACATGAATCAAGTTACCACTAATTTTTGACTGTCTGAATAGAAATCCAATATCAAGAAAATTATTTACAAACCTACATAATGTTCAAAATAAATATGACCATTATTTACAAACCTACATAATGTTAAAATAAATATGACCATTGCTTTCAATCATTAAAACAGAAATGCCCCGCTAAATTTTTATACCTACTTTTTAAAATAAAAATTGTCTTCAAAAATGATTATCGATAAAAGATTATACAACTCAATTCCTACCATCGTAATGTATTGTTTACACATTATGAACAAAAAAATGCAAATTTCACAGACAGTTCTCGCATGATGCCAAGAATTGTGTTATTTACGCAGCAAATATTTTCACAAGAAGCTTTCACATCAACAGCTTACCATGTCTAACTTTTGCTTGAGACGTTTCATACGTATAAAGGCAATGAAATTTATGCACACATATCTAATAATGGGGAAAACTATTAATATAATAGAAAATATTATATCTATGTATCTACAGCGCAGATTTTATTGCTTCTCACCTACGCAATCGATGGAGGAACTGACGTCAACCAAATCAAATTATAAACAATAAACCATTGCAAGGAAGTGTGAATGACAAACGCATTGTAAGTAGGATATCCATATATTCCATTGTAAGTATGATCCATATATTGGCAACAAGAGAATGGAAATTATCACAGCCAGATGGAGAAAAGTAAAAGCGCTAAAACTTTAATTTGCTCAAGGTTACCAAAGTACTCAGTTAGTTTTTCGTCATTTGCAGGTTACATTTATGTTTTAAGCGAATGGACACATAAAATGAACATACTTTACAATTAATTTTTTTAAATCTTTCATCTATTAATGTCAATAGTTTTGACATAAATACCGATCACAGCATCTAAAATATTTGTTTTTATTATTTAATTTCATGAAATTGTGATAAGCGTCATCTTTAATACCTTTAATAAAGCTTTAATTAAATAATAATAAATACCGAACCTAAGCCCAAATACCTAGTACAGACACTAAGCAACTGCATATAATATATTGTATTTTAAAATATATTCTTTAGGGCACAGTGGACAAAGTAAAATACCACTTGTACCAACGTTAAAACAATTCTTATATATAAATTTATCATATTTATTATTTACAATCGGTTCCACAAGAACATACGGGCAATATTTAAAGCGGTGTGGTTAAGGGAACGGAAGATTAGATCACTGGATGGTGGGAAGGAGGTTCACCGTGTAATATATGTGATACTTTACTCAGTATGTCACAACGATTGTGACGATTTACAAAATGAACGCTGCGTCGGATGAATTCAGAACTATATTATAGAAAAGACTAGATTGGCCTTAATCACTTGATGTGTGCATGCAAAAGTGATTAAGGCCCAAAAAACTATTGAATAACAAAAAATTTGTAGTCAGCTATGGAAATGAAAGCCCAAACGAAGTGTGTGTATTGACTCTTAAGTACTCTAACTTTGAATTATCAATGGAGCAAAAGACATTTGTTCACAGAAACATTATGCAAACTTTACAAAGGGCAACTTAAAGCTCAAAATTTTGCAAAAAATTCATTAAAAAAAATTACTTGTTATAGTTTGATAAAAATTACTGTGATTATTCTGCAGTTTGTACATTACTCGGGTTTTATAAATTTTTTTCCAAATTTTAAACTTAAATCACACTCCTGTAAAGTTTGCAAAATATCACTTAAATCAATTTGCCTTCCACGTGTTTTGGCACATAAGGCCAAAACTACAAAGCGTGCCTCATCACTACCAGGTTGTAGTTGATAATGATGCTGATTTGTCAGTATATAGGGGAAGGCATTCCAGTACATTCAGAACACGTGCACAGACTGAATTTTAAGATTTATGCAACACTCCATTCGTTTTGGCCGATCTGTTGTCATGACAGAAAATGTATGGGTGTTTCTTATATTTATATTCCAGCAGCTTCCTCAAAATACAGTAAGATTTTGAGAAGATTACAAACATAGAGCAGTGTTTGTATAAAATGTGAATATAAGCTATATTCGCATCTTGTATTTTTATCAATAATTGTAACCAAATATCATATTTCCTGCCGGGAGAATACCCTACGTTAGAGACAGTGATGACAAATCGACTGATGCCTATCGTATGGGAGTACGACACTCATTCCCATCATTTGCCGATTCAAACGACATGAAGTTTGTTAATATAGTTCATCCGACGTCAAAACAAAAGAACTGAATTTGCTCAACCGCCTTTGCAGTCAATGCAAAACTATGTTGAGGTGTTGCTATTCGTCAAGTTCCAATTCACTTCATTATAAATCTTATCCAAAAAAAATTGTTATTACATTAATACATCAGTTTACATGCATCGCTGATTAATTGGTAACTACTAATTATTTATAACTCTATGATGCAATTCTATCTTTAATAATATCTTTTTATTCTCATGGAAGGTAAACAGATGACAAGAAAATTATTCTTTCTATTAGCCATATATGTTTAAATACTTAACTACAACATCTGTTTTTGGAGCATTCGTTATACATATATAATGGATTAACATTATTGTTTCTTTTAGCGTGAAAATTGACACTAAAACGAAAATAAAAAAATAGTAACAATAAGAATGATGGAAAAACTGTGATACAAATTAAAAATAATGAGCCAAAAGCAGAGTACATTAAGCCAGAAAATATACAAGAACTGACGCTGCTAGATCAAAAAAGAAACAGTGTTCGATGTAGAAACAAACTCAAGGAAACATTTAATCATTCTATACCATTATCCGGTGAGTAATATTTTTAAATAAAGTCGGCCAAAAAACCTTAAAATAACTTAACTAGTGTATAAAATATTTTTATTATATTTATATTTAAGTGCTCACAAAAGATTGACGAATAACCCTTATTGTTTTATCCAATTGATCTTTTTATGTGAGGATGATCTGTATATCACTTATTCCACTATACAATTTTTCTAGAAAAAGCAAAAATGAATAAAACTAAAAATCACACACGTGGTGCATATAGAAATTGAATGAAACAAGTCAAAAGCAATATTCCAAACGATCATCTGCTTCGCCTGTGTACACAATATTTTTTGCGTACATATTGTGGAAACAGTTAAACAAACTTAGTTCAATGAAAACATGATAAATTTCCATACAAATGTTCTGTACCCAATTTTTATCAGTACACAAAAGAAAATAACAATGATAATTTAGAATTGATCCAATATGCTAAGACAACCGCATTTAAGTTTTACACGTAAGAGGTATATATGAGTTTATACTTTGAATATTTTACAATTTACAAACCTATTTTCGCATATTCTCCAAGTGTACAGACGTCAAGTTTCAGTTTTAAAAGCTTGTTAGATTCTAATAAATAAATCTTGTGCTTTTCCTCAAGAGGATCCACTATTGGATAATGAATAACTAGGGACTAAGGAAATTTGTTTAGTTTGGAAATGTTTTTGAAACAATTTCTAATCAATCAATTTGGTTGGTATTGAAGTAACGATAACAGTCATGGACAGCAGACTCTAAAGTAAAATAGATGCCCTAAAAGTCCATATCTACGCACGAGGGGATATAGCATTAGCCTGTACATGAAAAATGAAGACGTCTTATGGGCCTTACGAGTCAACGGTGACTCTTATTAAACTGTAATAAATCTAATACTATACTGTCAACAAAATAGTGTAAAAAAACCCTTATCTCATAATAATCAGTGTAAAATAACACTTAATATTTTTACACAGTAACTAAATTAAAATAAATTTTTATAGTAAAATTAAATTAAAATAATGTAATAACCTCTGACTGCTTAAATTATATCATTACGTAGTGAATAGACATTTTTAGCACTTCATTTTGTTTTTGTTGATTTACAAATTTTATGACCTATAGAAACGCAATACATTAACAATTTTAATGTAAAAATTACGCGAGTCGTTCAACCTCTAATTCGGTGGGCCTTATTAACCCAGAAGCAATATCATATATAAAGTTAATTTTACAATATAAATCTCTACATAACTTCCGAACTACATGTTTTCAACTATTTTAGACAACTGGCACATTGTGTGTTGGCAAACATGCAACTGTATCAAGGATAACATAAAGAAGTAACTCTATAAAACTTATAACCACATAATATCGCTGACATATCAATCACTCGTTGAGTAAAATATGATTATGAAGAACCCCAAGGAAACCAATGTTTTAGTTGCGGCAAAGAAAAATTGAAGATCATTACAGCCGCAATACAATATAAAAAAGTTCAACACTGCGGAATTATTTTGCTACATCCATAACTATGGAAGAACACATATAGATTAATATTCCACTAACTATCCAAATAAGTAAAACCGTTAAACACTGTTTTTAACGCACGTTTTTAATGAAATTGGTAAATCCTCACCAGATCATGTGACATGTCTACATCAGGGCAGTAACATGAGATTGCCATAGGAATAAATTATGTATAAAATTGTGTAGTTATACTAAAGTAGAAATAGTTCATAATTTAATTACTTTGTCTTTTGTCCTCTGACTGTTTTAAACAATATTATGCTTTTATGAAATAAATTAAGTGTTACATGATCTCTTCAATTATTAAAGTAGTTTTTGTTTATTGAAAATATTATTACTATAATTAAAAGTTAAAAAGGTTCTTAATAATTTTATAGTACAATTAATAATTTTGCCAATTATACTCTGTCAAGTTTTCTATATTCATATTGAAAGGAAAACGTTTTCATGTAGAGTTCTTTTTTGTGGATGATTTATAAAAAAAAATTTCCAAAGGAATCATGTTTACACATGTTTTGGTTAATTTGTATAGTAAAAACTTTTTTCGGACTTCTCTTGAAAATAAAAAATGAACTATTTGGATCTTTTATCACTGAGAAATAATTCATCCTTCAATAACAATATATTTTTATTTTCAAAATTTTCTAAACTATATTTAAGCATTGTCATCTTCATAACAAGAAAATCCATGAAAAAAAATTATAAAAACAATCATTTTCTGCCAAATAAAAAAATTTCAAGAAACACTGAATTATTTTCTGCGATAATATTTTTGCATATAATTTTTGTATCACTCAATTTTCAAAGCCAAATAAGTAACGCATTACGTCTATTCTCAGATAATGGGTATGTCAAATCCGTCCTATCAGATTGTAGACAATGTTTTCAAAGTTGTGTTTTCTTAAACAAAATTCTTAAAATATAAAAAATCTAGTTCCTGTGATCAAAATTGCATGAGTTACAATAGTTGCTGTGATTAAAATAGTTTTAAAGGTTAAGGCTGCGATGTCATAAATGTGATTTAAATAGATAACCAAACACAAGCATTTAAAAAAATGTTCACTAGTATTTATTTTGAAATGTTATATATCTAAAAAATATTTTTTAAATGACGGCCAAACTGACAATTTCAATGAAGAAAATAAAATTCTTGAACTTATTTACTCTTTACAAAATCGTTAATATAAATTTGTTGCATTTTTCAAACGGGTGATTAGTAAAGGCCCACATTTACTTATTGTACGAATATATATGTTTATAATCTTAAGTTTAAGAAAATAAAAACATTAAGACATTTAGGATCTAAAATTACTGCAAAGTTACAAGTTTCAACCTGGATTAATATTGTTGAATATCCGATACGACACTATCTTCATTAAGTTTTCTTGATCATTGACAATCTTTGGACAATGAGACAATGATAAAGGCGAATACCTACATATTTTAAAAATGATATCAACTAACGATATGACATAATATGAAAAAATGAATTCAATTTAACAGAGTTTTCCGCCTACCTTTTTATATTTCATAAATCGAATCTATACAAAAAAAAATGTGTCAAATGCTTATCAAACGAACCAATTTCGTCATGAATTATAGGTTATGTGACAAACATACGAACATCGACATCATAAAAACTCGTAAAATTGTATTAATGCGACTCCACGTACATATTAATCCAAAGCACAAGCCGGCTTAGAATTGCGTAAACGACTAAAAAGTGGCGAGAAAAAATGTACAATGGACCGCGAGAACGTTCTAGACATCGTATGCCATACTAAAATATGTTATCTCCGAGGCGACTAATTAAATAAAAACTCATTATAAATATTTTTCAATGCAAAATTTTATATGTGCTGTTAATAAATTCTAAATTCTATGCTAATATTATGCGAAATAAAACACTAACGAAACCATCAATTTGGTGGAAACTAATACACATACGAGTCACTCTCACATGTTAGAACATGAAATCGTGTATCTGTTCCAATTTTTTACGATTTCACCATATTTTATATGAAAGAACCATTATTACATTAATTACATGCAAATGAATACTACATTCCATAAAACGTGAATAATAAAGTGTACAAGCGAATGCAGTAACTTTTGGACAATAAAATGAGTACGCTTCGTTTAAGTAGTGACAAATGATTTGCTGCTATTAATAAGAAAAATCAAATCTATTATAATTATAGAAACATTAAACATTTTTGTAATCAATGAATACGTACCCGGATGCTCCGTAGAGATTTTTATAAGATAAAAACTACCAATATGAGTTAAAATTACTGCTCATTCCAATACCGAACAAGATTCTGCAAGTAGTTGACAGATGATTGTCGTAAAGTTAAAATGGCTGCCACATGACCAATGGGAAGCGAGATTTTTACCCCACCACGGAAAATAAAATGGACGCCAACCTATAGTGACGCGCTTCATTATATCGACATTATAAATTATATGATTTTTGGTCATCGATAGAATGACGAAATTTGCCTTTCAAACTGAAATCGTAATGTAGAGATTTATAAAACTTATTGAAAAATATAAGATCAAACAGATACATTTAGTTTAGCAATTCAATTATTACTGATCTGGAACATTAATTACCTTTAAGTTACGGAACATTCTCATAAGTATTTGACATCAGCGCTATCAGGTACCGTATCAAGAATTACTGTAGAATATTTATACCATTTCCAAGTATTTATCACACTTTACTAATGTTAAGGTAATTTTATTCTTCATTGTCGTAAAAATTAAGAGCAGTATTACATATTAAAAACTCTGCCAATGAGAAGAAATTCAACATTACATAATAAACAAAAAATTTTAAGCGCATATGTGCGAAAATGGTTTGTTCAAATTCAATACGTAAATAATTACTACTTATGCATGAGGCGAATGCAATGAAAAAAAAACAAATAAAAATAAGAAATAACGGTTTGTATCTGATTAAAATATTTTTGTAAGTTCATAAAAAAATTATAATTCAAGTACACGCTAAATAAAAAATTACGATTTTGAACAAGAATATAAATTCCATGGCATTAAATCGACGTTTGTTATTCCATATCGATATTAAGCACATACATCACTTGGCGTCAGTCACTTCTTTGTTTCGACGAAACAATTAATTAAACAAGCGTTTATATTACATGAAATTTAAATTTGTGTAATTACCTTCGTCTTTACGCCGACATTGATGTTAAAAATGGTTAATTTCTTTCAAAAATCCGCCATAAACCTCTTCATAACACAAAGCGATTGCGATGTTGCGTTTTCACTATTACATCAGAAAGTAAAAAACATTGTAAAACGGACATTTCTAAACTATTATACATTTCTTTCCAAATTAAAGTACCTTTTAATTGCAATGAGACACTAAACGTCACTCTTTATATGTGTAAATGTCGAATTAATTCAGTTAGAAAAATACAATTTGGCAACGTCGCCTTCCGTTTGAAATACAGTACTACTCAACTGACAACAAAGAATGATGTCAATAATATATTGGGAACCAAGTTACTGAAAATATTAAATTTACCACTTAAAAATGAAATTATTTTATATAGGATAAAATATGCTACAAATATTATCACATTCAAAAATAGTGTTAAATAATCTCGAACCGAATTTATAAATCAAGCGCGTCTGTACTATGAGCTTGTTTCTGTATAACTGACTGACTTGACAAACACGAACATCTGCCTCTGCTTCGATACTAAATTTACAATACAATGTGTAATTGTGTACGTACATAAACGCTTTATTCATAATATTATTATTAAGTAATTCAACATCTTTATTTTTTCAAGTTATTAGTTTGTTTATAAAACTTTTATATTTTTGATACAGTAACAATATAAATAGAGGTCAACAATTTGTCTGATACTTTGAAATACGTTAGTTTGGTTTTTACCTATTGACCTTAGATAAAGTCTCGTGCATCGAGTCACGTATTACTGCACATATTTGACGACATGAACGAAAGAGCGTTATTAGTAAAGGGCGTATATTCACAGAACGCATATTGAAAACATTGCAATAATTTTTGCAGTTTTATTATCTATATATCGATAGTGTAGAGTTTAAATAATACCGCCATTGACAAAACTTGTTGTACTAGATGGCGACACTGTCATGTGTTTATTTAAATTGTTTGGTGGGTGTGCTAATTAGTAGAATCATTTTCAAACGAATAAACGAATATTTTTTTATGAAATGCAGTAATGTTTAGAAATAGAAATTAACTTCAAAAGACTATATTTAAATTTTTCCTAAAATATAAATGTCAAAACAGATCAAATTCTATTTGAGAAATCATTAAACGAAGATAAAAGAATTGAGATATATGATATTACGGGGTAATATTCAAATATTTCCTTAGTAACTTCTTATAGTACTTTCTTTTTATTAAACTTACATTTAATAATCTTTAGAGGTTTAATCATCTGAGATTTTACAACTATAAAAACTATTATTTTTGAAATATAAATTAGCAATACAACTTGCCATTGGCCATCTTATCGGATATGTGTATATAATATTATTACGCAACTAAGGAAAAGTTTTGAACAGCATAACCACTAGTTTGGCTCTTTTCTAACTGTGCTTAGCTATGCTGGTACTCCAGTACCAGAATAGCTAAGACATATGAATCAAAGAGTTGGAACCTTATACTCCTTTAGATCCTTATTTTATTCATAGCTTCTTTAAAATGTATTGATTTGCATACCCTGAAGTGGAATCACATTAATTTATTATTTGTTATATGAAATAGCCACAAGACATTTGAATATATCTGGTTATATCAACTTAATAAAAATTGGCCATTTTATCTAGTTATGTTGACTATATGGCGATATAAATATGGTCTTCACTTTTCCGTTCATGTTCATTTTGAGGATACATACTGGTAGGCGATTACTTTTAAAGAAAATATCACAATTCCCAAAATTAAAAATACTATGAACGAAAATATTACTTAAGTTCTTAAAAAAATTTAAGGTAGATTCAAATTTTTGACTTATAAATGCTTATTTTTTTGCTTTCGCATTTTTAGTTTACTTGTTTTATCTAGAGATATTTATTAAAAGAATACTGATGTAAACGTACCATTACTAATTCGTAACGTCACATTCATATATTCGCAGAGACTGACCGTATGATGAAATTATGTTGTGTGTGTATTAAAGTAAAAGCCCATATTATATTAAAATAAAAATATGATATTAAAATGATCATCATATAATATTAACCAGGATAATTTTGTCTTAACTAAATATTATTTATCTTACTGACCACTAACAAAATATTAAATCTCTGATTAGATTAGATATCTACACAAATTCTATTTGTCAAATCTTATTGTTTATGCAATAGATGATACAGCCGCAATATATCTATTGCATAAACAATAAAATAAATTCAATTTCTATCTACATATAAGAATATTAAGTAATGAACTTTCAAAATGGAATAAATAGTAAAATACATTTCAAAACTTCAACTAGTTTTAAAATTTCTGGCAAGTCATGGTAAATTTATATTTAGACTTAATAATTTAAGATAGAGTTTGTTATTATTATTTATTTATTTCATTAGACCATATATTTAATTAATGTGTTAATAATAGAAAACTGATCTCTTTAAAATCCCGAACTCTTATCTGGTCTTGTTTAGGAGCTAGATATCTTTAGACAGATGCAGAGATGTAACGAAAACGTAGTGACCCAGTAGGGTTCCGTTCGGACATTTTGGATATGGAAATTTAAGAAAAAAAATCTCTTATGGCGATATTCAGGATACATTCATATCGTGATAAAGTATGATTGAAATCTTTTGCAGTCTTAGAAGATGTATACCGATCCATGTGTTTATTTACAGATCTGCAAAAAACATTCAGAGACAGAACGGTTAAAATATTGATTAGGTGTTTTATAATTTTCACAACAACCTTGTTCTATTTCGGTGGCAAACTGTCTTTGAACGTCATGTTTTCATTTTCTTTTATAAAATATTAAGAAGTACATCACTTATCACTTACTTATCACTATCGCATATAATTCAATGTAGATAAGCGGTCCATACACCTATGTATCTGTCCGACGGATATGCTCCCTGTACACGTCCGCTGGTAACCATACATATGGGTACACATGGGTCATTCTTTGTTTTGCTTTGTCTTGTGAACCTCCCCTCCAGGACTTCTGGACTCATTCGATAACAAAATGTTTTAAAAAACAAATGTTTAATCTTATAGAACTCACAAAGATTTTCTTTTTCAGATAACTTATATTTAATAAGAATGGTTAAAAGTGGCCGAAAGATTCCCCGAAAGTTGGAACTTTTAACATTGCCTAAAGTCAATGGACGGAAGGCATATAGCATTTAAACAATTATGAATTCAGGGGCACACTTCTCTATCTACAAAGGGTTTTATAGCACAGTTTTGTTTGCTTATATTCAATGTCAATTAAGAATTTTTATACGTTTATACAGGTATTAACGACAAAGTGTCGGATGGAGGTATTTTACAAGAGACGAATTTTTATGATAGACAATAATGGTCAGTTAAATCCTCTAGCTCCTTCAAATATGCCTGGATTTCAATCGCGTCTTCCGTTTGTGTTCATTGGAGACAGTGCTTTACCACTAATTAAAAACATACTGAATTCTACAGCTATCCAACAAATAATATGTCACCGTTGAAAGAAAGTTTTGAAACAGAGCCATCCACTTTAAATCGTTGGTACTTTATTCGATATACTATAGATCGATCACTCTAAAGTGGCTGTCCGTGACGGCGCTGCTCATAGAGCTGTCAACGTCAAATTTGACTTTAAATGACGGAGATAATAACTGAACTATTTAATTTGTAAAAACTGTGAATTACTGAGTAACATTAATTCGGAAACGGTAAATACCTATTCTTTTTTGTCATTCATTGTTTAGTTGTTGTCAGTGATTTTAATGCAATTTTTCTCTAGGGGATCCTCTCTTATTTCATTAAATATTTTATTGTTTCGTTTCATACAAATGAAACAGTGGTGTGGATTTAATAAATTCGCGTTGTCGATTGTACAATTTTATTACATTGATCTTTCAATGATTTATGATTAATCTTAAAACTACTTAGATTTACTCATATCAAAAAAAATTATGAAATATTTTTTAGGTAATAAAAATGCCACCTTCCAAACTTAAAAGCAGTCTTTAAAAAATTAAGAAAAAAATGTGGTATTTCCGCTACTTGTAAAATCTGCAACAAGAACTGAAAACTTCAGGTAATACACCCAATCTCCGATGCCACGTTGAGAAGATACATAAACAGATCGTACTAGAAAATGAACCGGATAATGCCTCGGAACAACGAAAGCCTTCTAAAAATGTTAAACCCCCTTTTCTCCTCCCCCCAGCCGAAATAGAGCAAATTTTCTGACGCGGTAATATTACGGCCAAACCTGGAATGTCTTCTTGTTCTAACGGAGAACCACTTAATAATGAAATTAATAAGCCTGGTATTTCGAGTGCTAATCTACTTCTTAATAATCTTAATATTGAATCACAGCAAATGAATGAACGTCAAAGATTTTTTTAAAAAATAAACAGCATTTTGAATAAGGACGGTGCTAGAAAAAAAAAAATTACAGAAGCTATTGTCAAATTTATAATTTTGGACAATGAGCCATTTCCTACTATTGAAGGAAAAGGTGTACTTATTTTCAATTTGAAAGAAGTTGCTCCTGTATACAAGGTTCCATGCAGAGAAATAATTAAGTCGCGTATTGATGAAAAATATGACGCACTGTCACACATTTTTAAAACTTACATTGGTAAATTTGAGAGTTACTGTTTAACTTATGACATATGGACGAAAATTATCCAAAATAAAACAATTTTAGGAATAACAATCCATTTTTTAAATAACTTACAGCTGTTAAGGGGGAAATTGGGTGTACTAGAGTTGTACGAGCGAAATACAGCTGATTACTTAGAAAGAGAATTATCGCAGCTCCTCATAGAGTGGAAAGTGTCATTAGACAAGGTTTCTCCTTGTGCAAAAAATAATGACAATACCATGATGAAAGTCATTCGATCTTTGTTTGGCGAGAAAAAGCTAATTCCTTGTTTCGCTCACACTTTAAATTTGATAGTAACTCAGATAATAGATAGCTCCAAAGAGGTGTCAGTATTGATCAGTAAACTTTGTGATATTATTCAATATATAAAAAAGCAATAATGCTAGTGATGGATTACGTAAGATACAGATGGATTCTGGATGTACTGAAGGCAATGTGAACAAAATAATTTTAGATGTCAAGACACGATGTAACTCCTATTATATGTTGGAGGTTTGTTCAGTTAGCTACTATAATAAACGAAATATTGCTAAGCCGTCCTGAAGCGCCCTCTACGGTGAGTGGATCTGAGTTAAACAATATCAAGGAAACAATCCACTTATTAAAATCTTATGAGATTGCAACGAAAGAGATTTCTGAGGAATCGTATGTGATTGTCAGCAAAGTGACACCATTAGTAAGTTGCTTGAATGAAGCACTCAATAATATTTCCCAATTAAAAAGTGAATTATATATACAAATGATAAAGCGATTTAAGAAAATTAAATGTAACTGGATTATGGCACTTGGATACGAGGTTAATTTATTATATTTTAAAAATCCTTGGACCTAGAGTAAAATGGTCAAATGGATTCGTAAATGTCGTCAATGAAGTCATTAATAAGTCCGATTCTTCCGAGGAGTCAAAAAGAGAAGATATAACTTTGTCGATATATCGCACACAGTAACATAAAGTCTAGGCAATCGTCATCTACTACTACAAGTTCAAATCTATCTTGGTTCAGCTGTCGTTCCGATTACTCAATGTGAGAAGACATGAAAAGTAGATTCCCGGGACTGTATAAGTATGCTATTAAATATTTACCAATTGTAGTAATGTCCGTTCCAAGCGAATAACTTTTTTCCAAAACCGGTGCGACAATAACTCAACAATGTAATCGTTTGATGGCGAAGTGGTCTTCAAAACTTTTGTTTCTAAATCGAGTTACTAAACAATAATCTACAACTTTGAGTTAGTTATTTCCCTAACAGCGATTAGATTGTTGTGTTTGACATTTATAAATTCATAATTAAAATGTAATTGGATTTTATTTTATTAAAAAATACCTAATTTGTGTTAACTATTAGTTCACTTCTTTTACACACTTCATAGGATAGTGGAAACGTAGAAACTGCTTGTTTTCGCTCGCAATAAATATTAGATTTTTCGATACATAGATGTTTTGTAAGCGATGTTTTTGTTCAAAACATCAACGCATTTATACTTCGATATTTATATTAATGATGTTTGCATCTCTAACAGAAGCGCGTGCACCTGATAATTCCGAGCTAGGCACGTGTACACACGGATTTGCCCTGGTCGTGTCTTTGACGTCACAAGCTATGCCCGGCGTTTGTTTACTGTGTTCTCGTTACTTTAAAATATATTTTCAAAGTAATAAGCGTTTAAACCATGAAAGAAGTTTGAAAGCCAGTTTATAAGTATTGTATTGTGTCTAGATGCAAAAATACTCTGAAATACACCAGATAAAGTGTTTTTTATTGTCCCTAGAGTAAAACTACGGTTCAAGGTTATGAGAAGAGACTAAGTATATTCAACAAGTTATGTGCATTCTTGTGAAGATCGCTTTAATGTATGTTTTATTTGGATAAGATGGGTTCAGTAAATCATAAGTGAATTTTGTATTGAATATCAATCACACAAGCATTAGGTAACTGTGTACATAAACTAGTATACAAAAGTTTAATAATACGACTTTCGTTTTTTGTTTTTTTTACGTTAAGAAGAAACTACATAATATTGCCAAAACACATAAAAAGTGACTTGCCTGAAATATAATATACTTGACTGATTAACATTACATATAAATTAATAAAATGTGGACAGGATGCAGTCATGTTTTGAAAGATTATAATTTATGTTTACTGCTTTCTGTTTATGCTATGATTATGAATCATATATTTAAGAAATGAACTTGCAGCTTTCACTCCGTTGACCTCAGCAGTCATCAGGACAACCTCTATTCACGGCAGATTATCGAAGTGTGCTTTCACAAAACCAGTTTCAGTCATCGTTCAAGACGATTCTTAATCTTACTAGGATGTTAAAAATTAAATTTTTCAGTATCAAACACAACAAATACTACACAAAATGTTAACATGACAAGCCTGTTGACAGATATTCTGACGTCACGTTTTGTTCTAATCAATAATGCTGTGCTTTTACAATTTGAATTTCGCTCGCACTTTTGCACTTTTTATTTATTAATTTATGCAATTAAAAAGGAATTATTTAAGAAAACAATGGTTTAGATATACGGTTCGGTTGACAAACAATTTGAACAAAAAAATGTTTGAACCAAATTTAATTTACATACATATTCCTTATTAGCGTAAGAGTGTTTAAATTAAGACAAAATTATTTATCTTCTTTTTAAAGTTTTTTAAAAACAAATTCAATGAAGCTTTCTATATAAAGTAAATTTTAACAAATTATAATTTTGACCACTGAGAAGTGATAAACAATATGTAGGATGCTATTATGCCTCCTGCTGGAGCTGGCTCACATTTCTTACGATGCTATTATGCCTCCCACGCTGCTATTATGCCTCCTGCTGGATCTGGCTCACATTTCTTTAATTACAAATGATTTTGTAGTATTGTTTTCATGACAATAGCCAACATAAATTAGAAAGAGATTCACTAACTATCTCAAGGAAACGAACATACATGTAGGGCAGAAAAACTGTAGAAAAGGTTTTTGGAATTTTAACTGGAAAATTAAAAAATGGTTTGATATGTTGTATATTACATGATTTTTTAAGGAGTGAAGCAAGATAAACTTATACTCCTCATCAACATTTTGATGGCGAAAGTCATGAAAGTGGAAATTCTAAAATTGGATTAAGACTATACAATGTGGAACTAGTGCCACCGCAATAGACACAGAATCGTAACTCCATTCAAGATGCAAATATGACACGAGATAGGTATGAAAACTACTTTAATACTAGGGGCGTAGTGCCATGAAAAAAAAGAATGTCACAATAATATCATGTTTTTACCTCTGTATCAATATCACTCACAGTATCAATAGAACTTTGACTATTGTTTGAAAATAATTCTTGCGTTGCTACGTCCTGTTGCTGGTGCCTGCTGCTATCTGTGTTGTCAAAAGATTGTGAACCTGTAAATACATAGACGTAAATAAAAAAAAAGTTTCCATAGTTGAATGAAAACCCTTTTCTTTCGAGATATTTTGATTGTACGACTAAAGCCTTTGCTGAGTCAAGGGAGAGTAACAGAAAGCGCTAAAAGGAACACGCTGCGCAGATGAATATACGAGAATGAGGACAAACAGATGCATTCCGTTTTGCGAAAAACTTATCAAAAGTGCCATGAGGGTACAGAAGTACAAAAAAGCTTTCATAAAAGTGAAAATACATCAGAAGAAAGGTAACTTCAATAGTAGTCTTATATATGTACATGAAAGCAGTTACTACTAAAGAATATTATAAGTAGTGAGGTCAATAAGCAAAAAGTATACCCACATTTGTAGCGAGAGAAAAAAAAGAATATTTACCACCAAAAGGTTGCCACGTACATTATCGCGGACATTGCAGTTGAAATCACTTTACAAGAATTTTTTAACATGGCTAAAAATGTTATTTACTATAAATTATTTAAAATAAGGCCTCCAACCATAGATACAAGATAAGAAAATATATAAATCATTTATAAATGAAGTGACAATGGATCACAGCAAGCCTACAAACATACATTTTGAAATTAAATGTAACTACGTGATGTAGTATTATTTCTACTTTCTTTAATTTCTTTGCCACGACCTAGGTTACGTTGTATTACAAAATCTTCAGGTGGGCTAAGATCTTTGCTAACAGCCCGCCTGAAGATGTTGTAATACAACGAAACCTAGGTCGTGATAAAGAATTTAAGAAACTAAAAATAATACTGCATCACGTAGTTTCATTTAATTGTGGATAATGAATTTCTACAAAATTAACGCCAAATATATTCAATACATTTTGAAATGAAAATGGGAGTGATTCCAATATTTTCCAACTTTCACTTTGAAAATAAGTCCCACAAAACTGAAAAAATTTGTAAACGTTTGTAAAAAAGAGTTTTCAATGGTTCTTTTCATAAGACAATGCTAATTATTTTGAGAAAGAGACACGTATAAAACGATTTCATGTAATTTATTTCGACCATATTTTTAGTCAAATAATATGTTCACCGTATCGCTCCGATGTGTACGTCGACACCCGACGCTCGGTGTGCGGTGCACTGCACGACGGTTAACTCTTGCGCTAAAGGTTGCAATAGTTTGTCTTGAAAAATACACGAGATACAAGACATTTTTATGTATTATATTCGACTTATTCTCAATTCAGACACCCATAGAAACTGACTTGCTTTACTAATATAACAATAAACTGTGTTGGTTTACTGTACTTCTCAATGAAGCCGTTGTTATATTAATATCGTGAGTTTCAGCTCGGCGTAACGCAAGTTTCTTCTCTACGTTCCTGGTATTATTTCCAAAAGCGTTCCTAGTATTATTTTCAAGCATTCATTGGCAATCCTGGAGCAGGCAATGTAAACGTTATCCTGCAAAAGAATTTAACTCTAGTTGATATCATGTATTGAACCTGAGTTTTTAAGTTGAATCATGAGATGATTTGAAGTAAGAGACAATTTATCAAAACCTGTTTAGAAGTCATTGCGCATATATAATTAAAAATACAGCCAAGTATATGTCGGAACACGCAAACAGTAGTTTTCAATATTGCCTGAAATTGTTGATTGAATAATTTCATTTGAAAATCTGAAAGCCCTTGAAGTTAGTGAGGAATAGACTTTTTTTACTTTTACTCTACCATTACGTGTAAAGATCTTTCAAATATTAATAAACAAAATTATTTATTTTTTGATTCCTCTAGAAAATATAAGATGAAAATTATCCATATAATATTTTTATAACAATATTTTATAATATTTAATAACGAAATATTTTTTATTTTCAATATATTTTTGGTTTTATTTTCAATAATTATCAAATTTAAACGTTTCATTGTAAACAAAATTAACTCCATAAAAAAAATTAAATGAACACTGCGTTGCCAGTGTCAGAGATTTTTCTCTCTTATATTCGCTTACCATTCCAGGCCGAAGAAGGTGTTCGATGCGAAGTATATCGCATTAATAATGTCGGTGCGGTCACGGCGGATTTTGCCGTGTAGGAAGCTTAAGCCTTTCTTTAACGTTGAAAGAGTGTAATAGTGTATCTCGAGGATGAAAGAAGATACGAAAAAATATCTTGGATTATAATTGCTATTTCTTTCTTCCCGAGAACCAAAGAAGCCTGCTTGCTGTGACAATTTAATAAAAGCCTGTATTTAATTGATATTATCTTCAATATAAATAGCATCAGCGTTGATGAAGCACACCAAAGTTTTTTTTAACTCAGCTATGCTTGTTCTATGAGCAGACTATATACAGACATGCAATTATAATCAATTTGCTGAAATTTCCTGATGAAAGGAACATACTGTATTTTTCTAATCACAAAATTATTGTCCGTATTCTCAACCTTTCTGTTATTTGTTCTCTGCTTAATGTGGTATAAAACTAGTTGACCTAATCTTTTTCAACAAAATCAAATGAGCAATTATTTCAAACGTTATTTTGACGTGGCTACAGTGGTATAAAATATTAACTCAAATAAGTACCGGGCACACTGCAATTCCCCCAAGTTAATTCATTAATACTCGTTATCGGCACGTTTTAAAAACATATTGGGCATGTATTCTATGGGAAACAAAAGTTTCGTCTATGAAGTCATTATAAGTTAAAGCATTACACAAAAAGCACACTGCAATTCCCTCAAGTTAATTCATTAATACTCATTATCGAAACGTTAAAACATATTGGGCATGTATCCTACGCGAACCAAAATTTTCGTCTATAAAGTTATTATAAGTTAAAGTATTACACAAAAAGCACACTGCAATTCCTTTCTATTAATTCATTAATACTCGTTATCGACACGTTTTAAAAACATATTGGGCATGTATTCTACGCGAACCAAAATTTTCGTCTATAAAGTTATTGTAAGTTAAAGTATTACACAAAAAGCACACTGCAATTTCTTTAAGTTAATTCATTAATACTCATTATCGACACGTTTTAAAAACATATTGGGCATGTATTCTATGGGAAACAAAATTTTCGTCTATAAAGTTATTATAAGTTAAAGTATTACACAAAAAGCACACTGCAATTCCCTCAAGTTAATTCATTAATACTCATTATCGACACGTTTTAAAAACATATTGGGCACGTATTCTATGGGAAACACAATTTTCGCCAATAAAGTTACTGTAAATTAATGCATTACACAAACTGTTTTTTTTCAATCGTCACTTTGAGACCCAAACACAAACGAGTTTTGAGTATTGCAGTTGCCGCTCTATAGGTGCATTCGCATGAAGGTACTAACATTTTAATAATTTGATAAATAACTAAAAACGAAGAAAAACAATTCAATTATTTTTATGTTTTTCAATATGAGGAATTTATATCAAACTTACTTTTGCGCTATCATTAATACTTAAATTTGTTCTAGATAATTAAAAAAATATGCAATAAATATACGATAAACTTTGCAAGCAATTTTGTGTACTTTTTAAAATTTTTATTAAAATCTAGTTTTTGTTTCCTTTTTGCTACGTCACGTCAACGTTCATTTCAAAATAAATTATAATTTCTATGTAAGATAAAAAATTAAGTTTTGTGGGTCAGTTCTTTCGAACAAACAGTAATCTCTAAAATACAGTCCTCTTCAGAATTACGATAAAAATTAGCAGCAGACGTAACGTTATCGTTATATTAGAGCGATAAAAAGTAAAATTGTGTCGTAACAATGCATGTAGATATATAAAAATGTGTCTTATAAAATCGTTGTTTACAAAGATTATGTCTTACGTAACCCACAAATAATATAATCCCCACGATGGCTAATGCTATCAGATTAGTTGTCATAAATGAATAAACACAAGCGCGCCGTGTTACGGAGGTTACGGCAGACAGTGGATACAATAAACAATGAAATGATTCATAACGCAAGAACTGAGCTGCACGTGAGAGTGCAACGGAAGAGAAAGGGAAAGCAGTTCATTGACCTCTTTGAGGTTAAGATAAAATGTGTCCTTAGAGGTCTCGTTTTGAAAACAAACATAGACAAAAGAAGAAAAATATGAAAAATCATAGATTGGAATTGTATTTTAGTTCGTGACGTCATCTGCCATAGTTAAGGCTTTGTACCCATCTAGCCGCTATTTCACATCTGCTGCACCGGTCCTCTGTTTTAAAATACCTACTAGGAATTCATATGCATCGCTTTATATAAAGTATAGGACTAAATTCATAGGATTGGTCGTTCACATCGGCGGACCACCGCTAGTAGTGCATACAACTAAAGACGGATCGATGTGACGGATGATTGTCTATGATAATCTCGATAGCGATTTTTTAAAATTTTTGTTAAACAAATTAAATGCTGGCATTTTTTATTTTTGTTAAACTGTTTTAATAAAATGATTACGAGGTGCGAGGGTTGACTGAAAATTCTTATAACAATGGTAATAAAAAAAATAAATTCAAAATTTCGAAAACCGAACTATTCAGTAATCCATTGAGGTACTTCTGCGTGAATTTAAAATTTATTTATACTACCTAATTGGCGGTAATATCAAGATAAATTTAACACGAACTAATTTTCGTTCTCTGAATTTTTATGACTCGTTTTGTTCCTAATTAGCAACGACGTTACGATCGGCTTCTATTGGCATTCTATGATGTAGCCCTATCCTGCGCTATTGTTTACAACTGGTTTAATGAGCGTTGTCAATCGTTGTTGTATCAATCTCGGTGACGATTTTTGCGAGGGACGTCCCTCAACAGCGGCAAATGAAGATAACATTAGAGCTGTGTCGTTGGTGATAAAGATAGGCGAGAGAGTAAGGTATTAGCAGATTAAGGTAAGTTTAGGCATTTGTATGAGTCAAATACAAAAAATTCTATGTGAACATTTAATATTTATATTAATCTAATATTCATATTATATTTAATATTAATTTACATGAACATGAACATTTAGTATTTTAGATAAAGCATGATTTGACTGAAGTTTAAAAATACAGTCGCGTTTATTGTTGTCGAGGAAAGTTAGAAAAATACGATGAGCCTCACTCAAATTCCTTATTCGATATAAGCATGGGTGTTGAGAGCTATTATGAACTCAAAACTAAGAGGTATTCGGTTCCGAAGAGTTGTCTACGAAGGTGAAGAAAGAACGAAGTAATGAAACAAATTGGTTAACTCGTTCTTGGAACAGACAGGTTAAACAACAATCGTTCTGGGAAATAATAGAACAGTTACCGCATACTCGTTCACCAGAAATTGTTTGTCTGTTGTTTTGGAAAAAGTTCGACAGTTACCAGTTACCAGAACAGTTACCAGCAATTGTTTATCTGTTATTTTGGAAAAAGTTCGACAGTTACCAGTTACCAGCAATTGTTTGTCTGCTGTTTTGGAAAAAGTTCGACAGCAACGCCCACGAAATAGAATCCTCCTTCATTAGGACAACGTCTCTGCGCACTCTGCAAGAAGAATGGCAGTCTGTATAGACTATCTGTGTAGAGATTACGAATCATCTGCCATATAATCCGGTCTCGCGGCAAGAGATTTCTATTTATTCCCAAGAATAAATTATGATGACGAGGAATATGATTTCCGGATGCGGAAGGGGCTGTGAGTGCCTACGCAAAGACCGTGCGAGAGATGTCCAAGTAGAAGGGAATCGGATACTTCTCTCAGCGATTGCATCGAACGAAACGACATGTAGTGGGCCACGAAGACCATTTTGAAAAACAATAATTAAATTATAATCATCTGCTCGTAGTTTGTTCTCTTTTTATCATTGTAAAAACTTTTAATCTTACCTCACATATTTTGAACACGTTCATCGTATCTGTGTGTGTAACTCATTTTAATTTTTATAAATTTAAATTAATGTATAAAGGTTTATTATAGCAATGGCTACACAGTAATTTATCCATCAATAATTATTTTGTTCCGTCTAATAGCAGGCAAGAACGACAATAGAAAAGAGAGTGAATTGCAGGCCGACCAAGCTTTAGTTATTTTTCTGGCATTTTTTAACAAATCTCTAGGGGTACATTACATAAAATTCAGAAAAAAATAGTTTTGGGATTCTTATAACTTACTCTTTTAGTTGATTTTTTTCTAACAACCTATTTGGTGCTTATTTTTATTTAATTAATCGTATTATACGATGAATTAAATAAAAATAAGAAGTTAAAAAGATAAAATAATTTCGAGTATTTGCCTCCACAAAAATTTCCATATGAATACATTCAAAAACATTCACGTAGAATTTTTTGAGGGGGCAAATAACGCACTCGACATTTTTTTTAATTTATCGTGTGAAATATCAATTGAAAGGGCAAGTTATAAGAATTCCAAACCTATTTTTTTCTGAATTTTTAAATGTATCATGGAAATTTGCTGAAACACGTTAACTAAATAAATAAAAGCGGATTAATATGCTTAAAAATTACGGCGATACCTCTAAAATTAACCTACGTAATGTAAATTAAATCTACCTTATTATAACTAACTTATAACATTCTAAAACAAATTATATTCTACACGCTATTGGAAAATCATAAAAGTTTTATAATTATTCTTTATATTTTTATATTTTTTTTCACATTTCCTGTAACGAATAATTAATGTGACCCTGCTGTTCGCCATTAAGACCCAACACGTTCACTGATCAGGCATACAATAAAAAGTATGTATTTCACGTGATAGCAAGTGCACGAATATTAGTGGTATACTGTACTGTAATCACTGGCCATAAATATACGGTCAGTGGTTGGTTGGCCATAGGTATATGGTCAGTGGTTGGTTGGGCAACCATATTACAAACGATATAACTTGCTAGCGGTTGGGGATAGTTCACCATTTGTTTCAACCGACCAAAAATAAATCTAGTTATAATAATTGTTAGACAAATTTCCTATGCACGTAAAAATTTTATTGGTGTCGTGATTGTTCGAACAACCTACTCGGTGCTTATATTAAATTAGTTTAGTTTAGTTTAAATCTCGCCCCCTCCCCCCTCTCCCCTCGCTTCGTTCCACTATCCTCTTCCACGCATACCTATAGCCCGTCGTCGCTCGCCATCTATGCGGTGAAGATTTTGTTCAATTTTCTGTGAAATCTTTTGAAATATCAAGATGAAACAAAGTGCAGATTGTGCTCTGTTGTAATCTCTATATACAGTTATAGCACATATTGCTGCGTAGGTAAGTGTTTTTGAGTTTATCCCAGACAAACAGGCAGACAAAAATTCTACAAAGAAATGCTTATTTGTACCTCTAAGGAACCGAACAAGCCTAAAAGTAGGCGTTTGTTTCTGAATAACCGATTGATACTACGTTTTATTTATATATTTAAATAATTTGCGGTTAAAATAATGTTGATGTACAAAACCGAGCTGCCCGGCCATAAGAAATTTATCATTGCGGTGAAATCATTTGATTACTGCTCAATCACTGAAATTAAAAAATATGGTGCGTTATAGATAATCACGTAGGTGGAGCGAATGAAAACTGCGCGACTTTTCCTCTGTGTAAACAATTTTCTAAAAATAAAATGGTTTAAGATGACATTTATTTATCGATGGTTTATATTTTCGGTCCACTATTTTAAATGACGACATATCTAAATATCACAGCGTATTATGTACGTATGTATAGCCTTGTGCTAAACTGTAGAAGCGAAACGTTTTGATTTTATTTTAATATACGTAAGAAATCCAAACGTAAGCCGAACTTGAACGAATATTTTTCCGTACCATTCCTAAAAACATATACAATAGTCGAATCATGAATAAAGATCCATGTCAACCGCGAATAACGCGCGAGATTATTGGTTTTGCAGCTTTCTTTAAGTCCTATGTTGTTAACATGTTAATAAATGTATAGAAATTGAAAATGTGATATGTTATATGTTAGGATGGATTGAAAAGTTTTTAGCTTGGATATGTAAATGATTACCAAATTATTTTAATTTCTGAACATGGTGATTATGTTCAGAAATGAAAATAATTGCCTAGCTCAATATAGGTACTTGTGTCATCTTATACTTGTGTCATCTGCTGCTAAAGTCATCATTTTTAAAAATGTTTTCTCAAGACCTTCAATGTCAACCTGAAATATTTTTAAATTGGGAAAGGGATGAAAGTCATACAGTGCCAGGTCATGTGAAAAAGGGGAGTGTGGCTGCAATTCGAACCCACGATTAATGATTTCATTCATGATATTAAGGACGTGTGAGTGCGCGTTTTGTTCTCATGGAAAAAAACACTTTTTGTTAAAATTTCCGGCAGTTTCCTTTAATTTATCATGCAACCAACATAAAAAGGCGCAGCATTAAGTACACTTTAGTAGGTAATAATGACTCTTTTCCTTGTACCCTTTGTAGGTACTATTGGTAATGTACTCTTTGTAGGTACTCTTCGGTAATGTACTCATTGGTAGATACTCTTTGGTAATTTACTCTTTGGTAATGTACGCTTTGGTAGGTACTCTTTGGTAGGTAATAATGACTCTTCTTGTCCCATAAAATTTATGCCGTTATTTTATTTAGCAGTTAAAGTCTCTTTGGCTTTTTTGGAGCTGGTGATCCTGGTATTATCCATTCTTTCGACTTCTCTTTTGACTCTAGATTATAGTGGAAGACCCAAGTTTTATCAGTAGTCACTAATCTACCCAAAAATCCTTGTTCAATTAACTCCAAATAGTTGGGCAAAATCGTGAGGCGGCTACGAACTATTTCCAAAACAATAACAGTTACTGGTGTAGCGGTCTTCGGTAAATGTTCTTTTATTTTTCAGAACAGTCATTTCATAATAACCCGTCGGTCTGAACAACGAGGATACCACCTCTTTTCCTCTACTTATTCCTGTTTTCACCTTTGTGGGCAACTCTTTAGAAGGAATATCAATTTGTGACATTTGTCCATCTTCGTAGCATTCATCCTCCGATTTCCAGTTTCCAGCTTTTGTACATCGATCAAATAACAGGATATTCACTTAGAATAAACCCGACACATGACAAATGTTCATGTAGGGTTTTACTGTAGTTACCAGTGCCTAAACATACCAGAATCTGCTGGTAGATAACCTCACGTCAGTCTTTATCGTGAACCACACATCATCCACGTTATCTTCATTTATCACTGACGAGGGACGTGCCTCGGTCGGATTATCACTAAGATCGTCAGGACCACGTTTGAACTCGTTAAACCTTTTCAACAGTAGCGAGGGATGGAACTTCATCATGCAACACCAATCGAAGTTGATCGTAATTTTGTTGTCGATGGAGACCACAACGAATGTCATAAAGAATAATCGGACGATTTTCTCGGGTCGAAATTCATCTTGAGGTGAAACATATAATTTTCAAATTGCGTCGTTTGTAAAATCAAATAACTTTATCTTTGATCATATAGCGTTCGTTCTCTCCAGAGAGAACCTTTGCCAATGTCAAGCGTGGAATCAAATAACAAATACAAGCAAAGTACCTCAATGGATTACAATAAAATTCGAAATTTGAATTATTTTTTTTATTACCGACATTACAAATGGTCAGCTTTAAGAACTTTCAGTGCTATCTGTAATATTACACTGAACTAAAAAGTATAATGATAGTACTCTACCTATTCCTGCGAAGTTAAGGGGTGGGTGAAATTAAAGTTATTGGTCTTAATAAAACCAAAAAAAAATTAAAAAGCGTGGGGAGCTCAATTCTTTTAGTACGAAACTTTTAATAACCGTAATTATTTGCCACTCTATAAGAGTTAATAAAATAATAAGATTGATAAAGACCGCGTCAATTTTTTTTTATATGGAACATTCAAAATTTACATTCTCATCTTTTACTATGCTCAGGAGCATTAAATTTTGAATTCCGTCTCAAAATGTTATTTTTATCTTCATCATAAACGTATCCTTTTAAAAAATACTTTCCAATATTATAATGATTGGTTCATTATTTTTAGGGATCCGTAGCTGAATGGCAAAAAGGGATGCTTATAGTTTCGTCATGTCTGTCTGTCTGTTCCTGTTTGTGACATAATTGTTTGTTGTTTCACACCTCTGTAAATGAAATTTTGGACATCAGCTTCATATGGAGATCTCAATGAGTAGTAAAACCTTAAAAGATTTTTCAATGTACCTATTCTATACAAGCTTCAAAAGTGGTGCGCAATATGTCCCCACCTCTGTAATTTTTCAATTAGAAATTTGAAAAATTTCCATTATGCAATATACATATATATATATATATATATATATATATATATATATATATATATATATATATATATACCCACACACATACATACAAACGTATATACATAAAATAAAATGGTGATATTAAACTTTAAACGTACTAGAATAAAAGGTAAAAAGTTATATAAATAGACAAGGATAGCTTTGAGGCTCGTTTCATCATCATAATTCATTTTTTTATTTATCTATATCTTCTTTCAGCCATCCGAAAGAAGACATAAATAAATAAAAGAAAGAGGAAATTCAATTTGTGATTACAATACATAATAAATGAACACCGATTTCGCACCTGCAAACAAGAATAAAATTATTGTAACAGTTAAGCTAAAAAAAATATTTGCGACCATAGATAATAATCAGACGCACGTCAAATGTACAATTAGAAAATGGCGGGGTTTACAAATGAAGTGTCGATAAATTGATGTAAACAATACGATGCGGTTGCGCTTTATCAAGATTGCTTTGTTATTCATTTACCTATCGACCGTGTAAACATAACAATACATTCGTATGTAGTTAATCGTGCAGCCGAAGAGAAATACTGGCGATTAAACTGGATGTGTTTATGTAAAAAGTCGTTTGAAAAATGATTACTGTGTTTTTTTATAAACGAACTTTCTGGCCAGTGCACGATCCAAAATAAATCTGTTAAAAACGAGTAGAACTTCCATTACGAGAGTTCCGTACACGTTTATGGGGTTCTCTTATAGATAGGGTTGTCATAGGTAAAATCGTTGTTTCCGGGACATTTCTTCTATAGGATGCAGACGTGGAATTTAAGGCAAAGTTAAAAACAAAATCTCATTCAAGTAACATTATTTATTCGTTTTTATTTACACTACACTGTAAAAACTATCATACTATAACTACTAGTGATTTAAAAAAAAATTTAATTGACCCAACAAAAGCAGTTTTTTACACCCAACAAAACATTCAGATCTATAAAAATAAGTAAAAAGTTGTCCTTTATGGTCAAAATATAAAGTAGACTTTTTAACAAAGTTTATTGACTCATTATGTTAATCACATTTATCCAAATTTCTAAAAGTTAGTACTAATGTTTAGAAAAAAAGAAATTTGGAAACGTTTACTACTCTATCAATAAGTAATCTTGTCTAAATGCAGCTGAACTTTTGTAGTTTCATAATGAAAATTGTATTTAAAAATTCCCGCCATTTTTAACAGCATATTTTAATCGATGTTTTGAAATTTATTCTTAATATAGCTGATACTTAGAACGATTATTAAATGAGTAATTCTAATCGATTTAAAAATCGATTTTCTTTTGGAATCGACATCCCTTCGTATATTTCTGAAGATTTAAATAACACACGCCACCTATCTCTCCCCTGAGTGCTTTTTTCCGACTTTATGGAAATTCGTCGTCAAAGATCGGGTAATTTTTTCAAAATATTATATAATTTTCCCAATTTTAGGATTTGGACCCAAATCAATCTATGACCGTGAAACAATTTACCTTTTAATGAAAATCGGAACAAAATCTTTTCAGTACCTAGCTACTGGGGAAATCGCGTAAATAAACAAACAAGTGGGGCGAGGCACTTTGCATTATGTATTGATTTCACATTTCTATATTATTTTGTTTAGATGTAGAGGCCTTTGACACACGATAGATGGACGAACAGACAGGCGACGTCAATAAAAACATAGGTTGGCGTTCAGTTCCCAAGAAACTCCCAATTCCCAAGAATAATAGTTTTTAATAAAAGATTGACAATGCACGGAGGTAAAATTGCTATAGCTTTGCTTTGATTCAATTTACGTAATTATGGCAAAAACCTTAAACGCACACGCAATCATAATGATTACTATTTTAAGTGACCTTTGTTAAAGTGTCATCTTTATGTAACGTCTCATCGTCGAGTTTATTATATGTACTGTAATAATAGTAGACAATAATTTTATTAATTTCCAACAGTTAATTAAACATTACTCTCTATAATTGCACACGCTTTATTTTCGCATGGTATTTAAAACAATACTTGAAATCATAATTACCATTTAAGGGGTCACCCCTTCATCGGCTAAAAATTAAGACAATTTTTAATGTTTTATTGTCTATGGAACGAATATAATATTTAGTTAGCCATATACATGGCTTTAATCAGTATATATTTTGTCTTGCTGTGTATTTTTTGTGTCGATATAAAGCAAAATGACAGCAATGCGCAATAGTCCACATCCATACAAGTGGTTGCTTACGTAAGTTAGAAAATCTACTCAAATTGTTATAGATCGTGTTACATATCATGATTTTTGTCGAATATAGTAAACAAAGAGATATTTTCTAGTTAAAATTATTAAGAAAATATTATTTATAAAATACCAAATATACAGGTTAAGTTAAAAATTATTATTAAAATAGTAAATGCAGTAATACAGACGAAAACAATAAAATGTGATAAATCACAAATTAGTGTATCGCAATCGTAAAAAGAGATAAAACTTACTTAGAAATTAGGTATTTAAAAATTAATATGAAGAATGTATTTAATCACTAATATTTAAAAATTAACTTATCTACAAATAACAACATCTAGATTTAATTTATTTCCTTAATAATAAACGTTTACTCTAAAGAATAACCGCCAACACTATGGTCAGAGTCATCAGAATCCGAAAACGTTACATAGTAGAAATTGGCGATTCGGGATCTGGTTGCAGGAGAATCAGGTATTGGATATGTTAAATAGCTCAAAACTTCTCCTGATAACTTTTTCCTTGGTTTAGTATACTTTCGAAGAGATGAAGTTTTCGGATCTCATGTCAAAAAAAGCAAACTCAGCAGTTCAAATTGGAGATACGAGTGTGATGTTTGCGTATTTTTTGGATTTCTTTATGGTCAGCTTCCAATGCTCCTTCTGACATTTGCCCTATGGTAGTATGCATGTAGATATTATATCAATACCATGAAACAATATCTTGTGCACTGTCACCGGCATGTAAAATACTTTACCGTGAGTTCCGATCCAGACATACAAAAATTTGGTTGGATTAAAAAATTGACCGATATTTCTCAATGTTAATGTCGTAAAAGTATATACATTTGTTCTCAATTACAGTTGTTCTCAAACTGCCATTTTTTAATCAGTTCCACATAAATTTTTGTTATTTCTGCTGAAATTTCTGAGTTTATGAAAAATCATCTGATAGTATTACCGTCATTTGTTGAACCAAACCTGGCTTAGGCTTGTCGACAATATAGCCAAGCTTTCCTGTAATTGAGGCTTGAATTTGTTTCTTTGTAGCATCTATCATATTTTTGTTACTGGAACCCCTCACTTGCTATGATTTTATAGGAAGACGATATGCAATATGAAGCAGACCTTCAAAGGAACGAACATATGCGAACCGTTAAAAGTTTCCATAATAGTCACTAGTATATACTCAAAAGTACACAGAGAATTCTCCTTGCTTCAATCGTAATAAGCACAAAATGCTAATGATTGCAATTTTAATTACAAGCAATATTTACACGTCACTACCCTCATTTAACTACCCTCATTTGGATCTTCTAATAATTACTGAAAAAATCATTATGTACTAATGGCTCCTATAATCAGTCTTAATTATAATTCCCGATATCACTAATAGATTCTTTAACTTATTTTTTTTGTTATTTTTCAAGCAACCACTTGTATGGAAGTAGACTACCACGATGGTTTCTTATAATGAAGCATGTCTTTGCTGAGCATTGCTTCAGGGTTCGCAGCATAAGTGCCGTAAATGTTGACATAGAACAAAACAAAACATTTTTTCATCGTCAACATGCTAACAGCTACAGCAATACGTAAAGTATTTTAAACGTATTGTTTTTCATATTAGCAGAAGAAAAAGTTTATTTTTACGATTCCATCACGGAAAAAGTTTATAATTGTTTTTGAAGAAAAAGTTTACAATTCCGTCAAAAGTTGTCGCGATCATATCTTTATAAGAAAAGTCCTTTTCCAAATATCTAAAAACTTATTGTCAGTCAGTCAGGGTTTTGTTATTAATGTGGAAAAATTTTTTTTAGGAAAACTGAATGTCTTCATTACATTATGAAAAGACCCTAAACTTCAACCTGGAGCTTTTTAAGGGATGAAATTGCCATATAATATGCTATGGAACACTCTGGAATTACCTCTCAGTTTTTCAACTCTCAATACAAAAGAAGTTTCGCTTCAAAAAAGTGGGGTTGACTTGTGCTTCCGAAGGATTCACTAGAAAAAAAGATGAAGCGGTAAGTAAAGCCGCCATCATGAAAACTGTCTGATTTTTAGGAGTTCGAACCTCAAAAGGAAAAAGGAAAGTCTTATAAGATTACTTACGACCGTTTTTATAAGACACAATTTGACGCAGAAATTTGAATTTGATATAGTGATAAAATACTTTAACTCTAAATCAAAAGCATTTACATTAAAGTTTAGGCAGGTGAATGGAGCGTTCGAAAAATTTTGGGGTCCGGAAAAATATTTTTTTATGATTATACATATTATATCTTCGGAGACATAATAAAATTATTGGGAAAACATGTTTCCCTCCCTTTATTAATTCGAACAGAATTAGAAAACTCTGCATTTTTAATTAGCAATGATTAAATTTATAATGTTATTGTAACAGCTCATATTTTTATTATAATTTTCTCAATAGTTCTAGCTATTCTAATTGGAGCTTTTGGGTATTGATCAGTTCCTTCAACATAGCATTCTGAACAGGGACAGTTCGAATTGTTTGTCTTTCCTTTTTAATTCATATACATGAATTAAAAATAAAATAATAAAATTAAATGAATATATATTAATAATATATATATATATATATATATATATATATATATATATATAAATATTAAAAAAAATTAGATATTTCACTCCTGCCATGCGTGCCATGACGGCTCTCAATTTTTATTTTTGATTGTTTGTGCAATAGGTGAAACATTATAATTGTTTTACTTGCAATCATAGGTATAATATGTTTGTGGCCAGTATGCTATTAAATGCTCATATTGTATTAAATGAAACAGTACTATGTTTCATTTAATACAATATGAGTTTTACTTAAATTCGTTCGTAACCCTGAATACTTAAACAACTGTCCGGGATTACGAACAAAATACCCGGGGTTCTTCACAATTTCCAGTTTTGTAAAAGTTAATACGGCAACCCTAATTGTAAGGAAGTCTTTGCAGCTGCTGGACATTGAGAACAAACTGAATAATAGTACAGTATACTATTTAAAACCGTAGCTATTGCCATCTAATGACAAGAATTAGTAGGTTTCCGTTATTTTTTAAGAAACTGTAGGGGATACAAGTGTGCAAAATTTCGAAAGATTAGTTCCTGTATTATAAGGTAACAAAAACTTATAAACCCGTTTCTTAGTTTGTTTATTAAAACAAATTAATTAAGCCTAAACAAGGCCTTTGCTTAGGTAACATACCATATGAAAATGTTGTTAAGTTGGCATAGCGAGCCGTGCTCAGAAAACCATGAAAGTTTCCTGAGCACAAAGTAAAACGATAACATCTATATAATTTTTCCTTATCTCATTCCGTTCTCGATATATTCAACGTTTACGCTAGGTTTAAATTTTTGCAGTTTGTGCACACCGGGCGCCGTACGGCGTCACTATAGCGATACGACGCGAAGCAGCGAACAAATTCTTCTTCTTTTTAAGCACTAGAGCCTCTTACAGGCCGAGGATGTCTCTATAAACCTTCTCTATCTGATCTTATCCGGCGCAACAGCCCTTCATCGGTTTACTCCCTGGAACTTTAAGTCTCTCTCAACCCCGTCCAAATTTGGGGAAGTAGCATCATATCTAAATATATGACGCAACCATCTAATATGAGATGTCTTGGCGATTTTGGCGATATCAGGTTCACCATATTTCTCATAAATTTCGTGGTTATATGGAATTCTCCACACATTATTTTGTTTTACCGCGCCATAGATTTTTCTTAAAATTGTTCTTTCAAAGATTAGTAGAAGGTCTTCTTCTGCTTTGTTTAATGTCCAGCATTCACACCAATAAAGGGCAACAGGTCTTATGAATGTTTTCTATAGACTAGTTTTTGTTTTAACGCTGATAAGTTTGGATTTAAATTGGTTTCTGTTGTCATAGAAACATCTATTGGCCATAGACAATCGATTTTTTATTTCTATATTTATATGATTGCAGCTATCATTGTGCCTAGATATTTGATTTGTTTCACAGCCTCGAAAGTATAGTTATGGATACTAAGGGGAGACAAATCCACAGTTTTATTGGCAGCCATCATGAATTTCGTTTTATCTTCATTAATAATTAGTCCCATCTTCCTCGCTGCATTTGCAAGTGAGATAAAACCGTTAACAACAGCCTGTTTGGTTCGGCCAACGATGTCGATATCATTAGCAAACGCCAACATCAGGGTTGTTTTCTCAAAAATAGTTCCGTTTGTGTTTAGTCCAGAATTCCTCTGTCCTTTTCCAGAGTCAAGTTAAACAATAGGCATGAGAGTGACTCTCCTTGTCGCAGTCCTTTTTCGGTGCAGAAAGATTCTGAGAGATGCAACATAATTTTGATTCTACATTTCAATCTTTTAAAGTCATCCTTGTGAGGTTTATGCGACTTTGAATATTGAGCGATAGGAATATTAAATATTTCGCAAAACCTATGTATTATACCGGTAATTATAGTGTCTTTATTAATCTTTTTTTCAGGAATCTTCTGTCTATAATAACAAAACGTTTAAATGTAATTATGACTAGAAAGCTAGAAATAAAAAGTATTTTTTACTGAAAATAAAACATTGTTTGCAAAAAACTTCCATTAGTCACCGAATGGGGGTGCACTGAAAAGTACCTACAAAATAACAAAATTACAAGTTCTTAGTTGGAACTGTTGCAGCACAATATCGTTACCGAATATAAATAAATTTGCTAAATACTGCTACTGTTAGTATAGTTGAGACAGTGACAGATATTTATAATGACCATAATTTGCAAAATGAAGACAATTTTGTCACCCTATATAACATTTAAAGAAAGAATGCATCTCTCTTGAACATAGAAACGGAACGTACAATTGAATAGTTAGTAAGGTCTTATTTATCGTACGGTATTAATGGTTTAACGAAAACCGGCCGATATCTATGACGGCATTAGCGTATTTTCAGAATGATGATGCAGGAGTGGTTTTATGTTCCTAAAGTAATTATTATTTACTTTTTACTATTTGCATGGTAAAATATCTTAAACCAAAATCACGATTGGTATGCGAATGCATCAAGGAGAACGTGATCTTCAAACTCTAGTCGATAACATTATGTTTATATGCATCTATTTTTGAGAGGATCTGGATCTTATTGGCATCAAGTTGTTCAGAGTTCATAGCCATGCAAGCAATATTATGTCAATCGTCGTGTCGTCAATTGTAACATTATCATCATGTTAGTTGGAATGATATGCAAACTTTTTTATCAATTAATGATAATAGATCCGACATAAGTAAAGCACCGGAGTAATGATCCATCAATATGATTACGAATAAAAGACAGTTTCATTGTCCCAGTGAACAAACAGTTATCGAGGCAAGCATGGATAAGGTGATACAGAACGGAGGATGTTGCCCGTTATGCGTTGTTGGGCCGAAACAGTAAAATTATTGCCAAAGGTTCATTGTGTTACAGGATGATGTCTTTTATAAGACGATATGGGTACACGTATCACACGATGATGTCTTTTAGAAGACGATATAGGTACATGCATTACATGAAAGACATCATGTCTTTCATAAGACGATATGGGTACACGTATCATACGACGATGTTTTTTATAAGACGATACGGGTATACGTTAGTTTACCCTTCGCCGGTTCCTGAACCATAACTATCAAATTAAGATCATCAAAGAACTTTGCCTTAAATATGAAGATTCTGTTAAATAAACTGTATAAATCAGCATACAAACATAGATAATAATACCTTTTTAGAATTCCGTACTTTAAACTGAAAAACGGAATCCTTATGAGATGACTCACGCGTTTATCTATCTGTCCGTTTGTCACACCCAACGTTTCAGATAACATGCGATCTAGAAACTTGGCATAGCAATATATTGTATTGACCCCTCCCCCCAAGTGCCCAATTTTGTTTCATAATTTCATATAACATGTGGAATATTATTGAAAATGTCTTGTTACGAGGAATACAAAAATATAATTTTTCATAATTTTGAATTGCATATTTATAAAGATATTTCGAAAAGTATGCGAAAATATTGTATTCCCCTCGCCCTATTTCAGAAATCACTGAACAAAAATTATGAAAAAAGCAGGCCTAACGCATGGTCGTGTGCATAAAAATTCAGTGCATGTACACTCACACTGTCTCACTTGAAGTGTACATTTGCACAGTTCCGTGACACGATGTTTGAACAGACATGGCATATCCAGTAGCGAGCGGGCCGCGCCTGTCTTCCAACATCTTTGGTAAAATCTTACTAGAAGATTACAGAAAAACTATAGCGATTATCCTAGACCTTATATATTTTTAAAATGTTTTCACTATGTTTTTTCGCGGGCAATACATTTATAGTCATTTTCTAAAGTTGAGGTTTTGTACTTCAATTCGATTTCTTTTTGCGAAATTAGAGCTGTTTAAATTGATCCACAAAACTTTTAAAATTTTCTGTGGTCCTTTAATTTTCCTGATTAGATTATAATATTTTCGTGTTTAATTCTGCTAAGTAATTATATATTTTATTTTTAATTGTATTTTTTGGGAGTGGAATATCAGTCATCGAAAAATTGTAGTTCTTTTCAATCCCGGTGTATGATATACCAAATGAAATACAATGTTACGAAGAAGTCATTGATGTATGAAAAAAACTTTAAAGTTGAAATAATCATTTCAAAGCAAAACTGTATATGTCAGCTTCCAAAAAACTATAGACAACATTCTAAAACTCATTAAATATATATTTGTAAGAAAAAACTTTAATTAGTTACATGAAAATTGCAATTAAAGCATTGACTATTACGAAAAAATAATGAATGATGCATGTTCGCCATATTAAAATATTTAAATATTTTTTTTCTAATATTAATTATTTATCGAGTTATTAAAATGTTGACACAATACGATTCATTAGAACGTCGCAGATTGCGTACGCGCGACTTGTATTTTACGTGTGCATATAAGTATGCTTGTGAAAGTTGAATAACACGCAATGATGTCATCTGATGACGGTTCATCAAATTGTGATACAAGATCGTTGAGAGTTTGATCTTCGTTTATAGATGAAAGAAAAATATTTAAAAAAAATCAAATACGCACGAGTCACGCCACAGTGACATGTGGAGATATAGACAACCCCGATTTGAGGCCCCAGATACGATACATCATTCATCATACATTTGGATAAATTTCCATAAGATATAAAAGTTTTGCGTATGACAACTTTTCAGTATATTCGTCGGATCGATTATCGGCAATTAATAAAGATTTTTGCACATTACTGCATATTTTGCATACATTACATGATATTGTTGCAAACCACATTGGCGACCCAATGCTGCGTGCTATGGCTACTAACTACGAACAAATTCGACGTCAATAAACTCAAGTTTCTCTTGAATTACATACAGTAATATGATAGTACTAAAAATATGTTTTCATGCAAAAAAAATTGTACATGCATATACTAAAAATTTATTTTTACATACTTTAACTGGAAACACTTATTGCGCGCGGGTCGTTTCACACTTGATATATTTTTTATATATCTATATCTATATATATATATATATATATATATATATATATATATATATATATATATAATGCTATTTCTAGTTCGCCAACTTCTGAGAGTAGCAGTGTTTTTGGGCAACTTTACTAATGCGGCGATGGGCTCACTTCTCTATTTCCTGCCGCGGAAAGTGAGCTGAGTGCAAACCGGGCATTAGCCTGTGATCAACGCAATACACCACGGCATCGACAAGTTCTGCAATTTCTTGAAAGATTCTGCGTCTGGCAACTGTTCGGACATCCGGTAACTCTGAGTCAATCCTGTGTCTCTCATAAAGCCTTTCGGAATTTATCACCAATTCTTCGCCGCTCTTGGAAACTTTCCCGACACTACCTAAAAAGATTCTTCTGCCTTATCCATTTTCCTTACTGGCCGTGACATCGATTCAGAATATTGATGCGAGACATTGGAGCTAAAATTTGGTACAATTATAGATTTGGAAGGCACGAAACTGTTTCGGATAAATCACCAAACATTTTGTAAAATTTGGGGTCATTTTTAAAGAGCTATAACCTTATAAAGTTATTGTATTAAAATGAATAGGAAAAAAAATGAAAGGAAATATTATGCGACCCTGATACTTTTTTGGGAAAAATCCACATACCTTAAAAAAGCACTAAAAATAAAAAAAAAATATTTATGCAACTCGACAGATAAAAAAAACACGATATTCTACAACATTAACGTACCTATAGACTAGCTTGCGAAATAAATAGGATATTTACAAAAACAAAATACAAGCTCATATCCAACAAAACGTCAAATATGATAAGTTACAAAATAAAGACTTAATGTAATGACATCGTTTTAAAACTATACAAAACTGAGTTATTAGTTTCATATGTACATAAAGTAAGAACGTTAATTTATGAAACTCTGTACAATTAATTATATTTGCCATATTACCACGGCTCAATACAGACTAGGCAGATAAGGACCGTGCCAAGATACCGTCACTACCATCTGGTGAGAGATTAATAAACTTTTAATTACACTGCCGCCAAGTCTTCGTATTAAATTCCCATAATATACATATTGTAATCCAAAATATGAGGTAGTGTATTGTATAAGAGCATTTAAATAGTTCATAAAAACAATACAACCTTTACTTTTTCAAAAATCTAATCTCATGTTCACTTGTAACATAATCTCCATACAACATAAGTCACGTATATACAAATATGTACTTTAATGTATATATTGTTTTCTTTCAGAGTAAAACCTATTTCATAAAATTTTAAACAGTTGGCATTTGCTTTAACATTTTTATAACCTATAATGACTTTGTTTCGGTATTCCATTTTATCAAGGTCTTTACAATTGACATTTAGCGCTATGGCTGGAAATTCTAACTTCTATTGGATAATTAAATTCTGTCACGTTATTGATATTACCGACTTGAAATAGTTTCTTTATTTCACTTGCACTTTATTCATATTTAAAGGAGAAAGGTTTGATAACAGTTTTTATTTATGACTTAAAAATAAAAATACTGCACTGACATCGACAAGCAGGTAACAAAACGTTTTTATCGAGCGACAGCGACCTCTACGTTTCTTGCACGGCCTGAAACCGCGTTTTATAACCAAGTTACCGAAAACTTTCGAAGTCCCCATAAACGAGCGAGAAACCCAAATGGACAGATACACGAGGGCAGACGTCGTTTACACACGTCTTTGAAAAACATATTTTTTAATTTTTTGCGTTACAACCTATTACAGTTTCAAATATAGTATTTAAATGAAGTTAAATATATTTTTTTAAGGATTTATCGAACTAATTGATATATTTTATTTGTAAGTAAAATAACTACAATTATAAAAGTATAACCATAATGTTTCTTATTATACTCCTAATATGATTAAATAAAAAAGAGTCATTGTCTATTTTTGGTTCTGATTATAATATTAGTTTTAATTTTTTTTCTCTAATTATGTCCAAGTTACCTTACAACCGACTTTTCTGCACCAAATTTTTAAATTGATAGGCACCGACTTTAGAATTATATGAAGTCAAAATGTTACAGAATATTGTATCGACTTCGTGATTTGGTAAGTTCCATAAATTATTTTTTTTATTTTAGCATTTTTTAGAAGTTGGTTGAAATATAAGTTTTACGAGTTATAGAGTTAAGAGTTCTGTTCGATTTTCTCTTCTTAATTTTTTTTTAGTTCGGCCGTTTTAATGTAAGCGGTATAAGGAAAAATGGGCTTAGGGGAAAAAAGTAACATGCTACGCGCATGCAGCTTAACGGAAATAACGAGGCTGAGGAGCACAGGAGAGAACATTTTGAATATGGATTCAAGATTCAGAGAGCATCCTTGCTCTGCTCGTAGTGATAAGATGAAGTACGATGCGAAATACGTTTGACCTCTAAGTGTGAATACGCTCGCGAAACAAGGTCTGTAAAAAGTGAGGACCAAGTTCATAAACGGTTCATTAACTTAATTCTTTACACGAACATGCCAGTTTATCTAGATCAGTTCAGTTCGAATTCTAGATTATCTATAATTCTAGAGCTAACGAACCTGAAGAACGCCCAGAAAGTATTTTGTCTGACATAAAAGAGACGGCTAGTAAAAGATACAAGATAGGAGTTGAAAATTTCATACGTATTCCTCAATGTGCAGCTAGTGGCGGCTACTGTGGAAGTTACATTCGTCCTAACAAACGAAAGTAGTTGGACAACGATTGATTTTGGGTCGGTACTTTTAGTTGCTGATCGTTTTCTTTGTGAGTGTACAGCTGCTAGAATTTAACTATCACACCATGAGTCGAACACCGATTATATAGTTATCAGAGAACTGTCGAACTGGAGAAACAATGGATGAATTTCATTTATAAGTTCAGAAATATACATGTTCTACATTTTAAATTTTTAGGCTCTATAGTTCCGGAAATTTCGTTATGACTCAATCAGTCACCGAATGAACCACTCATTTACTGACTGATTGATTCATTGGCTTTATGTATATAAACTACGGATGAACATAAACTGTTCACAGTATCTTTGTCCTGAACTATGTATCACAGTCACACCAATGCACCTTGGTATGGTTCTCGTAAACTATTCTCTCATAACACGAGAATTACTGAATGCACTATACATATTTGTAGCTAATAACAAGGAATATATCCGAGTCTTGTTGTATTCCCGTTATTTTGTTATATTTATCGCATTTCTAATATATTATGTTTTAGGAAAACTATGAAATACTTAGAATCATCTCTACTGTTTTAGAGTAAACTTTAGGCGAGCCTTTAGCGACGCTGCTTTTTTCATAACCTTTGACTTTAATAGGTTCTTATCATTAATTTTAACACAGAATATATAATTCTAATCAAACTACGTCGAATCCTTGTAACTATTTTTCAATCCCACTGATACATTAAAATTAAAAAAAATGTAGGAAGATTAATTTTAATTCGATAATAAGGTTACAACGCAAAAAAAAATTAAAAAATATATTTTTCAAAGACGTGTGTAAACGACGTCTGCCCTCGTGTATCTGCCCATTTGGGTTTCTCCCACGTTGATGGGAACTTTGAAAGTTTTCGGTAACTTGGTTATAAACAGATTAACGCGATTATAGGCCGTGCGTGTTAATTGTTCTAACTAACCACATATATCTTATATGTGGTTTAATGGAACGATTTTTGAGAAAAACGGCCGTAATAGAAATGTCAGTATCATATAAGGGTTCCATCTTGTACATCGGCACGGCGAACACAAACATCACAGAAAAATATAATGGCGAAGTTTTGTTAAGTGGAATTTATATCAAAATCATCACCTACGCAAATCTACCGCTCAATTGGTTGTGAAATTTAAATAAATACTAGAAAGAGGCCTGTGTTTGTATTTTTATTGTAACATAAATTATAATTAATATTCAAGATGGCGCATGGCCCCATTATCGTACTGCCGTGAAGCAAGCGCCTGGGTAGTGATGTCATTCACTAAATTAGGTTTGATATCGATAACATACTTTGGAATCTTCTGTCGAGACACTCATACAATATGTGAAAGATATAATGAAAAAATTTAATTTTTTCCTTTTACGAAAGGCATGCTTAATCTTCTTTTACGACAATATAGTCTCAAGTTTGTTGATCGAAGGAATCTTAAATTATGAATCGGATGTAGTAAAGTGTACATGTTTTAACTTCCACTAAGTTCTTAATGAGATATTTGGCAAAAACATTTTTTTTTATCTTTACATGCTTTTTCCTGTAAAACTTTAATTTTAAGAATAGTATTTGCAACAAGATATATAGAAAATTTAGTGCTTTATAAAATTTCCGTCGAATATTATAATGACTGATCAACTGTTTGCGAAAGAATTTTTAAAAACGAAATTTTTTAAATATTCAATATCTCTATTCATAAATGGTAGATTGTTTGAAAATAATTCTGTAGAGGATCTATTATATAGAAATTAATACTATACAAGAAAATAGTTTCATCATTTTTTCATTAACAGTTCACTAAATATTTTGTTTTAAAATTTTCGTCAAAATGGGCGGATTTGGCATAACCCGTTAGACCGCATCAACTTGGCAAATTAATGAGATAGTAACCCTTAACAAAATTTTCAATGAAATTTAATTAATGTAATCATTATGAACCCATAGTTTTGAACATTTTTATTAGACTATTTTATTAAAATGGTGCTGGTACTTTTTAAAGCAAAATTAAAAAGACCATAATATTACACAAAGAAGACTTAATAATATTACAGACATAATTCTTTTCCAAGATTAATATTTTTTTTGGATTTACATATTTCCGCAAAGCCCTGTAATCAAATGCGAAATTAAAATATTCAAACATATTTAAAAACGTTTCTTTTTTGTGCCCTTTCTAATGTATAACTTGTTATTTATTCCCAGAATCTACAGGACAAACACTCGTCCTAAAGAAACATAACAGAAACATAATTTTTTTGTCGATAAAATCAGTCAATTTTAGTTAGAATTTTTTTGCACTTTTATATATTTTTATTAACAATGTGTTTCTGCGTCATTGTAGTTTGCTTGTTGGGTTGGATGGTTGAGCCCCTAATATAAATATTGTATTTATGTTGTGTGTCATTTGATTTTTGAATAAATCAATACATAAGTTACATCCTCCGTATTATAAAATAATAAATATTCAATCGATACATGTTACTCATCCCTACTCAGTGTGAAGAAAGCGACCGCTTTCAAGTTCATATTTGCATTTCGTATATTGGCGCCGAGTTTGGCGCGAACGAGAAATCGTACGCAAATATTGCCACGACGAACGCATCTGCCCGTAGCGGTCAACGGTCGCCGAGAGCATGGCATTATTTACGAACGCCGACACAAACAAAAAAATAATATATTGCACGATTGATGGACGCTTTGTTTCAACATTTAGCGGTTATTGCAAAACGACTTTAATAATCGTTTGTTTTGAAGTGTAAATCTGAAATTCAAATTTCGAATACTGCTCGATATATATTACGTAAACTTCAGTTCCAAAATTGCGCTAAAGCTTCTTTGTAGGCAAATTGTCTCTCCATTCAATTGTTATTTTTGTTTCTTTATTTTAGTTTTCTGATAAAACATTTTATCGTACACGGATTGTGTATCGGTTATTTTTTTCTTTTTCTAGTTTAATAACAATGTTAATATGAGGTCATTGATCCGCTATACATAAACATGTAAGTATGTATATTAACTGTCGTTCTTATGTTGGAGTTCTCATATTGGAATATCTTTGTATCGGATTAATAACCGAAGGGTCGATAGACATTTGCTACTTGTCATATAGACCGATATATTCTTGATTATGATACGATATATCGATTTAGTTCGATGTATTTTATAATTATATATTTAAATATCTGTAGTGAGTTTTTAGTTAATTCAGAAATTTCTAGAAAGCTAGTCAAAACATATTGACTCGGCATCAAACAGTAACTTAGTGCGATCTCGGAACCAGACTAGCGACTAGCAGAGAGAGATCACGAGACGTCGTGATACGGGTTACATCATCACCTGACTGACAGTCGTGACACGCGGGATACAACATCCCCTACTATGCGGGGTACAACATACCCTACTAAGTGAATCTTATGGTGTGTTTTATTTAGCCACCGTGACTTGGTTGACTGAGAAACGAGAGACTTTGTTTCATTTGTCTTTGAGTCATTTAGAGCGTTAGAAATAGGACCGAACCGAGTTTATTTTCAACGTGACTAGACTACATATTGCAGAATAAACTTTAAACCGGACTAAGTTTATTTTCTACGTGACTAGTCTACATATTGCAAAATAAATTTGATCAACAGGACCAAGTTTATTTTCTATGTGAGTAGACGACATATCGCAAAATAAACTTGATCGACCGGACCAAGTTTCTTGTCTACGGGACTAGAATACATATCGCAAAATAAACTTGATCAACAGGATCGAGTTTATTTTCTATGTGACTAGACAACATATCGCAATGTAAACTCGTCAACGGTTATAGGAGTTGCGCTGGCTTCGTTAACTTTATTCATGCTATATTGAGACACTTAATTATCTCTTGTTCAGAGAAGATTTACGCTGATGTTACATTGTCTCTCACTACTGGATGGTCCATCATGGCATTTCGCTCATCCGGTATAAAAAGGGAAGCTCATAAAATTTTAAAAAGTGTGTATTTGTCAAAATATTTCTTGAAAATCTTTTTTCAAAAGAACAATAGAAATTGTTGTACCTCTTAGAAAGTAGTAGAGAGTTAGTAGTAGAATTGTCTACTTCTTAAAGCAATGGCAAAAATATCTGAAAATCAAGGAGACATCATGTAATGGCACGCGAATTGAACGACAACTATATCAGCAACACATCGCCCAAGTTTAATACGAACTTAGCCGTTTTTTTTATTTTATCTATATATAAAATTAGTATTTCATTCTTTATCTTTAGAGGATTACTTTGCTATAGACGTCATCCATTAATCTGAATCCAGAATCAGTTGATTAGCAGATTGTAGTAATTCCAACATCAGATTGTAGTAGTAACACACATCTGCCCAGTTGGAGAGGTGAGTATCAATAAAATGGTTCCTGGTATTACTACGTATTGGCACCTTGGACCATAGCGAAGGAAGTGCGCAGGGTGTCGCACTCCCTTCGCTATGGTCCAATGTGTGAATATTGTGCGGAAGGTGGGAGTTTGTAGTGGGGCATTCACATACTATACATATTCGTATCCACACAACTTTAGAAAGTCGCTGGTAAGGAATACTTACTGCGCAAGTGCAATTTGCAGTTAGCCGGTTTGTTGGTAAACGAAACAACTGATAAGCAAATAGGGATTTGGCGGAAAATTTCTGTACTGCACTTCTCGCGGTATGTAACGTCGCAAATGGCAAATGATATGAAAGTCAAAAATATGACAGAAATCAAACATATGTTTTCTTCGTAATAATTTACTATATATATATATATATATATATATATATATATATATATATATATATATATATATATAAGTAAATAAATAAAGTAATGTAGACAGGGGAAATCTTTTGTTTGTTTATTCGTTTGTTCACGCTAATCTCTAGATGTAAATGTATGATTTAATATAATCTTTTTGTTTTAGAAAGCATAGTTTAAGTATTTTTAAAAAACATTTAAAAAAAATTTTTATCACGCTAATATTCATGGCGACAGAGATGTGATGAAGTGGAAAAGTTTGTTTGCTTTGTTTATTTGTTCGCGATAATCACTGAAAACACACGTCCTGTTCATGACTTATAAGAACAGAGTAGTGGTAAATAATACAAAAGAAATATAAGAACAACACTTCATCGGTGCAAGGTTGAGAGAGACCAACTTATTTATTGACTGGTAATTCCAAATAATCTTCGCCAATATACCTTGACTCCTAAGACCGATGCCATTTGACGAATCAAGCGAAGGCCTTTAATAAAAAAAGGGGGGAGGAGAGGGGCAGAGAATATAATTTTGGCAGTATGCCGCCCTGATCATTCGCGTGGTTGTCTCCATACGCAACGGACGTATCTGAGCGAATGGTTTCGAATGCGATTCATTCCTCACCCCTGAATTAGTACAGTACCAGTGGGCACTTGCCTAAACACGAAATAAATCAATACCAATGAAATATAATAATATACTCATCATACTCTTACAAAACGAAACAAAATATGTGGCCCCAAGTAGCGCCACGCTACTGCCACATACACATACACAGCTACGACGAACGAGATAGAGTCCCAGAACAGCCACATAGACAGCTACGACGAAAGATATAGAGTAAAAGAACAGCCACATACACAGCTACGACGAAAGAGATAGAGTCACAGAACAGCCACATACACAGCTACGACGAAAGAGATAGAGTCACAGAACAGCCACATACACAGCTACGACGAAAGAGATAGTCACAAAACAGCCACATACACAGCTACGACGAAAGAGATAGAGTCACAGAACAGCCACATACACAGCTACGACGAAAGAGATAGAGTCACAGAACAGCCACATACACAGCTACGACGAAAGAGATAGAGTCACAGAACAGCCACATACACAGCTACGACGAAAGAGATAGAGTCACAGAACAGCCACATACACAGCTACGACGAAAGAGATAGAGTCACAGAACAGCCACATACACAGCTACGACGAAAGAGATAGAGTCACAGAACAGCCACATACACAGCTACGACGAAAGAGATAGAGTCACAGAACAGCCACATACACAGCTACGACGAAAGAGATAGAGTCACAGAACAGCCACATACACAGCTACGACGAAAGAGATAGAGTCACAGAACAGCCACATACACAGCTACGACGAAAGAGATAGAGTCACAAAACAGCCACATACACAGCTACGACGAAAGAGATAGAGTCACAAAACAGCCACATACACAGCTACGACGAAGTTGATAGAGTCGACCGACTCGACCATCATCGTTGACAATGCCATGCCCTAAAAAGAACAGTGGTAACAGTTTTTTGAAATCTGGCATAATGAAGAAGTTATCACAATTTGAATTTTTTAAAATCTTTTTTCCGCTTGACGACTTGCTCTTCTAGCAAAGTTGTTAGTGCTGACAACTTAGGGCAAGTTATTTATCATAATAAAGTCCGATATCTAATTTGATTTCCTCCTTTAACGGATGGATTTAGGCAAGTCGACTTTAACTGGTGACAGTCGACATTGACAGCTTTCCGACTCTGACGAAGACATATACAATTATTGATAACGTTCTAATGACTTCCTTTATTCTATGACTTATTTCGAGTCCACAAGAGAACAAATATAGTGTGATGATTAAACGTGTTCAATGGACGATCGCTGGATATTTGTACCTACATGACGCGGTATGGTACTTCGCTTTTCTATTTCCTGCCGATATTCTCTAACAAAAAATTAGTTCAAGGAAAAATTTCGAATGCTTAACCTGATAGAGTGGAAGTGAAAATTTTGGCAAACGATATAATAGTACTGCGTATGTCGGAATTTTGAATTTTGAAATTTTGTGAACAGACAAAAACAATTCAGCGCACGTTCATCAGATCATATTTTATTTACTTTGTCACCAGATAATATCATAACAAATGTTATGATATTATTAATTATAAAAGACGCTTAAATAATTATAAAAGATTTGAAGTGACATGTAAAGTACAACACATAATAAATAAATATATTTGCCTAAAGAAAAAATACAAAATATACATATTCATTACAAACGTTGAGTTTTCATACTGAGTATACCCCGAGCGCGGAAGAGAGTTGTTTTTTTTAATTCTATTAATAAATAATATAAAAAAAGTAATAACAAAGAAATTTGACCGGTGGGGTTCCGAAAAAAACCGCCGACAATCTATTTTCTTTTTCATCAAACCTTGAAACACATAACCACTAACGTAAATTAAGAATTTTTTTAAGAAATATATGATAAAAAGTGTTTTTGATTTGAATTCATTAAAAAATAATACTTCCTGAAGTAAAACCAAAGACGAAAAAAAAGCATCAAGATTCGAACTCAGACAAACGTCCCGTTCCGTACGTAATCCGATGCTTCACTGTTGCGTCAATTACTCACTGGGCAAAGTGATGAAATAAAAATATACTTACTAACTCGGTTATATTCGGTCTAGCGCCGAGTATACCCGAAGAGCGTCAAACAATTAGACAGTGTATGCTCTACCGTCGAGTATACCCGATTTCTGCGATACCGCCGAGAGTTTGAGCGCCCTACACTCTCGCTGAGAAACGGCACATCTTTTTCTATCAACAAAATTTGGAGGAGGTGAATCAAAAGAAGTTTTAGTTCAAAAAATTTGGTTCATTAGACGGAAGAATACTTTTCAGGCATCAGCGACGTAGCAACTATCTCAGAGAGACTCAAATATTAAAAATATAGCGGTTACCTGTGACGTTTGCGAATTTACGACCTATCATTTTGTGAGTTATGTCAATTATTTTTAACTACCTTTTGTTAATTCTTAAATGCCTACGTTCGTTATAATATTTTTATTACGAAATTTAATGTTTTAAAATTTTCCCATGCAAGTGAATCGTTACGAGTTCTTATGATAAATAAAATGCTTAAACCACAAAGATATGACACTTTGTAATCCATAGGCAAAGGAAAAAAAGATAAGCTTCTATATCAAATATGTTTGCAATAAATGTTAACAGCTGAGGTTTTCGTGGTTTACATCAATTCATAACCGATTATTTTATAAAGTGAATTCAATTCTTTTGTAAGAAATTTTACGGACATCCATTTTGAAGTACCCAATTTTGGTCTACGGTACAAATTTGGTTGAGAAAAGTGAGAAAAACTAAAAGACGACCTTATTTTCTCTATGACGAATCGAGCTTACTTTAAATTCCCCGGGACTTTTATTATAACCACTAGATACTAGACATATTTTAAAAAATGTTACAAATTTAAAAATTGATGTATTTCTTTCTTCTGAAAAAAAACTTTTAATAGGGCTATTGGTTGATAAAAACATTTTCCTTATAAGAATATAATGTCGATTGTTATTAGTAATTAGTATATAGAAATTTGATTTGAACTTAAATACTATAATTTGTATTATTATTTTCTGTAAAAATATTACTTACTATAAAAATAAAGACTTTTTAGGGTTTAGTAGCCAAATGGCGCAAACGGAACCCTTATATTTCGTCCTGTCTATCTCTCCGTCTATCTGTCCGTATGTTACAGTCCTTTAACTCGGAGAGTATTGGCACTATACACATGAAATTTGGATGGCAGATGTCTATACAAAAATCTATAATGTAATATATCATTATATATACATATTTACATATATATATATATATATATATATATATATACACATATATATATATATATATATATATATATATATATATATATATATATATATATATATATATATATATATATATATGCAAGTCTTTGTCGCCATCTTTATCAAGTCCATTTATCGGGATGAAATTCGCCCTCGAGGTGTTCTGCTTTCACCCTCTCACTGTACTACTGTACGTTCCATTGAATGTTGTTATTTTCAACTCCTTTATAATGGAGATAGGGTAGACCGAGGCGAATCGGATCGGTTCAACTTTGAGGTTACAAAAAAACAAGTTGTATTTAAGATACGTTAGATTTATTTATATAATCACAACCAGTCTTTATTATAGTAAAGCATATGACATTATAATTAAAAGTATTTCTATAAACTTCTTAGAAAAAGACAAAAACATAAATATTGGGAAATATCCGATTCGCCCCAAATTCGGGGGTTAATCGGATCAAACATAAATTAAACAAATTCTCATTAGTAACGAAATAATTAACGGTAATACTACCTACTAATCAATATTAATGTGATTCATGAGCACATAAGTCACATGCGTATGGGCCATTACCACCATCTCTACCAGTGCACTTCTCATGGCACCATTCTTCATAAGAAATACACTGTATCCAGTCCTCCGTTGGTGGGTGTGCAAATTTCTCTGCACAATAAATGCAGTGCCAGTCTCGAGAAGGAGCACTTCTCTTTACTTTTAGACCAGGTGTAGCTTTGTTCTTCTTTTTATTCATCATATTTTCCTTAGCCCCTTTTTCTTTTTCTCCAGTGTTTTTCTTTTCTATTTCTTTTTTAGTCTTTTTTGCTTCTCTTTCAACAAGATTGATCTTATTCTGTGGAGATGTTAAATGGAAGATTGGGTTTGTTAATTTTCGTGGCTTTTCGTTTAGAGTTGGACCCTTCATCGGAGAAGGAATGATTTGTTTTAGGGCGTTTTGATGCTAGACGGTTCATCATTGTTTTCTGTGTGTGCATTGTCAATGTGTCTCTTACTTGTGCTGGGTTGTTCTACGTTATCTTGTTCAGCACTTGTAGAAGGCAGTTCTGGATTATTGGCTTCAAGTGTATCGAGATGATCCAGAGTCTCCAATGAACTTATAATCTGGTATTGCATTGGGATTAAGAGGATATATTCCAGTCTTCTCGAAGCCTTTGGCTGCATTCCCAACTGTTGCAGCCTGATTCCAAGCTTGTTTGAGGATCCCTCCAAAACCGACCTTCGATATTGCCTTTTGTGGATGTGAATGCAGCCAAGCTGTAGCCTGTCGGTCGTAATAGGCTTTTAAAGATTTAAAAAAAGAAACATCGAGAGGCCGGAGAGCGTGTGATGTGTGTGGAGGCATCAGGACTAGTTCAATTCCCAGAGACTCGCATAAATCTACCACTTCTAAGCTCGTATGAGTGGCGTATCCGTCCAAAATCAAAATTACTTTTCCTTGCGTCCGGTATCTATTAAAATGATGAATCCACTGCTTAAATGCCACTTCAGTAACCCAGCCTTTTTCAGTCATAGTAACTTCAGCACCAGAAGGCATTCCTATCATAAAATCGTCTCGTTTACGCACGCCTTTAAAAAGAATGAACGGTGGAATGTATTGTCCGGCTGCATTCATGCAGGCTAATACAGTGACATTTTCACCTCGCTCTACACTCGTCATACTGACCACTTCCCTTGACCCTTTCTCTGCAATAATATTATGTGGGCGATTGTTTAGTGGAATGCCCGTCTCATCAACGTTATACATACATTCAGGTTTCCCTCTCAAATTATTATCATCTATCACTTTTTGTAATGTTTTGTAAAATTCTGTGACTTTTTCCTTTTTCATACCATTCATTCTTGCTTTTGACAATCCGTCAGGCTTTCGAAAGTGGGTTTCTTGCTATGAATCGGTGAAACCGATCTTCTCCAGCCATACCAGAGTTATTGTTGAAGTTATGATTTATGTTTTGACTTTGGGCATATTGGAAAGCATATTTACGAACATTTTTTTTGGGTTATACCAAAACCGCGACTTGCCAAATGTATCAATCGATCAGCGAACTTCTTCTCAGTATTTTTGTCCATATTTGTTGACCACCTCGACGCTTGACTACTCCTTTAGACAAAGTTACTCTTCTCTGCGAGCTTGTATACGGCACGTTATATCTTTCAGCGGCTCGACGTATGGTAAGTTGTCGTAACGATACTTTATTGGTTGCTTCTTCCATAATTTTGTGTGCCCACTGACCCTGGCCGGTTTTTTTAACGTAAGTTCTGACCATCTAGAACCATAAAATAATAAATATAACTAAGCAACAGACGTTTTATTTCGTGATCCGATTCGCCCCTAAGGTCATGATCCGATTCACCCCATATCAAAGGTATTAAAAAATATGTTTTAACAAAAATTGCATCATATTACCATTAAAAACCGAGTGATTTATCATCATTAGATTCGTGACCCTTCGGATGATTCAGTAATTGAAACATATAAACAAAATTTTGATATCAAACAGTCAAATATTCTAATAACATACCTTAGATATTGGCGCGAAAACAGCGGTCACGACGCGTTGTCATTACGAGCGAGCGTCGCCGGCACTGAATTGCACGCGGGAATGTAATAATACTATTGGGAATAGACGCAAGAGGGAGGGGGGAAGGAATGTGCATTAACGGCTGGGTTCATTTATGCACGGTTTATGAAATATTTTAGTTTTGCTTATTTTGATCCGATTCGCCTCGTGATCCGATTCGCCTCGGTCTACACTATCGGTGCGGAGAGTTTTCCTAGGTATTTTTAGCACAAATCTCCAGTACCACGTTTCAATCGCATCGATTTCGCTGTGTTCAATTAGTCTGAGGATCTAGCTCCACTAGTAAGGCACTTTAAAACGGGAACGACATTTAGTACAGAAGATATGGCCAGCGAGAAACTTAAACCTTGGCCCTGGTCAACTATAACCTTTTTTGAATTACTAACACTGGTCTGAAACTGAATCAGACATTAACACTAACTAATATTATGAATGCGAAAGTGTATTTTTTGTCTCATTTTCATATGTAACATTAGACAATAAAAATATTTGCCGGAATAAAAGTAAAAATCGGTACTAAAAGGAAAACTATAAAGAAATTAAAAATTTTGTCTCATATGAATCGTAAATATTCTCGAAATGATAGAAAACGCAAATTAGAGCAAAACTTGCGTCAAAAGGAATCCAAGAGACATAAAAAGTCTAGGGCCGAGCAATTGCGAGAACTATGACAGCGACGAAAATAAAATTAAAAACCGACGCAAAGCGATTACACCCCTACCCACCGTGTATACAGCGTCCAGCGACAGCCCGAACGTTCACGGATCATGTGCAGATGTCGTCGTAAGGCAATACAGAAGACAGCGATAATATAGGGCTCGATGGCAAGGTGACAGTGCCCGACATACTGCGATCACTAAATATCGTTGTACCGTCATTGTCGGGCATCAATGTGCGTACGTCAATGGAGGGTGCTACGGTAGAGCATGATGTTATTGAGCACGAAAAGTGCAAGCGAGGCTCGATGTGCTACAGCTCTGCTGGACCGCTATTGAAAAACGCACTGTAAACATGTCTATCGGGCGCGGCAAATCTAATGTAAGCGAAAGCAGTTACCAGAGAGATTGGTGTTTAAAGTACATGTGAATACGAAACACTTGTTATGATTTTATCCCGACGTTTCCACTATAAATCTGCAACGCGTACCTGAACTGGACCTTTCAGTCTTTTTATCCTGGAATATAATCTATTTTCTTTTAACAATTAAAAAAAAATAATTCAAATGTATTTGAGATATGACAATTTTGATTTTTTTATTCCAAAAATTGCTTCGGGCAAATACGCACTTCAAACTCGGAATATAAACTTTCTAAGTCAAAAGGTTTAGACACTAGGAAGTTATGACAAATAAGTCGGATAGACATTAATATATTTATATGTATTATCATTATTTTATTTACTTTACAACAAATAAATTTTGTTACAACAGTTTAATTGGTTCGAGTCAAAAACAGATCTATGGTCCGCTTTCGCAACACAAAATGGGCCATTATTACCTATATTTACAGTTAAACATAATTTATATTTTCATGAGAGCTTCAATATTTGATAAATTAAAAAAAAAATAAAACCCAGGACACTCCAAGTCCCTTGACCTAAATCGTTATTGTTCCTCATCCACACGTTCTAAAATTATTAAGTCCATGTGGGGACTATAAACGATGGTGAATTTTATGTCAACAATTTTTATGTCTTACAAACATTTAAGGTTACATCATATTTCTCTTAAACTATTTACAAAAATAAATTGGTCACTTCTTTCACAGGCGTTAAAGTGTTGTGTAGATTTCAATAATTAAAAGATGCAGGATAATTTCTATAGTTTTCCTACAACTTTAGCTTGGGCTTCTAAAAGCTCTTCATTTTTCATAATTTTATGGTCAGTAGTCGCGGAAGTAGAGGGGATCGATCTTTACGTTCACCGTTTACACGTATGTATACTCCGTCATATATTGTTTATTTACTCGATATTATTGTAAACATTGCATTTAACGATACTTAAACAAGTTATCCAATAACAAAATTAATGCATTTTACAGAATTCACACTGGTACTTACTTTTTTTAGTATTATTTGTAGCTTTGTATCATGTGATCACACGCAATCCAATTCAATCGGTAAATGATATAGAGAAGAATATACAACTTTTGCTTATATTTTTCAGTATATCTCTGAAAAGTGTAATACATGAAACTGAAAACTGTAATAATAATTATGAAAAAAATATTTTTGAGATTCTTATAACTAGTCAAACAACAACCCCCATCATACATGGAATTTTAAACTTTTTTTAAGTACTTTATTTTTCGACACTTAAATTTCTGTATGAATATGGTTAAATGTTATCAATTGAATTATATGCAGGTTATGCTTTATTATCATGCAGAAGTTCAAGTTTATACGTTCGGGCGATTTCTGAAAATAGTGGCTGAGACGTATGAGGAGATACTCGTAGACACGTGATTTTTTTTGGGGTACGGAACTGTAAAAAGGAAATAAAATTATATTGGAAATATTTAAACATTAATAAAATCCTGTACATACATAGTAAAACTACAGTATAATAATACATATAATAATATTTAAGGACGTGGATTTAATGATATACATAATTTACTTGACCTTCTCACTTGGTTCTATTAGAATAGAGATTGTCCTGGTAAGACGAACTAAAATAGTATATGTCTATATTATATGCGATGGGAATATCTTTTAAACGATCATTGCCTACATGCATTCACGAACGACGCGTCTCCATTGACCTGTTAAGCTGTACGTCCGGGGTGACCCACTTACTCGCAGAGAGAGATGATTAACAATCTAATCATCCCACAATTAACCCCTTGAAGTCGGCGTGTGCGTTAAAAGAAACCGCTAGTCGCTGTCCCATAAACGATTTTGTTAGTTATTTACAAGAAGAAAATAGAGTCGAATGAAGACCATTCGTAAATGTGAATTTCATAATTTTTAGTTACACATATTGATTATATTGTTAAGGAAAATATATAATGAGTACGCGAAATAATGAATAATATCCGAAAACAATTCTTGAAAAAATTACTATATTTTTGTGAAATGGTACAGCTACATCTAACTGACTTCTAGTAGAAACTTTATTAGTTTTTTTAATATAATTCAAATTTAACTTTACTATATAAATAACGCAGTGTCACCTTCTTGTAGAATCTCCATTAATGGTTAATTTTGTTACACAACGTTATCTACGTATCTATCTAGTTTAGATGGCGTGTTTAAATACACCTAAACCTTGCAGAATCGGTCTGGTTTCTAAGATTTTGATCCCCGGTGCTGGGCTCGGCTCGGTACCGGTACTTCCGTATTCCCGGTACTTCCTGAAAAACCTAAGACCAGTAAGCTTTTTCCTGCTTTTTCGTACCTATTCAATTATTGGCGTAGTAATAATACCATAAATAATAAAGACAAACTTCATTCTCTAATCAAAGTAAAAGTTTATTATTCAAAATATACTATTTTAAATGTGCCGGCAACCAAATAATTAATATTTTAATAAGTTTTACTTCGCTTAGACTTGAGCTTTAATCCAGTTAATAAGTTTTTCTTCACATAGGTTTAGAATAATCGCTATTCTAAGACAAAATAACATTGCTCAATACGGTAAGGCTTTGTTTTTTAATTATGAAAATAACACAATATCACAATTTAGTTAAGTAATAAACTTAAGTAGAAGATTAAAACGTTTACAGTTTTAGTAAAACCATTACAAATCCCATCATAACGTTAACAATATAAAAAAGAAACTAAACGAAACTATTTTTCAGAATTTAAACGGTAAAATATTCTTTTATTGTTTTAAATCAGCCTTATTTCTTTTTTCTTTCTTTCAGGTAGTATGAACTTAGAAAACTGATGGCATCGAAGCTTGTCGCACAAAGAGCTGCGCAAACGATTGCAAATATAGTCTGCGGAAGAAAAAATCCTTTGTGATTCGACACTTTTTATGGCACTGAAATATTTATACGCTAGCTATAAATTATGCCCTCGATCACCACAATTTTGAAAAAGAACCATTTCAATTCTAACGGTAGTAATCATGTCATAATTACATTTGTGAGTTCCAGTTCTACTTGTTTCACTTCTGCTATCATTCAGTTCATCTTTCTTTGTCAGATTGCGAGTATCAGGACGTTGAAGAGTCTCTATTGCCTCCTTCGGATCACCTTCTTGCTGATCTACACATTCGTCTTGCGTTCGGGCATTCTGACATAATGTGCGTATGCCCTACAAAAGTTGGACAATATCACTGGACATCATTATGCAATCAGGATACAGGAAAATCTTCGTTTTGTTTGACAATAAAGTACTTACTTGGATTTATTAAATAACGCAAAGACGCGACTTGCGTGTGTCATCGTTCTGAATAACGTTTTTTGAGATGTGTCATTATTTTCTGGCTCATATATGAGTTCATATCTCTGTCAATTTCCTCAGCGCATATTTCACTGCAATATCGTCTGTGGCCAGCGGTTCATCCTGACGACATAAGGTTTCAACAACTGTTTCTACAATGTTGAAAATCTCATGGAGTTCCCACAAATTCTCCCACTCTTCTTGACTAAAATCAATATCACATTTCAGATTCAAATCCAACTTTGGTGACACATAATCTGAGTTTAAAAAAAAATGGGTCAACATATCTGCAATGCTGTTCCATCACGTTTTACAATCCAATAATAAAGAATATTTTTTCCCGAAATCAGCTTGCACATATTTTTGCATAATATCGTCATTTTGGTAGGTGAGTTTTGAACAATTTTATTGCTTTCCTAGCTTTTGTCAGCAAATCATGATATCTAAACCAATTTTCTTTGTCGCCTTCAAAATTTTTTGTCCCTTTAAAACTTGAGGCCACCCATCTTCATCTTCATCAGGGCACTCGTTGTCGTCTCGAAATTTCTCATTGGTTTGACCAATGAGCAGGGCCAGTCCCAGTTTAGATAAGGGTGCGTCAAGTTACGACTGATTTACCCCATCAATATCTTCGGTCTCTGGAGATTTTTTTACAAAAGAAACATTTGATATTGCAAACTGATTAAAATGAGCAATGCATAATTAGTGGTAAGATTTCAGTTGTTCACCTATTTAAACACCATGCTGCAGCCACCGGTAGTTTCCGCGAGTATGTCCCTATTTAGTGAGCCAGTCTTTTTTCAATTTGCTCTATAGATTTCATTGCAGGTAGAGAGCCATGGCCTCTAATAAACCCCAATTTTTTAATTTGTAGTCGCCGCTGAAGCTGTGAGAATATAAAATCAAACTAATGTACCTGCGGTTTCCGTTTGATGTCCATTCATTAAATGATATAATAAATATTTCATCTTTTAGCTCTTTCCTTTTTGACCGTAATATTTAAATACAAATGCTCCTAAAGTATTCTCAGATTTAAGTATTTTGTGTCCGGCTTTATGGAAAAGTAATCTCAAGGCATCTGAATTTGACACCATGTCAAATGATATTTCGTCTAATGCCACTAAGCGAGACTCTATTGTTTCCATAGTAGGGGTTGAATTCGATTCATCAAGACGGAGCTTAGGACTCCTGTATCTCGCAACATTTTTCTACTGCGAACTATCTGAAGCTAAAGTAACATTTTGATGAATACTTCTTATATGTTTGTGAAGTCCGCAAGTCTTTCCGCCTACTGATTTTAATATCTTTAATATCTTGCATATTTTCCAGTTCGCGCCATTTTGGCGCGAACGGATCATTTATCATCGGAGCTAGAGATAACCTCTTCGATATTAATTGCAAACTCACTCTCAGCTTAGACCTGTAATGAAAGAAATAAAGCAATCTTTACGTTCACCATTTACACGTAGGTAAACTCCGTCATATATTGTTTATTTGCTCGATATTATTGTAAACATTGCATTTAACGATACTTAAACAAGTTATACAATAACAAAATCAATGCATTTTACAGAATTCACACTGGGACTTACTTTTTTTAGTATTATTTTTAGCTTCGTATGATATGATCACCCGCAATCCAACTGAATCGGTAAATTATTGTAAAACAATGACATCCTGTACGCACGTATAATGTTATCCGTCACACGAGTTTTCCCGCGACAAATGACTAATGAACGGTCTTTCACCAATCATGGAATGCTAATAAAATGAATCAGCATTACACGCAGGAGACCAACACCACCATCATATATTTGTGGTGGTAAAGCTTTATACCCGATAGAAAGTAAGTCGTTTCAGCTATAATGAATGTAATACATATGTATAACGAATTATTACATGCAATAATATGGAACGTTTAACTAACTTGCGCGGCACCATTATCTCTTTTATGTAGTTACACAAAAACTACCGTAGCAAGTAAGGTAGCAACTGACCCTTACAGTTTACACAGGTATAATAAAGAACTTTCCTCTAATTCAAACCCCTGATCCTCGATGTAAAACTGAGTCGAAAATGTTGGAGAACCATATGAGAATACTTTACCATTTCTGAAAAAATCTCCTCGGAGTTGCACTTTTTACAAAATTAATTTTGTATTTTTTCGCAAGAAAATAGATCAAATATAAGATAGGTCTCATAATAAAAAAATTTAAAAAAAAGATATACATTATATAATTTATACATATTTTAAAATAAAACATTTTACAAAGCTGAGTCGACGTATAGCTCGGCCAATTGTAACAGTTTTTGTAAGTGCATTCGTAAGATATTTTTGTAATTTCCAAGGTTTTTCTGGTTTCTTTCAAGCGTGAAACCAATTTAAATTACAAAAAATCGATATATTGTGCATTAGTGGGTAAAAGAAAAAAGTATTTCAAAACTGTCCACAGAAACCAATTATTTATAATACTAATTTAATAAACAAACTTAATGTTTGTAGGCCTCAAAATAGCGATATTTCATCATTTAATGTAGTCTTAAATTTTCGCAAGCGTGTAGCAAAGTGTTAATAATGCTCATACACGTGCGCTCTGGTGTCGACACAAATATCTAATGGTCGTTTTGGCGTTTCACAAATGGCGCATGTGTTACACCACCCGCAAATATTTAATGGGAACGTTCACCTATTCGCTTCCGCCTATAACTTTTGATAATACTGTAAATATGTAATCAGCTATTACACCTACTCTTGCTGTCCAGCGGTCTCCCGCCGAGGTGGCCTAAAAGGTTATTAAATTGCTAATTCTAATTGCTACAGCGCCATGTCGATTTTCAACTCTGTATCTGTCTCAACAATTATAAAGGTGGGTGCACGTTGTGCTCAGTGGAAATGAATTAAACTAATTGGAAGCCTCAAAGTGTATATATACTATATATTTGGCCTCAGAAAATATTACCATATTCCTTTGTTTAGGTTACTAAATTAGATGGAGAGCTCATGACATAGTATAAAGTACTGCTGACGAAGGATATAGGATTTTTTCAGAAAAATTCGCATTTATTTTGATAGAAATCGATAGAGTTAATTAGCATAATGAAAAGTTGTGCAGCAAACTTTTTTTGTAAATCCAAAACTTATTGAGAAAAAGTGGGATGTTTAAAAATATTGTATGCAATAGGTACGATATGCTCAGTTTCTTCTAAATATTGAGAGCTATTGATTAAGTATTAGCTGGAGCTTATTCTATGAATGTTTACCTAAAATATGACATAAAATATCCTGTACCCTAGGTGTCCGTCCTTAATCAGCAGTTTCGAATCATTGTACGTTGGATCGCAAGAGTTGAATATTTATAATATGGCTTTATATTGAAAAAGCGCATACAATAAAAAATTACTTACATATAGAGAGCAGACGGGGTATGCACGGGAACAGGAACACCTTATGTGGGAAAATTCAGCAAAATAAAAACAAGAATATTTTGTAAGTGTAAATAATTACACACAATATCGTTCATGAGTCAACATCACTGAATAATGGCGCTGAAAATAATGTGGGCATAAGTGGTTTGAAACTATTGAAATTTTACGGAATATTTAATATCATTTAAAATAAATACAATCAGATCTAATTTGCTTAAAGCCGACTTAGTCAGAAGCAGCTCGAAGTCGCTAAGAGAAGCGCGTGCTGTTCGTGGAGCTATAAAGGCGTGTGTTGCAGTATAAATTAGTTTTATAATTAATTATATGATAAAAACCGTTCAACTTGAACTCAAATCAAAAGTGAGAGAACTAAGAACCCGTTGGTGGATGATACAAACTTTAAATCTAAAATATCTTGCTCATATCAAGCAAACTGGTAAGTTCATTAAGTACCTTAGGACTATTTTTGAACCACGGCTTATAAAACTTCCAAGATTTATTCTAGCAATAAGTCAAGGTGAATGAAACAAAAAGGGTGAGATACTAGATCGTTGGGCTGAATATTTTACTAATTTCCTAAACCCAGCTAGTCAAGGAGAGGAACTCATTCAGATAATGTGAATGTGATGTCCTTCAAGCATTACCGACATTTACAGAGCTTGATGATCTAACATTTTTTGAAGAATTTCTTTGGGTTGTTAATCGTCTAAAAATTGTACTGCTCCGTAATTAGTCTACCAGTCTACCAGACGATCTCTATAAATACGGTGGACCCAGTATTCAAAATAGATTGTTTGAACTCATTTTACGAATGTAAGAGTCTGAGGTAATACGTCTAGATTGAAAAGACGCCTCTATCTGCAGGCAAGATCTTTGCTCATATTATAAATCGACGGCCGGCAATGAGAACTGGTTAAATGGATCGCACCCGAAAGCCGATCGGCTTATCAGGGGAACATTCGATACGATCTTCATAGTAAAACAATACAGCATCGTGCTCTGCGTATGTGTTTTGTCAACCTTGGAAAAGTCTTCGACTGTGTACCGAGATCTGTTGTTTAGATTGTTATTAAGGGGGTCAGATGTACTGCAAAGTTATTTAATTTCTATGCCAGTTCCGCGATGACATGTCGCTGCAAATCTTGCAGTATGAAACAGATTTCACAAATCACTCACTCTCTTTGCCATTTAATTTACAATCATACTGTGGGCTTATATGTAAGCTACACCAGACAAATTTGTCTCGATGTAAGGATTGAAAAGAATGTTTTTATTTGTCAGTTTTTAAATATATTTTAGACGTCAGTCAATAAGCAAACATTGTCTACATAGAGTCAATGTTCGCTTATTGACTGACGTCTGAAATATATTTGAATGACTGACTCTAGATGACTGGCGCCATCTGTAGTTTGCAACCATTTCTGGACCACCTAGACCGAGGGCTTGTTTCATCATAAATGTATCCAACAATCAGATGTTAAAACACCACTTTCTTGACGTGAATTGGCAGGACCTAGTGCCACATTCAGAAGCTTTATGAGGCGCTAAACTGGCATAGAATCTATGCTTATTAAGGGTGAAGTCAATTTGTGTGTGTGTGCGACTAAATATGTCCAAATTTATGTTTTACTCACAGGTGAAGGAGGAAAAGCGTATCTTTGGGGTAACTTTTTGCGATAGAAGGAAACAATCAAATACCATCTGATCACATGTGATATTTAATTAGACAGGTGGGAAGAGCTGGTGTAACAGAGGGGAAAGTGGAATAGCTATGTTAACAAGGTGGTAATAACTATCGAAGCAAAAGCGACTACACGATATCAACGCACTTCTAAAAAAGAGCCGTGAAAATACTTGTTGCAACTATACTTACAACTCACTGGATAGTTGCATTATGCGCCATGCAAAAGGGCATTTAAAAGGAAATTTGGAATTGTGTAATCATCTTCGCTCTCATTTCTGGAGTCAATATGATTCGCCGTTTCTGGATATGTCGAGGAGGATATCATTTAGGGACATAGAGTTAGAACCGTAAGATAACGTTCGTAATGGAATGGACGGACAGGCAAAAAATACCAGCGACGAATCGTAAAATGGCGAAGAAATAGAAACGAATAATAGCTGTGATACCGACAATAAATAAGCATTAATTTTTCTTGGTAATAAAACGTTTTTTTCTATAAAAATGTTAAACATTGTTTTCTGTTTAAAATTTTTATACATATATTATTTTCTCTAGTAGGAATAATGTATTGAAAAATGTATCATTTCAATACAAGAGGAAAACTAGAGCCCGACTACGAAACAAATAACTGAAAAGCACGAAACACGAATTCAGACCCTTATATATCCCAGGTCACTCTCTAGATCATCACGAATCTAACTACTCATTAAACTAACTACTAATTAAACTAACTCACATACATACATTGCACGAATTTCATGTAACGTTGTGTACCCATGTAACGTTGTGTACCCTATGATACTCCTGGATCAAGTCGAATCTAAGGACACCTCATTTGTTGAAATCACTTTAGCAATTTAGTCTGTACGAGGGAATAAACTTTCTCATATTCATACATATATGGTCTGTGAAATTCGTAACCCTTCCTCTGCCGTAGTCGGGTAATAAAATAATCTTGTAAATATTTTATCCCTCTCCCGTATTGATTTCAATTAATAAATGTAACATAATAATTCCGTACCCTTTTTATTTCACAGACCTCCATAAGCTACTTCTACAATACTTAGTTCTCGAAATACCGAGCGCTGTTAAATTGGTACAGCAACTCGGCTTCTATAATATATCTATAAATTTTTTTTCCTATCTCATCTTGTTCTCTATATACACTATTTCAATGTTAACGAAAGGGTTAAGCGGTTTACAGTGCACGCATACTGGTCGTCAAAACGACGCGACGCGTTAAACCCTTTAGTCGCCCATACATATTGAACGATAGGAATATTATTCCTCAAAAATCAATGTTGATTATTGTTACTACGTTTATAATAATGAAACATTTAAAAGTAATTATAACTGGGAATATATTTTAAAATAAAAAGGCAGTTTGTAATTTAAAAAAATATTATTTCTCAGTCATTAAGGCGCAAATCCAAAAACGTTGTAGATTATATTCTTCTCTTATATTTTCTTATTATTCTCTTATATATCTCTCATATTTTCAAGACGATCCCATTAAAAATAATTTAGCCCCATCGTACAGGATGTACAGTATTATTGTGTAGGAACAAATTCAGCTAATGTTATTTGCATTAACATTGAAGTCTTAAATAGATAAATAAAATGTCATCTGCAGTGAGTGAAATTTAAATCTGGGATCGAGGTATCGATTATAGCATATTACAAAGACTACAGCAGTCGCAAGGAAAATTGTGTAGCTGTATTATTTAAAACAAAAAGGCTCAAGTGCAAGCTATACTTGCACAATTAGTGTTCCATGCCATCAGCCCTCCATTTAAATATTAATAGTAACGCACTCCGATTATGTCCTTAATAGCGGCTCGTCTACTATCCGCCACAGACCACAACTTGCGGACCTGAGTGGGGACATTTCAGCTGATCCAAATTATAACTTTCAAGAAACGCGTAAGGATAAAAGTTGTTCCTCACATAGTAAGAAATATTTTTTTGTCGAAAAACTCATTCTCGAACATCGATGGTGCAGTAAACCAATATGAGAGAGGGACAAAATATTATATATATAAGGAAACAAACATTTTGAATTCTTCATACAAATTATTCAAGCTAGAATTTTTCAATTTATATACTTGATTCTCAATGTTCATCATTTTTTTAGATTTTTCTGAGTTATAATTTTGTTGATAAGGGCGATGGAAGGCTATTGTTAAGCGTTTTCCCGAGAAATATATAAAAAATGGATCGCATATATTGTGGAATTGGTGCTTTAATAACCTTTAATTTGACAACCTACACAAAAATCTTGAAAGATTTTTTAATTTTGTAATTTACCCCCCGAAATTAATTCCTAAAATCAAAATTGAACTATTTATATTTCAAGTCCATGATTGAACCAAAATATTCTATGTCTATGCTAAATTTAAATTTTTTACGTCGATTAGTTTTCGAGTGACAGATCGTCTGTGACAGACGAACGGACGGAAAGACGGACGAACAGACACTGAAGTGATTCTGTTAGTCTTCCGTTTTGGCAATTTTGCCATAGAGTACGAAAAAGGAATGAGTCAATCGATGCATGAGAGAAGTGAAACTTATGACTAGTTGCCGACTGACATATTGCAGTGATCTGTTATCATATAAATATGTAAATGCAATGATTTCTAATTGTTTCCCCATAACACAGGCCATGCGTATCCAAAATTACGGGCAGTTTAATTGAGTAGTTAAATCGGTACAAAAAAACTCGCTTTCGCCTTTATAATATTAATATGCATAAATTCCTATTTATAATTTTTACCACAAAATTATAACGGTCGTTAGACTATTTTTCCGTTTGTTTCCATCGATAAATTAAAGAAAAACTTTTAACAAACGCACTGAAAATTCAATCAGCGTACTTGAACCAGTTCTTGAACCATAACTATAATAGTGAGCGTGATACCTTTATGTTCTGTACAATTAAACCTTTGCTTAATTATGAAGACTCCAGGAGTAAAAAAACTATGAAAATCGGTTCAGTAATTTTTGAGAAAATCGCCAATATACCCACGTGTTAGGAACACGTAAACAAATAATCAGATGGAGGTGAAACAGAGGATCTCCTTTTTTGAGGTCGATTAAAAAGTTATCGTTTTTGAGCATGTCTAGTTTCATAATCACTTACTTATCTTAAGTAATATTAGCTGTGCTACAAAATTTAACATAATTTCCATTTAAATCAAGGTTGCCATCAGTCCTCTTTTCCCCCAAATACTGTTATTTTTTTTAAAGCATCTAGGCTCAGGATTTTTTTAAATCCATCCGGGATTTTATAGAAAACAATTTTCTATCATTAACACTTTAATTTAATCAGGAGACAAATGAAAAAAATGAAATGAAGCCAGAAACAATATCATTGAATATTAAGACTAACTTGATTTGTTACCAATTTTACAACGTTCTAAAATTTAAATAATTTTAAATGTGAGTGCCGTAATAAAATTTTATTTATAAATTTTTATGCAGTGTTGCAGTGTTGCATTTTGGACCTCTGAAGTGCAGCGTTGCGCATTATTTGCGCAACGCTGCACTTCAGAGGACAAATGATTTTCTAAAGAAATGAATGACATTCACACGATTCAAGATCAACACGTGAGACACAATGAGATGAACACATGAGACATAAAGAGACAAAGGAAAGAAATCCAAAGAGACAAACACGTGATACATAAAACGATAAATGCACGACAAAAAAAGGCAAAAATGTGCCAAAAAACAAACTGATAGGAAGGCAGACGAATATTTCAAAAACGGCATAGGTCTTTTTACAGTCCACTGTTTTTTTAATCTTTAATACTTCGTGGATTCCATAAGCCTGTTTACAGAATCCTGTAAACAGTTCTGTAACCTTTAATGGGTAAATAGCCTTTCTGTTAAGTTGTTTACAAATATAAATATATTTTTTAACATCTAAATTGATCGCCTGGTATATATTTCCTAGGCATAAATATAAGGTGAATTTCTAATAAATATTGAGATTTAGAATCATCGCTAAAGTTTACTGCTAAACTATAGTAACCTTGTTTTTTATCATTTTGATTTTAGCAATTTCGGTGAGAGAGAAGTGGCAATTGGTGAATATGTATTTTATAAATATTTTCAGACATCTCTTAAACCATCTCACATAAAATTCTAAGAAATGAAATTGAAAAAAATATGTTGAAAACTTCATTTTACCCCTATGAAAATTGTATGTGATATGTGTTTGATTTACGGAACTCTAAAAAACTGATAACTTCTAAGGCCAAAATTTTGTAGCAGTATTTCATTACAAAATAACTATAATATACAAAATAACTATAATGTACATTATAAAAAGAAATTAGTTTCGTACTCGTGCGGGAAATTGACCTTGTACTTCAGTAATTAGTTTCGTACTCGTGCGGGAAATTGACCTTGTACTTCAGTAATTAGTTTCGTACTCGTGCGGGAAATTGACCTTGTACTTCAGTAATTAGTTTCGTACTCGTGCGGGAAATTGACCTTGTACTTCAGTAATTAGTTTCGTACTCGTGCGGGAAATTGACCTTGTACTTCAGTAATTAGTTTCGTACTCGTGCGGGAAATTGACCTTGTACTTCAGTAATTAGTTTCGTACTCCTGCGGGAAATTGACCTTGTACTTCAGTAATTAGTTTCGTACTCGTGCGGGAATTTGACTTTGTACTTCAGTAATTAGTTTCGTACTCGTGCGGGAATTTGACTTTGTACTTCAGTAATCTGTCAATTTTAAATCAATAACAAACAGCTGTTTGCTAGGAACAAACAGCTGATGATAAGACATGTGTTGTCTTCTGACGTCATTTATTTTCTCATTACACAGCGTTTATTGTTCACGGTGTAATGTGATAAAATTATGTATCTATCGATAACGTGACGCAATCTTTCGTCCAGGCAGGTTAATAAGCGATAACGACGTGCCACATCGCCCGATTCTGACGTAAATACGCCTCTTTCTGCTTTCGATAGTCTGCCTAGGAATAGAACTAAAATTATTTAAAATAAATTATAAACTAAGGAAATCCCACAAGTGCGTATCAGACTGAGCGCCTGCGGTTAGGTGTTCCTTATTTAATTTTCCAGTCACTGCAAAAGTTTTATAATAACCGATACACATTCCAACATTTATTACACTTGTATTTAATTTCGGGCTTTTTTTCTTTTGTAAAATAAACGTATCAGTTTTTAAATGCGGAATTTAACTTTTAACCTTCTTCTAAGCAAATTGTTAGAAGAAGGTATTGTAATACTTTAAGATCCTGCTACAGCAATAAAGTATTATTTTCTATTCTACAATCCCTCGAGCGTCTCTGACCCATATCTAGGTCGTTTAGAATTAGATCTACTCAAACGTATAGACAATTATATATCATACGAAAGAAAACGAAACAGGGAATGGAATGGCAATAGTGCGCGTAATTATTTTTGCTGCTACGATTTTTTTAAAATTGTTTGAAAAAAAAAACAATTTTTTTAAAATTTTGTGTTTATAATTAAAAAACGATCATAAGTATTTGTCTACTATCGGATGCATTGTAATGTCTACTTTGTATCTATTGTCTAATTTCTGTAAAAAAAAATGGAACAATAGATACAAAATAGCTTTCAAAATCTTTATTTTTCCATTTTTTCTATTGAATTTGTAAGTATTTGAAATATATTATGTCTTTATTTTTTTCATCCTTAATTGCATAGAGGACTCAGAATTATTATGAATACCATCACTTCCGGTATTTTCTAGCATTGCATTTGTTTACAGTGGCTTTTCCTTTTGTTGCTTTCAATCGTCTTTTATTTGCGGACGGTACTAAGATAGCTCACAAAAAAACTTAAATTTTATTACGATAAATGATTTTTTATTCACGTTTATATTTATTTATTATTTGTACCCTTTTATGGTAAAAAAACCCATTATTTTTACACTCATAACTACAGAACTTCAACTATTCTATAACTATACTTTTCTATATTCCAAACAAAACAGCAATTTCGGAGTTATGTATTATTTTATCGAAAGCGCCGAAACGCTGGCGCAGCGTTTTGCGTAAGTTACTTTAGTTTCATCGGCTAAATAAAATAAACGTTTATAAAAACTTTAACCATTGTATACAATAGCAAGTAGTTCGTATATTCCTAAGCGAACCATTATATCTTTAAATCGGTATCTCTGTAAATTATGCGCGAATTTAAAAAGGTATCGCTCGCCGTTGAAAAGTAGGGCGTTTTGTATCCCATTTGAGATTCGAAGTAAAAATGATACTTTTCTGCAGTGTTGTTGTACATTATGTAAGGCAGTCCTTGAGTTACGACGTTTCGTTTTATATAATTTCTTTTTATATTAGACAAAGGATGACACTCTCTTAGACTGAATAGAAAGAGGCTCAGGTTGAGATTGTTGAAGACTGAGCAAAGGACGAGGTTGTGGTAATTTTATTTATTTAATCTCAATTAAACTTTTTTTTCAGAATTATGCATCTACTTGTATAAAAGTCAGTAGATGAATAGATGAGATGAAGTTGAGTGCAGGTAGTCGGCAGCGATCAAAACTAAACAACTGACTTCAAAAACGCATTCAAGTTTTTAAACATATTCATGCTCCAAGGGGTTTTTTTATTAAATATATGATCTCAAATATTAATGAAGTTTTACATATAATAATAATTCTCTTTTCTGTAAATGTTACAGGAAACGTCTTGGAGAGAGAAAAAAAGAAGTGAAAAGACAATGGAAAATGACGTGAGACAAAACGCGATAAATATACGAGACACAAAGTGATAAATATGTGGGACACAAAGAGATAAACAAACAAATCACGAAGCTACAAATACGTAAGACGCAAAGCGATAAACATATGAGACACAAAGAGATAAACATACGGCACACATAGAGACAAACACGCAAACCACGAAGCCACAAACACGAAAGACGCAGAGACAAACTCGTGAGGCGCGAAAAAAATTAACTCTACAGAAAAACACAAACAAAAAGTCTCTTAGACAATATTTAGTAGAAATAAAAAGGAACTTAAACTTTAATCGAAACCTCGTGCATTATCGGTTTAGTAGTTGTTTTATGATGCTCTAACAAACAGACAAGCAGAAAGTTGTTTGGCATTTCGGTCAGGTCTCTGATATGAATTTTCCGGAAACGTTTAAATTCTGAAGAAGGGGAAGGATACAAAAACAAGAACAATGTTATGTAGCCGTATGTACTTGACTTCGAAATAAACAATACTAACTGATTACATCGGTGTAACGTGACGGGTAATGCGAGACCGCAAGTTAAGTGACAAATCAGTTGTCACGTTATTTAGGTGGGCAACCAACTTAAGTCTAAAAGGAATTTAAAAAAATACTTGAATGAATTTCTGAAGAACAGTGTTCGAGTGAAAGAAGCTAATTAAATTCGTATTGCATAACAAATCAAGTATTTTCAGTAAAATAATATCTTTGGCTTTAAAACTATTTTTTCATACCAGCCATAACAAACTTTTATGCTTTAATTTTCTTACCACTATGGAGCACAAAATCATGTCGAAAATAGTTATGCGTTAATAAAACTCGCTTTATTTTGTTGTATCAATCAATACATTGAAATAAAAAAATATAGGCAGTCATGGAGACTGCCGACAGAAGAAAAAACTTAGAATTTGGAAATAATTGTACCATAATTTTGCATTACTAACCATATTTTAAAACTTCAACACATAAATCTAGTTATTTTAAAATTTTTAATTTTAATATCGGTCAGAAAAATATTAACACGTTTAGTACTCACTGCTGTACTGCACAGTGAGCCATAAAACCGTTATACAATTAAAAGAGATAAACAATTAAAATAGATACCATCAAAGAATGGACAGTATAAACTGAACTTTCCACGTAGTCTATTTAACTTTACCTGTGTAGATACACAGCACTAATGCATGTCGGTGACGCGAACTCACAAGATTTTACCCATCCAAAAAGCGTCCAACGCGCACATCATTCAGTCGGGTATATAAGATGTGTTGGTGTATATATGTGTATACAGCCGCTGCGCGTGTGCTAGCGTAGTGCCAGTGCAGTATATGTTATATACATATATATATATATATATATATATATATATATATGTATATATATATATATATATATGTATATATATATATATATATACATATATATATATATATATATATATATATATATATATATATATATATACATATATATATATATATATATATATATATACACACTTTCACTGCTGGCCAAGCGCAACACGTCTTATGTTTTTGGTGGTTTGGTATTTTAATGATATTTTTGATTTGGGGTTTTCCTCTGGCTAATGGCTACTTATTTATCGCGCAACTTTATGTATCGGTTTACCGACTTTTTTCTTTTTAAGGAGTTTAATCTACACAATGATTTTTGACTTTTAAAAACGGGAAATAATTTCAAGATTGTTCTAGGTAATTGTCATAAAATGGAAGCATCGAAAAGAGTAGCTTGCATATGATACATTTTTCATTTATTAATTTCAAACAAAAAGTCTCACCTGTCTAATTTAGTGTAAGTTGTAATAAATAAAAACATTATTTTTTATATTTATTTTATGAATTTACAATATCTTCAAAATGTCTTTCAAATGCCATGATTATTAGAAAAACTGTACCTATATGTAGAGTTTTTACATTTGTTTGCAGTACGCTCTAGATATCTAGATTATTTGTGTTAATACGTTGTTCTACACTCTCATAGACTGTATACTTAAAGTGAACTAAGTAATTTGATCTCTATAATTGGCTATCTGTAGTACTGATGTTGAATCGTTGCTTTTTAGTTTCTCAATTAACAGTACCGAAGGTTTATATAGGCGGAAGTAAGTTGCACCATAAATTAGTAATAGGCTTTGTCGGCCTGGACTGTCAGTCCAGGCTATGATTTATGTCGGCTCTAATTGTTTTCCAGATCTGCTCGCGTCCTGTAATAATATCGTAATTAGATAATAAAAAGAAAAAAATGTTTACTCTCCCAGAGGAATCACCTTGCCTTTGAAAATTCAGAATACACGGTACGCGTTAATATATGCTAAATATATGAATTTCCTTTATAGATAATGCCACATGATCAAGTAGGGACATAATGAACACCATAAAATATGGATGCCAGCCCTCAGGAATAAAACAGCCTATGTATTAATCTATGCCTATGCCAAAAATCGTTCAGAAATTACCAAGTTATAGACTAACAGACATCTATCCAACTATCGAAACTTACGCTTTTATAATATTAGTTAAGATAAATCATTATAGAATAAGTATCCTTGAATAATAAAGTTTATCGCTTCAATGCTACTTATATGAAAGTATGGTTTATAAAAGTAAAAAAAACATGGTTTTGTAGCGACATGAACTAAAAAATTAAAAATTATCTTTATGTATAAAAGATTTTGCTCAAGAACGAAGGGATGTCACTGGTGAGAAAAAAATTAACATGAAAAAGCGTATATTATTTACCGTAATTTTTGTTATCGCTAGCTATTTATAAAGGTCATTATGAAAATGTAAGTTTTTATTTTCAGTTCACATTACTACAAAATCGTATTTTCCTAGTTTTTTTTTAAACTAGAGTTTTATTTTTTTAGTATCATATTGTCATCGATTCTCGGTACGTGTGCAAAATTTTAAACAGTTCGGACGTCTGGAAGTGGATGAAAATTTAATTGAAATATTCCATTACATCAATACATACATACATTCAAGTGAGGTTAATAAAAACTTGTTAAAAATGGGTAAACCTGAAACTATTTTTAAAAAAATGCAGTGTTCCATGTTTCTTAGTAGATTTTTTAAAATTTCCATATCAGCAGCGTCAAAGGTTTTTACAAATTTTCATACAACTCTATCGACAGGTCTGTCTTCATATAAAAGTACCTTTTGCCTATACGGAATGATGGATTTTCGCAAGATAGTTTTTGACAGCTTTTCCATCTTCGTACCTAGTGGGAAGTGATTTTAGCGCGGTTACCAATGTATTTACGAAAAAAGAAATCGATTGTAAATCACCGAACGCGAAGATTTGAGGTTGTACTAATTTGAATCCAAACATCAACCAATTGTTATTAGAGCAACTGACTCATCCTTCACATTAACATCATATTTGTGTGTATTAAGTTTACATAAAAATTTCACCAGGCTCTGATTTATTTCTTCCTAAATTCAAATATTTACTTCTCTTCTGTGTCTTTTAAATGGAGGTTTGAATGAAAATTATACATGTTTTACTTTTTGAAGTAAAACTTCTTTACGCACTCTTGACTTGGGGAGTAAGCTGGTGAATGCGTGACGAGAGCGTTACGAAAAGTGTGATCGGGCGAGACGAACGGAAGTTGAGAGGGAGATATAAGTTAATGAAGACAGAAAGAGAGAGAGTTACGTTTCGTTTATTACTGTAGGGACAAGAGAGAGAGATGCGAGCACACATTTTCTTTCTCTCTTTCTCTCATAGCCAGTTATGTTTCGTATATCTAAGACACAGTGCAAGCCTATTGTCTGTATCACCCTGTAGGAGCAAGAGAGAGCAGTGCTCTCTTCCTCTCGTAGCCAGTGCATGAAATATATATATGTATATATATATATATATATATATATATATGTACGTATATATATATATATATATATATATATATATGCGAGTTTGCTAGCGTTACGCGAACGGTGATTTTTTGATTATTTTTTTAATTTTATTTCCTCCTTGATCAATTTTATAAATTATTATTTTGTTCAATACATTAAATATTCTACGTTTAAAGTGAATAAAATTGTAAATTTATTTTAAAGTTCATATTTTGTGAATTTTAAGTTTTACTTCAGTCGTGTGGTCTAAGGCACACTCGTTTTTTTTTTAGAATTGTCTATTCCACAAAAAAACTTATTCATAATGAGCGGCATTATGTCAGTTGTGACCAACACGTTTTATGGTAATATGTTTAGGCATTCAATATTAGGCAGGCAGGGAGTCTACGGAGAAAAACAAAACCGGCAACGACAAAAAGTTTAGCTACTTCTGAACTAATGACGAACGCCAAACTCAACTAAATTTTACAACGTTCTCAGTTCACGTAACAACTACATACATCTCGATACAATAAATTTAATTTATAATTAAATAAACTAAAATAATTGTTATAATGTACTGTACGGTATATACTATCGTCCCAATAGGCTAAGATAATTTGAATATGTAGATTCATATATTTGCACATACATTAAAAAGTCACCAATTACGTGATTACATGAAATTATGCATTAAAAAGTTACCGCACGAAATTATGCAAGTAGATGTTTCAGATGAAGATCTCGATTAAAATGTAACAAAATGTTTAAAAAATTTATCATATTTGAAAATCAGAAATTTAAAAAAAATGCCCATTGAATGGGTTGTTCTTTCATTGGGTAGATCTCTTAGATCTTAGAGTTGACGTTCCAGCTATCGTCTTCCATTTTTAAGGTCTGTCTGTGAAATATTAGGTTTTAAAGTAGTGCACTATATCCCCTATCTAATTATTCTATTGTTTATTTAAAAATGTGCAACAATTCTAGATACTGGCAATTGGTCACTTTTTTTTTAATTTGAATCGATTGTTAATTTAATTTGAATCATTGTTTGCGATATTTGTTATACAGGGGTTTCTTTCGTTTATACTGATTACTATCTTCACTAAATAGTACATTATATGGTAACTTAATTGAAATTCTATACCACATAATTCAGCACGAATCTCTATCCATGTACCTACGAACCGTATGGTGTATTACGACCAATCACGACATCAGTCTGCCTATATATATATATATATATATATATATATATATATATGTATATGTATATATAGCTATGCCTGGCAAACAAACGAAAGGAAATGTATTATTTACGTATATGTGAGATATATGTATTTATTTGTACATTTATGGTATAATACATATCTAAATATAAGATGGAATAAGACAAAGACGCGAGGAGGTAATCCTTTTCGATTTCCTGAAGTAAACAAAGAAAATAGTTTTTTGGAATCCGCATAATGAAAAAAATATAATAATTTGATTAAAACAAAATCAGTTTTCCACGTAAGGATTTAATTACCTAATCGTCAGTTGATTAATGAAATAAACGACACACTCGTAAGTTCCGTTGTCACCGGATGGGACGTACCTATTGAGTAAAGCGATATTACACTTAAGTTTGTTAATACAAAACATTTTTAACACGTTTTTTTAAACCTTGAAATGACACCACGCAAATTTATTATATAATATGTGTGTTTCGATGTATTTTTGGTTTTATACAAAACAATTAGATTTTTTTTGCTAATATTGTATTAGGGAATGATATTGCATAAATTGAATATCATTCCCTAATACAATATTAGCAAAAAAAATTCTGGAAATATGCTATTAATTATGCAACAACATTTCAACTTCGAACTTGAATAACTCCGGAACCTTTTCAAATTTCGAAAAACAATTTTCATTGTCTTTATCAGAACATTGAAGACAATCACCTCTCCATAGCTTTGTCGTATTCAACGTTATACACTATATATACGAATTGTATACTTTAAAATTATTTTACGTGACCATAACCAGTCAATTGACGAACAATTTTATTCTAAATTCAAGGGTCCAAAGACGGGTACTTTTTCAGCCATTCTTTTGCAAGCGCACCATTCATATGGAGATTTTTATTAATATATACTCCATTATGTGGGATATCATTGACGATGTATTTGAAAATGAAGTTGGGATTCTGTTTACCAGTTTTAGGGTATAGTATCTTAAAAAGGCAAAACGGAAGGCCGATAAGATCACTCAGGGGTCTGCCCGCATGTCTGTCACAGCCGTTTTCCTCAGAGACCGCTTGACGTAAAAACATAATAAAGCAGCATATTAACCCCCACATATAACAATTTTAGGAAAGACAAATTAAGTACTGCAATTTTTTTTATTCTATAAACCATAACGTCGGAGTACAAAAGGACTGATGAGTGCCCCTGAAATATTTATTTTATAATGGTAAGTATTTAAGGATATACTGAAAAATGTGAGAAAAATGTTCCTTTATTTACGAAACTACACAAACTTATATTATGGAAAAATAGGATTTTTAGAAGCCTATGTAAATATTGTAGGAAAAACTTAGCGGTTATTCTAGACCTTATAATTGTTGATATATGCACCATTTTCTTACGCCTGTGAAATATACCATAGGCAATGTATTTAGGTTGTGAAAAAAAAATATTTTTCAATAATTTAACAAAAATATTAAGTATCCTCAAAAATGTTTATAAGTTCCTAAATGAGTACATAAGCTTCATAGTGAGAGTTACACTTGTACTTGGCAGTTTTTTTTTATTTTTAACTTCAAGTCTTCGATATATTATGCCGTTTGAGATGTATTAAGCTTCAATGTGACAATGAATATGTCCACCGCCTTTTAATTTTTCACCAGTGGGTCTGAAAATTTCTAAATACTAGCATTTGATCAGGACATTCAAATAAAATTATTTTAGTTAATTTATAACAAAATTTTCAAGATATATAGATAATTATTGAAATCAGCTTTGTGTATCCTTCGGTACATACTTAATCGATTTGATATTATGTAAAATTTAATTTGATAATGACAAAACTATCTAATTTTCCCAGAAAACGTTCAATTTAAGAACCTAATACTTAATAATAGTATAATAACAACTGAAGGCACCAAGCCGACTGTTGTCCGAATGATATAAATAAAGTATTATGTATACTTTAAAGTTAGTGATAGAGGGGCTATTACATATACGAAACAATAAATTTTCTTACCCTAGGTCTGATAGTTTTAGAGATATGATTTTTTAATTGTTTTTTTTAAATTTTTTTTACTGAGGTTACTATTTTTTTTTACTATGATAATAAAATTTATTGTTTCGTGTGTGTAATAGCCCACTCTATCGCCGACATTTCGTTGGTCCACTCCTTGCGGGAAACTGTATATACGAATACATACATACGTAACCACATCGCATGACACAAAAAGAGGTATTAGAACTACAGCAACGATTAGATAGCAAGGACAATTATTGTCCTAGCTAGTTAATACGGGACACTAACACATAAACATAAATAAAAATAAAATTCTATAGGACTACGTGCAATATAAGAATGCACGTTAATGTTTAAATAATTACTAATTTCTTTTAAAAATACGAAATGACTTATAATTTAATTAATTGGATTCTTAATTAATTAAAAACAAAAAAAGGTTCTGCACTGATTTGTACCGCAACGGAAATAACAAAATTAAAATTTAAAAAAACTATTTCGATAAGCCACGTGTTTGTACGGACTGAGGAAGTAGCAGATAAATAATCAGTAGATAATTTCATACGTTTTTTTATCTTTGTTAGCTTAACAACGTTAACACTCGTACGGGCCATTCGTGTTGCAACATATCATATCTTACTGGTGAAATTCTATATATAAACCTATAATCCAAACGATACTCCCGCGTTGAGGACCGATACAACGCCATCTTTTGGGAAATTGCAGAATTTTAACTCTATTTAAATTTTTTTGAAAAAAATCCTGATCAAACAATATTAGAAACCAAATAGTTAAATTATAAGCCATTTCGTATTTTTAAAATAAATTGGTAATTATTTAAGCATTAACGTAATGCACGTTAATGGTATATATAGTGCAACGACTAAGTGCCTTATAGTGTAAGTAGTCATATATTTTTATTTTATATTTATTTATTTTAATTTTATCTATATTCATGTGTTAGTGTCCCGTCAATCAGGAGAATATGGCATTCCTTCGGCGTTCATTGGCGAAGAAAGTTAAAAGAGAGTTAAGAAATCAAGAGGTTAGTCACTTAGAAACACTTAGAAAGTTAAAATTTGGATATAAAAAAATAAACCGATTAAAGATATGAAATAAAACTTTTCAATATTGGTTAAGGGGTAAAATGGTAAGTCAGTTTTTTTAATGAGTTATCAAATATTTTCAACACCACCTTATGATATATAAAATATTTTCGATACGCCTTGTGCAGTATCAGATACTTTCAACATCACCTTTTGGAATATTAAATATTTTCCACGCCAGTTCGTGCGGTATTACATTTTTCCAACAATGCCTTTTGCGATAGCAAATGTTTCCAACATCACCTTGTGCGGTATCAAATATTTTCAATACCACCTAGTGGATATCGAATATTTAAATATTTTTAACGCCACCTTGTGTGGTGTCAAATATGTTCAACACCACCTAGCATGGTATCAAATATTTTCAACACCACCCTTTGCGATATAAAATATTTCCAACACCACCTTCTGCGTATCTAATATTTTCAACACCATCTTGTGCGGTATCATATAAACGCTTCTAAAGCACAAATTCAAAAATATACCCTTTTATTTTTCCTGTAAATTTTTTTTACACTTTTACCAAGAAAACGTTTAAAAATCGCTTTGCTCCCATCCTGCCTCCGAAAGTATCGCACAAAGACCTTTGAGAAAATTCTCGAACATTGGTCCTCCGACATCGCTTTTCTAATTTGAAAAAAAATCGGAAACAATATTTATTCTACAGTTTGTAAGAAAAAAGCTTTAGGCTTTTACGGAAGCTGTAAAAGCTTGACGTTATTTTTATACAAATTGTGGAATAAAAACATTATTATATACGTAAATTTAATATATTTTAAAATAAACATATAAATGCATTAAGTAACCTTTAGCTTTATTAAAAATAAACTATTAATTGAAAGATACATAGTCAGAATACATTCCGAGTACCCTTGCCCCGTAAACATTCGCCCGAACGTTTCGGCCACAGGTATATAAAGTCTCGGCAAAGATTCGTAGATGATTTCGGGCACGAATATGTCGCACCGGCGCTGTTCAAGTTGCTCGGCGAATATCATCGGATATGAAAGACTTATATTTCATATTCGATAATATTCGCTTTCATATGCGGTTCAAATCGATACGATATCCATGTTATGTTTGATAAACGTATATAATTGTATGAATACTTTATAAAAAAAAGAATAATAAAACATAGTAAATAGTTAATTTAAATGAAAAATGTTTCTAAATATCATAATAATAATTTACAGAAATTGAGGCATCAATATAATAATTCTATGAATCTTTACACTTTACGAAACAATTATTCGTTTTTGAAGTAATTAAATATTGAAAAGATATATTTATTAACGGATTATATTTGGTAAATTGTGATTATTAACTATGGAAGTTTTGGTCAGTATTATTCTTAGAAACTGCTGACTTAACTAAGTATAGTTTTTGCTCGCTTTCGAATTACCATTTCCGACATTTTTGGAAACAAAAGTGGGTTCTAATTCTTTTATAATCCTTGGAAATTTCTCCCTTTAAATCTGAAAATATATTTCCTTTATACATGTCTACTTCAAAAAACGTAATATTCCTGGGATAAATTATTAACCACAAGTATCTCATGACTTTACTAGATCAACCTCAATAGTGTTGAAATATGAAGCAATAACTGGAATATTATATGTATTTATATTTTCTTTTCGTAATTGACTTTTAATAGAATTCGTTTTATCAATGAAACATGTTGCATTATCTAAGTGTTTTTTTTTATTTTAGTACGGAAAACAGCATAAATTTTAACGTCTTTCATATCTCTTTGACTTAGTCAAAAAAAACCGACGTCGAGACAATGGCCCTGGTTGAACGCTAATAATTATTGAATTTCAATTAGTTTTCAATTTATATTTCAAATTTATTGAATTTTGACCAAAAGTTACTTTATATTTGAATTTGGTCTCTTTTTCAGATATATCTTCAGTATACAGATACACACCAGTTATTATTTATAATATTATTGATTATGAAAAGATTTATCTTGCAGTTTTCTTTTTCAGAATGGATTCTTAATTTGTTCTTTGATGATCAGTTTTAGCGCTTTCTAATTTTTTCTAATTTATTTTTCTATGGTAATTTAAGCAATAGAAGTGCATAGGCAAGTGTATTTTCTTACGTCACATTCTCTTTCCTCGAATGATTCTGCAAGTACCATTACAGAACAGATGTCCAAGATGAAATCGTATCCCATTATCGCCGATGCTGACGCTTTTAAACTGGCTATTGATATAATAGCTTTGTTAGTTTTTGTTTAGTTTATGAAATATCGAAGTAAACAAATTGTAAATACGGTACTTGCGTCAAATAAGACCCGGCATGTAATTAGGCCCAGGAAACGAAAATCACTTAAAATGGATTAATTTGGTTGTTAAGTACGCTCGTATAAAATGGGATAATATAATTGCAGCAAAGCGATCTCTCGTGCTTACCATACTGCTGGTGCCGCACAGGTCTTCGGTACCTGTTACAGCTACCGTGTTTAAAATTTTATTTTGATAAATGATCGTAAATTTTACTTAATTTATTGGCTTTTTATGGCACCTATTTTCTTTTTTACCGTTATTACAATCTTTTTATAATTACCTTTTAATAATCAAAATATATTTTACCGTAGTGTACAAAATTACTTTGCAAACTATAATATTATATACCTATGTTAAAAATATAATATTATATGTATATATAAACGCCTTAAAGGCAATAAAACCTAGAGAATTTGAGATTAGCTTTGATATTGAATATATTTGGTGTCAATTTTGTAGAAATTCATTACTCACAATTAAATGAAACTACGTGATGTAGTATTATTTCTACTTTCTTTAAGTTCTTTACCACGACCTAGGTTTCGTTGTATTACAACGTCTGCAGGTGGGCTATTAGCAAAGATACTCTATTGGCCATTAGCAAAGATCTTTTCTAATAGCCCACCTGAAGATGTTGTAATACAACGAAACCTAAGTCGTGGTAAAGAACTTAAAGAAAGTAGAAATAATACTACAACACGTAGTTTCATTTAATTGTGAATAATGAATTTCTACAAAATTGACACCAAATATATTCAATATCAAAGCTAATCTCAAATTCTCTAGGTTTTATTGCCTTTAAGGCGTTTATATATACATATAATATTATATTTTTAACATAGGTGTAATGTAGTTTCATTTATAAGAGTTTTAAATATTATTGTAGTAAATTTTAGTAAGGTGAGAATTTTTTAAATAAAAAAGGCAGTATTAAGGAAATGCCTATTTTCAACGTAACAATTATATTTAAATTGTCAAAGAACATTACTTTATTTCATTTTCTAGTTGATTGAATTTAAAATATGTTAAATATTAATTTCAACTTTGTTTATGATGTAAATGTTGAATTGTTTTTTTTTTCTAAAAATGTTTAAATTAGTTGACGATCCTTAGCAAAAGCGAGCATAACGTGGTCCTACGTTTACGAAAGTAAATGGGGCGTAATGGTTAATATTTCCTAAATAGCGCACAAAGAGAATGATTTAAGACGGTCAGCAAATCAACAATTTCAATATACATAATGCCTAATATGAAGGACGAAAAACGTGGGCGTAATTTGTAAACATTGTATTGTGTTTAGAAACTAATATATTTATTGTTTTCTCCCTCTCGTGTTTTTCTTTCTGGTGGGTTTTGAAATGGGTCTTACGTGAAATAGACTCATCACGGATATAGGCAATGAGGAACCTCAAGGAAGTCATACTTCCACCACTTCCTTAGTGAGATCAAATTTGGTGATGGTGTCACTAGGGAAGGAGTGGAAGTATGACTGGTTGAAGGCTGAAGAGACGTTTTTCAGGCGACAGGCCACTGTGGCAAAACATTTCTGGCTCATTTTTCTCAAGTTCACCATCATCAATAAGTGCTACGGCTGGGATGACATCATCGCCATCTTCGTCGTACATGGGAATAATTTCCACTTACGCTTCTGCAATAAATTGACTTACATCGAACTTATTCTATTATGGGATACTAGCGTGACCCGTGCGAAGTCTTCGCATTATTTACTCCATTATGAAGCTCAGATGACAGATCAAACAAATATTTTACTAAAATTGACATATAGAGGCGCAAGTATCAAAAGCATTGAGCTAAAGCGCCACTTTATTTATACGTGAGTGGATTTGAAATTAAACAAAAATTTTACCGACCGTCAATCATATTGACGTTGAGCCGTTAGATGGCAGCATTGCTGTTTTGTGTATATCATTTTAATAATTAATTAATTTGCAAAAACAATAGCAATAATAAATTTTTTAGTTGTGGATGCCGGTAGAGCAAGCAATTATCTATAAAATGATATATAATTTATGTGGATTAGTTGTGAGGTTTTTTCTAAAAATGGAGAGTAACATCTTAACCTTAGCGTATTAATATATATGAGATATTCTACATATTCTCAAAACATTAAATAGTGATTTCTGCTGTTTGGCTTTTTTTATAAGACCTTCCAAACAATTCTATCGCATCATGGTTGATCAATTTGAAGTGTTCGCTACCCGATTTCTCCACTGTACTTTCACACACACGTGTTGAAGGGACATAGAAAAGATTTGTTCACGGGCTGCATTTTTTAGATTAAATCTCCATTCAGTATGAGAAATTGAAATGGTGATTATAAGTTTCTCATGGGCAATATCAATAACTTCAATGTTTAATGTTTGAGAATAAACAATATTGGCGAATCTTAAGATGATTTCGCGTGGCTGATGAAATGTTGGAACCACGTGGGGAACAGATCCATCTAGATCTACCCTGGAACATGTTTCCATGAGGTGCTCCGTTAATTATAATTTAGGATATACTTTTGCAGCAAAAAAATACAAGAGCAGTTGCCACTAGCACTCATGCAGACAACGATTTCTATCAAATAAGGGTATTTAGATTGAACAATGGTCAACCTACTTTCGACGACATTGTAAATTCTATTAGGTAGATAGTTGTGCTTCTGAAAAGCTGACTAGATAGAGTACGTTAAAAGGAATTTTGATCATTGTCGATTATAAATCGATAATGACAAAATTTTCTCGTGCCTTCACAATAAACTTGAGCGATTTCTTTGCCGTATTGCAAGCAGACATGATTTAGTTTGTTTCTTTCGAAGAGATGATAGACCATACTCCTGAAATCCCCTCCTATTAGGCTGAAATATGTTGTTTCTATGGCCAAGAAATATTTTACAATCTCTTTTTCCACCTCGGGGATAAGTATGGCGACTCTGCTCATTTTCATTTTGGAAGGTGACCCGTTTTTCTTTTTAGAGGTGAATGAACCTTATTTTGTGAACCTAATACAGCTTGAAATTATTCTTCCAGCCTATTTTTTTCCATAGACCACTGTCGGACTCTTCGATACTTTGTACTACCTCGCTCTCTGTCAGGCGTCCTTGTCTTCTTTTCTAACGTTGTTGAAACCTGAAATGTAATGAAAATTAAAAATAATAAATACATTTGGGGATAGTAGTTCCGAATAGGGCATTTGGCTGCGGGTACTCGTAAAACTAAATATGAACCTAGATTCAAATGAGAGTGCATTTATTCTGACTCCATTCTAATGTGACCCCTGAATCTATTACTCTATATTCTATGTGGTCTTGTATGTCATTACGCAACGGTAATAGGACAAAAATGTGCCAAACCAACCTACCCTTTCAACCTCTAAATATACCCTTCAACAATAGGTATCATTTTTTACAATTAAATAATAATATTTTTACGTGAATATTTATTTCAAATATATCATTTAAAACACTTCCTCAAAAATAGTCAAATACCCAATGAACATCTCTCATAACAAAGGAAGGTCCAATCAAACTTTTGAAGGGGGTTCTGCTTTATGACATCGCCATTCTTGTAGCGGAAATATCTAAAAACACCGTAAATGTTTACTACTGCCACTGTAAAGTGTAAAACACCGTAAATGTTTACTACTGCCACTGTAAAGTGTAAAACACCGTAAACGTCTACTACTACCACTGTAAAGTGTAATAAATGGAAAAAAATACTTACCTCACTGTACCGCTGCTGGAGATGCATGGAGGACATATAAACAAAATTTTACGACGTCACGTGAGCACATGAACCGTTATGTAGACTAAACAACAACGCACTGATAAGCGTGGATATTTCTTGATCATCCGCTCACCACTCAAGAAAATAAAGGATGAAAACAAATTAAGACCATTGAGGTGTTATTTGCATAGATACGCCGTAAGTGGTCAGTCCGTGCGCAACCAAATTGCGGTCCAGTGACCGCAGTTTCGTTAATCCTTAGCGGGCGGCTATACGTCTTAACGATTTGCATATACATTAGAACATTCCAGCATTTGCGATAAGATTCTTTTCAAATATCAGAGTGAATATTCATAAAACTCGGCACCGTCTTTGAAAATAAGTAGAATGAAATCTGATTATAAGACGAACTGAAAACTAAGGGTACATTCAGCATATTATAATGAAGCGAATCATGTGTAAGTTGGGCTTTTTATAATATTAAATATACAATAAATAAGTTCGAAGAATTGCTTTATCAAAATTAATGATCACATTTTGAATGAAACATGTTCATAAGGCGAACACGTTGATATGAATATCGATCACTTCTACCGACCGCAAGAAGGAATTTAAAAAAATCAATTTCGAAGTTTACTGCAAGAATAAGGTACCAATATAAACAATATGTCAAAAATACAAATAGATATTTTCAAAACTAAAATTACCTGAATTTCAAATCTCAGAAGGAAAAAGTAAAAACCAGAGAAGTGCGTGTAGGAGCTAAGGTATTCGGAATTTTCGGGATTGTCCCAAAATTTGTGATATTATGTATTCAGGAAAGTAATAAGTTTGTCCCGAAAATGTAAAAAAATGTTATTTTACGTATTTGTGTATTAGCATTTCCATTTGGAAGGTATAAAGTCATTACACCATTGCACTTTTATTAGCTTGGTCACTGATCGAATGACCACGGATCTAATTAAGGCATAAATACAAATTTATATTAATTGCTAATAATCTTGCTGATGAATTTTACAGTTGTTGTTAAATAATGTTGATGGCAACTAATTTATTAAAATGGCTTAATCAAAAGAAAAATATAATAAATCAACTGTTGTCGTTGTCAAACTACACAAATCAAGTTCCTAATTGCAATTAGATAAGATTCATTACCCGAAGAGAAATAAATATGTACAAATTTCTTTTGCCAAATATTAGTATTAACTTTTAGTAATTTGGATGGTTGCCATTAACTTAACGAATGTTTTTGTGTTAAATTATCATTATTCAATGAGTCAATCACTTTTCAGAAGACAATTTTTTTATTTATTTTTATCGATCTGTTAACTTGTAACGACAATTGTAATAGATACTGACAGCGCTAAATTTTACGTTTTCTGACTAGAGTTGCCAGATATAAAACCACTTTTTCAGGAACGTTTCTACTGCAGAGCGTGAGTATCGAGATCAATATTCAAGGGTTCAAGAAAATATAAGTTTAATCCAGTAGACAATTTCCATAAAAATTAAATACCAAAGTTGTCTCTTGCTTCCAAAATAAAAAATAAACTTTTTAATAAAAGTAATTGACCCATTGAATATCAATCCAATATAAAAAAATTTTTTCAAGATATTTGAGAAAACTCATTTACAGGCATGGCAAATATCACAAAAATTATGAAAATATATAAGGAAAACCTAAAATATTATTAAGCATCTGCTTATTTATGGATGGTAATACATAAATACAGGTGCGGCAATAACAAAAGGTTAAAGAAAAGTCACAAACGTTACATAATTTTTTATATTTTCACGAAATTTAAATTACTCTTCGCAATAGCTCTTTTTTCAAACAATTCACATAAGAACATTCTTTTGACAGGACCAAATTATGGCAAGTCGCATGTTTAAAAACACATTTTATTATCATAGGATACTGTTGATATATTAGTTGTCTAATTTAGTTATGAATAAATTAATCGACTAAAATATTCAATTGATTAGTCAATCGGTTAAACAATTTAGTTGAATTCATCTAACATGAAACATCCTTACACGATACACAACTTGATTTCTCTAGAAAATGGTGGATGAGGTGGTCGTGTGTCCTTCGGCTGCACGTATTCTAAGTGGATATATGTACGTACTCACTGTTTGAAGCTCGTAAGTCGAATACGCATTCGTGAATACCGTCCTTAAAATATTAGGTATATATATGCCTAAGCAGCGAATTCCTTTCGCTGCTTAGGCATATACGATATTAGAATTACTTGCCGTCCGAGTTATGAGAAAGAAAAAAATAATATATTATACATATTAGGTTAAAAATAAACACAAACAATGAAACGATAATGTTTGTAATTGAAGATATACATTTTTATCATATCAGCGTGACTGTGCGACTAGTTACGTACTCTTACGTTTGAGGACATTCTGATAAAGTTGTTTTGTTTCAATGACCTTTACTTTTCAAGGTTCCCCCGTATATTAAGACTCCATATACGTTACTAATATACGACTGATTTCGATTTCACGTCAACATATTTTTTCCCCACATAAATAAAATAGCAAGCCAAAATCGTGCATGGTGATAGCGATGTCGAAAAATCTTCAGTGTCGGTGCCAATGTTAACATCGTTAGTTAATGTCGATAATTATCGAACTCAAAATATCGATATTTCTTACCATCAATGTTTTTGCAGAACAAAGAAAAAAAATCAAAATGGCAACAGTGGAACATAGTACCCTATCGAAAATAATTGTACTTCAGTGAAACTTTGTCGTATTCGTTCATTGTCCGAATTAATATTACAAAACCGAAAGTTTGACATCGTTAGTTAATGCCGATAATTGTCGAACTCAAAATATCGATATTTCTTAGCATCAATGTTTTTGTAGAATAAAGAAAAAAATAAAAAAGGCAACAGTGGAACATGGTAATACATAACATAGTAATCGAAAATAATTGTACTTCAGTGAAACTTTGTCGTATTCGTTCAATGTCCGAATTAATATTACAAAAGCGAAAGTTTGTTTGCTTGCCCTTCATTCAGATCGCAACAGAGTAACTGATCGACGTAATTAATGCAGAGATAGGCCAGCAAAATGGCATAGACTACTTTTTATCGCGGAAAATGTCATTCGTTCGGGAATGGCACATACGCAACATAAAGGAGCAACAGAATCGTCCAATTTAATATCTAATTTAGATGAAAATATTTCTGTTTTCGTTATCATTTGTGTTATAAAGTCACGAAAATAAAGACTTAATATTTAATTTACCTCAATCATTCTAGATGGCATTGTACATTTTAATTTCTCCCCATAAATTTGTAAATATAACAAAGGGTACAAAATCGCCGGTAATAACTAGTGCTGAAATTAAAGAAAATATTCTAGAATAAACCTTGAGAATAACTAAATATTGACGATTGAATTTGAGCTCTATCACTGATGCACCATCACTATTTTATCAGTATTGTTTGAAATATCATGTACTATATTAATTAAAATCGCTGACTGACAACATTATGGAATACGGCAACCTCACTGAATTGTAACTGTAAAGTTTTTTTAAAATATCGAGCAACTCATAGGACTATGGCACGTTTACTCAAAACAAAGTAAACCGCTGTCAAATAGATTGTGGTAAATATCAGCTTAAATGATTAAATCTGTCACAATATTTGTTAATTGTTTCATCTTATATCTTCGTAACCGTAAGCAGGCAATCAGACAATATTCAAAATGAACTATTCTCATCGCTGGTCTGTCTCAAGGTAATGTCCTTTTGCCACTTCTTTTTTCTACTTTTCTTGATCTCGTATTTAAACAATTGTGTTCCAACTATATTTTATGCTGATGACCTTCAAATGTCACTTCAATAACTCACACCACAGTGCGAATGAAATCTCGTCATGCATTGATATATGTAACTGAATGCAGACGTAGATTAATCGGTCAGTGGGCAAGTAAACAGGATCTTCTGATTAACCCAATTAAATTACGGATTATCATTATTTTTAGTAAGAAACTTATCGAATATAGCTGATTGCAATGCTAAAAATTATTACTATTTACTGCACACACATTAGGATGAAACATGTCGGCGTTAATTTTTAATGCCGAGTTTTTCATCGTAATAATATTGTATTCACATATATTTTTCCGCATACAACTTTTTCTCAGGACTTTTTCACAGGTCCATTAAAAATGTAATATACCTATTTTACTGAGGTTTCTTTCCCCCGTGGCTCACAAGATATTGTACGGAAAATAAATATATAAGCAATAACAAATCAATAAAGAGAAGACGTATTGCAATTTGTAATTTTCAGTGGAAACTTGCATAAATCTTATTATTAGCTGGCAAAGTAAAAAACTCTTGTCAAAATGTCATGAATTTACAATATTTTATGCTTTCATACGATTAGCTGACACTAGAATTATTTTAGATTTTTCCATAATTATTTTTTGTCTAGTCAACCAAAATATAAGGAAATCCAAAACAATAACAAACAATAAAAACAAAGGGAATTTGCAGCTGATTATTTTGTAGGTACAATATAGATATCTCAAAACTAGTGGCCATCCAAACAAAGATGGCGGTCGTGACAATAATTATACTATCTGCTAATAATATAAACAAAGTCATCTCCTAAAACATAGTTAAAAAATTATTGTGATTATTTTGTTTATTAAATTATGTTTACTTATTCTATTTGCTAATTTTTGCTATTTCATTCAGTGTCTCAAAAGTGTTTATTACAAAATCTTGAAATGGATCTCTTAAAACTATAATGAATTCAGCTTCTATAATTTCCTGTCCACTTCTGGCTCTAATAAAAACAAGATAGAAAACAAAATATCCTTTAAAAGTTTCCTTTAATGTTATATAGCGACGTGAACATAACTCTGGTAAAACGAATAGGCTAAACACAAAGGTTTGTGGCTCAGAGGTGTAGTATCACTGTAATCTAACCAGCTGTATTTCCTCTGTCTGAATGAAACATGATATTAGAAAAAGACGCAGTTTGGGTCCACGCCCTAGATTTTTCATGAAAACATCAGAATAAAATCATAATAAATTGCATTCATTCGCTTCGGGTGTGCTGCGCCCAATAGATATGTTTGAAGTGAGTCTTTCAATGGGAGTCCGGCAGAGTTGTAGCACATCGAGCATTGATTGCATGTACAGTTTCGTGTTCAATAACACCAAAGTCTATCGTAGCATTGATGCCCGACTATAACAACACGACGATATTTAGTGATAGCGATACATACCCGACTATAACAACATGACGATATTTAGTGATAGCGATACATACCCGACTATAACAACACGACGATATTTAGTGATAGCGATACATACCCGACTATAACAACACGACGATATTTAGTGATAGCGATACATACCCGACTATAACAACACGACGATATTTAGTGATAGCGATACATACTCGTCGAACGCTATTACGTTGCCATCTATATCTATATTGTCAGTTTTCTGTGTTGCCGTCTAACGAAACCTGCACATGATCTGCGGCCATTTGGACTATCGTTAGACGCTGTATACCCGATGAGCAAGCTACGTAATCGCGTTACGACACTCTCTTCTTTTCGACCTGTCGTAGTTCTTGCATTTGCTCGTTCCTGAACTTTTTAGGTTTCTTGAATTTCTTTTGGACGCGGGCTTTCCTCTGACCTGCGTTTTCTATAATTCCGAGTATATTTACGATTGATATAACCCAGTGAGCCAGCTACGTAAACACTTTGCGGACATTTTTCATTTTCTTTATGCTGTCAGCCTTGAAGCTTTTAGATTTCTTGAATTCCTTATGATACGAACTTTCCTCTGATTTGCGTTTGTTTTCATAATTTCGAGCATTTTACAATTCATATGGGAGGATATCTTTAATTTTTTTTTATTTTTTATTTTTTACCGAGTTTTGCAAATATTCTGGCCAATATTTTTATTGCTTCACTTTGATTTCTAGTAGTACTTTCTAAACTCTTCAAAATTACATCCAACTCAACATCCTATCTCAGGGCGTTTTCATGCTACAATAATTTATAACTTTACACATCGCTAATTCGTAACAATCACATGCGGATGTATCTACACTAGTCCGATGACGTCACACATAAAATGAATACCATATGATGAACACGGATAGACATGCTTTATCCGTTGTGGGTTCATCCATTGTTAGGTCATTATTAGTCGGGTATTTATTAGGGATTGAAATCTGTACATATTTTATAACAAGAAAATTCGAGCGGCTGTTAAATACTAAACAAGCGAATAGACTTTTTCACGTCAAAAGTTAGTTGATTCATATTATAGTTTTATCGTTCAATTTTTAAGAAATTAACCTCTTTTCGAAGTTTAGAAACAGAACTAATTTCCTGTGTCTTACTCTTCATCTTAATTCTGAATACGGCATTTTTTACTTCCTTACATATTCTTACGAGTTACGATCTGATTAAGGTATGTACAGAATATAATGACGAACTCATTACTTATTAATTTATCTTTAATGTATAAGTGAAGAAGGCGAACTTATTGCAACTGAAGTAATCGTTTCCAATCAACCCAAGCACATAGTAAAACTATAATGAGTTTCGGAAGACGGCAACAGATTGTGTATATAATTTAAAAAAAAAAGAGTTGAAACAGTAACAAGAAAAGGCAAATTCAAAAAAGTAGTTAATAAAAATTACAAGAATAAAGGAGAGGGGCAAGATTTATGGAGGAGAACCAGGGGGAACGATAGGAGTTTTGAATGCGAGGCGTGAAAGAAATTTCTTCTTGGGACGGCTTTTGAATGTGTGAATTGACGGCACATTCCGGGGACCAGAATCTAATTTTTTCCACATTTTTGCAGCATAAACAGCGAAGAAATATTTGTATAAGGAGGTATCATGTGCAGGGATTAGTAAAATGAGGAGATATTTTCGAAGACCATTTGCACCTAAGGCTGAGAATCTAGACCTAAGGTAACCTGGGCGATAAGAATACATCAGTGCATTAAACAGAAGACAGAGAATGGGCAAATTGCGCTGTCAGCGAATTAGTTAGGTTTGGCAGTTAAACTCGCCTTCTAATCGGAAACTTGGTAAAATGTTCTAAGGCCTAAAATATAACGAATGCAGAAATTCTGAAGTCGTTCTAATTTATTTAACCGACTCTTGGTAAGATCCAGTAGCATTAATCTCCATAGACGAGCAAAAGCAGCAAGAGCTTTTGACACAGGTGAATTTTAGTTTTTGTTGGGATAAAATATTGAAGACGCTTTAGAGGATGTTTCGTGCTGAAATTTTACGGCTAATGTTATTTATTTTAAGGCTCCCAATTGAGACTGAACTGCTCATCCATCAGTTTTATGTAAATAGTGCGAAAGTCAGTCCACTGCGATGGGCTGAGTAGCATCCGTAGCTCACTAAAATTTTACGTATCACAGAAGCAGCACAGTGAGGCGTTTTCAAATCTTTTATGAGTGTGTTGCAAGTATTTCGCAAGTACCTTTAAATATGTACATATTTCATTCGCCGTAACGCTTAAAATATTTTCATAAACTTTGTATATCTTTTTTACAAAGGCGCACTCTTTATGGTTAATAAAGTGCCTGCAATTCTGCACCTCTGCGCTGTTGACAATTAATCGTAAGTCACAGATTTTTTAAGAAAGTGTGTTGGCGCACTTAATTCACGGATACAAGTAGATTTAATTGATTTATAATCAGCGTTAAACGAACATATTTTGTCGCAATATATTTTTATGGCAATGAGCGTTTTATATCAGACACTGAATGTAATTAAATGTATACTTCGATAACCTGTTTTGGAATGTGCAGCTTGTTTATATATATATATATATATATATATATATATATATATATATATATATATATATATATCGTTTTCTCTCGCCTACCATGTTTTATGCATTTAAATTAAGATGTTAAAATATTAATATTTAGGGGAATATTCAAACCGCGGGATAATCAACAGATTTCTTGAATATTAAGATTTACTTGTCTGAAGTTCCCATTACATCACACTTCATGATGAAAGTCCATAAACTTCAGTTGGATGGATACCCTATTTTTTGACATGGTATGTCATCTAAACAAATAACAAGTAATTGGTTTTCGGCATTTGTTATTAACAGATAAATAAACCTAATATATAGCATCGAGAGAAGCCAAAAATGTAATTATAATTACAATGGTATCAAGATAAATACATTTGTTTATAATTATCACTAACAGATAGATAATACCGTCGAAAATGATTTCATGAATTCATATTTTTTGAACGTTATGCTTGCATTCTGCATCACTAGTTATGTACTCTTGTATTTTATGTTAGTTAAGTTGAAATGCACTTTTCAATTATTTTGTTATTAGTCCCTTCTTTATCACAATATTCAATTATTGTGCGCACTTAAACAAAGCGCACCAGTATCGTGAAATGCAACTCTTATACTATATGCCAAGTATAGTTTAGCTATATAGTGATGTGGCAGAGCATTTAACTAGAAATATCGATAAATATTTGATCCTCATTGATTCACCCGACTTTTAATTTACATCATGATATGACGACTAACCTGTAGGTTCTTTCATGAAATAGCGCCGTTTCATATAATGCACAGGCACATCATGATGTGCCCAATTATGCAATCGGATGAAGACTCATATACAGACTCCGTCAAAAATCTAGACTGTCGCATATAACTTTTTGAGGGCAGAGGATCCACATAAAATAACGTATGACAATTGTTTGGCGGACAAAGACGTCATGGTCTAACAGTCTCTTCATAACGCAGAATGGCTGCATGGAGATACATCAACTTTACTTATGAACTTGATTGCGACATTTTTGACCATATTTTCGGAATGGTTGAAGTAAACGTGAAATAGATCCCGCCCAAATTAAATTGTCTATCACTCTGGTACTATTCCAAAATAAACGAATTATTTTTCAAAACAATTAAAAACAAACGAAAGATACCATATTTTTGACCATATTTGTGGAGTGGACAAAGTAAACGTGAAGATGATCCCGCCCAAATTGAATTTTCTGTCACTCCATTACTATTCCGAAATAAACGAAAATTTGTTCAAAATAATTAAAAACAAACGAAAGATACCATTTTTGACCATATTAGTGGAGCGGACGAAGAAAACGTGAAGTTGATCCCGCCCAAAATTGAATTCTCTATCACTACGCTACTATTCCGAAATAAACGAAAATTTATTCAAAATAATTAAAAACAAAACGAAATGTACCATTTTTTGACCATATTTGTGGAGTGGACGCAGCAAACGTGATGTTGATCCCGCCCAAATTGAATTCTCTGTCACTCCACTACTATTACGAAATAAACGGATATTTGTTCAAAATAATTAAAAACAAACGAAATATACCATTTCTAACCATATTTGTGGAGTGGACGAAGCAAACGTGAAGTTGATCCCGCCCAAATTGAATTCTCTATATCGAAATTTGTTTAAGATAATAAAAAATAACAGAAGAAGAACAATTTTTAATCATATTTATGAAGTGGAAAGGACCAAATTCAGAGACATTTTTAGGAACGTGCTCGAATTGCGCTTTGTTTCGCTAGAATCATTCTAAGAGTAAAAATTTTGCTGGATGCATGGATTTTATGGTTTGAAATATCATTCGATTCGTTATATGTAGTAGATATAATGAATCTATATATAGATGACATAACGACATTTAAATTCCAATATTGCAGATGTTGGTAACCAATCTGACTTTTTCGTGCACTATTTTGTTGTGTCTATGCTGTGCGTGTGCTGTTAATCGGCGGAAGCAACAAATATTTGTTTCTGTTCCGACTTTATTTACGTTCATCATCACGTCTCTGCTTCCTTTAAAGATATCATGATGATTCTTACTTAAAACCAATGTGAAGAACTAAGGTATATGCCAGTGAATCAAAATGGATTCAGTAGTATCGAAAATTAGCGTTAATGTTTATGTGGACAAACAAAATAATAAACGAAATTTTTCCTTTTATAAAATAGTATAGATAACTAGCCAGGACTGAACGTTTATTCAAATTTATTTATTTCTATAAATCAAATAGAAGTGGTTTACCGCGATATTTTACATAAATTTTTCATAATTCAGTTTTGATTACAAACGCTCTGTCAAAATTAGTGTCCAATTTCCTAAAAATAACATTCCCTTCTTCTTTATTTTATCACTAGTTTGAGTAGCCATTTTCCTTAAAACATAAAGATGATTTTAAGCAACATATGTTAAGAAGTACGGAACAGAGACGTATTAAGAAGATCCTCTTACGAAATCTAGTTTTTGGAATGTGGTTCAAATAAAAAAGCAGCTAAACACAAATACGACTCCTAGAGTCTTATTAGCTTTTTAAATTTTTTTGAACATCGGCACATTATAAATTTGATTTTGAAATTTTGTTGAAGAATTTAAATGTAATATGGGCAAGGTTCGGGTTGTTTATGACGCGGCACGTAACAGAGAAATGTTAGAAATTGATGTAATTATTTATAGTTCACCAGGATCCTCATGGTTCAAGGAGTCTAAAAGACGTTCCTTCCATATAAAAGGTTATTCCCCTCTTTTTTTTTGTTTTATCCAGGGAGTACTAGGTTTTCAATTCAGACCCAGATATTTCAATTGCAAACTTTATTTTTCGATTGCTAAATGGAAATGTTTTACTCGGGTGATGCTGAGAAGGCTCTAGCTCTTTCTACCTATCCAATAAATTCCTGTACTCACATAGTTACAATTTTTTTGCAATACCAGGATATAGAACTGAATTATATCGGAATTCACACAACGTTGAACTGATTGCGATCGCATCCATGAGTTATTTGTTTATAGTTAATGAGAAATGAATTTTTGGAAATGTGTACTCGTTGTTGGTATGTTTTAATGTAACAGAATTTTAAAATTTTGTATCGTAAAAACAGTTTATGTATCGTTATTGAAGCGAATAACTGCACAATTCTATTTTTTTTGTAAATAAGTAATTAAGATATTAAGTAAAGAAATGGAAGCTAAGCAGGATATTACATTTTGATTTTTATTCTAATACAAAATTAGTATGTACAGAGAACTTTGGAGTAAATGAATGTACAGAGAACTTTGGAGTAAATGACTCGCATATCACGAAATTATTTAAATAAAATGAAATCAAAAGCGAATGAAATTTACGTCAAAAACCAGTAATCATTGCGTAATTGCGCTGATTACGGCCGGGCAATCATTCGTAACGTGACCTTCGCACTGACTTTTATGGAGACATTAGTTGTTTAATTTTTTTAGTAAAGCTTGTTATTGCTACACATATAGATATTAGATAAAATGGCGAATATTCGTGTTTGCGTCGATTGATAACAATTTTAGAGCAATATTTTGCTGAGATCTTTTAGATCGATTCAGAAAATTTGCATCGGAACATAGGTATAAAGACTATTTAAAAAATTTTAAAAATCAATTTTTGCATATGTTCTTTCTCGCCATCTCTTGTTTATTTTTTAAAGATACCATAGACAAATAAACATTTTAGTTGAGATAGCCGTCTTATCTCTTTGTAATGAAATACTGTCACCTATTTCACTTTTTTATTTTCTTAAAATTCGGTTTAGCGAAAGTGAAGGTCAATGATTAACCATGTCAGGATTATCTGTAAGCTAAGAGTTTTTGATGTGAAATGTTTAAAGGCGCGTTTGGACGAAAGTAAAACGTTCACAGGTCGCGACGTGTCATTCGGCCAATTTCGTATCTTGTCGATTTTCTCCGACTTAATTCGACCAGCTTCGCGTCTTGTCGGCTCTTTCCGACTTACCGCTTCCCTGTTTACTACACTACATACCCGCTACTTTACGTAAGTGTTAGTGTCTCAGCATTGTTTCTTATTTATATAAGCTTACAATTTTACTCGTTTATATCGGTGTTTACAAACTCTGCTAGTGAACGTACAACGCCCTAAAAGTATTTCAATATAAAACTATAAAAAAAATTTAGATGTTTCACATCCGCCAGGCGTCTCATGACGGCTTACATTTTTGTTATTAAGTACTTTCCTGGCGTGCAAACCAAACAAGCTTCAGTTTGCTTCCTAGACTCAAAACAGATAAACTTAAAGATTTTACATTTTACGAGTACAACCTTAAAGTTTTTTACATTTTACGAGTACAACCAAATAAACCAATGCCAATGTCGAAATGCTTAATTTGTTTACTATGTGTTGAATAATTTTTTTTTTCAAATATCTTTAATGTACCTACTTCTTTAACTGTTTTATTTTGATAATTCTAATAAATTCTGCTCAAATATCAAATTATACATATTTTATAAATTTTTATGTCGTATTCATACATGCCTATAAAGGTCTATGGTAGGTGCATAAGGATTCTAACAGTTGGGACTACATATATGTTCTGTGAATTGGACCTGCTAGAGCGATTCTTCTCATCTTCTGCACTTCTTTGAGGTGAAACTCCTTCGGCGACGATTCGATAATCGAAAAGTGGACGATAATTGAGAGTAAAATTTTAAAGTTGCTTCTCGTTTAGGCATATTTCGTTACATGAGAGAGAATAAAGATATGACGTACAGAGAAAGAGGAAGAGAGTTATACATTCCGACGCCATGTAAGTGGAGCAAAAGAAAGACACGTTAGATGAGATGCCACCCATACGTTGTGTTATTAATATTTATCATTGTGTTTTGTGATTATATACAACAATCGAAAAATGAAACTAAAAAGCTCAACCAAAACTATATAGGTTTTTCCAAGAAATAGTGTCAAAGGAAAGCACAGAGGTAGAGAAAATCAAGGTCCACCCTAAACACCCATGTATATGTTCAGCGATTTACGATAGGTTCTGAGTTGCGTTATTTTTGGCCAAACTCTTTGACTGAAGACAAAATGTTTCTTTCTGGCAAGAATAATTGCGAACTAGTTGACTTACTGGCTAAGCTCAGTCGATAAGTTCATCCGCTGTATTTCTATGTACTAGGGGTTTATTGATAGTTCGGAAACGAATGGTATTAGATTACCCGAAATAATGCTATTTGAAAGTTATCATAATAATATATTTCTGGGAGTTATTCCATATTTCCAGATAATTTCGTTTCGAAGTGGATGCGTTCAAACAACATTGATACTTAATATTTTCTAAACCAAGCTAAAAATCAAATGTTGCAAATGGAACTTTATTTTAATAAATCTTTCTAGTGATACGCTAAAAAATACATTATAAAATATAAAAAAAAATTGGCGCATATCAATTGAGATTTTTATCTGAAACATACACTTGCAAAATTTCGTCAAAAACCAGTAGAAACTACGAGAGTGTGACAAATGGACACGTGCACAGATATGACGAAATCATTCCATGTTTAACTACAGAATCATAAAAAAGAACGATGATAATAGAGTTCTTTTTATTGACACTGCTCTATCTGGCAATTCAATTAAAGTAGTTTTTTTTAATGCGTGAATAACTTTGCATGTGAAATGAACACAATACTGGTTCAATTCAGATAAACGTGTTTTAAGATGTAATAAAGAAAGAAAAAGAAAATCCTCATCATTAATGGCAACCGGTTATTTAATTTTACGTTGTGGCGTCAGACACGGTCAAACTAGCTAAACTAAACTAAGCTAATTAGGATTCTGTAAAAAGAAACAATGAAGCCATTGTAAGATCATTCACTCAGAAAGCCCTTGAAATAAAACTTGATATTTGGTATAATAATAAAATATATTAATTGGCACATATCTGAATAGCCAACACTCAAAAACATCAATATGTAAAATTTAAAGGATGAACAAATTCAGTTCTTGAAATTTTCTTTTTAATTTTATATTTAAATAATTTGTGGTATCGTTTGAAAGGACTAAAAATAAGGATTTCCATAATATTTGGTTTTTTCATCATTTTTAGTAGTATATCTCCATAGATATACGGAAAAATATGCAAAAAATATGTTCACTCCTCTTCATTTTCGAAACTGCTCAACCTAAATTTCTAGGGAAAAATATGGTTTTCAGAAGCCAATACAAAGATTGTAAGAAAACTATAGTGATTATGCTACAACTTATATTTCTTGAAATAACGCTATGTTTAACGCCTGTGAAATGTTTAGTAGGCAGTATATTTACGTTGTGTAAAATTAATACACCCTTAAAAGTTTATAAGTACCTATATGTATACATAAGTGTGTATGAAACTCTCATATTGCGAGTTCTACACGTTCTTGGTAGGTTAATTTAATGTAGTTATGATTTAAAAGAGATTATAAAATTATTGCTCAACAGCCCCAGCGTATCGATCAAATAGACAATTTTATAGGCAATTTGTTTTCAGTATCAACCCGAATGTTTTTCTATTCCAAACACGAACTTACTGTTTTTTAAAAAAATCGATAATTCCCACAACTGCGGATTGATGTCGACTTGATGAACTTCCACATTCTGAGCGTTACCCGAATGTTGGAAGTAAAACGTCGTATTTAGCGTTATTCATAAATTTTGTTATCTGCCAGACTAATTATTTGACTAACAAAAAAATTGAATGAGAAAAGACCATTGATAAATTTAATAATAAATAAAAACGGACAAAAACCGTACAATATCAGATTTTAAATAAGTCAACTGTACATTTCTATTAATTTATTTATGCACTAAATCAATCAAAACTCACTCTACTAACCGTCTCCATTTTTAAAGTCGGAAATGCAGTTGAAGTAAACAATTTTGTACATATAATCGGGCTAATTAAACAAAATTTTTTTGATCTTATTTAGAACTAAAGATCCACGCGAAGCATATGTCATATGCACTACAAAAATAATAAAAGTATTTGTATAATGACAAAAAAATTAAATAATTTTCAAAGCAATAATAAAAAAATAACATCTTGTTCATAAAATGGATTGTCTTATTTTTGGAGTTTACTCTTTAAGAATCGGTTTTCATATATTTCGGCAATAAGTTTTTTGAATAGTAAAATCAGAAGTTCAGAGCTTACGAAGTTCGGAGCGTTAAAAAAGCATAATCGGCTAATTTCAAGCGCATCTTTAATTGACATATTAAATCGAAAGTATTGCGTTTAACAAAAACAGTAAAATGAATACAATAAAAAGAAACTATACGGAAACAGAGTAAAGATATCGTCTCTCACAAAGATGTAATTGAAAATAATCGCGAGATAATAATCGCCACAGAATAAAAGAAAAAGAAAGAAAATAAACGCATCGACAGAGCAAAGGTCGAGATGAAAAAAAGCCGAAATGCCTATATAATGCTAGTAGATATAATAATGAAAGGTAAGTACAGTCAAATGTTCACGTTTATAATGAAAATAGAATTTATTTATTGGAAGGCTCACAAAACAAGTTACAGTCACGTAGATAGTATAAAAAAAGAAAAGAGTATAAAACTATTCTCTAACCTGTAATTAAATTACGTGTGCACAAAATGGTTAGAGCATTTATGTATACATTTTCAAGTTACCTGTGTTATTAAATATAGTACATAATGTATTGATCGATTATTAAAGTTAATATTAACTTAGAATTATATTATTTTCTTCATATTGAACAAAACATTAATTCTATCGTACCTTGTTTTAATTTATAAATATAAAATAATATATTTTGTATTTTCTTTTTAAATATTAATAATTTCAGTTCACAAATAGCCAAGGACGGATATTGAAAAACAATATCGTTATGCAATCGGCACATTCGAATTATGGAGTTATAAAAAGATGTATTATTTTTATAAACTTGTAGTATGAATAATCTCTGTATCTGGGATCTGTGGGTTGAAGTTGAGTAGAGAGAAAGAGAGCAGATAAGGACAATCAACATGCGAATGTATGATTTTATATAAATATAATAGATCAGCGCTTTTTCTCCGTGCAGTTAGTGATGACAAATTAAATCTCTGTAGTTGGATTTGATAGGATCCATACTCTCGTCCAAGATGAGGTCAGAATTAATATGTTTGATGAATACACAATTAATTTGTTTATACGAATGTAATTTCTTTTTTTTTAATAATGTGCTAAGAAACGTGTATTTTATTTGTTTCTTTAGACAAAAGGAAGTCAACTGTGCCGAATTTAGCTAAATATAAAAAGCAAATAGAGAAGAGAGTTGGCAAGGGAAAGGCAGCAGTGGATGGCCACCAGCGGGGAAACGCGATTAGCGACATCTAAATTGACCCCTTCGTTTTCCTTAATAACGCCAATGCAGCAATTCAATCGAAGTAAACAACGCGAATTTCAATTAGCGTACAATTAATCTTTTATTTATAGTGTTTTTTAGAAACTGATTAATATAGTAAATTTTGTTAAGTCGGTATCGAAAAACGAAGGTTAATGCTAAAGTTATAGATAGGGAATTGAAGAATAAATGAAATATGTTTTTAGTTTATTAATTTTTACATTTTGTTTGCTCATACATTTTTATTCTATTTTCCATTTTTAAATACTGTTTTTTTTTCTTATTTCGTTTTTTATTTGCCCTATTTATATAAATATATGCCCTATTTATATCTATTTTATATTTTTGTACTATTTTTATTTTCATTACTTTTATTTTTATAAATTTTCCAACTCGTATTGTGTTTTATATTTTTAAAATTTCACAACAGATAGTTCAATTTTCAATAATATATCATATAATCATTATTTTGTTGTACGTAGCAAGGAAATGTAGCACGTTGTTTAAAACATTTAAAAACTAAAAAATGTTAATTTATATATTTTTCATCTTATAGAAATATGGTGGGAATTATTTACTAATCGTTGAAGTCGCATTTATTTTGGTCAACCTTTGTTAATAAGGGTCCATAAGTATACATTACAAATTGGCAAGAGATTGGTAAACCAATGTTCAATTAACCAATGAAATAGGATTTTCATATTGAAAATTTATGAAAGAATGCTTTGTATTATCTAGCACAAACTAATATAATGCACGTTTTCGTTTTAGTTATGGGCAAATTGAATCATACATTGCATTTCAATAACAGAATTTTTACTTAATGTAGCCTTTGTCTTTATTTTTACTCGAATTTAATTGTCAGAATACAATATGGTTTTGCAAGTATTTGTTAAATTACCAAACGTGAAGAATGAATATGTATTGATAACTTCCTCAATTAAAGCAGTCACTGGCTTATATCATCTAGTCCAAACTAATTGAATGCCCATTTCCTCATTCTGTCTATAGATAAGGTGAACCATCCAGAGCAAACTAAATTCAATGCACATTTTATTATTCTAGCTATAAGTAAAGGGATTCATGCAGCTAGCCTCAATTTCAGCCATAGAATTTTTAAATTTTAATCATTAAATGTCATTATGTGTGAATATTTGGTATCTTCTATCCTACAAAATTAAAAAGTCTCTTAATTTTGACTTCTCAGTCTGACGTTATTAAATATTTTTAATTTTGTTGTATAAATTTGATATTGTTAATTTGCGTTTTATTTGAAACTAATTATATTATCAGCATTTTTTTATTAATGAATTTTCCATTTATATTTAATAATATTTATATTTATATACAGTGTTACCTATTTTATATATTCCAAGACTTACTACTCGTACTTAATGAGTAAACTCCAGTCGCGCGTCGGAGCTGACACGCACATTTTTTTTAATTGAAAGACTTGAGGAAGAAGTTAATAGTTAAACAAGAGAAGAGTTTTATAAAACCATGTACGGAAATATCCCATTTAACGTTGTCAACAATCTTGCTTAAAGAAAATTCAATATACTTTCTGAATCAATCGTGCTTATTGAAAATAGTGTATAACACACAGTTCACACGACATGTGTCAGTGGTTTTAACCATTAGAGTGCCGACGAGCGCCATCGCGTTCGTGCGCGTACTAACTAAATTTGCCACGAGCGTGATGGCGCTCGCGAAATCAGTTGCCCTTTAGCGCGCGGTAGGAGAAGTCGCTCGCACGCATCGCTAATTTTTTATGTTTCTACGTGTTACATAAAGTTCAAATTATAATATTATTAGTAATTACAATATAAAAAGGATCCAGGAAAAGAACATTTTTAACCCATAATGTCAGAATACGAAAATAATTCGAGTGAAAATGATCGTTTTTCAAGTTGTGAAGAAATTGATAGTGGGAGTGACATTGTGGTGCACTCACAATTTGGCGTAATGCAAATTTTGAGTGATAGTGATAATGGTGACGGTAACAATTATTTTGCTGATACGGAGGATGTACCAGACTGCGAAAATACGATGTGACCTTGATTTCAGTTTTTATTATAATTTTTGTTCACAATATATATTTCCATAGTTTTGTTTGTATTTTATTATCCTTGTACAAGTTTTTATTAAGAAAACACCGAAAAAATTATTAAAATTAGATAATTTTTGGAAGAGATACAGTTTTTTTCGAGACAAGGGTAAATGACATCAAAAACAAAACATTTCTTTGGCATTTTTAAGTATATACGAGTAAAAAAACCATGGCACTAAAACGGTTAATTAACAAAATTATTTAAATATTATTGTATTTAATATAGATACTTACCAAACAGAATAAATTTTTATTAGCAGTCTAATAACTTTATGTACCTAGATAAGAGATTACAATAAGCCTCAAATAAAAAGACCTTTAATAAAAGCAAATAGTCAACAGATTGGTTTGATGATACCATTTTGAAAGAATACCAGATACCATTAGATTCTTCTACAACATGAAGATACCATTTTGTAGAAGAATCTTCTCTGTTTAAATGTAAAGAATAACAGCAATGATTGGAGTTACTATTTTTATTGTCTGCTAAAAAATTATATTTAATCACAAGTAATCATAAGAAAAATCATGGGGATTTTGCATACGCTAACAAAAAAAAACACCGGTATGTTGATTTGTGGCGTAAAATGTTATAAAAGTTCGACGGAAGCATCTTAAATACTGTATTCAACTCCATCACAAGAGACGAAAGCTGAATATAGTTATGAACCAGAAACTAAAGTTGAATAAAAGACGAAACGCTGGAAAGAAGAAAGTCGCTTCGTTCTTTGGGCTGATGGGTTATTATGTGATGATGGTTCTGGAATATAGAAGAATAAGTACAGCAGACTGGTATGCCAGCAATTGTTAGCCTGTTGTTTTGAATACAAAAATCAAGTGTCACCCTCTTAAAATAGAATCCACCTTCATCAAAGTAACACACTCATCCAAATGATCGACCGAATATTTGACTATGACGGTTGTAAAATTATGGGTCATCTACCACACAGCCTTGATCTCACTCTTTGCTTTCTTCATTGTGATTGTCAAAATTACAACACTAAAAATAAAATGTATGTTCCTAATTTCAGACTCACAAAGGTTGGTAGTTCATTTGGAGGGCAGATTCTATAATCAAATACCAGAAGATGTATTGAAATTGTCAGAATACATTTTAAACAAGTTGTTAAGACTCATTTACTCAAAAAGCGTATTATAAAATTGATGATTATATAAATGACAAAAATGACTGGAGTCATCACTCTAACTTATCAAACTAGTGTACATAAATACAATTAATATAATTTCAATATTGTATGCTAAATTTATATATTGTTTTTTATCTTTTTTCTTTTGGTTTGTTATTGTTTTACTTTAACACAGTGTTACAAACATTGTGTTAAAGTAAAAATAAAATTGAATCTATTTATTACCAATAATAAAAAATAAACTGCAAGGAGTACGAAGAAGCAGTGACCACTTCTAAAATAGTTGTGGAAGAGATTTCCAAGGTAATAATGCAAGTCAACATCACCTCGTTCAGTGATTCCATCGAATTAAACAATGGAAAACTATTTTGAAAAACGATAAATATATGACAAACTCTCAGTGTGTTCCAGTTTTTATGAGGGTGGATTGGAAGTTCGCGGCCTGATACAGAAATAATTATAATATTTTTAAATGTCACTATGCAAAGTTTCATTGTTATGGTACTTCTAGTTTCAAATTTATAACAATTTAATTGGTGACAAGCGATGATTATGGAATAGGGATAGAATTGAACATCACGACATTATTAAGGTAGTTGTAGTGTAAAGCGCATTGTTGATGAAATTCGCTGAATTTTTTATTTTTAAATTTTTTTACACTTAAAATTATGTTGTATTAACAGTTTAAAAAACTAAAAAAATAATTTTCAATAAAAAAGTTTTATAATAATTTCGGAGCTTACTGTCACACAACTACCTTAAGTACCTATTGATAAAAGGTTTGGCACTGAAGCAGATCCATGAAGACATACGTGGTGACGCTGCTAGAAGAATTTGCTCTATTATATATAATTATTGAAAAGTAATCAGCTGGATTTAGAGGTCGGATTAGAGTCGGCGTAGAATTTAAGATGATTTTTGTATTGGAAGACCATATATTGCGACTACTAAAGAAAATGTTGGAAAAACTTATAAATTGATCATGAGAGACCGCATGGAAAATAAGAGAGATATCTGAGATTATAGGCATCTCTTACAAGTGTACCCAAAACATTATTCAAAATGAATTGGGATTTTCTGAGATGTTCACTCGAACAGAACGCAATTGATTCCTTATTTCGTGCGATTGTTTGAACCATTTTTGGACAGATTAGTTACTGCTAATAAAACTTGGGTTCGCCACTGTACTTTAAAATCAATGCTGCAGTCAGAAGAAAAGAAAAAACCGGGATCACCAGCCCCAAAGAAAGCCAAAATGATTTTGTCGGCAAATAAACTAATGGCATCAGTTTTATGGGACTCAAAGGGAGTCATTATGGTTGATTACCTGCTAAAGGATACTACCAAAAATTCCATTAATTACTACACGCTTTTACGTCAATTACATGATGAAATAAAAGAAAAACGACCAGAAATGTTAACCAGAATGGTTTTGTTTCATCAGGACGATGCGCTCGATTACACTTCCCGAGAATTTATATTTGCTATAATCTATTTATTGCGAAAATTGTTTGTAAATGGGATTAGTAGTTTTTATGTGACACTAAAAAAATAAACAAAACTTTCCTCTTTAATATATTAGGAGGATTGGAAATATAAAATAAAGCGATGGCCTTCCAATAACATCTAATGGTATTTGTTTAAAAAGCCCATTTAATGCTGGCGGGGTGATGAATGTGTCACCTCGATACCAATTCACTCCCATAAGATTTGTATGAAATGGTTCTTCCCAACTTTGCTCGAGAGTTTTACAACAATTTTTAATGAAGGGAAAAAATATTTTTGATGCCTACAACCGTTAGCCAAGCTGCATTTGTATGAAGTAAGTAAAGCACTTGGAAACGAAATCAACCATGTTAATATATCTAGTAACAGTCAAATAAAGCCTAAACCTCACAATGAAATGAGGAAAGCTAAAAATTTGAGTAATCTTTATGTTGTGGTTCTAAAACTGGAAATGCTGAAAAGTCTCATAAGTTATTGTATCCAAGTTCAAAGTCGAAGGTCACGAAAACTGTGTTTTTGCAAAAATCTCAATTCCTATGCCACGCATAACATTAGCTGTTATAACAAAAATTCTCTACAAGTTTGGTAACGTGCATTTTTTGTATGAGTAATAATTTTTAAGATATATTACAGTTAACGCTATGTACACTGCGGAACAAATTATAAGTATAAAAATAGTAAAAAAAAATATAATAAAACAAAATTAAAAATAATAAAACAAAATTAATTATATAATAAAGATATTGTTATTATTAGTATTAATAAAGATAACAAATTTCCTTCTTATGAAGAGTATTCATAAATCAGAAACTACATTATTAATAATTATAGAGGTTTTACTACATAATAAATTCTTTATGAATCTTACATATTGAATTTTTCTATGATTTATATTAATATGAATATTTCTTCATAAATAAGCGATTTTTTAATTTTATTAATAACGGTAATACTGCTTGATAATATGATTAACTTTACAGTGTTACTATGTGTCTAGCTCCGCAGTATACGTAATATTATCTGATAAATGGAAGCACGTTTTCCCACTACCCGTTGCTAAAGTAGTGGTTAACCGCTTCTATCTGGGAAACGGTTAACCATACAAAAAAATGTGTGTAACCAAACTTCTAAAGAATTTTATGTAGAAAATGTTTGTTATAACTGCTAATGACATCTGTGGCATTGCAAAAAACTAATTTTCATGATCTTCGACCTGGAATATGTTGTAGCGGGCACAATATTTTAGGAGACTTTTTAGCCCATCTTTAGAAATTACAGCTGCAGTTTCAGATGGTTAGACATAAGTCTAATCATCTTAAACTGCAGAATATGTTCAAGACATTCTCGTTTAACATGATTCGCTGAATAATACTCTCGTTTACGTGTATTCCTTCAATTTAGCGTAACCTTACATTCCAAAGAAAATGTTTTGTCACCCTTACATCACCATAGGCACGGCATAAGAATTCACTAAAAATCAAGCGTTCCCGCTATATGCTATTTGGAAGGGAAGATGAGGGTAATAAAAAGGTCCTTTCACCAGTATTAGCTATTTATCTTCAGTTTGTGATTCTCAATCTGATCTTCAAAAATTGAAATCTGGTGAAAATATCCTAATCAGCAAGTTTTTGAAACATGTATTTCGGAAGATACTAAACCTATTTTATTTCTTTCCAGATATCCCTATCTATATCCAGCACTATAAGTAATAATAATAACGTTAATAGTATAATTACAAAAGGATCTAGATATACATTGGCAGTCCTCGCTTTTTTATTAGGTTATACAGAGGCATTCAACGACATAAATTGAAACACATTTTTGCATACATTCACATGTAGTTAATCATATCAAATGTGAAAAAATAATGCATTTTAAATACATTGAATCAGTTTTATTTATGAAAATGTCACATCCAAAAAAAAATATAACGCACACAGTAATATAAATATTGACAATTTTTTTAGTGAAGTCCTCTAAATGTGTTATTTCACTTCGTTCTTTTTATTATACTGTTATAGTTAAACAAAATAATGTTATTAACTTCAAAACTCTATTAAAAGTTGGGACCAGGTAATTCAAATATTTGCATTGCAGTCTAGATGTGGTTAAAATCTTTGAAGTCAATTTTTTGTTTTGGTTCACGCCCACTACGCTTATATTTTCGTTTGAACACTGTGCGACAGAAACTTTTTATATCATTCTTACCTCGGGTTTTGCGACCACTCATATCCACTCATATCTGAAAACAGATGGCTTTGCTAAGGCAAATTGTTGTTACCATTCTCTGCTGCCGTATGTTTACCAACACCAAAATAAATTTCACACCAATTAATGAATTTGACAATCGATACAGTAATTTACGCAATGTGGTTTTTGCTTACACGGAAAAAGAGCGGTCTCGTTCAGTGATTCACTTTTTGCTTTTGAATGGGAAACGTATATAAAGAATAAAAGGGAAATTGGATGTTATTTATAGAGAACCCTTGCCATATGTGACAACATATTAGCTATTCATCCACGTACCGAAGAAATCATTGAAATCCACGAAATAATACAAACCTAGCCCTGGAACGAAAATACACAAAGCGGCAGAGGCCACAGATGTGTTGAGAAAAATGAAAATTAATATTTTATACGATAAGTTGGAGATAAAAAAGTTAACGGCCGACAACTCAAATGAAAAAGCCAATATTGTTTTTGACTTCGAAACTATGTTTGGAATAATTTATTCAAGATCCAAGAGATTTTTTCATCTAGTCGTCACTACTGATGAAACCTGGATTCATCATTGTACCCCAGAAACCAAACAACAAATGAAATATGTTGCTTTCGGTAAATCTGCTGCAAAGAAGGGAAGTGTGTACCTCTAAGGTCATCATAGGCCATGTTGAAAAATAATTTGTTTTTGAAAAGAATGGCATTTTTACTCCTAACACGAGTATTTATCGAACCATCCTCATATAACTTATAGTTGTCGCTTTAGTAAATTAAATTGGCGATTTTTATATTTTAAGATTTAAGGCCAACAGTTAGAATGTTCGACCCAGTAGAACAATATTGCACAAAGTAAAAAAAAATTGGTAATATTTCAATTGTATTCAATATATCGTACCTTCAGAATGATAGACTTAATTTAAAAAAAAATAGGTAATTTTCATATTGTAAAACTTATGTATGCATATAAGTAAGTCTCTTATATATTTTCTTTTCGCCTTGTGCCAATTATATACACAAAATATTAAACACCAAAACTTTAAATGCCTTTTCCCATAGTCAGTTAGCTACTTTCGTTCTGAAGATGCAATATGTGATTTATTTTAGAGAGTCCCAACAGATATCAATTTTAATATTAATAACTAATACACAGAAAAGAAAAAAAAACTATTTTTATAAATACTATCTTAATTACATATATTTTATATAAATTTTTATAAACGTTTCACAATGTTGATGTCAAGAATTACAGAAAAATAACAATGGTTACATTTGCGAAATAATTTTAATACATTACAAGCAACTGTCACTTTAATTAAACACTTTCTTGCTACAATGTATCCATTTCTGCTCGCTAGTTTCTTCGCTGCGTGTGGTTTAGCATTGGGATATTTATAACTGTACTAAAAAAAACTCTATTCCGTCTAAACTTATAACTAACCTTATAAGAAAATAAAACTACCACTGTACACCAAACAAACGAGCAACAAAACAGTCGCTAAGAAAACATTTACATAGTGGCCAATGACTTCCATGTGAATTACAAACGCTTGATGATATACAGAAACATGAAAACAGCATGATTCACTAGAAAACTGTATGTCCTTTAGGGTGAAGAGAATGAAAAGGCCTTCTTCATCTGATTGCATACCATAGGTATTTAAAGGATTCATAGGAGTATAGCAAGGGACTTCCATATTGAACGCATCTGATCTGGAAGCGAGTAGGTTTTTTATATAGCATTAAAGAAATCAAGTGCCCCAAAACTTTACCTAAAAACTTTCAACTGTTGTATTCAATATTTTACATAAACTGAATAGTGCCAGTACGTATTGATTTACATTTCACTGTATATTAGGATGAGCTATATGATAAGTCCGTATGCAATTTAATATATATATATATATATATATATATATATATATATATATATATATATATATATATATATATATATATATTCATACATATACATATAATATAATTCATATGTATAAGGTATTCAAAAACCCCTTATTAATTGGAAAAAACATTCATTAATAAATATGTGCATTGACTATCTAAATATTAATAAGTTCAATTAACATTCATTCTGTTTAACATTCAAGATTCCCAATTAATTTTAATTCAAGGGCAACGCCAAAAATGGAAACAGTATTACAAAGCTTTCATCAGCCTACAATACAATTTCAAAATTAGATAAAATAAAAAAAAATTTAAAAATTCATAAAAAATTGAGATTTTTTCCATATTTCGGACAAAGGAAACTGTCATAATACACAGATTACTACTTTGTAATAATTAATCTTTTAATCAACATATTATTAGCATCTTCCATAATTTCTTTTTATTATACATCAGACTTCTTTCAGAATTACAAAAAAATCCGTAGATTTTATCTTCTACACGTTTATCAGTGATGAATGTGAAACTTGAGGACTTGATCCGTGCTTCATCTTTTGTTTCAAACCTGCTATTTCTCAACAAATTATCAGAATGTATTCAACACAAGTTTTATCCTCCAATAAGCCTTATTGGCTTGATCGATTAGTTCATATAACCTTCAGTCTTTCTGGATTTTCTTTTCCACTAATTAAATCTTTATTAAGTTTGTACTACATACATACATTTTGTTATAATGTATGTCACTCTTTTTAACTCTTAGTAGCTAGTTGACATAAATATAACTCCACATTTTTTCTTTTTTTTATGACTTGATATTTTTTCACTCTGAAGAGCAGTCCTAGTACAATCAAAAAATTATCTGCTCTACGTCCGTAGAGACTGTTGTTTATGACTTGATATTTTTTTAAAAACGTTTATTACTTTCTAGATATAAACCCATGTTATTCCTGCCAGAGTTGTTTTATTAATATTTACTATAATACATTCCATACTGTGTCTAGTTGACAAATCGTAAAATTTCACTCTGAAGAGCAGTCCTAGTACAATCAAAAAAATTATCTGCTCTACGTCCGTAGAGATTATTAATATTTACTATAATACATTCCATACTGTGTCTAGTTGACAAATCGTAAAATTTCACTCTGAAGAGCAGTCCTAGTACAATCAAAAAATTATCTGCTCTACGTCTGTAGAGCAGAACGTGTTGCTCACATAAACAGCGTCTACCAATACCAACCTATTTTTAAATGCACCTATTCCTTTGACTTAATTCCATAATTCTATGTAAAACGAAATCATGGCAATTTATGTTTTTAATATTGTATTTTACATTTGATTTAGAGGTAGGGACTGGCTGTAGCGACAGCACACCTCCTCACATCAACATATTTTATAGACTAAGAATTCATAATGAAGAAATGTACAATTTCCAACATCAAAAAATGCCATGAAGATGAAGAAATTGCTATATAAATTTCTTTAGGAATAATATTCAAATTGATTTTCATAAGAACAACGTTAAAACAATGTCACCATGATTTTAGCTTATTTGAGAAAAGTGTAAGGAATTTACGACATCGTTTGAGTTATACGACACAATAAATAAATATGTACCCTTATAGTCATAAATAAAACATTCACTAAACCATGCTATCGATCTTTATGATAAAAATGTCATATGAAAATGAGACTTTTCATTGTCAGGCATAAATCTGCTTTAAAATAAGAAACCTTGTTTCCAGACGCCGACATCAGTCACATGAAAATGAGAATTTTCATTGTCAGGCACCAGTTTTCTTGAAAATGAGAAACCTAATTCCCAGTCGCTAATCAAATGAAAATGAGAACTACCTATTGCTATGTGCCAAATGAAAAATCTCATTTTCAGCCAGAAACCTACATGAGCGCAGTTCTGGAAAGTCATTGACGCCTCTATTAAAATTACATTTTTAAAAAAAAGCAAAAAAATTATATTTGATAAAACAATTAAATGTTTTTTCAATAAACAAATTTATTGACAGAATATAGTTAGATAGAATATAGTCAAACAACAGGAATGGCATAATGGCTGTCATTAGCAAACTTCATTCCGTTTTTTTAATTTGAGCTATCTTCTGCAATTTCATTAGTTTCGTCGGTGTTCTTTCAGAACAGCATTCCCATTTCAGAAACCATTGTGATAAGATTGGAATAACAGGTATAATACGTGGTAAATTTATATCTTCATTATTACACTCAAATATTATTCTTTTTCACACATCTTTATTACATCTCAAATGAAAACAATTAGAGGATCAGATCTAAGAGTCAGCATTATTTCCATGAAATGTGCTTTTGTGCACACAATTTTCTATTTAATTTATTCATACCAAACCAAAAACTTTTCCGAAACAGGCCAATTTCACTTGTAACATTTTGACTCTTTAACATTGTTCTTAAGATTAATTTGCTTATTTCATTATCTTCTGAAATACTGTCCTCTTAATATTTCATCGCCAAAATATTTAGATTATTTATGAAATGATGCCCTAATACATATATTGTATTTTAATAGATTATCACGATGATTCTTTAAAATAAATATACATGGAAGTCTACTATGAGGTGACTAGCATCAGCCAGACAATGACACAATAAGACAAAAGTAAATAGGCTTGCATCCTCCTCAAAAAAAAATTATTGTCCACAGGTATAATAAAATAATTTTAAACATTCCATTGGTAGAATTAACTGTTAAGGTAATATTGGTTCAGTATACAGTCATGATAACACTACATAAGCAGATATTGTTCTAGTAGTGTAGTACCTTCAGCAAAGAAATAAAACAAGGCTTTAAGCGTTGCGTTGTTTTAAAAGGACGCTATATTTTATGAAAAAAATTTTATCCGAGACCTTATTTTAATTCTTTTTGTGAAGATATCTTCCACCACTGAAGGCACATTAACCACGATACAGCATCTGCCCTTGGGGTACAAAAACATATATTTTATTTTCTTTAAATTAATTATTTCATGATGTAAACAAGATATAAACGGAATATATTAATGTACTAGAATTTCTTTAAAACACCTAACAAAACTTTAAAAAACCTTAGGGGCCGTCCATAAAATATGTACGTAATAAGGGTGAGAAGGAGGGGTTATGGTCTATCATTACAATATGTGACGAACAGGGGGGAAGAGCACTAGAGCACAACAAAGGTGCTTAGATTCATAAATTTTACATTCTTTTAATAAAGATAATTGATAAAAATATTTTTATCATTTTTTATTTATAGACAATGTAATAATTCAACTAAATTATTTTGAAACAAAATAAATACATTATAAATATTTATTTTAATATTATACAAGTATTTATGCAATTTAAAGTTGTAATTTTCGCAGGATATTATTATTACAACCAATACATTCTTAAAAAAAATTCTGTGAATCCGAGTATCATTATTATGATGTTTTGATAAATAGAACACAAATAAATATAAAACGTCACATCGAAAATAGATTGTAATAATTCTATGAAAGGGCAAATTTATTTGCGATAAAATTAATTTTTAACTTTTGACAATTTACTGCCAATATTGAAAAAAGTCTAACTAAATTATGAACTGGAATTCATTAAACTGCAATATCCGTAAAATGTATAATGAAGATAACTGCTTTTGCCTCCTGTTGAGCGAGACATCGCATAAATAAATTTTATTGTCCAGAAAAGTAAAGACCAAACAGCACAGGAAAAGTATTTAATATAAATGCAGATTAACAATAAGTATATTTTATGTCTTCATAAACTACAATCTGTAAACGGATTTGGTTGAAAATGTTATTTTCCTAACTGGCCAACATGATTTCCATCAAATTTTCGTCTTGAAATTTATTACACAAATATGGCCCTTTGTTATTTGACAAACCATACAATGAAGTTATATATGATATTTTAATTATAAAAACCTCGAACTATTTTGAAAATATAATCAATAGGATAATAGCGTCTTGTCAAATTGATATACAAATTGACATGTTACCATTAACCCACAACTATTTTGAAAATAGAATCAATTATGTCAATTTGACAGATGGCCATCATTCCAATTTCTTTTTATTTAATGCTTTTAGTATAACATACTGCACGTAAGAATATAAAACATATTTTTTGTTTCAGAGCCCCTGGGAAGAGGAAATAGATATTATGCCAACCCATCATGAGAAATAGTCACAGAATTGTGAAAATATATTCTAATTTTTGAAAAACAATAATAAACACATATCAAAAATATGAAATGTGGCAATTTTTTGCCAAAAAAGACGAGAAATACGCAAATACACTGAAATATTTCCCCCTTGCTACTATTCTATTCTATATATCTACCTGTGTTAAATTTTTGTAGAAGTTCAATTTTTTCATTTAATATTTACTCCAACACGCCTCTCAATAATCTAAAATTTTAATTAATCTATTTGTATTAAAAAGCATTATGAAGAGATTTTAATAGAAAAAACAAATACCCATTTAAAGCAAGTGGTCAGCTGCTAACATGTCCACGCACACTTCAGGCATCTGGCAGTCTTATATCATTTTGGAAAATTGGCCACTCAGACTACAGAGACGAGCTTAAAAAAAAGCGACAAACTGACTATGACACACAAAGTAAAGAAGCAAACATACTACACAACGCACGGATCATGAGACTACCCATAAATTAGTGAAATACTAAGACATTTTATCAACCATTTCATTGCTTATATGAATAATTAACTATTAGCGCTATTGTTCATTGAGTCTATCTCGTTACCACTTTTACATTACCTATATGGCAAAATTCGTTAACGCTCAGTCGGTCCGACATCTCTTATCACGCAAATGCCTCATCAAATTCTTGTTCCATATGAACTTCATTCCACACTTGTTACAGTCCATGGGACCGTAGTCCTTATGCGTATGCCGATGGAGAACGAACTTAATTTGATCGGTGGTCTCATAGTCGCACTCGGTGCACACATTGCTAAGCACACGTTTTGAATTTATTGTATTAACACCAAGACTGAACGCTTTTGATTGCGTCACAGTATATTCTACAGTATTCTCCATATCAGACGACAGTTCTTCTCCCGATTCAGGCATTGAGGCAGCTGTACCGTCTTCATCATCGTCCCGATCGAAATCTGCATGTGATATTTCCAAGTGCTCGTCCAACATTTCCAGCTTTGGAAATGTTGCCCCGCACTGACGACATTTGTAAACATTGCAATGACATGAAGAATGCTCCTGCAATTTGCTAACTGGTAACACCGACTTACAAATGCAACACTTGAATGTCGAATCGTCACAATGCAAATGCGCCTTCCTCAAATCCCGATTGGCGAACATTTTATCGCAGATCTGGCAACACATATCGACTTCCATATGATCTATATTCACATGCATGTCGAGCGCTGCCTTAGTCATGTAACGGTTGTCACATAACGTGCACTGGTATGTGATGACTCCGTTGTTCAATGTTCCCATGTTAGATGATGTCTCATTTTCATTGTTCAATGCCCCCATATTAGTTAAAGGATCACTCTCATATTCAGTATGACGTTCCTCACCATTTTCACCGAGGAGCACAATCTCAAAATCATCTGTGCTCAAATTGACCTTCCCATTATGATGAAAGCGCCTGTGTTTTCGAAGCCCAGCTCTCGTGAAACTCAAATTACAAAACGTGCAAGGTTTCGTGCTAACATCACCTTTTTTGAGAGTATGCGAACGAAGTACATGCTTTGGATAGGATAGCCGTGATACAAAATGCGCACCGCATGCCCCACATTTATATAGTTTTGTCTTGCGCTTCGGCTTAACGTATTTCGATTGCAAGGGTGTTCGGGTTGCAGTTTTACGTTTACCGTATGGTGTGATCGACAGAGTAGTGGGCTCCTGTGTGACTATCATTTTTGACTCGTTGCTTATATCCTCCTTTCCTTTAAATTCTGGCAAAGTCTTCCCAATAGACGGGGGTGATTTCCGATTAAACTCCACCACTTCCAACTTATTCGTTTTAATACCACGATGGTACAATTTGTGAGCTTCAGGTGTAGCAAAAAGTAAATCGCAATCGGCGCACGGTGGTAATTTGTGGCGTCGTATCACACAAGGCTTATAGAGATGACAGTTTGCTGTTTTAAGTAAGTTGTAATGAAACAAACAATAAGTGCACTTGAACAGATAAATCTTGTGTTCGGTTACATTTGCTTTTTGTTTTACGTTCAGTACGACCTGGGAAATATTAACATTTGTTTGTTCTGAATTGATTTCATCTTTCATGACTGGTGAATTCCGTTCCTTCTTTATAGAGCTTAATTTCAAATTGACGAAACTCTCAGTTTTGATAGCTTTGCTTTCTACTAAGCCATCAGTTTGATTTAGTATACTGCTAATCCATGCGTTAGTCTTGTATAATTTGTGATCGAATTCTAAAACTTTAAACCGATCGACCTTCAATATTTCATGCAACTGACTGTGCGTTTTAAGACCGAATTTTGTAAATGCCAGCGTACACTTTTCACACTGTTGCGTATTTATATTCTTTACTTGTTCAGGCGAATACAAGTGACATGCTGCATGCTTAGCGGCGACCATGTACTTTGTGAAATGACATTTGCACTCTTTGCATTTGAAGACACAATTCTTCGAATTGAAATATGTGTGCATTTTTTTACTAGTTTCCGTGTATGTTCCTTTCGTCTTGCTCTTTTTCGTGTCGTAGCCTATGATGTGGTACTTCACTGCATTGATGTTCACCGCCGGATGGCACTTGCGGTGCATTGTAAATGTCTTAATGGTAAACTTTAAATTACATACTTCACACTTAACCAGTTTCTTGCCGTTGCACTTGCCCTGAAGATGTTTCAGAATTGTATCTTTCTTGTGGAAGTGTGCTTGGCAATCGTTACATTTGTGTAATATATTCTTGTTATTAGTGGGAGTAGCTTCCTTGTCCATTTCACCTCTCAAAGGCGCTTTCGTGTTGTGTTGTCGCCTCATGTGGCAATAGTAAGCTTTGTATATTTCAAATGATACATTACACTTTTTGCAATAATAACGCTTCGCTGGTATTACGCTTTTGTTCACAATTGTTTTTTTCTTTATCACGACAGACAGTCGTGGTTCTGTCTTTATTTTGACCTTTGATTCGGATGTGTTTTTTGTAAATGCAGAATTTGATTGCTTTATCACGCTAATTTTACGCAGTTTACACATGTTAAGAATGTGCACATTCAGATGCTTCCTACTTGCATACACACGCCTACAATGAGGACATCTTATTTCGTCTAACGTAACAATCATATCTTTTGGAATATTGTTCTGAAGACAAATTTTATGCTCGGATAGCATATGACGTTTAAACACTTTTTTGGCACGATATATACAGAAACACTTATTGCATCTTAATACGAGCAATTTATTTTTATTATTCAACGCATTTGTATGCTTTGTACTCTTCATAGAAGAGGATGTCGGTAATACGGGCTTCACGTCGAGCAAATCACTTGCCTTCGCATTGATATAACGATCCTTGACATGTTTCCAGAGATGAGCCTCCAAATACACTTTCTGATCGAAGACCTCTGGACAAAAGTCACATTTATACTTTTTGTCTTCACCAACATGATTGTACAGATGTCGTATCAACAAGAATTTAGTGTTGAAACTTGTATTACATAGTTTACAAAGATGCGTATCGACTTTCTCGCGTAACGATCTTGTTTTAATTATGGTCTGATGCGCATTCCTTTTATGGCGACCCACATGTGATCGCTGGGTAAACGTCTTACTACACTGGTCACATTTGTATGGCCGCCTAGCACTCGGATTCCGTATCCTCTGTGGCCGCATCATTTCCTCCAAATGAGAGGACGCTGTCTCTGAGGCTATTTCTTCTAAATGCGACAACTGCGATCCCACATCGCCCAAGCTGATCATGCTATTGTTGTCGCTTTCATAATCTAAGTGATATTTTTTGTCATGCTCAAGCTTACTTGATCGATTTTTAAACAATATTGCGCACATTTGGCAGAACTTTTCAGATGCATTCAACATAATGCCGACGTTGTCTATTCGCACAAACGAACGAAAGCATTTCGCCTCATACTCTGTTTTATTTTCAACATTCGCATCAACTTCCATATCCTCACACGAAGTCTCTGTCCTTTCTTCATTATTTTTATTAATATCTGCTTCCGTACATTCATTAGTCGGTAAATCCTGGTGGTGCTGATGAGAACCCAAAACATTAGAAATGCAAATATTGTTGAGAACGTGATCGGTGGAAGAGACCAAATCTTGAGGGGGAGAAGGCCGAGGTTCCTGCATCACGTCGGTTGTGCTATCTGCCGCCACTTCTTCCATCGGTGGGAATATTTCTGGCTGGTATTGAGACGTGTCGTGGACTGAAACGTAAATGAAAATATATTTAAAGGAAATTATTAATTTATCATAACTCAAGAACCTCTAACGCTTTTGGCCTTGTTTTTACAAATGTTAAATTTGATCCTTCTTCTTTATCATAAGCTATTTACTGCCACCTTACCTTACATACTTACAATAGACGAGTGTCCAAAATTTAATTATGGATAAGATAACAACCTTTAACAGAGTGGTTGACTATTTCTAAATTTTCTTTCTTTAGTAAGTTGTGATGAAAATATAGGATAATTAAACAACAATAATGTATTTTTTTCATTAAGAAATTTATCCAAAAATAAAAGAGTTATGAGCTCCAAATTTAATGGTCGGGATACAGTGGGGATATCTCCCTGTTACATTCACTCTTGTAGATATAATGAGCATTATTAAAAATTACATCACAATTCAATATTACCGTTCTTGTCTAAATAGTAAGTTTAAACCTTTTTAACTCAATCTTTAAAATGCACTAAATAAAAAAATTAGCCAAATACTCTACTATATAACATGAGTAGATAGATCTTCTCACAATATGTTGTAGCCTTGTCTCTCTCCTCTTAAGTTGTCACATGGCAAATTGCATTGCATTAAAATCAAATATTATATTATACGATACTAATATTTTCAAATAGGAAAAATAAGCACTGTTTTTTCCTATGTGAGTTAAATTACAAAAACACACAAAATAAGTAACAACAAGGTGAGTTTTGCACTAATCAGAGGATAAAATATTCAACGTATTACGAATTAGTAAAATACAAAACAAAGAAATAAACTCATAAAGCCTTTGGTCTCGGTAAAGCGTGCGATGAACACCTAGTGAACGCTTGACTTGACTATGGGTCACATAAAACATCAAAACTATATGATACGATGTAGGGCTATAAAAACAAATCCCTTATTTGCTTTTAATTAACACAGTGAATACGAGATTATTTTATATACTTTTCTAATAATTCTAGACTTGGAAAGCCATATACCAAATAATTTCTAACTTTCCTATTTGAAATAGCAGTTATTAGTTTTATTAATATGAAACATTACAGTTTTAGTATTAAGCATAAAAAATTCAAAAATATATCACGGGTATGAACATACTTCTTATCAATTTATTCTGTGTAGTCGACAAGTATAGTATAGTAGTAGACAAGTATAGATTATATTAATTATCATAGGTTTCACAGTATATGAAAAGGAAATATGCCTTAACTGTATAAATAAAATACAACACACTTTCCAGAATTTTTCAGAAATTCACCGCAGCAAATACTTTTCCAAAGCTGTCCAGTAATTCTTAAAATTAAAATTTTAGAATACTTAAAGTTATATTGTGGCAAAGTCAAATATACAGTGCATTATTATTCCATGCACTGCCAGCATTAATATCCATATTTTTACATCAAAAAAATGTGATATAGGTAAAAAATTTTAAAAAAATAAAGAAATTTATAATAAATAAAGATTATAAAATAAAGATTTGTCCTTGTCTATATCTCAGGATTAGACACTCTCTATTCAAATCTCCGTTTGCTATCTCAAACTTGGCTTTTTTAAAATCCACTTGTTTATGTCAAACACTTCAAAATATTAGACTTGTGAGAATTATACCCTAGGTATAGAAATTAAATAGGATCAAAGTAATAATTTATGACAACTCTATGGAATATAACTAGTGACTATGGTAACAAGGCACACAAGTACAAGAGAAAAAAAAAATTTGTTTTAACTCGCACTGCATATAATTTTACAAGCTCATAAGTCACTGCCCACCAGTTTCAGAATTTTTACAAAAACCCGCAGAAAATATAATAAGGGCAATGTGGATTAATGAACTTATGAATATAAACAAAATGAAATATTAAAATATATTCTGAAAAACAGACCAGTGTGACATCATGTTGATAATACCAATTTTATTTCTTTCGTCGATTAATGTATGACAGCGCTTTCATAGCCTTTTTCTTAACGGATATGTAAAGCATGGAAGACATGCTAAAGCCCGACGTATAATATTTAATTAATCATGCAAAGGTGCAAATGTCACCAAAAATTTTCAAATTAATCGATCCAATGTCCAACAGATATACATTAAATGTCCCTTAGTCAATAAGTGATTAGATTATGCTTAATGTTATATTTGAAATCATGCTTCGCCAAATGCTCATTTTTGTCATTGATCATCCAGAATCCTAAGAGAGCCCAAGACACCCACGATTTAAGTACCCACTAAGGAATCACCACTGAGAATATTATACATTCATGACTTTAAGCGTCCACTCAGGAGGAAGAGAAAGATGGTTGTTCCTCTATCCGCTTCCAGAATGTAGGCATTTATGGTTTATTTAACATCAATTATATTAAGACAACCAACTCTTTACATTCACTATGGATTTTATTAATGTAATTTTAGCTTCAATAACTTGAGGTAATAAGTTAACTTTTTTCGTACACATTGGAACGAGTAAAATAAGTTTATTAAACAAATATACTAGTTCATATGTGACATACACAGAATGCATTCAATCTGTCACTTCAACACAAGTAGTCATTGAATATTTTTTTTATATTGTTCATAACCTAAAACAAAGTTTTTGGTGACTGAAGGTTTTGGTATCAATTTTTGATGTTTAGGTGTCTTTTGTCAAATTTACGGGTCTGAGATTGAGTAGTGAATACAAACACGTTTTTTAACATGTCTGTTTGTTTGTTAAGGTGACACATAAAACTAAACCAATATGAATGGGACTTTCTCCCAAGGCTCATTCCAGCCTTGGGACTTGGATTCAAATCTAAGCTATATTTTACCCAGATTAAATTTTCTTTAAGGATTTTGAAATTCAATTACAAAGCTCATACAGCAACAACCGATTGTGTGGAATCTTCATTGTAGTAACCTCCTCTGCAACTATGTCGAGGTCATAAGTAGAAAGCCAATACAGCTGGTATTGGAATCATTTTAAATGTTCCAATGTTTTCTAAATCCACAAGCATATAATTTTTATAGAGTATCCTTCTGTTAATTCTCTTTTGCAATAAACACCACCAAACCACCGGTAAAGATATGTTGCAGCAGTGGAAAGTAGTGTAATTCTTTTCCAAACACTCTTTGAAATGTGCACAAAGTGATTACTCCCTTCTGTTCTTATTTATTTAGGTCTTTTGCTGCGAGAGATTACTAAACAGCTTCTCCCTAGGTGGTAAACCTTAGTAGACAAGCATTATGCCTGTCTTACTACAATTTACCTTGAAAGGCCGATAGTGCCACTGTTTATACGTAAGCTTGAGAACTTATAGGAAGGGAAGTAGTGTCAAGAAAATTTAAACCTTACATTTACAAGGTTAAGGATCTTATCGGAGTGCAATTATTTGCAGAACTCCTAGAAGGGATGGCAACTCCATAGAGTTCAGTTTCTGGACTATTTATATTTGACTTTCTTAAGTTAGAGCTAAAGTCAAGGCAGATAAATATTTGTTGTGTCAAAAAACATTTAACTTTAAACTATAATTTTGACGTTATCTTTGATGTTACCATTTCCATGTTCATGGATTTTATGTGATTAGTTCACAATCATATGATTATATTGGTATGAACTCACATGGAGTTTTATGATAATTTGCCTATGCTTTTCTGTTGCAGTTAAGGTGGAGTGTATATCCACCTTAACTGAAAAAGCAATGCTGCTGAAAACAAAACTGTTGAAAATAGTTTTATCCAGTAGTGTATCAATACATATCTGTACATATTCACACTTTCATAAGTAGTCAATGGTCTAAGTAATAATAAGCGAAGCTATGATATTAGCTATCCCCCCATGCTATGATATAGGCCCTTAGCTATGATATTAGCTATCAACCCATTTTTTGACGTAGATTTTATGAAGTGTGTGTCTATTATAACACCCTTAGGAAACAGAGGCAAAGAGTCTATATGCAACATGAGAGTATTTGTTCATATATCATGCATACATAGACAGTGAAAGAATGGTGTAAAAATTAGTTTGGAAAAATGATTTTAAGTAAGATTATACATATAAACAGACATATCTGCAGAATGAAGCAGTGTAAGATCATCTTTAATGCTTACTCTAAAGAGATGAAACCGTTTTTTATTGAATTACCAAATAATTTTAAATGTTGAAGTTAAAAGTAAGATCATTTAAAGTTGGGTAAAACTGGGTGAAACTATTTTCAAATATCAAATTAGCAACCGAAAAATGTCTTATTTATCATTATTTAGACATAAATATCAAAGCTTTGATCTTAGCCTTGAAAATAAGGTAGAAAACAACAGACTGTGACAACAGAATAGCCATCCACTACTACAAGTAACTACTGTAACTATATAACTGCTGCAACTACACCATAGCAAACAGAGTAGCCAAATAAATAATCTAACTATAACTACAAATAGCCAATAGAGTTTACATATTTTAAAAGTTTGTTTATAGAGTCGATAAAGATATGCCTAAAAACAAAGCAATCTTATAAGAGATTGAGCCTAGAGAAGTGTGACAAAATAAGACATTTAGAGGTTTAAGAGTAATTGTGGGTATAAAAAAGTGGCGTAATTAAAACCTGGCTTAAAGAAATTAACGATTACAATTTTGCGCACCTTTACACACCGAGAAAGAATGAACAGCCTCGATATATTATCGCAGGTAGGACAAAAGCGCGGAAGCCCCTATAAGACATAGTTGTCGCAAATCTCGTGAATCGAATAGGATAACGATAAATGCTTTCTAACCTCCTTCACACTTCCGTCACGGGTGAAAATAAGTTTACAAAACTTCATCCATTACAATTTGCAATTGCCTATGCAAATACAAAATGCATCGGGTTATCTATTAGTATTTTACCAAGTAGGGAATAAGGTGTGTGCAGAAAAGCATGTACGCGCACGTAGAAAAAGCTAAGTGTATTTCATTAACAATGAATAAAACTTGTATCATATACCCCGAAACGATTTTATGACTTGATAACAATAAACACTTACATTGTATATTAAAATCATCGTACTCCTCATCGTATATTTCCGTTTTAACAATTGACAAATCGGGAAAAGCTGATTTAAAGGCGGGATGTTCCATAACATCGTGCTCCTCTATGTCAATACCGCCGTCGTAATATGCGTTTGACGCCATTGTCAGTTGATTTCAGTGAGCTTCGATTAACATCATCGACTCCCAACACTGGATACCATCATTTAATAGTTTAAATTCTGAGGCATTATTCAAAATGTCCCAGTGGCATTTTGACAATGCCCTTTTCACGTAAACTAAAATACACTTGCAATGTTTGTATAAGATTTATTATACTTATAACTAGGTTTGTTTCTAAAGTTAGAACTAAAGTCAAGGCTAAGAAATATTTGTCATGTCAAAAAACATAGAACTCTAAAAACTAGAACAGTAATAACAAACTGTAATTTTGATATTATTATTTAACCTTCTTTACTATGCTAAAAGCAATAGGAATAGAGAATAGACATTTCATTACCGTTTATTTACTATAGACAAAATGCGACTCACAGAATAGATACGGTAGAATAGATGCGACCTACATATTTTTAATCCGTATATATTAAGCATACCTACCTAGACATAACTTTAATTTTATTTAGTTAAAAATAAAAACAAGCACAAATATAAAAAGTAGAATACCGATATACATTTAGTACAAAATATTAGAAGAGCAATACATGATGCAAAATATAAATCTCGCTACGCGTATATGGCAGCCTTTAACAATAAATTGAAATAAACTTGTTTATTTTTTAATACGTGTATAAGGTTTTTAAATGGATACGTTTGGTACTGTCTGTGTTTTGTAAATAGTGTTTCGTTAATTATGATAGGAAATCGTGGTTCGTTCTCTTTATTTTTAAACAGAAACACTATTATTATTATTCTATGGCGTTCATCTCTCCATAGAGAATTAGCGTGAAGTTTAAATGGCAGGACAGGCAACACTGACTAAATTATGTACATTTAATATATATATATATATATATATATATATATATATATATATATATATATATATATATTAAATGTATATAATTTAGTCAGTGTTGCCTGTCCTGCGATTTAAACTTCACGCTATCACACACACATATGTGTGTGTGAGTGGGTGTGTGTGTATGTATATATACATAATTTAATTTTAAAATACAAATAACAGATAATACAAAAGCAAACCAAAATTAATTTAAGTATGCACCATTATTATGTACTACTTGTCGCAATCTAGTTAGCATTGACAATATGCCTTGTAAAATTCCGGTGACTTTGATTCGGTGTGAGGTCATTTTGGACACAGAACAGATACCGATTTTAGAGATCTTCGGAATTATGCTATGGAATTTGAACGCCATTTCCTGATACTAGGGAGCATATATTTTGTCTTGCGATAAATGTTATGTGTACGGACTTGGTTTTATTGGCTTCGATTCGCAAATCTCTCAGCCACGCTGATATTTCATGAGGCTTATTTTCAACGTAAAAGAGGCTATTGGAGCTTCTTCTTAATTTACTGAGATAGCGGTATCATCAGCAAATATTGCAACAAGAACGTGATTTCCCACTCCAACCCTACACAGTGGCGGGGAGAGGCTAATTCTGTACGTATGGAAGTCATTGAATTTTCCATATACACAGAAAAATTTGGTATGCAAGCTTTTATTAGAGTATAAAAAAATGTGATATTTATAAAAAATAAGTAAACGTAACGGTGGCGATGTGCCCCACCACCGTACTATTGAGTTTTATAGGAATATGAGTACGTAGCAGCAGTGATAGTGTGGATAGAGGCAGCAGCACGTTGTTGAGTGAATGGGATAAAATCGGAATATATACGAGTGAACAACCCAAAGGGTAACTTACAAAAATAATTGAGATCCCATGACAAATATTTCACATACAAATGTTGCCAAAACTTACTAACCTTCAACTCTTAACAAGTTGTGAGATCTCTGTTAGATCCAAACACTAAGTAAGTCTACATCTTGATCAAAGAAAGTTATAGGGCTTGACTAGGCCCAGAATTATGCTTATGAAGGTATGCAATTCTAGTATTATTACAGAAAACGTCAGTTGCATAATACATAACAATATCTCCTATCATATATAGAATAAGCTGTGAAGAAATACCATTTATACGGCCATGCCCTTTAACTTTCTTGCCTCTACATTGGCTTGCCTCGACATGAAATCTAATAACTTTTTAAGGGTTGAAGGATAATGAGTACTGGCAATATTTTCACATGAAATGTTTTTGATGGAATAATAATATTTGCAAACAGTTTTGATAGAAATACTTAAATGTTTATATATGCTTAAATATGCACGTTGTAGTGTAAGTTCAACACTTATCTAAACATTTTTATTTATGTACAAAATAAATACTATAGGTACGCTATTTATATTGAAAAATACCTTAACAGTACTTTTTAGAATCGTGATCTGTCTGTATGCTTATTTTATTGGTTGTTTACTTGGGTAGTATCGGAAAATAATGATTAAACGGCCTTTAGTGGAACCTTCATCATTATAAAATGCGTTATGTACCATCCTTTCGTAAAAACACTTGTTGTAAAGTGAGTAATTGCTTGAAGAAATTGTGACAGTAAGATAAATCACATGCTTGCAATTTAAAAAGTTATGTACGCTTTGTATGTAATGTATATTCAATAAACTTCTATTGTTATATTATACATTGACATTAAAAATCTCCTTCAATGAATAAAGAAAAAACTTTATTAAAACATAGTTACTGAGACCTACTTTAAAATTTGGGCCATTTTTCTTATTTGAATGTATACAAATAAAGAATCCAACACTGACCAAACATTTAATTCAATGTTAGGATATGAATAATACATTTTTTTGCTCTCAAACAAGAACTTCAACTTTTCAACCTCAACTTACCCCAGATACTGGTTTCGCCGACTGATATCAACGGACGCTGGCACATTTTGATTTTGGGATTAGGAAAGTGAACTAACATTAAATATGTATTATTTATTAATAAGATGACTGTATACTGTACACAGATTCATGAGATGGGTTTCTTTTTCCCTTTCTGGTTCTGAAATATTTCTGGCAACTTTTGCATACCCATGGTATAAATTAAAATTTCATGAATTTCTTTAAAACATGAATTTCTTTAAAAAAGGCAGGGATTGTTTATGGAAATGTGATAAGCGATAAGATATAACAGCTACATAGCAAATTCAAATCTCCAGAATATTTGTTTTATAGGACATCAAATAAAGCATCAAAATATTTGTTATATCTTCTTATTAGAAATATAAAAGTGAGTTTATTCGTTTATTTATTCCGCTTTCACTCCTCAACTGCATATATATAGCCATTTTTTGGGTCTCAAACCTTAAAACTAAAAACATGATTTCGTAAGAGTTCCGCCCTTATAAAATAATGTGTCGATCACAGCGATTTTTCGCAGAAACCCTTCAAAATAGAAACTTGAAGTTAGACATGATAATAAAACATATTAATCCACATGTATCTCAGAAAAGCTAACTATCAAAAATATTTATATGGAAATTTTAGGAGGGACAAATTAAGTACTAGAAACATTTTTTAAATTCCATGTATAGTATAGGATATTGTTTGAAGCGGTTTCTTATCAGGGTCTTAAAAATATTTTTTTCTTATTTTTAGATAATATATCTTGAGAGACATATTGAAACATTCTGACCACCCCTTATATCTGAAACTACTAACCATTATCTTTTCTGTAATTTACTTAAAGTTTCTAGAAATCTATGCAAAGATTGTAAGTAAACTATAAGTATGATTCTAGATGTCAAAATTATTGAATATGCACTATGTTTTATTCCTGTAAAAGATATATATTTACGTTAGGAATAATTAATATTTGAAAATAGTTTAGTATAAACACTACGTAACCTTGAATGTTTATATGTGCCTAAATGTGTACAGAATCCTCATAATGCAAATTCCACTCGTATGTGACAGGTTTTATTTTGGGACACATGTTTCATGGAGATTAACATAGAATAAATGTTTTGGTCATATAACAGCAAAAATAATAACATCTAAGTAAGGCAAAAATGAGAAAATGCTTTTTAGATATATTTTATCAATTTATCGTTATTCATTGTGGACTGTTAATAATTAAATGTACAGTTGCTTCAATACAGAAAAAGAGGCAAGCTCTATATTACTAAATATTTTTTTTATTTATTGCTATTTTTGCAAGTTACGTTTGAATATCGCGTTTTAGCTTTTATAAGACCGTCATCTTGACCAAATAGAATTTTTGAACTTATAATTCTTTAGACGTGTTAAAATGATGAGAGTGAGGCGCGCATGCGCACGCACGATGCAACATAAAACCGACAGGATGAAGTTGGTCACGTTGCAACAAAAATCGACAGTATGAAGTTGCTCACGATGCGTGCGCATGATGCAACAAAAATCGGCAGGATAAAGTTGCTCACTAAACATACAGTGGGTGATGAAATTCATATGAAAACACTTAAAATTATGCCTTATGTTTAATACCTGACCTTTAAATCTATGACTACCTGGCACCTTCTTGGCATGCTTTCTATGCATTTCTAGCAATTTTCTTTAATTTTTTCACTTCTATGCCATACTTCTATTAAGCACTCAATCAGCCAACGCTGATTGAGCGCTTAATAGAAGTATGGGAATAATTTCATTGGATATTTCTTTCTTCATCAACTTCCAAAGATTTTCGATTGGGTCTAGCAAATTGCCAGGCCAGTCGAACCATTACCTGGTTGTCAGTGAGAAATTTTGTGATAGTTTTTCCCTTGTCACAAGGCGCTGAGTCGTACGTAAATGTGAAATTCTTATTTGGGAACCACTCCTTGACCTGAGGTAGTATTTTTATTTGCAGCACTCTCAAATATAGTTCCTGTCGCATCGTTCCTTCCACAATGTACTGTCTACAAGTTCCTTGACCATACCATGACATTAAGATGTTATTTACCTGCTTCCAATCATGAATTGTCCAATCTTTGTTTTTTTTGGTCCACTGTAGTCTCTTTTTCTTCACGGCTGTTCTTCACAGCGGCTTTTTTGTAGAGCGATACTTTGCAAAATCTTGATCCTTCATTCGCCGAAGAGCTGTCATTGGTGAAATGTTGACGCCAGCCTCATACATCATTTTTGTTTGTATCCTGTGAGGCTGTTTTCTGTTGACCAAGGCAATATCGCGAATTTTTCTTTCATCTCATGGCGTTGTGAGTAGTTTTCGACCACATTTTCCTTTGCGTAGCGGGGCTAACTTCATATTTTCATCAAGTTTTTCCTTTACGCGGTCCACAGTTGCCTTTGAAACCTTAGTAATGGATGCTATTTCCTGTTAGAGTGAATGATGTTCATTATTAAAGTTTTTATTTCTGCTGATTTTCTTGGTGAGATGTCTTTTGCTTTTCCCTTGACAAAAAACGTTGTCGCTGCGATATAATTGGTGTAACAAACACACAATACTAGATATGACCTGTATTTCACACATAAATGTAGTACTATACTCAGAATATCAATAGAAAGCACTACACATAATTCATAAGGTCTATAAAGACACTAAACACTAGAAATAAACACGTAAATATCGCATGAATTGTGCGCTAGTTATTATAGCACTGACATAATGACGTCCGAGTCACAGGAGAGATGCGTGCCTAGTCAGAGTTAAGCTGGGAACACATTATCGGAGGCGACTTACAGTCGCGACCAACGGAAGTGACTGATGCCACATCTGACCAGTGCTTTTTACATCTAAACGTGCAAACATCAGCAACAAGTCGCAAACGTCTGATGAAAATCTGGCTCGCTGGATATTTCTGTCAGTCGCGGACTTATCGATCGCGTGTGCACGGGGTTCGGACGCGACCGCACGGCTGACAGCTTTTGCAGCTATTCACATACAATGGTGGCGAAAAATTAATTAATACAGTTCGCGAATAAGAATATTTATATAACAACAATGAAAATAATACAAAAATGTTCCAAATCTGTAGAATGTCCACGCAATACGTCTGAACACGCCGTCCGAACGCCGGTGTGCAGACTGTTAGAACGTTTGCGCCCTGCGTCCGATCCGAATCCGTGAAAATACGAATCTAGAAAACTCGGACTGAATGCGGATACTAGGTATTTACGCATAGAACTCTATTAATATTGTTCAAAATATTTCAATTTGATTTATATGGTTTAATGAATGTATTTCGAGCGAGTATCCGCACAATCTCATTTTAAATATTTACATGTTAAGTGATTCAAATTCCATACAATTATCAGGGTTAATTTATTGTGTTATTATAAATATTTGACGGATGCCCGAGGCCTTAACACTTAGAAATTTGTAAATAATGCACCCTATTTTCGGTGTAGCGTTACATTACCTATGGGGAGGTGCCTAAAAACGTTAACAATTAATATTGACAGTTTTCGTCAACGTTAACAGTTGTTAACCTTTATCATGATTAGCGTAAACGCCCACCTCTAGAGTTCAGTGTGCACTATTCACTATATTATAAACGCAACGCACGCATTATACTTGTATAACGCGACCATACGTCTCGTTTTCAACGGGACCGTCCCTTTTTGCGGTTCTCCGTCCCGGTGTCCCCGAAAAAAGCCTCGGGACGCAAAATTGTCCCGTTTTCCAAAATCGTACGAAAATTGATGGACCGGCCGGCGCAGGGCCGTGCGAGAGCGCGTCGACAATAGCCGATCTAGAGGAGTAATGTGTATGAATCTATCAAATCGAAAGTGGACCCACAGATCATATACTAAATAGATGGTCAACTGCAAGCAATTGTGCGAGCGAGATAGCACTTTCGCGTTTCCAAGTACTATGTCTCTATATTCTCCTGTTGCCCAATCTAATGAAGTTGCAGCGAGTGCCCATTTGCTGAGCACTCGCTGCAACTTCGTACTTTCGCTGCAACTCGTATTTTTGACAGGTGTACTTTTCTTCCATTTTTGGTTACAATTGAAACAACAATTCTGAAATTAAAAAACTTTATTTGAAAAAAATTCGCCAGTTCGAGCGACATAACTAAAAAGAAAAAACCTAGTGGCCACATACAAACACATTGAATGAACGTTTCTATTTTACAAAATATCTGCCGCTTTTACATATCAAGATGTACTTAACTAGCTTCTATCATTAAAATAATATACTAATACTTTAAATTTTAATATGAATTTACATTAAATAGATTGTTAACTCTCCTTTTACTGTTTACTGTGTTATAACTGTAAGAGTTTTTAACATCGATTAATTTATTTAATTCGACGTTTACATTATTCGTATAACTCATAACCTTTATAGTGAAAAAATATCAATATTCTATATCTTACAGCTTTATTCTATATCTTAGTAAAATAAAATTATTATAACCTTCCTACTATTTTCAATTTAAAAATTAATCTATGAAATGAATAAAATATACTCACTATGGAAATTATTCTTTACGAAGAGAAAAAATGCGGTTATCGTGGCGATTGCACTTCAGTTTTGTGCTACTAAATGTAAGAAAATGCTAAATCAGGGGGATACATTCTATTTTTTTAAACTATTTCAAAGAAATTGAAACTATGTGCTGAATAAAAAGGATACGGTTCTGGCACAATCGTTGACTTAAAGGATTTTTGTACTCATTGCAGGCTAATTTCTATATCCCACTTAACCTAATTTATACATTCAGTTTAATATCCCCAATGTAAATAGTCGACAACACTTAATAAAGAATCAAATACAAAAAGTAGAATATAAGAATGTCATAATTATTCCTGTGATATTTACACAATTACAAAAATTTCTAAAAAACAAATCTAACCTAATACATATGAATAAATTATTTTGTTGAAAATTATTTTCTAAATAATCTTTTATTCATTGGCACATTGGCATACATTGACTACATCTTCAGCTGAACAAATCACTTGGATGCAGTAACAAGTTATTTTTATCTTTTAAATCAATATGCTCGTAGTTGTTGTATATTATATGTTAGCATCATTACTAAAAATCTCATTTTCACAATCTTTTGTTTTAATCAGAAGGCTACGCGCAATCTAATATACATATTGTATTAGATTGCGCGTATTACAGTATTTGGTATAAATTAACAAATTTAGCAAATTTTGGAAGCGAATGCAATATACCCATCAATGGTACAACGAACAACTTTTGTAGGAACTTATAATTCGGAGCTATTCTTAAATATTGACAAACAACTTTGCATCCATACTAAATCTGTGCCATTTCTTCTTCAAGTTCTGATTCAATAATTACCTTTTAACAAATATTCTCTAAATTACTTAAATCTTCAAATGACTTATAAAAAAAAAATTTAATCTCTTCGTTCAATTTTCGTACCACTTTCTGTTTTGGTTGTTTTTACCACCTCCAACTGCAAATAAAAGAACAAATTATTTAACCAACAATGTACATATATAATATTGTAAATTTATAAATGGATTCTTTTTGGTTTGTAATAATTGCTTCATCATAATTACATAATGTATAGAAAGTTTTTTTCTTTAGAAATCAGTGGGCTATCTATAAAATCTTAAGCTAACCGTCTAATGTAACTTACTTAAATTACTATAAAATTAATTGATTCGCAAAGAGAATGCTTTCAACTTAAAAAATTCATAAGTAAACTTACTAAATGACAATTTTATTAATATTTAGCCTTTATTAGGTGTCGGGCCGTATGACGGTGATGTTTTTTGAGAGTGTCGGCGGCTAGGTCTGCTATTCTCCATATGCCGTAACTTCTTAAATCCGCTTGTCTAAAAAGAAAATTAAATTATTAGCAACTTCTTTGTTGTTGATTATTAAAACGCGAATGTAACTTTGATGATGAGTTTGAACAATATTATCAATAAAATGTATAATTGATTCGGTGTTATTTTCAAATTAATAATTTTCCGTGAAATGTTTACTTACCGTGAAATGTTTACGGCTACAACCCAATGTACAAGAACGATCTTTAAAATAATTTCCTCTTATTACGAACAAATGTAACAAATACAACAAAATTTGAATTAAAAGTGAAAATATAACAGATATTATAACCAAATGTAAAACTGAACTATAAAATAATGTTAAGTTACAAATTTGCAGTTTGACAAACCAATTCAAATAAAGTTAACGATTTTAAATTTCGTATCATAGTCTTTTTTTCTTTGATTATATAGCGTTCGTTATCGCTGCTCTATGTTCCATAGACAAAATTTCATGAATTTTGTGTGTGCGAAAGAGATAGGGCTTTCGCGTTCCAAACGAAATATTTGTTTGAAGTAAACCCACCCTAAGTGGACCCATGTATACAGCGCCACCTATCTGCAGTTGTTACATATGTATATTAGACAAATCTGCGAAGCACGCCATGCCAATTTGACTTTTATTTCACCATACATAGATGTGAAATTACCGTACGAAGCATATGCTCAAAACAAGCGTTCGACAAATAAAGGTAAGCACGTACTAAATTGTTTTGTTATAATTAAATATCACTTAAATATAGATTCTTGCTGGTTTTTACTTACACGCTATTTTTTTTTTAATCCTTAATCAACCTTTTTTTCTTGACATTCGAATACAATATATGTGCATATATTTCTTATTTAAAAATTAATTAAACTAAAGTTTAATTAAGTTCAAATAAGAAATATACATGTTTTATTTCGCTGTGTACCACTTGCATTTTTATACACTCCTGATGTTAAATTTACTACACCAACTTATGCTACACGACTTAATGCTTGCATTAACTCGATTAAGACAGTAAATGATAGCGAAATGTCACATTGGGTAAATCGATTGAAAGATGCATTTGAGCTGCAGCCCGATTAGTAAAGTATAATTAAAATAGAATATCAAACAAAGAATAAATAACTACATTGATTCAAATAAAATAAGATAGTGAATCGAAGGTCAGAAATGAAGTGGTAACTGAAACGATGGCTGGAGCTCTAGAACAAGGACCAGGTTGCTTGGCATTTTCTGAAATCATAAAGCAGACAATTTCGGGACGGACACGAAGTCGTCACAGATAATTAAGAAACAAATATATATTTTGTGTGAAATGAGAAATTATTTCTATGTTTATGATATCTTTTAAATTATTTTTTTAAGAAAATTTAACGGTGGTTCGATTTATCTTTTTATTTAAACACATTCTATTTATAATTTCAGTGGCAACAACATTTCTGTTTAGAGCTGCGCAAGTATCACTATTTATAAATCTATTTATTTTTAAAGTTTTAGTTAATTCTTTTATAGATATATATTTTTTCATATTTAAAGATCTTGATTTCCCTCGAGTGGTACTTTAACACTCAAATTAAGAGTGTGCACGATAGAGGGATGATAGTGTTTTCGAAGAATCTGGTTTGTAGCTTTCTCCGTGTTTTGTGCATTATCTGATATTATTGTAATTATTTTCTGCAGAATAGTAAATTCTACATATATTTGACGTAAATTTTCTTCATTGTTTTCTACGTTATGTGGATTTGGGAGCTCTCTACTTGCGAGAACAAAGGCCTGAAGTTCTCCATTGTATAAGAAGTGGAAAATTATATGTGATTTATTAGAATCAGATGTCCGTATAGTTGTTGTAACGGCTAAATAGTTAACATCGTTCGAAATTTCTTTGAAACGTGCACTTGCCTTTTTGTACTGATCAAATAACATAAATTGTGTTATAATTTTCCTGCTAGGTAGGATATAAATTGTTTCATTATCAGAGAATTCTCGTAGTAAGGTTCTAACAAAATTGAGAAATCCCGTGTTTTCAACTAGTTGGAGTGGCTATATAAATCATTTGCAAAAGTGCAGTGTCAATATTACTTATTTTTTTTTTGTTAAGTTCTTTTGGAACTAATGTGGGCGACGAAATTAGCTGCTTTAAACTTTTCCTGCAATACTCGCTTACCTTTAGTGTCTCTGGTTCCGTTTTTTAATTCCGCATTTTTTTTTATTTTGCTAACCTGTTTGCGCTTATTTGTGTTGTCCTTTTTAACTTTTTTTTTTAATATCTCTTTCCTAGGTGTACATAATGCAGATTCTAAATCTGATGATGGCACGTTGGTTATTGGAGTGATTGGTCTATTAAAAGTGTGGCTTAATGAGCGGCGGTCGTGTATACTGCAATGGTTTGTGGAGTCCCCATGTGTGGTTAAATTAGTAGGCGGTAATGTGTCCTGAAAACAGTTCATATTTTTTTAATGTCTGAAGGTCAAAGTAACTGATTAGACAATTGATATTAGTCACAGTTTAGGAAAATGTTACTCACGGTGAATAAGGATGGGACTGCTGTCTTGTTAATTTTGCGATATCTTTTTGGTGTTGTGTAAAAATTGTCCTCTGTAAAATGTAAAGAACACAAAACGGAAAATTTTGAAGGCCGCCAATTATTATTTGTTTTGTGTGAAATTATATTTGTCTCTTTTCTATTTGTTTTGTGACTTTGAGGAATTCTGCAAATAATTATTAAAAAAATTACGTTTTATACATATATGTATATACACATAAAACAATTTATAAAATATACAAAAAGTTACTAATAATACTTTAAAGATACATGCTTCAGTACGTCCTTTACCTTTATATTTAGTTATGGCGTACGATATCATTAATTTCAAATTGATTTAAACTTAAACAAAATACTTTTCTTACCTGTGAAATATAATCCCATTTAACCTATTATGTTTATGGGATGCACTTAAACAATTTTTTATAATACAGGATGGCAGTTTAACGCGTTCGTCGATTTAGAAAATAAAATCTACGCTGCGTTATCTGTCGTCAGGCGTCTAGCAACAGACTGATTGAAGCGCGGCATAATTTTGCAAGGCGGCATAATTTTAGCGGGGTCACTTTTGGGTCGAACATTCTTACTCGTAGGCCGATCTGCGTCACCCGCGCGCACTGTTACATAGTAACACGGAGCGGGAGGGGGCAGGCGGGTGTCACGATTGCATGATTCTATATTTGTTCATTAGTCGAAAGCCACACACACTTCCCGCAATTTATTGTCTTTAATTAATACTCGCCTAATATTTGTAGTGGTAACTAACTTAAAGTATTTAACTATGTCGAAACGCAAATGTACGTTTAATGTTAGTTTCAAAGCAAAAAAGCCGTTTATTAAACAAATAAATACTTCGTCGGATGTCAGATGTGAAAAGTGTCGCACAGAATTTAATGTTTCCCACAGCGGTGCCGGTGATATTGAACACCATATAAAGTCTGAAAAACATAAAAATGCCGATCACACCGCCGCTTCAAGTTCTTCGATGTTAAATTTTTTCAAGAAATCGGACACGCCAAGTTCAAATAATTTGGATATTATAGCCGCGGCAGAAGGCGCCCAGACGCCTTTCGCACGATACAAGAAAACCATAGTTTTCGTTCCAATGATCGTGCTTCAAAATTAATCCAATGATGTATCAAACATAAATTTCGATGCACGCGTACGAAACCAGAAGCTATTACTGTTGTAAATGTCTTTGCGCGTACAGCGATCAAGAATTAAAAGATGATCTTGATAAATCCAACTGTATAACAATTTTAACCGACGCTTCAAACCACGGTGACAAGAAAATATATCCTATTAGTGCGCTTTTTTCAACCTTACGAAGGTGTGAAAGTAAACATTTTAGACCTCCAAGACCAACCAGGTGAAACTTCCGATATTATTGTCAATTATTTAATCCAAGTGTTGACAGATAATAATTTGACTGCAAAAGTCATGGTATTTTGTGGGGACAATGCCAACGAAATTTTTGTGGGCGTAGCTGGGCGAGGAACTGATACGTGTTTGTAAAATTACGATCATCTCTGGGAAAACCATTAATAGATATTGGATGTGGAGCCCATATTATTCACAACGCTATAAACTCTGCTGCAGATGGCGCCTACCCGCGGATTTCAAATGCATTATTGTAAAGATAATTTTTTTTTTATATTTACACGGTTCGAGTTGAAGTTCTGTGCAGATAGGGAGTTTTGTGCAGAAACTGAAACACAATATCACCAAGTGCTTGGCTATAGCAAAACCAGATGGCTTGCTGCGCTTATGCCTGCCGTGGAAAGGGTTTTAAAAATGTACCAGCCGTTAAAGAACTACTTTCTAAGCATTGAAAAATGCCCCCAAATATTAAAAACTTTTTTGAAGATCCCCTCGTCCGAATTGTGGCTTCTTTTTTTATCCGCTCAGTCGGCAAGTTTTCATCAAACTGTATTGAAGGTTTAAGGCCAGACTTTATCGTCAATTGAAGCTGCAAAAGAAAGTAACCAACTAAGCGATAATTTGGCTCGGAAACCGACAAATCAGTTTCTTCCATTTACAGTCCGTAGTTTAATGGTGAAACTGAAAGATAGTGACACTAATATTGACGAAGAGTTTGTGAAAAATACGGCTACAGAATTTTATAAAACAAGTCGTGAATATTTGGAACAGTAGACCTGGTTTTTTTTTCTAAAGAATTGGATATATATTATTAGGCAGATTTAAAAAAAGTACGTGAATATTAAAAAAGTACGTAAAAAAGGACGTGATGTATTGATTGAAAAGGGATATATCGATTGAAATAAAGACACAGAAGTTTTTGACGAATTTTCACTAATGTCTAATTATATCACGTCGCAAAAAGTAACCGAATGGAATAATCTAAATGTTTCGACAGCAACTCGTTGGGCGAAAATATTCAAGCACTTTCACACCAACAATCTTAAACAAAAAAACTATTATATTGTATTCTCTTTAATGAACAAATTGTGGAACGTCGGATAAAACGCAGTTTTACAGGTTCCAGTTCTTAAGACAATTTTGATAACTACTAAGGTAAACATTGAAAAAACGTGCCAAGAATTTTATTCTTATTTAAAATCATCACCGGCTGTGTTAAAACAAATTTGTTCCTCTGAGAAATATAAAAATAACTGAGCATTTGTTTAATTACTTTTTTAATTTGTAATAAATTCTGTTTTGGTAAATAAAATAAAACTTAATAAAAAATGTTTTTACTATATATATATATATATATATATATATATATATATATATATATATATATATATATATATATATATATATATATATATATATATATATATATATATATACATATATACAGGCTGTCCAGTGGCAGATTTCAAAGTTTGAACAAACATAGTTTCTGAACGCAACACATAAGAGGGACGCGGGGGGCGTCGTTAGAAGTGCAAGCGGTGCGGATGTTTTAGTAGCTATGGAACAGTGGAGTGGAGAGCACCGCGCTTTTGCCGTCGAGGCGTACATTTCGAGTGGATTTTCGCTGTCTGTAGCACGCCGTCGATTTAATAATCGTTACAGTATTAGTCGATTACGTGATGGACCATCGATCAACCTCATCCAGTCATGGGTAGCAAGGTTCAGAACTACAGGATCAACATTAAATAGGCCCAGGCCAGGGCCAGGACCATTGGTAGCCACAGATGAATTGAAAATCCCCGTTTATCACTGCGTACACGGTCATCGGTATTGGGAATTCAGAAATCAACTTTACAGGTAATAATGCGAAAAAAGCTCAAGTGCCATCCATATAAAATTCAAATTGTTCAAGATTTACACGATTCTGACTTTGAATTAAGAAAAACTTACGCGGAGGTGATGTTGTTGAGATTTCGTACTGCTACCCGGATGGGCAACATATTCTTTAGTGACCTTCGTCACTTTCACATTGGTAGATATGTGAATAAGCAGAACTTTCGTTACTGGGATGTCCACAACCCAAGACAAATGTATCAAGAGCCTTTACATAAGCCTAAAGTAACAGTCTGGTGTGCCATGTCTGCATCTGCAATCATAGGGCCTTATTTCTTTGAAAATCAACGTGGCCAAATTGTAACTGTGAATTCGAAGAGATATGCCCAGATGTTAAATGACTTTCCCAGAATAGAACTACAGAATAGTCCATCTTTCAACCAAAACACATGGTTCCAGCAGGATGGGGACACAGCTCACACTGCTAATGAGTCCATGAATGCAGTGCGACAGTTATTTCCAGAAAAAATTCCCCGAATCACCCGATTTAAGCCGATGTGACTTTTTCTTATGGGGATACTTAAAGTCCGTTGTTTACAAAACAAATCCGAGCACTGTGACACAACTTAAAGAAAATATTCGAGCCGAAGTCAGTAGGATACCCCAGTCGCTCTGCAAACGCGTTTTTGAAAACATGCGTGCTAGACTCGAAAAGTGTGTCAGACTCGGTGGCCGCCATTTGGAAAACGTGGTTTTTATAACAATAAATTCGCATTTGTTGTTATAAAGTTAAAATAAACCTACTTTGTATTAGAGGTGTAGTTTTTTTTTACAATTTTTCAAACATTGAAATCTGCCACTGGACACCTGTATATATATATATATATGTATATATATATATATATATATATATATATATATATATATATATATATATATAATAGTAAAAAAAGAACATTTTTCATATACCAATTGACGTAAATAAACCAATGTCCTGTTTTGAGTAAAAAAATTAATGGTCACGTTATACTTGTATCATGTTTCCCTACGATGTTTATGTCAAAAACACACCTGTTCATGGGACAAGTGCATCGACGACTACAAAATTAAAATAATGACAAGGAATGTATGAATTGAAATATGCAAGTTCTTTGAGCCCGAGTTTGTTATGTTTGAGGACAAAAAGAAAACTGCGATAAGTGAAATAAACATTTATTTTTAGTACCAATTAGAAATCGGTGATAAATAACAACAGAAGAAAATGGCCGGCCGGCCGTTGCTTAGCAGCCAAGCCGATGAGCGCGCGTAAACTAGAGAGCCCTCAGTCCGCGTTATAACGTTTATTACCTTATTTATTAGTTTTATTTCTGATGATCGATTGTGTTATATATCTAAGTGACAATTTTAGTTAAGTATTTACTTGCTTTCGTATATAGTGATTTGAGTGACAAACGTGATAAAGTCCCGATGATATTTCACAGTATTTTTTTTGGAATTGGAATGGCAACAACGATGAATTTTTGGAATTGGAATGGCAACAACGGTGATTGAAATTCAACGGTTTTCCCCATCCCTAAACCAATTTGAATATGAAGTATTTAATTTCAATCGTTATATTTTAGACATTTGCCAAGGTAGTAATCCATAGGGGCTCATTAAATTTCATCAACAAATTCAGTTCTAATGTCATTTACTGCTCTGCCAACTGGAACATTTTTTGTAGAAGATAGATCTTGGTTGCAATCATTATTGATAGGTATGTACATATCTGTAGGTTTATATCGGTCTCGTTCACGTACAATATTATGTAATACAACACATGCGCTCACAATTTCTTTATATGCTCGCGCGGAAAGTTCAAGTGGCGATGAAAAATTCGCTATTTGTTTGCTAATATACCAAAGGCACATTCTACGTACCTTCTTGCTCAACATAGCGGATATTTGTATATGCGTTATTTTACATTAAGAATTAAGCCTCCATACGGTCGTATTAGATTAGGACCTAGCGGGAATGCTTCGTCGCCAACAAAAACGTGTGGTGTTCTTCTGCTTAGGCTTGAGTATAAAGGAGCGGGCGTGGGTATGTGTAGTCAGTAAGTGTCTTGTAAAAATTAGTACGCTGAAAGATTGCCGAGTCGCAGTCTTTCCTATATGAACCAATGTCAACGAAAACAAATTTATAATCTGCGTCCACTACTGCCAAAAGCATGCCAGGAGAAATAGCCTTTGTAATTCAAAAACATTGAACCGGAGTTGGGAAATTTTGTGATTTGTATATACACTTGCATAAAAAACGGGCGGTTTTGATTTTGTCATATTATTAACAAAATATTATTTATTAAGAAGTTGTATTAATTGTAATTGTTACTGGCACGTATAGTGTATTCTGGCACATAAAAACGAACGTTCTAAATTTGATATTTATTCTTTTTAAATGAAAATTCACTTTCACTGACAAAAACGTAAAAAATACGTTTTTTCATTGACAAAAACATATTTTTTGGCGGTAAATAAAATCCAACTCTTATTAAGTTCTTTTTCATTTGTTACGTTTTTTTTATTTTAACGAATAAATTTTAATTAAATTTCTGCTGTTTGCTGCATTAGTTCACTTCTGTTTGCTGTTCTCAGTATGGTTGAAAAAACGGCAAGAGCTAGTAAAATTATTGCGCTGCTTGAAGAAGGCTGTAGCCAATGTTATGTGTCTCAGCAGTGTAATGTGAGCCGTTCCACCATCCAAAGGACCTGGCAACGATACCAAGAAACGGGCTCCGTCAGTAGAAGGCCCTGTTCTGGAAGAAAACGGTGCACTGAGCCACGGGACGACCGCTTCATAGTCAGTCAAGCGCTACGAAATCGTCAAGTTACGTACGTGAATTACAGAATTTTATAAAACAAGTCGTGAATATTTGGAACAGTAGACCTGGTTTTTTTTTCTAAAGAATTGGATATATATTATTAGGCAGATTTAAAAAAAGTACGTGAATATTAAAAAAGTACGTAAAAAAGGACGTGATGTATTGATTGAAAAGGGATATATCGATTGAAATAAAGACACAGAAGTTTTTGACGAATTTTCACTAATGTCTAATTATATCACGTCGCAAAAAGTAACCGAATGGAATAATCTAAATGTTTCGACAGCAACTCGTTGGGCGAAAATATTCAAGCACTTTCACACCAACAATCTTAAACAAAAAAACTATTATATTGTATTCTCTTTAATGAACAAATTGTGGAACGTCGGATAAAACGCAGTTTTACAGGTTCCAGTTCTTAAGACAATTTTGATAACTACTAAGGTAAACATTGAAAAAACGTGCCAAGAATTTTATTCTTATTTAAAATCATCACCGGCTGTGTTAAAACAAATTTGTTCCTCTGAGAAATATAAAAATAACTGAGCATTTGTTTAATTACTTTTTTAATTTGTAATAAATTCTGTTTTGGTAAATAAAATAAAACTTAATAAAAAATGTTTTTACTATATATATATATATATATATATATACATATATACAGGCTGTCCAGTGGCAGATTTCAAAGTTTGAACAAACATAGTTTCTGAACGCAACACATAAGAGGGACGCGGGGGGCGTCGTTAGAAGTGCAAGCGGTGCGGATGTTTTAGTAGCTATGGAACAGTGGAGTGGAGAGCACCGCGCTTTTGCCGTCGAGGCGTACATTTCGAGTGGATTTTCGCTGTCTGTAGCACGCCGTCGATTTAATAATCGTTACAGTATTAGTCGATTACGTGATGGACCATCGATCAACCTCATCCAGTCATGGGTAGCAAGGTTCAGAACTACAGGATCAACATTAAATAGGCCCAGGCCAGGACCAGGACCATTGGTAGCCACAGATGAATTGAAAATCCCCGTTTATCACTGCGTACACGGTCATCGATATTGGGAATTCAGAAATCAACTTTACAGGTAATAATGCGAAAAAAGCTCAAGTGCCATCCATATAAAATTCAAATTGTTCAAGATTTACACGATTCTGACTTTGAATTAAGAAAAACTTACGCGGAGGTGATGTTGTTGAGATTTCGTACTGCTACCCGGATGGGCAACATATTCTTTAGTGACCTTCGTCACTTTCACATTGGTAGATATGTGAATAAGCAGAACTTTCGTTACTGGGATGTCCACAACCCAAGACAAATGTATCAAGAGCCTTTACATAAGCCTAAAGTAACAGTCTGGTGTGCCATGTCTGCATCTGCAATCATAGGGCCTTATTTCTTTGAAAATCAACGTGGCCAAATTGTAACTGTGAATTCGAAGAGATATGCCCAGATGTTAAATGACTTTCCCAGAATAGAACTACAGAATAGTCCATCTTTCAACCAAAACACATGGTTCCAGCAGGATGGGGACACAGCTCACACTGCTAATGAGTCCATGAATGCAGTGCGACAGTTATTTCCAGAAAAAATTCCCCGAATCACCCGATTTAAGCCGATGTGACTTTTTCTTATGGGGATACTTAAAGTCCGTTGTTTACAAAACAAATCCGAGCACTGTGACACAACTTAAAGAAAATATTCGAGCCGAAGTCAGTAGGATACCCCAGTCGCTCTGCAAACGCGTTTTTGAAAACATGCGTGCTAGACTCGAAAAGTGTGTCAGACTCGGTGGCCGCCATTTGGAAAACGTGGTTTTTATAACAATAAATTCGCATTTGTTGTTATAAAGTTAAAATAAACCTACTTTGTATTAGAGGTGTAGTTTTTTTTTACAATTTTTCAAACATTGAAATCTGCCACTGGACACCTGTATATATATATATATATGTATATATATATATATATATATATATATATATATATATATATATATATAATAGTAAAAAAAGAACATTTTTCATATACCAATTGACGTAAATAAACCAATGTCCTGTTTTGAGTAAAAAAATTAATGGTCACGTTATACTTGTATCATGTTTCCCTACGATGTTTATGTCAAAAACACACCTGTTCATGGGACAAGTGCATCGACGACTACAAAATTAAAATAATGACAAGGAATGTATGAATTGAAATATGCAAGTTCTTTGAGCCCGAGTTTGTTATGTTTGAGGACAAAAAGAAAACTGCGATAAGTGAAATAAACATTTATTTTTAGTACCAATTAGAAATCGGTGATAAATAACAACAGAAGAAAATGGCCGGCCGGCCGTTGCTTAGCAGCCAAGCCGATGAGCGCGCGTAAACTAGAGAGCCCTCAGTCCGCGTTATAACGTTTATTACCTTATTTATTAGTTTTATTTCTGATGATCGATTGTGTTATATATCTAAGTGACAATTTTAGTTAAGTATTTACTTGCTTTCGTATATAGTGATTTGAGTGACAAACGTGATAAAGTCCCGATGATATTTCACAGTATTTTTTTTGGAATTGGAATGGCAACAACGATGAATTTTTGGAATTGGAATGGCAACAACGGTGATTGAAATTCAACGGTTTTCCCCATCCCTAAACCAATTTGAATATGAAGTATTTAATTTCAATCGTTATATTTTAGACATTTGCCAAGGTAGTAATCCATAGGGGCTCATTAAATTTCATCAACAAATTCAGTTCTAATGTCATTTACTGCTCTGCCAACTGGAACATTTTTTGTAGAAGATAGATCTTGGTTGCAATCATTATTGATAGGTATGTACATATCTGTAGGTTTATATCGGTCTCGTTCACGTACAATATTATGTAATACAACACATGCGCTCACAATTTCTTTATATGCTCGCGCGGAAAGTTCAAGTGGCGATGAAAAATTCGCTATTTGTTTGCTAATATACCAAAGGCACATTCTACGTACCTTCTTGCTCAACATAGCGGATATTTGTATATGCGTTATTTTACATTAGGAATTAAGCCTCCATACGGTCGTATTAGATTAGGACCTAGCGGGAATGCTTCGTCGCCAACAAAAACGTGTGGTGTTCTTCTGCTTAGGCTTGAGTATAAAGGAGCGGGCGTGGGTATGTGTAGTCAGTAAGTGTCTTGTAAAAATTAGTACGCTGAAAGATTGCCGAGTCGCAGTCTTTCCTATATGAACCAATGTCAACGAAAACAAATTTATAATCTGCGTCCACTACTGCCAAAAGCATGCCAGGAGAAATAGCCTTTGTAATTCAAAAACATTGAACCGGAGTTGGGAAATTTTGTGATTTGTATATACACTTGCATAAAAAACGGGCGGTTTTGATTTTGTCATATTATTAACAAAATATTATTTATTAAGAAGTTGTATTAATTGTAATTGTTACTGGCACGTATAGTGTATTCTGGCACATAAAAACGAACGTTCTAAATTTGATATTTATTCTTTTTAAATGAAAATTCACTTTCACTGACAAAAACGTAAAAAATACGTTTTTTCATTGACAAAAACATATTTTTTGGCGGTAAATAAAATCCAACTCTTATTAAGTTCTTTTTCATTTGTTACGTTTTTTTTATTTTAACGAATAAATTTTAATTAAATTTCTGCTGTTTGCTGCATTAGTTCACTTCTGTTTGCTGTTCTCAGTATGGTTGAAAAAACGGCAAGAGCTAGTAAAATTATTGCGCTGCTTGAAGAAGGCTGTAGCCAATGTTATGTGTCTCAGCAGTGTAATGTGAGCCGTTCCACCATCCAAAGGACCTGGCAACGATACCAAGAAACGGGCTCCGTCAGTAGAAGGCCCTGTTCTGGAAGAAAACGGTGCACTGAGCCACGGGACGACCGCTTCATAGTCAGTCAAGCGCTACGAAATCGTCAAGTTACGTACGTGGATCTCAAACAGAATCTCGAGGACGTCAGAGGTACACGAGTAAGCCTATGGACTCTGCTATGAAGTCTCCTTCTGACTGAAGGAGACTTCAGGCCGTCAATATACGAAGCTATCGCCCAGCTCGGGGCCCTACATTGCTCAGTGAGCATCGAGTTGCCAGATTCAGATTCGCTCAAAATGTTTCGTCATGGACTCAACAAGACCCGAATAGTGTTTTATTCTCCGATGAAGCTCGTATATCAATTAGTGGTGAGGATCGACGTTGCCGAGTCTTACGAAGACCTGGAGAACGTTTCGCAGAAGTGTGCTTTGAGGAAATCACCCCTTACGGTGGAGGCTCCATAATGTTTTAGGCTGGTATTAACTAAGATGACCGTACCGAGTTAGTTTTTATTGAAAATGGCGCACTTAATGCACAAAGGTATATAACGGAGGTTCTTATTCCTCATGCCCAACCCGCATTGACAGCAGTTGGAGGCGAGTCCGTTTTTATGGACGACAACGTTCGCGCCCACCGCTCTAGAGACGTTGATGCGTATATGCAGGAGGCCGGAATTCGTCGGTTAGAATGGGCAGCTAGAAGTCCCGACTTCAATCCGGTAGAACACATATGGTATAATCTCAAACGATGCGTCAAAGCCGTAAAACCAGCTCCAGAAAATATTCAGGCTCTTAAAAATGTGATCGTCGCTGAATGGGAACTTATTTCTCAAGAAATGTTGAAAAACGTCGTCGAAAGCATGCCTAACAGATTAAGAGCGCATTCATTTTAGCTAGAGGAGGCCATACTCGTTACTAAATTTTAAAATTTTATGTTAAATTAATAAAAAATATTCAAAAATAAACTTTAGCCATTTTTAATGTACCTGTATGAAAACGCTCGTCTGTGGACTTTACATCGTTTTTTTTATTTATTCGCATTTTTAATGACTGAAGTAGGTAAAAACGATATCTCAATAATAAATAACAATATTCTCATCATATCGCCATATAAAATGAATCAAATAATTATAAAATAACTCTGATATGGTTTATTCCTATAAGTGCCCGTTTTTTTTGCAAAAGAGTTTATTTTCAGCCCACTGCGCCTAAACAATTTGGAAAGTTAGCTTTTTTCTGTAATTCGTCAGCTATTGGTTTCCATTTTTCCGTAGTGGGCGGTGCAAGGAATTTAATATTAACAATGTCCCAGATACTGCAACACACTACGTTCACTATTTTAGCTATTGCCGAAATGCCTAATTTGTAACTATAATACATGTTTGTGAAAGTATTTCTGGTGGCCAAGTACCTGTAATAAAAAATAATAGTTAATTTCATTGTTTCAGTTAAATTAGTTATGAATAAGTGGAACAACGTTCTTCAAAAAATCTTTAAATACAACACTAGACAAAATTTAGACAAGCTGCGGAGAAGAAATATATTTATCATACATAATTGCAGTTTCTATTAAAAGTCTTTGAGCCAGAAGTCACTGCTACCAACTTGCAAGATTCGTCTGATAGCAAGCAAGATAGTAGTCAAAATTCCACAAACGAATCTGTATCATGCCCTACACCGTCAACAAGTACCGCTAATTCATTACCACTACGAAATAAAAGAGAATGAATCCAGTTGATGCTAAAATTTTGAAGACTATCCAGTCCTGTGAAACCAATCAAAATAATGAGGATACGGAGTTTCTATAATCTATTTTATCATCGATCAAAAAGATACCACAAGAAGATAAGCTTGAATTTCGTATTGAAGTAATGCAATTACTCCGTAAATATACAAACAAACTGCGATCAACACATTTTCTTCTACTGATAGCCTCGCTACAACATTTTCGCACACTGCATTCCCAGCTTGGTCTAGTACGGCAGTCATGGCATCGATTATACGTCTTTGCGGAGACAATGACTAACTAACTTGAAAAATCGCAATATAATGTTAATCGAGATGATACTTATAATGACATCAACTGCATCCTGAATTTGGTTTACATACTAACACCCCAAATAAATCAAATGAAGAACGTAATATCACAAAACCAGGAGGCTGCCAATTCTTATTCTGAGTTATTTAATCAGAAATTCGATGATATGTAGTTTTGTGCTCAAATTGTTTCCGCAAAGACGTGTAATCGTCTTTGTGTTTATACCTGATTGAAAATAAATTGTTAATACAAAACTGAGTTTTACTTACCTTAATGTGACTACAAGCATTTCGTCTGACCGCATACATAATAATACTACGGTTACTACGATCCGTCAATATTCTGCTCCGAAATGGAGATCCACGGATGACGGAGAGAAATCAAATCTAGTGTGTAACCTCATACAAATAGTACTACTGCTATTTTGGACTGAAGTTCCTCGATTTCGAATTGGACGCAGTGCACATATTCTCCAGGTCTTCGTAAGACTCGCCGACGTCGATCCTCACCACTAATCAATATACGAGCTTCATCGGATTATAAAACACTATTCCAGTCTTGTTGAGTCCATGATGAAAAATTTTGAGCAAATCTCAATCTGGCAACTCGATGCTCACGCAGCAATGTAAGGCCCCAAGCTGGGCGATAGCTACGTATATTGGCGGCCTGAAGTCTCATTCTGACTGTCCATAGGCTTACTCGTTTACCTCTGACGTCCTCGAGGTTCTGTTTGAGATCCACGTATGTAACTTGACGATTTCGTAGCGCTTGACTGACTATGAAACGGTCGTCCCATGGCTCAGTGCACCGTTTTGTTCCAGAACCAGGCCTTCTACTGATGGAGCCCGTTTCTTGGTATCGTTGCCAGGTCCTTTGGACGGTGGAACAGCTCACATTATACTGCTGAGACACATAACATTGGCTACAGCCTTCTTCAAGCAGTGCAATAATTTTACTAGCTCTTATCGTTTTTTCAACCATACTGAGAACAACAAACAGAAGTGAACTGATGCAGCAAACAGCAGAAATTTAATTAAAATTTATTCGTTAAAATAAAAAACGTAACAAATGAAAAAGAACTTAATAAGAGTTGGATTTCATTTACCACCAAAAAATATGTTTTTGTCAATGAAAGAAAATTTTCACTCAAAAAGAATAAATTTCAAATTTAGAACGTTCGGTTTTATGTGCCAGAATACACTATATCTACCAGTAATAATTACAATTAATACAACCTCTTAATAAATAATATTTTGTTAATAATATGACAAAATCAAAACCGCCCGTTTTATATGCAAAAGAGTGTATATACTTAACTATTGTATTTTTCACCCTGTTTTCAGTATTATTTGGAACTCAGAAATTCCATACAATTAATGCTGTCTAAAATTTTAAATTAAAAATGATGTACAGATGTACATTAGTCAATCAAAAGGTAAGACAAACCTTTTTTATATTGTTTAATGGTATTTGAACGTGGTAAGAAATTATTCTTCTTCATGTTATATGTTTAAGAATGCGTGACTAGTGAAATGATTCCCTTTAGATATAGCTAGAATATTAAAATATGCATTAAAATTAGTTTATACTGGTTCACTTTATCTATATTCAGAATGTTAAAATGTGCATTCAATTAGTTTGTGCTAGATAATACAAACCATAGGGTTTCAATATAAAAATCCTATTTCATTGGTTAATACACCATTTAATTGAACATTTGTTTTACCAATCTCTTACCAAATTGTAATGTATAGTTATAGACACTTATTAACAAAGCTTGGCGACATAAATGCGACTTTAACAATTGGTAAATAATTCATTAATCATAATAAACCATTTTTATGTAAAATCAAAAATATAAACATTAACATTCACAACAAAAAAATTACTGATTTATTATTGAAAAGTGAACTGTCTGTTTTGAAATTATAAAAATATAAAATAAAACACAATATGAGCAGAAAAATTTATAAAAATATAAGTAATGAAAATAAAAATAGTACAAAAAGTATATTAATAGGGTATATAAAAAATGAAAACGAAATAAGAAAAAAACAGTATTTGAAAATATAAAATAGAATAAAAATGTATAAGTAAAAAAATGTATAAACAAAAAAATCAATAAATTAAAAACGCATTTCATTTATTCTTCAATTCCCTATCTGCAACTTTAGCACGAATCTTCGTTTTTCGATACTGACTTAACAAAATTTCCTTGCGGATTTTATGGAGCTCGCCTTCTTTTTGCTATCTTTGCTCTATTTCATGCCTCATGCAATTTCTTTTTAATTCTTCCATTTGAAGCAACTGACGTTGGCTGAAAATGAGGCGGATAACCGAATGCTGGCTACTGGTGTGTCTCCTGCGTATTGGCACATTCGTGTTCACGTCCAACATGGTTTCCTGCACCTCACACCTAGGCTGACCAGTAAAAAACACTATAAATAAAAGATTAATTGTACGCTTATCAAACTTTGCGTTGTTTACCTCGATTGAATGGCTGGGCAGACTCGTTTGATGGGAGTTCACGTCACAGTTGACTTCCTTTTGCCTAAAGAAACAAAGTACACGTTTCTTAACACATTATTAAAATAAAATTATATTCATGCAAACAAATTAATACTGTATTCATCAAACATATTAATTCTGACTTCATCTTGGACAAGCGTATAGATCCTATGAAATCCAACTACAGAGATTTTATCATCACTAGCTGCACGGAGTGAAAGCACTGATCTATTATATTTCTATAAAATCATACATTTGCATGTCTATTGTCCCTATCTACTCTCTCTACTCAACTTCCAACCAATACACCGTTACAGAGATTATTTGTACTACAAATTTAATAATACCATTACAAAGATTATTCATACTACAAGTAAAATGATACCTCTTTTTGTAATCCCATAATTCGAATGTGCTGATTGCATAACAATATTTTTTTTCAATATCCGTCCTTGGATATTTTTGAACTTAAATTATTAATATTTAAAAAGGAAATACAAAATATACTATTTATAAATTAAAACAAGCTGCAATAAAGTTATCGTTTTATTCAATATGAAGAAAATAATATAATTCCAAGTTAATACTAACTAATAATTGATCAATATATTTTATAACACAAGGAAGCCTTGAAAATGTATATATAAATACTCTAACCATTTTGTGCACACATAATTACAGGTTATAGAATAATTTTATACTCTGCTCTTTTTATTATACATCTACATGTTTTATGAGCCTTTCAATAAATAAATTCTGTTTTCATTATAAACTTGTACTTACCTTTTTTCATCATCACGTTTGCTTCTTCGGTGCGTTTATTTTCAATTACATCTTTGTAAGAGACCAATATCTGCACTTTGTTTTCATATAGTTTCTTTTCTTAAGCGCAATACTATCAGCCAAAACAAACGCCACTTACAACTGTCAGTAAATTATTTGATATGTCAATTAAAGATGTGCCTGAAATTAGCCAACGATTGATGCACAGTACATCTGCACAGACGATGTCAAATAAACATGTTGATATCTCACTCTAAACATGTGCAGAAATGTTGTGCGGAGCGGTCACCTAACGGATAAATTTTTTTAACGTTCTGGACTTTGTACCCTCTGAACTTTGATTTTACTCCTCATAAAATTTCATACCAGGTGCTATATATAAAAATCAATTCTTAAGGAGTAAACTCAAAAATTTATTTTCTCAATTTTTCGTGTGGATTCCAATTATAAAGCGCACTCAAATCTAAAAGTCTTACGAGCAGTAACCCACGCGAAAATTTATAAGAAAACTACTATCAATGTATTCCATATTTTTATGCTTAAATTGTTTTATAATTCTTTATATACAAAAGAAGATTCTTCCACTGCTATTCTCAAAACTTGTTACCAACAAATGGAAATAGTCAATAGGTCCCCCACCATCAGAATATGCCAGCAATGATGGACTATTTTTAAAGAACAATTCTTGTTTCATTGAAGATCAATTTTCTTGAATTTTACGGTAAACTAGCAGTGTCTTGTGACTTCTTCCAAATAAAACTTTGAAATGCAAGTGCAATTTTTTAATACTTTTATTTTAAATTTCAGTCAAGGTGTAGACCGACATGTGCTCCTACCCTCTTTCTCCAGCTCACTCCTGCCACTGCCTATCATTAATGGGATTTTTTAAAAGTTTTCTATGAAATTGTTTGTGATATCTAGATGAATCGAAATGCAGATTTTGTTCCATCGTTCCTCCTGGTGTAACCCGGTCAAACAGGTACAGACAAACACAAATTCTATTGTGATATTCTGTAAGGCACTTAACAAGCCTAAAAACAGGTATTTATTTCAAAATCATAGCCAGAAACTTCAATTGAATTTATATGTATAGACTATATTTTTATGTATATCCCCTAAGGCACCTAACTAGCCTAAAAACAGGTGTTTATTTCAAAATCATAGCCAGACATTGCAATTGGATTTATATGTTTAGACTATATATTGAGACCACTAGTAATTAAATATATTAATTTACGGTTTGTATAGACATGTTGTCGCCGTGGTGTACTCGAGTGATCACAAGGCGATGATAAAAGTGACTTGACTTATAAGTAAATAAATATTTGAACTTGCGGTAATTCAGTCTCTATGAACTGTTAATGGACTGTAAAAAGGATATGTGAAAATTGTGCTGATTATATTTTCAGGAATGTGTGTATAAACATTTCTCATTATTGATAAAAATTCTCTAAACAAAGAAAAATTAAGTTCAGTGTCAGAATGTTCTGAACAGAATTCAGAAAGCAACCAAAATCTTGTTTGAAATAAAATGTAACTACATAACTTTAGAAACTTCTTTATTTATCAATGTACTTTATAGACAAATAACAGTACACAATACAAGGAAATCAAAAAAAGACAGGTTACATAAAACTCACAATTAATAAGAAATATTATAAAACCTCATTATGAAGCTATACAAAAAATATATAATAATTGTCTCCTTTTTCCAAATTTCCCCTCGAAGTTTTACACATAGGCGGTTAGAATTTCAATGTGCAAATCCAGCTTTGATCGAAACAATGAAAACAATTTCAGCAACACGTGTGGCACTCAAGAGTATCTTAACCTCTTGAACCCTCCTCCATATCTAGAATGAGATAAAATAATATACAAAATACTTATTAAAATGTATCTATTCAAAAAAATTAATATCTAAATTTTTCTTTGCAAAAATTCCATTTTTAACAAATTTGTCAATTAAGTCTTTATATTAACCAGTTATATGAAACGTAATTTGTGTTGATATAACGAACATTTAAAAGCAGTCTGATGAATAATCTTGTGAGAATGTAATATGAGGTCAGAAGAATATTATACATCTCAGAAGAGTGGAAGGTCTTGATGGGTTTAAGATTTTAAAACTTAAATAAACACTAAACTTGAAACTGAATATTAATAAATAAAAATTTACACATCACTAACTTTGGTAAATCCATTGGGTAAGAATCTAAGGAGAATGTATACGTTCATACTTCATGTGTAGAGTTTATCAATTTTTAATATAACTTTTGTAAGTGATCAAATGTCACATTTTAACATCAGTTGAATTGAGACAAAAGTCTTCCCCTTGCGAAATATATACTTATCTTTATTTTAAAATTGTAAAGTGTCCCGTCAAATGGTGCAAACACTATAGTGGAAAGACATGTGAACTTAAAAAGGATGATTTAAAACAACTTAGCGTTTTTGTAATATTTATTCTTAATAAATAATTCACTGCCATTTGAAGTTAATGAAATTTTAAGTGATATATCCTACCTAATTTTAAAGCAAAACCTATGAAGCATTTGAGTATTCTGTATTCAACAACATGAACTGTTTATAACATTAATTTCCAAATAATTATTTTATTGATATATGTAATCATAACACAATTGCAAACATAGATATTGTAATTTAATCAATATATTGAATATTTTTTATTAGTGGTATTAATCGTATTGCTGAATGCTACTCAGTTAAATAAAACTTTTTGGCTATTATATTTAATTATCATACACTAGTGAATTAAATTTTCAATGGAAATATATTTTAAGAGTAATATTTTGTTCAATATTAATGTTGTAATTTATGATAAGCAAAATATTATTTGAAAATGTACAAAATATCCCCTGTATACAACACTATTAATGTTTTCTTTTTTATTGTGAATCTTTAATTTTTCCTTTTTCACTCCAATGTCGTTAAACAATTTTTTTAAAACATACAAATGTATTGGCCTACTATCGATATTGAAACATTTTGCACGGTAATTATAATGAAACTATAACTACGCTATTATTAAATAAAATATTGACCATTCTGTCAGACTTTTCAAATTGCAACTGTACAATACCAAAATTTATGTAACTTTGAATAAAGGGTTTCTCACATCCCTGGATAGACTAACAATTTTTTTATTTGCAATTCAAATCATTTAGAATTCTAAATTTCTCATACCATAATTAAAATAATATTATATTTTAATACTGTTTTACAGCTATCATTTTATTTTTGAAAATATGATGTTCATATAAATGGTCATAGATGACTGTGGCAAATACATATATCAACATGTAAATCATTTTGACACAATCACAGCAAAATGTTTAAATTAAACCAAGACCAATCATAGCTATGGAGTGGAGCATCTAACTTGAGCACAGATGTGATCATTAATAGACCCAAGTTTTTTGATAGGTGACGAATCGACAAAATCTAGAACAAATCGCACACTAACTACAACGTGTGGTTAAATGGAGGTAATGATGATATAGTTATAGATATCGTAATTGAGAGAAAGATATCGTAATGATGATATAGTTACCGAACAAAACATAAGATTAGGTTAGTGTTCACTTCAAAACAAAGTTCAATAAGTACAAATGTACCTGTAAAAAAGGCTTTAGTGTAACTGGTTAAAAAGGTATCATAATAAAATATGTTATCAACGCATTGGTTTGACTCAAATAAAGAAAAAATTCTTTTAAACTACTTACAAACCATATTTCAAAAGCACAATGTTCACCCCATGTGCCCCGTAAACCATTCCACTCAATCAGTCATCATCTTCGTCATGCAGACTTCCCTCTTCATCTAGAGGCAAATCTCCCTCAGGTGGTAAAAATGCATCTATCTGGAGTTCCATCACGAAAATGCTAACCACGTCCTCAATATTGATGACGCCTTCACCACCCACGTCCAAATCACGCACCAGAGCATCCGCCATGCGCCGTGGCAGCTTGGCACCAAGGGTCGTCAGAACCTGGCAATAGATATAGTGGAAATTATATAAATAAATAAACAAAATGTCGAAAGACGTAATAGACGTTAATAGTTATCCCCACTAATGTCCAGTCTTTCTACATAGTCACGCAAAATGACTGTAGATGGCATCCGAAGTGACAAGGCACTGTCAGTTAAAATTCTATCAATCCTCATAATGTTTTTCTTCCTTTTTTTGTACTTTTGGGAAATAAATGATAAAATATATTGTTAAAACATGTATTCAATGTACAAAACGGATACATGTTTCAACATGTGTTCACTTATAAAAACTAGGAAATGTACGAAGCAGACAGAATTCTATGTAGTTGGCGTTTGAGAACGGCCATTCCATACTCCATACATAATGGCCGTGTCGACGATACGCCACCTGGCAGGAAAAATAAGCAGTGACCGCCCCATACTGATAAAAAGTTAATGAAAAAAGGTTTTTTTCAAAATTATAGGATGTCCCTTTACAAATCAGTTTGGAATAATGAACAAATAAGTTTTCATATTCTGACGAAAAGAATATAGTATAATGGAATTTACTGTTTTCCCATTTGGCAGTTTTCAACTCTATAACATTAAATTACAAATGGGAATGGAAGTTTAAATTGGTAAAGAGAAAGTAACTAGGTAAAAAGTAAAGATATTCATGATATAATGAGAATATCGCCACACTGATTTTGATTTGTTGAATGTCAAAAAAACATAATATTGGAATTTCAAGTTTGACCATTCTGATACAGACATATGCAAATGACAATTTAGAGATAACGGAAGCAAGTAAATTAAACTTAATACATTAACGAAGCAGGTTATTTCAAGCATAAATAGCGGATCTACGGTATTCATATTTAAAAATTGTCTAAAATCATATTACATTTCGTGATATTGATCATTAGAATCAAATCCTTTCATGTTGTATGCTTTGTTCTTGCTTTGCCTTTTAAAGAAATCCATATTATATTTAATTAATTTTAGAAATAATACAAAATTTATTTACTTTTATTTTCGTTGTTATTTATTTGTTTTCAATAATAAGTTAGTATCTGCAACTTCACTATTTTTTTATACACTTATTGATAGGAAAGAGGGAGAGATTAGGAAAAAGCAAGAGAAGAAGGGATAAATAGAATAGTGGTAAGGGATTAGGATAAGAATAACATTTTTAGATGATTTTCAAAATCATCAAATGAATGATGTAAAGATAACATAAAATATGTAAATTGCACGCGTCCATTGGATTACTCAGAAAACAAGACGATATTTCTGTGTTAGAACAGTTAAAGGTTGTTGAGGGCTTCAAAATATGGTCACATTGTACTATATTCTACTCATTACCAAGTTTTATTCCCTGTCTTAGAAGTGTTCAATGTGTGATCATTGAACAAAGATGAACAAAGAAAGTCAACTTCATTTAATAAGGAATAATAAAAAAGAACGAGCCAACTATTTATAGCTTTGAAGAATAATGGTTTCAAAGTTTTAAATAGTTGCCAGTAGAGCAATCTGCACCATTGCCTCTCAACACACAGTTGTTTGCTAACCTACACGATGGCAACGTCTCAACAAAAAAAAGTTTTGTATTCTTTAGTAGTTACGTTCCAATATTGCAAAACTTGACCTTCCGTGCTATTCAAGTAAATTCAATTGACTTCATTTCAATAAGATAGTGCACTGCCACAAGGAAATCTAGGTGTTCTAGTTTTTTTAAATAAATGTGGCTGCGGAAGTGTCCCCTTCTTGGTTGACCTGCAAGATGCCCAGACATCTCACCATGTGACTGTCTGTCTGAAAGGGAGATAATCGTAAGACAAAATAACGCAGGATTTATATCTTCATCTCACCTCCCTGAAATAATTTGCGTCGATCTGAGATGTGCCGTCCGGGTCGAAAACTTGCAACGCTTGTCGTAGTTCATTCTCCAGTGCTAGATCACGCCAACGCAGAGTCGCTATGCGAAGAAACTGCTCGTATGTTATTAGACCTGCGTATTTATAAGAAATAACATTTTATTAGTTCCCTATAACTATGTCAAAATATATTGTAAACTGCTCTAAAATAAAATATATTGTAAACTTCAAAAAAAGAAAATGTAGTTAATTTGTTGTTGTAGACCAGTTTCTATGGCTCTTCTTTGGAGTATAAAATAAAAAGATTGTAATAATAATTTTTTGTTGTATGTTATCCCATTCTCAAGACACTCTATTTCAACGTTGCTACAAGGCTTAAACGCATATCATGTGCCACATGGCGCTATTTAAGCAATATGCAACTAAATCAATATACCTAATACCTTATTCGCACTCGAATAGTGAGTTAAATGAGTATTATTTTACAGAAAGAAATATCAATGATATTGGTAATTCAATGTTTTTCTTAAGTTTTTGACATGAAAATGTCTATTTGCTAGTTAAGTACAGTGTTAATAATATTGTCAGATTTCAATTGTTAATGACTGTGAGACTCATACTGCTAATAGTTGAGCCCACAACGGATAGAGTATGTCTGTACATGTTTGTTATGCAATATTTGTTTTGCCTGTGGTGTTATCGGTGCATGGGTTTGTTGAGAATTAGCATATTGTAAAGTTATAAATTAGTGTAGTGTAAAAACTCGTTTAGCTAGGATGGTGATTTGGGTGTTATTGTGAAGAACTTGCGGGGCACTACTAGGACTTTAAATATTTTTTCATAAATATCTTCAATGTATAGACTTGCCAATTCTACCAAACAATATTTTTATGTTCTATTACTTTATTACGTGCCCTAAGAAATTTTCTTGTAAACATCTTCAATGCACAGGTAGCTCAATTCTATAGTTTTATTATCCTAACTAAATAGTTGGAAGGTCGGGAAATGACATAGGCTATGTTTTGTCTCGGAAATCTCATTTTTTTGGGAAAATTCCTATTTGAACCTGGAAAGCGCCCTAACAGAATAAGGAAATAATGCCGCAACAGAGTAATGAGTCGATATGATTTTGAAATGCTACATACTCAATATAAAGGAGCAACAGAATCACTCAATTTATAAACAGTAGCTGTAATTTTCTAACTAGCTGATTAAATTTAGACTGTTACTAAAAATTCGTAGTTTTATAACAAAGTAAACAATTAACACATTCGGCATAAAGGATATCTTCTTCCATCTTAAATTTGTGCTTACCCTGCACTTTTACGTGAACCTATAATATACCATGCTGAATATGTTAGGGTATATTCACAAAATAATAGTAAATTAATAAAATGTAAAAAATCAGGATGCATTTAAAAAAATTGTGTTCCAAATTTTGAATCATACTAAGTATCTATAGGTAGAAAATTAGAACAGATTGAATATTGAGATGTAATAAAGAAAAGAAAAAAATTTTAAAAACTAATTTCAAAATCATTGAGTTCCATTCAGTATTTTAATTTTTTTTGTAAATATAATTTGCTATATTTCTAATTATTACAGTTGCAAAGTGTATAAACCATATTAAAAAGTACATAAATATGTAATGTATTAAATATAAAATGATTTTCATATTTCCACAAAATACTTCCAAGCCTCATGGTCTTCTAAAAGAGGAGTGGACGATAAAAAAGAAGGAAGCCATAATTAAAAACGATTTACCAACAATTTTTTATAAGAAACAAATTAATAATCAACAAGTTATGACATGATACAAAAATTTACATGTCAATTATATAGCATAGATAAATAAAATTGTAAATATTGAATATATTTGGCGTTAATTTTATAAAATTTCATTATAATTAAATTTTTCTCAACTAAATGAAACTACTTGATGTATTATTATTTCGACTTTATTTAAATTCCTTACCATGAACTAGATTTCATTGTATGACAACATCTTCAGGTGGGCTATTTTTAAAGATTGAGTCTGAAAATAAATGTGCAGATAATAAAAACCCAGAGAATGGCAAAACATTCACCTCACAAAAAAAAACTGAACCACATATCGAGGATACTGAGAAGATAACTAGACAAAGAAAGAAACAATGAGGTCCAAGATTTCCTGACCAAACTAGATCACACCTTTCCTTGTGGAAAGTCACAAAATAACATAGAAAACCCACCACGCACCACCCCCAATCCGTAAGGATTGTGGCAAATGGGCCAAAAGCAATAAGGAAAAAGCAGAGATTTTTGCTATGCACCTTGCAAGTGTCTTCACACTTTGAGGGTGCCACAGAGGACGAGGAGTCGATTTGAGATATGCTAACCAAAACTACTCATACTCATACGGTGCTTGAATACTACACCAACGCGACGACGAGGTGAAAACTGCTATTAGGCGCATCGACCCTAAAAAGGCTCTTCGGTGTTACCTAATTACACACGCATCTTGAGAGAACTACCTGCAATTGCTGTCACCTACCTAAAACTCATTTTAACCCCATCATGAGAAGGCATATTTTCCCTCTGCAGTGGAAAGTCTCACAAACAATCATGATCCTGAAATCTGGTATAAACAACAATGAACCAAAATCATACAGACCGATCAGATTGCTGCCTACATCATCCAAAATATTTGAAATATTTTTTCTGAGGTGGATTCTACCGACAATAGGAAAATAAAAAACTTATGCATTCACACAATTCGGTTTTCATGAAAGACACAGCACAATAGACCAGGTTCACAGAATAGTAGAGACTATAAATTAACCCTTTAATAGCAAACTGTACTGCGCTGCAGTGTTCCTAGATATATCATAAGCATAAGGCGTAGCATGAGGGCCTACTATACAAAATCAAAATCAATTTGAATCTGAGTGACAGGCACTTTATGGTGAAGTATGGTGATGCAATTACCGGTCTCCATAAAATTAAAGTGGGTGTGCCACAGGGTAGTGTGTTGGGCCCTACACTCTACCTCATTTATGCATATGAACTTCCAACTAACGCCCATACCAACATTGGCACATTTGCTGACGATACAGCTATATTAGCGACACGCCTCGAACAAAACACGGCAACAAATGAGCTATAAAACCATCTAAACAAAATAGCACTTAGGTTAAAAAAATGGCTTATTAAGATCAGTGATACAAAATCAGTCCACGTAACTTTCACCCTTCGGTATGAAACCTGCCCTCCCACACAAATCAATTGTGTACAAATTCCTCAAGAAAATGATATTAGATACCTTGGAATGCACCTAGACCGAAGTCATACATGGCGTAAACATATTGATTATAAAAGGAAACAACTTGATTACTTTTATAACAATCCAGTGCATCATGAAGATGCACTGGATGCTACATAAGCAATCACAACTATCCCTTCGGTACAAACTTATGATTTATAAATATATCATCACACCTATCTGGACGGACGGGATTCAGCTGTGGGGTACCAGCTCCAAATCTAAAATCAACATTATCCAGAGGTTCCAATTCAAAATCCTGAGAGTGATCGCCCAGGCACCTAGGTACATTACACAAAAACCTATGTGTACCTAGAGTTGTGGAAAGGACCACGAAAATTATGGAAAATTATAAAAACAATAGACGGTCATTTCAATGAATTAACCCAAAACCTCATGGCACATACCTTACTTGCTAGGAGACTTAAACGGAAGATACCCCAGGGGCTCAAATTAGAAAAGGCAATGAATATTTATAAGGATGTGTCGCTGGATACATACCTTGCAAGACTTAAAGAATATACGATCATAAAAATTACAGAATACTCCACCGACGGAGACAGATTGCAATCAAACGAGAAAAAAAAAATTGTATCACTTCCAAATATCAAAATTGTATGGAACGAATTTGTAAAAATTTCTTCAAAAAATGTGGTTAGATCCGTGTACTACTTTGGTTTGAAAGTGACACCACACCACTTTTCGATTATATTACTATAGAAGATGGATCAGAAATTATTTTTTCATTGTAACTGCGTTTACATAGGTTTTAAAATAATTTCACCCTGAAGCTTTATCAGTTCAACTCTTTACCATCAACTCTTGGATTATTTGACTTGGATAGCATCAGAAGGAGAAATGGTAGAATAAGAATGATGATGAATACGGATAATCAATTTTTTTAGGTGTTTTGAGGCTTGAGAGATGTCAATAAAAATTTATATTTAAATAACATGTTTAAAATCGTATTTTGTGTGATACCTCCATTATATTCCTATGAAATAAAATTTTGTAATTTATACCGACCATCATTTTTTTTATCTCTATATCGTAACAGTTCAAAATGATAAAGTAGAAAATTGCAGACAAAATATATCAATGAGTGGGAAGTATCCTTATCTTTTGAACTTCATAATGCACCAGAAACCGGCAATCATTTCATCTGACACACATTTTAGAGATTAAAAGCAATTAAAAATACAAAAATAAAATCCATCTGAAATCTGAGATGAAACTTTTGGATGGCTACTTGACTTGACTCTTTCATCATTTCAAATTCAATGTTAGCCATTTTTAAATTTATGAAAATATTCACTTGTGTAATTCTTTCCATAAACTTGATAGCTGATATCAGTAAAATGTGGGGTAAAAACTCACCCTCAGGGTGTGGCGGTCTACAAACAAAGTCCACCAGTTCCATCATTTGCTCTGGCGTATACGTCATGAGAAGAAGACACTTTAAAAGATACACCAATTCCTACAAGTCAAATATCGCAATCACAATCTGTAGACATCCTATTTATTCATCAGTATACTTATCACAAATACATCCGGCTCAAATAATGTGCCATATTTTCATTGCAAATTACTTTTTACCGAGACACAAGACGCACTCAATTACCACTATTTAAGGATATATTTTGTTTCGTTATCTCCCGTCTGCCTATTGTGTTAAAGGGCAATCCACACAAAGGTGTTTATGAGTCAAAGTGCTGATTGTCGGACCTGAGTCATAGTGCTGATTGTATGAGTCAAAGTGCTGATGGTTTTATTAGATTTTTTTGAAAACTCAATTATCAACATCATATTGTTTCTGCTAAATTAACTGATGTGGATCACTGCCTATAAACTCAATTTACAAGCATATGTAAATATGTTTGTTATAAGCTATATTTTAACTAATTCATTACCTCATTTTGGAGATGGTCCCCTAGCAGATTTTTTGTATACATGAAAAACAATTTGATGTATTCTAATTTATTTTGATGATCAATATAGTGTGGTTGCATAGTACATGTTTCTTAATTTTTATTTATTTTGTCTTTAATCTGTCCTAAATATTCGGACACAAATGTACGTGGACTCCAAAAGATTGTAATTAATTATGCTACTAACCATAACTTCGGAAATCAAAATTGAAAACAATATTTTATGTAAACCACTGAACATTTTGGTGTAAAACTGACATCAAAATGATGTCATGCCAGGTCACAAATTGCATAAGATATAGGTCATACCTGAGTCATAGGAGAATCATTACTTCACATATTTTTACGTCAGACTCAGATATAATTACTATGACAAAAGTATTATGTCCATGTGGCATCACAATAAATAAATATTATTTTAAAATCAAATTTTATGTCAATACGATCAAAATTATATCAAACCCATGACATCATAACAAGATCGTGAGAAATGTCAATTTTATGTCAAATTTACATAAACAAATGTTCTACATTTGACGTAAAAAATTTTAAGTCATGTGTTCATTGGGTAATATATTTTTACTAAAAAATTACCTAATTTGATATGGTGGAAGGAAAAATAAAACCGACGAGGAATGAAGGAAGAGGATGTGGACTCACTCTACTATCACTTTAATGCAGAGATTTTTTTTTATTCGTTCTTATATGGTCAGTGCACGTCTGATGCTTAGGTCCAATGAGTTTCATAACTCGCTTTAAATAGAGAAGAAATATTAATGAAAGGACAAAAAAATATTAATGATGAAGAGCATATACTTTCTGAACATAGGTGTAAACTGATACATCTGTGAATCTGGCACTGGAGTAAGACGTTATTATAAAATATTGTATAGTGAAAGAATATAAAGATTGATTTATTCACACATCACCTCCCAATTGAATCCTTCATATTTTTTTAACCTAAATATCTAACTTTTGTTAAGTATTTGATCAGTAAGATTTAGCACACATCTCAGAAGTCAAGTAAAGATAAAGAAAGTTACAAAGGAATGAAAAAAAGAACCGTTAAGTGTTTTAGAGTGTATTCTGCCGAAAAAATTATGTCTATTTTTTTAACCCTGCTTTTTTGTAAATTTTATTGCTTACAAAATCAAAATTTTTATTCAAAGTTGAGAATCATTTTAACCTTTATTATTTATATCGATATATATATATATTCAGCCATTTTGATTTTTAGGAAAACGGAATACATCAACAATGACTGAGCTGAAATATCCAAATATAACTTAACATAGTCACAGATAATAAAAAACTGAAACTAGACTGCTAGAATTATGTACTCCTTTTTATTAATATACATATATATCGAATTAATAATTTTGTTTCGCTTGAGTACTTTTTTTACCTTGGGCTTTTATTTTCCTTGCCCAAAAAGTGCATTTATACTTTTTTTACTTTGAAAAATGTGACAACCCACAAACTACCATAACCAGTTATGGTGGTGCATAATTTATATTCTTGTGGTATTATAATTTTTACACACGGCACTAACGTACATATAAATTAGTTTCAAAATTATATAGACGTGTTTAACGCACATAAGACTTGCTCTGTGCACAAATAAATTGAAACAAATATTAAAAAAGTTGTATAATATCTTGATTATTAACTTACATTTAAAACAATCATGAGATTTGAAAGTCACATATATGTGTTTAAAATTAATAAAATCTTATGCAAAAAGAAAAAGTAGGTAAACGAAAAATATATAGATTTAAATTTCTGTTTAGGTATATATAATATTAATATATCAGTTACAAGCAAGATTTAAGCTAGCAATATCTTGGTTTCTTTAGCGTACACAGATTACATGTATATACCATTCGATTAATAACTTTTTTTTGTCCATTTCCCATTTTCCAATCAATCTCGATCATTTAAGACAAGCTTAAATTAGTAAAAATATTTTTGGTAGTGCAATGTTGCTTTAAGATTCTTTTTTACAACTTTGCCATTTGTTTTCTAAAACATATAATTGTAATTTAAGTTTGTGTTAGCTACTGTTTTCCATGAAATAACAAATTACCTTAACAGTTATAACATTATCCAAATCAGTATAAGCCGGGTTATAATTCTGATACAGTGCCCACACCCTTTCCACCTCTAACAACCTCTCAGGAGATAGGACAAAAGGAGGTCGCTTGGCTTCCTCTGAATCGGTAAAGTTCAAAGGTGCTGTTGGATCAACAGGCTCCACCACATACACATGTTCCTCCTCTACTACTTGCTCGTCCTTTTTCTGTTCTTCTCCTTCCACTGCTTCACCAGCTTCTTCAGCTTCTGCTTCGCCTTCTACCTCGCTTTCTGTTTCGACTTCAACTTCACCTTCCGTTATTTCTTCTTTGACATGCTCTTCTAAAGTGTAAGAGAAATATGATCTGAATTTAAGTAATAACAAATACAAGTCCCGACTTTTAAAAAAAATTTAAAATATGTTTGAGTTTCAGATTTTATGACCAAAGTGATTTTTGGTAAATCTAATTGTTGTGTATGTGCTTATAAATAATAAGACTACTGTAATTAAATGTGTGGTTTATTGCGTACATTCACTATTACATAAATATCAGCAGTGTAACCGCACTAAATTTCGCGTAAAAGCGTCATGTTCAAAACATCTGGTGGAGACGCTAACAAACAGTGCTACGTTCAGACTATTGTCTAACACTAATAACTTTTATATTGTGAAATATTTTTGTAATATCATCCATATATCAGTAATAATCTAAAATGATAATATTATATTGAAACAATTTTTTGCAAATTATTATGTTTTTCAAATTTAATCCACTCAACATGTTGAATTTTCATTTTTAGAAATAGATATTCTGATGTTAAATGTAAGAATTTTATTTGCAGTACTATTGAAAATACACTTGTTCTTTATACTGAGTAGCACTTTGCGTTTCCCCTGAATTGTCTAAATTACTCAACTATTTAACTGCTCAACTATTCATCCACAAAAATGTTAGTTATATGTGTTGAATATAAACGAATGTATAAAAATGTTTTGTTGTGTATGTGCTTATAAATAATAAGACTACTGTTTTTAATACTAACAATTTTCTACTAGTATGTTAATAAAAATAATAAATTTCACTTTAAAAAATAAATATAAATTATTAACTAAAATATTGGGTCGAATTAAATCAATGGAATGAAGGCAAATTTAATACATTAGAAATATTATAATTTAATTATAGTAACCCATAATACTTTCAATGGTAATAACACTTATTATATTATTATTATGATTTAGACCCCGAGTTGCTTCAATCCTTCAATTAGATTCTGATGGTTACTTTATCTTCTCATTCATATATACAACACTGCCAAAATATGAAAACTTGTTCACATTGTACATATTACTCCCAACGTATAAAGTGCTTCTTCAACAGTTATCTATTAATATTATATATTTCATAATTCCTCATTATATTTAAATCGTTACATTCTTCCCTTTCTTCCTATATCTTTTTTCTTCTCTTTCTTCTTTATTTTAATCTGCACCATTACACAGTCTATTACAATAATCGTTAGCATTATACGGATTTGAGATTATATGTATATTTTTGTTTATTTACTACATATGCTCTTTTATCAATCAAGCTTCTTTTACATCATACGTGCATGTAAAATTTGTTAAAAAAATAGTATTTTTGAAAACTTTACTTAAGTTTTGAATATTTTTCATAACATTTTGCTAATTTATTCCATTCAATTTATAAAAGAATGTTTAATAAGCAAAATTCTATTCTATAGTTCAATGTTTGTTTATTTTACGACTACTATGATAAGAATCAATAAGCAACAAATAATACTTTAACATTGTTATTGCATAATATATCGAAATCGAAATATAAATTTTTTTATGTCTTGTAATTTTTCTTTTCTTGGAAGATGTTTTTGCACAAAACACATAAGACAGTTGGCTTTATACAAATATGTGAGTGAAAGACAGAAAATGTACATAAAATAAATAAATTAATGAAGTGAAAAGGGGCAAAAAGGATATAAGTACGATAAAATTAAAATAATTCAGAATTGTTTACAATACCAAAAGTATTTCTTAGTACTAACAATAAAAAGTCTATTACAAACAAGTTATTTTCATGTGATGTGGGCACAAGCAGGTAAATAAATATTGTTTCTCAACGTTTGCACATTACATTAAGCTGATACAACTCAATTTACTTCTTGGATCCCAACCTGTTTAATATTGAAAATTTCATAAAAATCCATCAACACTTTATGTACATATAAAAAACTTGCATGTACATATAAATAAATATCCAAAATGTTCAAAAACATTTAATTTATTCTCTATAATTTATTTACAGTCCCCTGAGTTAATATTTTCAAAAATACCTTTTAATTACAAACTTTTTTAGCTTTACTGTTTTATTATACATTCTGTAGTCCCTCTCTATTTGCAAGGGTTAGGTTCCTTAAAAGTACTGCAAATAATGAAATCTCAAATAATAAGAAGTTATAATTTGAGACTTCAGTTGAGTTCTCAAATAATAAGAATATTTATGCACTAAAATACTTTTATGATTTTAGCGAATACATATTTTAAATTTTTTGATTTGGTTCATTAAATAGATAAATTGCTGTTATTACCAAAATTGATTAGAGAATTTATTCCAAAAAATACTATAAAAATAAAGTATCTAACACACAATAAATCCTTCTAGTCAGAAAAATAAAATTTTAAATTGTTTATTTTTTTCTAGTTTCTAGTTTTTTTAACTTCATACTCTCTGTCGGTCCTTAATTTTTTCACAATACTGTAATCGTGGACGGCTGTGATTATGCAATAGCTCTCTTTACGTTAACAAGGCAAATTGATATAATGTATGCATATGTGATTTCTCAATATTGACTTACCGATAGACCATATTCATCTATTTGTTTCAACAAACTATGTATGTGTACAAATTAGTCTAGATGTAGTTTTTGCTTCGTACCATTTTGGTTGATCATGATGGTTTATAAGTAAAACATTTAAAATTAAAATGGGCTTTTACTCAAAACTGCAAATAACAAATCCCCCAAATAGCGTATAATAAATATGTGTATATGCTAATATGTATATATGCTATATGATAGTAAGTATGTGTATACGCATTTATACAAAGCAAAAAGATTCTGCTATTACATCGAGCAGCTAAGCTGGGGAACACGACATTTTGAACACCTAAGATAATTGTAGCAGTAAATTAGTAATACACTCAATATATACAAAACAACATAGCTAACTTTCTACAGTTTATAACAGTCTACGCATGCTTTATGCACAAAACACAAGTATATGCACAAAGCTACTAACAGCGAGAGAATATTTTGTGTATTTATACATAGCAAAAAGATTCTGCTATTACATCGAGCAGCTAAGCTGGGGAACAAGACATTTTGAACACCTAAGACAATTGTACCAGTAAATTAGTAATACACTCAATATATACAAAACAACATAGCTAACTTTCTACAGTTCATAACAGTCTACGCATGCTTTACGCACAAACACAAGTATATGCACAAAGCTACTAATAGCGAGAGAATATTTTGTTTATGTATGTGTATTTTTACATAGCAAAAAGATTCTGCTGTTACATCGAGCACCTAAGCTGTGGAACAACAAACTTTGAACACCTGATATAATTGTACCAGTAAATGAGTGGTACACTCATTATATACAAAACAACATAGCAAATTTTCTACAGTTCATAACAGTCTACACATGCTTTATGCACAAACACAAGTATATGCACAAAGCTACTAGCATTCAAATAAAAAGGAAATAATTCATAAGGACATAAAAGAACTTATAAGTGGCCATAGGGCGTTATTGATTCTCAACTAAAATTTTACTTTTAGAAGATAATAACCTTTTTAAAACTACCATATAAGTCTAGTAAAGGTGTATGGCAAGAATGTATCCTATCTCCTACTATTTTTAATATATATGGCAAATTCATGATTAGGAGGGCCTTGGAAGTATGGGAAGCCGGCATCTCAGTAGGCGGATGACACCACTCTCTGCGGCGTCAGAGAATGGACTAACTGACTTGTTCAAAAGAATCGAGTACTAGAGCGAGCATATCGGACTCTCAGTCGACAGAGCTAAAATGAAGATCATGGTTATAGATTAGTGTGGCCGAGTTTCACAGACAGGAGAGCTCTCTGATAACAATTTGTCAGCGAGTTTGTATATCTAGGATAGCTACTAACTAACCAGAGAGGAAGCAATAGAGAAATTCGAAGAAGAACACAAATGGCCAAATTCGCTATGAGCAAACTAAAATGATTATGGCAAAACAGAGAGCCCTCTAATAATATCAAAATGAAAATAGTAAGAATGCCAGTCTTCTCGATTTTCCTGTATGGTTCTGAGTCGTGGACAATTCAATCAGGGGAGACGCATTTGAGATGTGGAGTTGGAAACAAATGCTGCGCATGCCTTGGATGGCCAGAAGAATGAACATATCGATTCGAAAACAACTCAGAATCAAAACAACACTGTCTACCATCTGCTACCAAAGAATCCCCAACTACTTTGGTCACATTGTATTCAGGGAACCAGATAACTTAGAAAAACTAATGATTATCGGGAAAGTCCATGGTAAACAACCCCACGGTAGATTTTCTACCCGAAGAACTGACCAGGTCACTACATTCATAGTCCTCCCAATCATATCTATCAGAAAACCCGAGGACAGGGCTGAATGAAAAAGAAGCTAATAAATGTAGCCACCAGGAGTTTTCAGAATGGACACAACTAATGAAAATAAAGAATGCAACGAAGTGTGTTGGCAACATTGAAGAAGAATTATATACTCTTCATTCAGTTTTTCCCTACAAAAATGTTTTTAATGGAATGTAAAAATTCAAACATATACTGAATTTTTACAAAGACAAAGTAATATAAAAATTCAGTACTTTTTAATGAAAATTTAAAATACTCGTACAGATTTGTAAAAAATTAATTCAAATATTTTTCCTTAGAGATGTTCATAATATTAAGTCACAAAGACTTTTGGATGTATCTGAAAAAGTTTATGTGATGCAGTAGACATATAATAAGTCACATTATAAACCTACTGCAAAATGAGAAAGAAATGTAAATATTACATGCGCAAATAAAATGTCGATTCTAAATAAAAATTTATATAAATAGGATTTCTTCTATAGGAAATTAGGAAATTAAGTACAAATTGCAATTAACATTCCGTGTATGATGAATATTTTTGTCAAACAATGCTGGCTAATAGAAGTTCTGGTTTGATTTGATTAATTTAAATGTCTCGTGTAAAATTCATTTGTACTCAAACAATTTTATTCTAAAATACGCATAATGTATCCATTAAAGTAAGATTACTAGTGCCATGTATAATCAAATTGTATCACTGTATTTTTTTAATAGGATATTTGACTGATGTCCATATCTTTTGTAAAAATTTTTTAAAACTGCAGAGTAGGATTAAAAAACCTTGTGGTGAAAAAAATAATGCATATAACAAACAATTAAACGAAACTTATAAATAGGAGAAAGTATAAATTTTTTTGTTTATTAAATTAAAAAAGTTATTACGAATTTAGTTTCCACACAAAAAAATGAGAAAATATAACGTAATGCAATATATAACGTAAAAGCAATATTTAACGAAATACTAAAAATATTTAATAAATAAACGCAATATTTAACTAGATACTAAAAATATTTAATAAACTCCCTTATGATGAATGTTAAATAACTGGCCAGTGACATCTTAAGCCAGTTGTGTTTTGTATGGGGCGTTTTCGCGCGAATCGTAGTTTCGTCAGTTTTTAAGTGGTTATAAGAAAGTTCTAAGTAAGACATATTTATTTTACTTGTTTTTAATGTTATTACTTATTTTATTTTAGTAATAAAAAAAATATAATCAAATACCATATTCAAATAAAATAGTTATTTAAAAATTATTTGTATTACTCAAATATTTGTTGTAGGATTTATAAAACAGAGTATAATCAAACAAACCTTCAAACTTAGCTTCACCTTCCTCCAAATTTGATTCATCTTCTATTTCCTCGCTTTCTTCTATTTGTTTCTGGCCATCACCCGCAGCAGCTGAAATTACTTATGTAACAAACAAGACAAATGTAAGCCCACAATAATATGGAGTGAAAATAATGGGAAAGATACATATAAATATCAAAATGAAATAAAAAATAAAACCACTAGTTCAATGGACAAATTTATTCTTCTTATTTCTAATACATCTAAAAATAAATTCCTTTTTAAACCTTCATCGAAAAAAATATCAAATGACGTACTGAAAGTTTATTACCAGATAATTTATTGCTTCTAGGTATTTCAAAATATTTCGAAACTGGCCGTAATATAATTCAGTGAACACTATTACGAACAGAAACCATATTTACCCTTGCGACCTTTTTGAAGAAAAACAAATACGCTGGTCAAAAGAAGGCAGGAGATCACGCACATGAAATTCGTGAAGCTGTTCAGGTTACAGGAGGAATAACGACCTATACATACATACACACACTCGAAAACATAACTCTCCTTTTCATTTTGCACACTTGGGTAAAAAGACAATGTAATTTTTGTCTTAAAAGTGCGCGTCACAACGAGCTCATACAAAAATCAAGATCCTACTTAATTTCTTTACATGTTTATTAACGCTTCTTAGGTTATTGGCGGCGTATCATCAATTATTTCTTTCTCCTCATCCATTTCTCCGTGCTCTTTGTATCCACAGCAAACTATTTCAATTATCATTTTATCCCACATTTTTTATAAATATCTCTTACTGCATCCCCAAATCCACTATGTGGGTTTGGGGTTGCTATAGTTATCCTTTGGTTCGGTTTTCACGCATAAGATTGCACTGAACGACATAGGCGCGAATCCCGTGACCTGCGTTAAAATGGAATATGGTATGTCTAACAACTGTATATTGAGGTCCACTTTTATTATTTTAAAACAGAGGTCTCCTCAATGTACATAGGACGACCTATTTACATTTAGTGAAAATTACGGTTTGGAATTTCAAACAAACCTTTAGATGATTCCGCTTCCACTTCCTCAGTTTTTAATTCGTCTTCTTCCCCAGGCAGCAGTTCATTTTCTGATAGTATTGAGTCCTGTGATTCTTGAGACATGATAATTCAAATTTAAGTAAAATATACTGTCTAACTTTTATTTCATCTGTAAATTATTAATTATACCTTCGTATTTTAATAGGTATAATATAATAATTTCGTAGACATTTTCGAACTAAAATAGGTTTACAAGAAAATTTTGTCCCTAAATACTATTATACTTATAAATAATTCATTACATCTTTTTATCAATAAACCAATTTCATACTATGAATGAATCTGTTTTATGTTTCAACCTATTTTGTTTAATTTTTATTTCTTTGTGAACTATAAAAATAATAACATGTTTTAGCGGCTTATATTTGACCCATATTATATTTTTATTCTAATCCATAGAAATGTAAGATCTCTAACCTGCATTGTCACCGAATACTTCACAAATTTCAGTTTTTGTTTAGATTATAACTATTTTAACTTTTTATTTCTTTTTGTTTAGCTGGGATTTAAATAGGCATTACCAACTATCGAGACAATACTGAAAAATTATTGAATAGCTTTCAAGTTCTAATAAGAACGACAAAATTTTTGACGTATTGTTTGACAACACACAGAAAAATCACAAACAAAGGAGGGAAGACGCCTTTCCAAAATTACTATTTTTAAACTGTAAAACATTAACAAAAACGTAATTAGCAATATTCAAATAAATAACTTATCAATATTCTAAAATGGCTGGAGAAGTAGTTGTGGACGCGTTACCCTATATAGATCAGGGATATGATGAACCGGGTGTGCGAGAAGCCGTAAGTTTTTGGACATTGGTATTATAACTTATAATAATGTTCAGTTCTTAGTTGTTCAATATAATATTGAAAAGCAAATTGTTTAAATGAGAATGAACTATTAATTCAACCTTGAAAATTGCTTTAATCAAATTTTGAGGTTAGATGATGGATTGAAAAATATAAATTCAATTCATATTCATATGAAAGTAATAAAGAATGATTTGTATGAAAAGTAAAGGAGAGCCATTGTTAAGAATATACTGTAGACATTATTAATATTTTTTTATATAAAATAATCCGACAACAAATGAAGTTTAGCGCCAATAAAAATTTCACCTATTTTCTTTCTTTAAATAGAAAAATATTCATTTAAAACTTTGTTTTGGGTAGTTTTTTCGACATTTAATAAAGTATGTAATGAAATACTTGTTTTTCGACATTATTTCCGTTGTTTATGTACTGAACACTAAATATGCAAATACGAACCCAAATGAATAAATTTTTTTAATTATAAATTTTATAGGTGGAAACAATTGTATAAAAAGACGTTTGAGAGCTATACGTCAGTATAATAAAACCGCTTTTTAAACAAATTATATTTATTCAAATAAATGTGTATGTCACATATTTCAGTATTTGATAAAGAAGTACAATTTTTTTTATGTATATTCTTAACATTTGAAAAAAAGGAATAAGTTAAATATACACTATCTCTTATATTACATTTGCACCAAAAATTAATTATCTTTAATTATCACTTCGACCCTGGAATATACTACTTTAAAATCCTTTGAGGTTACACATTCAATTATGTATACATATTATGAATAAAATTTGTGTTCGTATACAAGTCAAAAGTAATATATTTTAAGCATTACTAATAATATAAATTGTTTACTTTACTTATAAGTTTAAAGACTTCAATGCGATTCTCAGATGTGCATTAAAAATTGTCGATAACTTACGAGTTACTTATCATCAATGCCTTGCAATGTGCTGAAATAACTAATGCTCATATACAGGCTCAGGTCTCAAAGTCACCTTCGTTGGGGGATATAACGCATGGTTTTTTCAAATTGTTTCGAACAGTTACAACATGGTTTTTCAAATTGTTTTTGAATGTAGATTTTGATTACTGATTTAGCATAAGGTTTGAGTGCTATAGTTTCTTATCTATTCTCTACTGTCACGGTCAACTACTCTTTGTCTACCTCTTTGTGTACCACCACCAGAAAGGCCCAAAAAAAATC